>CM062862.1:4837733-5503714 GCA_031772225.1 Eubasilissa splendida
ACGGACGCGAGAAAAAGTGGCCCGAGAAATGAATGAATAGGAAGAGGCCATTTTTTCCGCGTCACAGAAACATTCCGCCCGGCATTCCACGCCACTGGATTCTCCCCGCCACTGTGTCAACAGACCGCCGAGTGGAGGGGGTAGCGGGCCGCTGCGAGACTCCGCCCCCACCAGCGCGCAGGAAAACGATATTTTTAGAATTAGCATAACTAGTCATAGGAAATTATTTGTAAGGAATATGTTATGTTAATAAATAGAGAATGGAAAGGGCGATCGCCCGGCGATAATATTACGCACCTCAAAAATCATTTAGGTATTGAAAACGAGTTTTCCAAGTTTGAGGTGCGATAATTAATTCCCCGGGCCATCGCCCCGGGTAAGACTTATCAGGCATCGCGAGGAGCAATAAAGATTATAAGATAAAATACTCGCGGTGCCTGAAAAAGTAGAATTATAAAGAGGAGACAGGAAATGCCGGAGAAATTCGGAGTCTGCCGTCTTCAACTGTGCGGCGAGAAAAATGAACCAAGTTTCGAGATCTCGCCGCCAGGGGGTGGCTGCGCTGGACCGCAGCGGGGCGGCAGGGGAACGGATCCGGCATTTTGATTGGAGGAGATCTCCTGGAGCCTGTAGCGCTCGTGTTATTTTTACATGTGAAATAAATAATGGTCCAGTGGCTGCAAAGACTCACTCTCGTCTCATTCGTCTCTCGCACCACTGGACTAGATAAAGCAAATTGGACTTTTTATTCTTCTCATCTTTCGACCTTGCTACTACTTGGACTATTGAATCTTCTGGCTTCCTGACTTGGCTTCGACTTTGGATCACGGACCTGGAAATTCACCCTGACATCGGCTGCTACACTGGACAAGATTTTGGACCCCCCTGGACCGCTGCACCACGCTGCAGATAATTTTGTCCGAGCTACCAGAGCGAACCGGCGAACCACCCTACAAATACAGTTCTTGTTTCCTGTACGGAACAAGTGGTCCTTCGACACCGGATTGCTGCTTCGCTCTGCAACTAGCAGATATTCCACATCATGCCTCGATCTGGATTACGATCGGGACACGCTGAAGAGCAGGAGAAGATGATGGAGACCGAGGAGCAGAGACACGAGCCATCGGACTCAGACGAACGCCAGTCTGAGGATGACCGAGGCTCGCAGAGAGAGTCATCTACGACCGTGACCGAGGACACCATCCGCCAGCTGAGAGCGGAACTCCGTCGGAGTGAGCGACAGCATCGTCGCCTGATCAAGGAGCTGCAGCGTGACCACGGCGAAGCGCTACTCCGAGCACAGACAGTCACGGCCGGCGCCGAGAATCTCGGCAGAGTGGCGGCCGGAGCCGCCACACACCCCGATTCGGCGGCCCTGACAAGGGCAGTTCAGCACGCCGATTCGGCGGCCCTGACAAGGGCAATTCACCATCACGATTCAGCGGCCCTAAGAGGGGCCGCTACACTGGACGCAGCACCAAGCGCAGGACCGAGCGCGGCATGGCCCGCCGCGCCGGGAACCGCCTGGGCAGCAGGACCGAGCGCCGCACAATCCGCGGCGCCAGGAACGGGACGGACCGCGCCGCCGGCTGGGGGCCAGCAGGCGGTCTTCCCGCCAGACATCGGAGGCATCGGGACCACGGGCAGGATTCCGCGGGCTCACTCGGATGACACCATGCAGACACCGCCGCCGGAGGGGGCCGCGGCGCACGGTACTACTTCATTCACGAGGGAGTGGGTTCGCGACCAGCGGGACCCGATGACAATGGTGGCAAGCGCCATCTCCGATGCGATCCGGTCAGCAAGGATCGGAGAGAGCCCGAGGACACACTCGGGCCAGGACGAGCCGCGCATGAACGCCTTCATTGCGCGGCAAGCGGTGGCAAAGGACTTGCCGCCGTTCAGCGGTGACCCGCTAGACTGGCCGACCTTCAAGGCGCAGTATGATCAGTCCACAGTCTTGTGCGACCTGTCGGCTGCTGAAAATCTACTGCGCCTACAGAGAGCCCTGAAAGGGCGGGCCCGAGAATCGGTTGCGGCGCTGCTGATTGAGCCCCGCAATGTACCCGAAATCATGGCCATATTGGAGAGGTGGTACGGCCGGCCAGACAAAATCGTAGATAGCATGCTGGAGCGGGTAAGGCGCCATCCCCGCCTCACCGACACGGCCACCACTGAGGCGATCGTAGAGTACGCGGTCGCCGTGAGGAACGTGGTGGCCACAGTAGAAAATTTCAATGGCAAGCAGCTGGCATCCGCGCAGCTGCTGACGGAAATGGTGGGAAAGATGCCAACCTGCTACAAGATGTTTTGGATGGGCGAGCGCCGCGGCATGACGAAAGAAGTCACTGTGCACGACTTCTCCGCCTGGCTGACAGAGCTGACGGCGGAGGCACCGCATACCGGGTGCCTGGAGCCGGCGGCGCACGCACAGAAAGGGCGCCGGAGCGCCCAAGTGTACGCCACTAGTGAGGGGGATAGCGAGCCCGACACGAATGCGCCCGCCGAGGCGAGCGCAGGCTCGGGCCGCAAGTATTCAAGCGCGGGTGCATTCGGCGAGGAGACACTTCATAAACGTGTATGGTGCTCGATGTGTCAGTCGGCCAAACACGGTCTCGCCGATTGTGTGGACTTCGCCCGGCAAACGAAGACGGACCGGTGGCCGATAGTGCGGGACAGCCACGTCTGTTTCATATGTTTGAACGCGGGGCACCGGTATCAACAGTGCCGGGAGAAGCGATGCGGTGTGGGTGGGTGCCGCGCGCCGCACCACAAGATGCTACACGGGGCGCTGCGCGCAGCGGCGCCGGCCGCGGCATCGAACGCGCCCCCGGGGGGGGCAGAGAGCGCTACATCAAGCACGGACATTGTGGCGAATACCTGGGACGAGAATCCATCGATTCTGTTAAAAATGGTTCCAGTGAGAATTCGAGGACCCCGCGGGCAAGTGAATGTGCACGCACTCTTGGACGAGGGATCGACGGTGACATTGATCGATGCCAAAGTGGCCAGTGCCGTGGGGGCCCGAGGACCGGTACGTGAACTCCGGATTCGCGGGGCGAGCGGGATGTGTGCATCGGATGCCCGCTCGCAGACAGTGCACTTGACAGTGGCGGGTGACGGCGGCGAGTACTCGCTGAGGGCGAGTACCGTGCGCGGGCTAGCGCTGCCCGCACAATGGACGATGCCGGCCCGGGAGAGAGGGGCGCGCGCGGGCCGGGAGGCTGCAAAGAAGATTATGCCGCAGTTATTAATCGGGCAGGATCACGCGCACCTTATTGTCACCCGAGAGGTGAAGGCGGCGCACGAGTCGAGGATCCTGTCCCGTACGGCCCTGGGGTGGACCGTACACGGCACCGCGGCGCCGCATGAAGTCGAGGCGAGCGCCACCATTTTGACACTCGCCAGAATGCCGAGCCCGGCCGCCGATACCCGCCTGGAGGCGCTGGTACGACGGCCCTACGCGGTGGATTCACTGGGGGTGACCGCCGCAGCCCGGGTAAATACAGAGGATGCCCGGGCCACCGAGATAAGGGCAGCAACTACGCGCCAGTCACCTAGCGGCCGCTGGGAGACAGGGCTCCTGTGCAATCGGAGCGACGCCGGTCTACAGAATGATCGACAGTGCGCGGTAAGCCGGCTGGCCGGCATCGAGAAGCGATGCGGCCGAGACCCGGCATATGCGGCCGCGTATGGGACCTGCCTGGAAGTGAGCGAGCCGTCGGACTCAACCGCGAGCGGAGAGCCGTCCGAGACCCGAGCTCGCCCAGCGCAGGCGAGAAGTGACGGGCCGGGGACATCGAGCGCGGTGCGAGCGAGAGCGGAGATCACAGCTCTCGCTCATGTGTTAAGGGACACCGCGAATGACACGGCCGACATACGAGGAGAGCAGGAAGGCGCTATTGCTCCACTGGCGGTGGGAGCGAGCGTCGTGGCTCTCACTCGGAACATGGAAGCGCCGAGAGCGCAAGAGCGAGTGAGAACCCAGACCGTGGATCTCACTCCCGCACGGAGGCGCGGAACAAGACCGCGTAGGAGAGCGCGCAGGAAGGCGCGTATCGCCCCGGACGGAAAAAACACGGATTCAGCTCCTGCCATAGTAGGAGAAATCCAGGAAAAAGAGTGCCTCATACGCGCCGTGCGGCGGGCGCTTGAGGCCAAGCTGGACGGCGGCGGGAGACTACGACCCGCCCGCCACGAAGTAATCCTCCTGCCGACCCGGAGGCCCGGGTCCCAGGCGGAATAAATCGACTAGCTGTGCTGCCTGAGGAGTGCGGCGGAGCCACACGGGGGGAGTGTTCCGCACAGCATTGCAAACTACGGACGCGAGAAAAAGTGGCCCGAGAAATGAATGAATAGGAAGAGGCCATTTTTTCCGCGTCACAGAAACATTCCGCCCGGCATTCCACGCCACTGGATTCTCCCCGCCACTGTGTCAACAGACCGCCGAGTGGAGGGGGTAGCGGGCCGCTGCGAGACTCCGCCCCCACCAGCGCGCAGGAAAACGATATTTTTAGAATTAGCATAACTAGTCATAGGAAATTATTTGTAAGGAATATGTTATGTTAATAAATAGAGAATGGAAAGGGCGATCGCCCGGCGATAATATTACGCACCTCAAAAATCATTTAGGTATTGAAAACGAGTTTTCCAAGTTTGAGGTGCGATAATTAATTCCCCGGGCCATCGCCCCGGATAAGACTTATCAGGCATCGCGAGGAGCAATAAAGACTATAAGATAAAATACTCGCGGTGCCTGGGAAAGTAAAATTATGAAGAGGAGATAGGAAATGCCGGAGAAATTCGGAGTCTGCCGTCTTCAACTGTGCGGCGAGAAAAATGAACCAAGTTTCGAGATCTCGCCGCCAGGGGGTGGCTGCGCTGGACCGCAGCGGGGCGGCAGGGGAACGGATCCGGCATTTTGATTGGAGGAGATCTCCTGGAGCCTGTAGCGCTCGTGTTATTTTTACATGTGAAATAAATAATGGTCCAGTGGCTGCAAAGACTCACTCTCGTCTCATTCGTCTCTCGCACCACTGGACTAGATAAAGCAAATTGGACTTTTTATTCTTCTCATCTTTCGACCTTGCTACTACTTGGACTATTGAATCTTCTGGCTTCCTGACTTGGCTTCGACTTTGGATCACGGACCTGGAAATTCACACTGACATCGGCTGCTACACTGGACAAGATTTTGGACCCCCCTGGACCGCTGCACCACGCTGCAGATAATTTTGTCCGAGCTACCAGAGCGAACCGGCGAACCACCCTACAAATACAGTTCTTGTTTCCTGTACGGAACACCAACGTATTAATTTTACAACGGATTAAATGGAAAAATAATTGTTTTTGTACGAGTTCCTTTTCATAATTGTTTTTTCACTAGTCATTCCTGAGCGCTAATATTTTCTTTAGGATTATCTAAAATATGAATTTTATGTTGCATGTATTTATCGAAATATTACAGGTTTAATTATGACGGTAGACCTGTGTTACTGCATGGTTTGGGAAGGGTTAAATAACAAGAAAAAAATTGTTTCCTTTCTCTTATAATGCTCACACTTGAATTTATGTATTTTGTAAAAGGAGGAAATAAAAGTTAATTAAAAAATGTTTTTTTGGGCATAAATGTGCTCTCGCAGCTGAAAAGAATCCTTACTCAGTGGGACAATACTGTATAATATTTTCTTAACCTTTACCATACTGTGATATAAAATACTCTTACGCAGCCGTGCTGTCAACTTGCGTTACCGTAAGAAATTAGAGTTTTGTTAGCCTTTAAAATGTGCAAAAATGGTTAATGCTATTAATTTACTATAAATATTGAGCATTACTATTATATTAAGAAATGAAAGGAACCTCGGACATTTCCGGGTATTTATTAAGGTGTGGGTCTCCCGCTGGGGGTTGCTGGGATGGGCGATGCCTGGAAGAGCAGTGGCTAGAGAGACCTAACGGAGCATTCTACTAGCTCTCCCTCGCACTATTGCGACCTGGACAGGGTGAATTTCTGCCGAACTGTGACCGAGTTCTGCGACTGAAACACAAAAATGTGACGTCTACCCTCTCCTTTTGGGGGTGTGTGATTTATATAGCTTCTTTCTGGCTGCTTTTTGAAATTAATGTGACAACAAGTCTCTCATATTGTACAGGTATGGTTCTGGTACGACGATACCGGAGCCGATATGATGATATGACTGAATGTAATAAAATAAATAAAAATATATGTTTTTTTTTTTTTTCAGAACATAGGTCTGTGATATTTTAAATATGAATTAAATATATTAATTTAATTAATGGCTCTGTCAAATGATGGAACGATTAAATGTATTAATATCAAAAAGGTAACATATAGGGTCGAAAATTGTCGCTAAAAATATTGTCGCTGTAGCTTAGTTAGATAAAGCACCATCCCCAGTTAGGAAAGAGATCCAGGTTCGAATCCCGGTAGCGCAACAACAATATTTTTCGATAAAATTGATTTTATATGTATATCTTATAATTAATATATTTAATTCATATTTAAAAAATATATGTAATTATGACGAATCGAAACGAGGGTAAACAACTCTCAAAACGATTCGGATTGGGTGTAAACAATTAAAAAAAATATAAATAAATATTGAGCATTAAATACAAAAAAATACGTATGTATATAATAATTCGGAAGATTTAATCCTGTATAGAAGGTTGTCTTGTTCCTTTTAAAATATTTTTCTTTAATAAGTGAGAAAAAGACACCACTATATTTGTATGTTAATTATTCATTTCACTGTGAAATTAATGGGTGTTTTCTTTCCGTCTTGTCACAAATAGTATTTTTGTCCACGTATTATTATAATTTTACAACAGATTGAATTGAAAAATAATTATTTTCTAGGATTCGCCTTGTATAGTTGATTTTTAACTAGTTATTTCTAAGCGTAAATATTTTCCTTCGAATTAACTAAAATAAGAATTGCACGTTGCGTGTATTTACCGAAACAGTATTAATTAAGGCGGTAGGCCTGTGTTACAGCATGGTTTGGGAAAGGTTAACACACGTGAAAAAAAATTAACGGGCGAATATTATGTTGGCAGGTATTTGTCAGTTCGTATTTATTTGTCGTAGAGAGTAGTTGATTACAATTTATTATAGAACATCCAACACTTCAACATCCTGTTGAAATCATTAAAACATTTTATCAAAATAATAATGGCAATGATGTAACCATTAACGTTGATTGGGCCTGCAACATATGTAATTTTAACAGGACGGTGCCACCTCATACACATCCCGAACTACGCATGAAGTATTGCGAGATATTTTTCCCGGCCGCGTAACGTCAAAAGTGGTGATATCGACTGGCCTCCTCGATCACCTGATTTGACGGCTTCCGACTGTTTTTAGTGAGGATACTTACTACGATAATAAAGCAATAGCAATTCCAATGCTATAGGACAACATTCAAAATATCATATTTTATACATAATTGTAATAAACAAAATGATTTATAAATTAAAACCAAATTAAAAAATTGTGTTTTATTTTTCAATTATTTAAAAACCACATCGGCCTGGAACATAAAATTCACCCTGTACAAATGTATTTTATTGCTGAGATGGATATTGATAACTATTGTTCCATATTAGCTCTAGGAAAAGTATCGATAACTACCAAATGTATTACGGCCCATATTTAACGTGGACCCCAATGTACCGCTGTATTTGCGTGGTTACGCCACTGGGTTAATGTTATATTACAAATATTTCTAAAATTCGAGAAGGTTTTTTCATAATTATTCAGAAAATAATGAAAATATGTCGTTGTTTAATATTTTGATTTGAATATTTCAAAACAAAATATGCAGGGCTCAGAATGGACTGAAGCAAGCCAAAACGCAGCTTCGGTTCATGGGTTCTCGCAAATGTAGATTCGTTCAACTTCAATTAGAGTTTTTTTTTATTTTGAATTTAATATATTTCTCAAGACCCGCCAAAAATATAGTTTACGAATCCGATACACAATGTGTAAAAATTTATCATTAAATGTACGAGTATTTATGTAAATGTATACTTTTTGAACAAAAATAAGTTAAATATTTCAAATGTTATTATAGCGTTTAGTTTATTAAATTTTCCATTTCAAACCCCGAAACCATCATCTGTCAAGTGTTAATAAATCAATCAATATGACAGAAAGATTATTTCAAACATTTTTAAATCTGAGTATATCACATTTGATAATTTATTCGATATTATATAACAGTTATGAAGATATGATTGGAATAATATCGCAAAAGATTGATAATAGAGATGAGATAGAATGGGTAAGATATTCTGATCAGATAGAAAAAATTCCTAAAAATAGAAATAAAATATTTTCCAAACTAGTCGAATTATTTATTTAAAAGCCAGTTTAGTTAGTAATATTCAATTCACTTACGTATCGGAACACACATATTAAACGAAATTGTCCGAGATGATTTTTGACACGAGACATTTAAAAATTGATTTCACATTGTCGAATGTAATCTAGTACACTGATTCTAAACATAATTGTTAGATCAATTTATAACATTTCTCCTTTATTTATAGTGTTAATTAGCAAACTTCAGAACCCGTTTCGATACCAAATGTGCCAGACATGCGTTGATAACTTATTTACACAGAAATAATGTACATTTTTAAAACAAAATTCAATATGTGCACAGCAACTAGAAATATCACGTCAATAATGACGGGAAATTAACCATTCCCAAACCATGCAGTAACACAGGTCGACCGCTCTAATTAAATCTATAATATTTCGGTAAATATACACAACATACACTTCATATTTTAGTTAATTTGAAGAAAAAATTTTTACGCTTAGAAATGACTAGTTAAAAGACAATTATGTAAAGAGAATCCTACAAATTTTAATTAATTCCGTTGTAAAATTAATACATTGGCAAAAATACCATTTGTGGCAAGACAGCAAGAAATCACATATTAATTTCACAGTAAAAACAATAACAAACATACGAATATAATGGTGTCTCTTTCTCGGTAATTAAAATAAGATAGATAAAAAAAAATATATATATATATATTGTATTATACAATGCAACCTCCTATACAGAACATGATAAATGCTCCGAATTATAATATTACATATTTTTTGTATATTTAATGCTCAATACTTAAAGCATTAACCATTTTATCACATTTTAAAGGCTAATAGAATTCTAATTTCTTATGGTAACATGAGTTAACAGGATGGCTGCGTACGAGTATTTTATATCACGACATGGTAAAGGTTAATAATCTGTACAGCCTTCATCTTACGTCACATGATTAGATTTCGTTGACCTCGGAGCCCACGCACTTGTGTACTTCTGAGCAGTACTTTTAAACATAATGTTTATTCTCTTCATTTGTCAATTTGCAATTAATGTTTATTATATCTTAACTATAAAAAATTGTATTCTATTAATTATTATTGCCCTAATTCTGTTAAAATGTTTTAAAATTGTACCTTAATATTATATTAAGACTATCTAGCAGGGTCATAAATAAAATTTAAAAATTTAATTTATTTATAAAAAATTAAAAATATAATTAAAAATAATTTGTCATTTTAATGATTCATTAAAACACTTTTTTATATTATTAACATATTATTCAATATATTGAAATTACAATATAATTATTAAGAAGAACACATTCTTATTGTTGAGTTGTAATTATTCAGAACATAGGTCTGTGATACTTTAAATACTAATTAAATGTATTAATTAAAAAGATATACATATAAAATTAATTTTATCGAAAAGTATTGTTGTTGCTACCGGAATTCGATCCCAACTATACTACATTACTTTTGACGACAAATTTTCGAACCCATATGTTATACTTTTCAAATTAACACATCTATCGTTGCATTATTTGAAAGCCATCTACTTTGTTTTTACAGAATCTCAAATACCTTCGATTAAACCGATAGGAGACGTCAGAATTAACGATTATTTTTTTTTAAATTTTGGACAAATTATGGTTTATTTGCCTCTACTTATTGATAGGTGAGCCCTTACACGGCCATGTCTACGGGCGCGTGTAGGGTCACCACAAGTGCGATTCTAATCAACGCTGTTATATATTAATATGGTGCATTTAAACAGAGAAAAATTTGGTTCATTTAACATATCATAATACTGTATTATATTAATATTATCATTTTGATTTATTTCACAGAAATACTCATTTTTCACTGCTAATGAACTATAGAGAGCCAGTTGATATTCAAAGAAAATATGCGTAATGATGCAAATATTGGATGTCTAAACGATGCCACTGTAATGTAATATGTCTGAAGACGTAGGTATATATGTTCAAACATAGAATTAGATAATAGAACATAGTAATGTATGAGTATAAGTAACTTACAGTTATTCACAAGGTTTATTCAGAGATGGTTACAAGTAATACGTGATATAAAATTCGACAATATTTAACGCAACACAGTGAAGCAAAGCTGGCAAAAAAATTCGAGGCCGTCTTCTCTTGGCGGTGCTAGCGGATGCGTCCCAATATGTTTAAAGTTTATATTGAATTCCATAGATGGTATTTGGGACATATATTTATCTGTATACGTATTTATTTTTAACTAAAATAATGCACCGTGCCGTCCCCCATCCCTTTCCCCTCCGGCTCGAAGGACCAGAAAATGTAGCACATAAGCATAGATGCCGAAAGAATTTACAATATTATACATTTGAGACTTCGCGTTTATAGTGTCGGAACTCGTCTATAGAAAGCTTTGATGAAATAGTGAAATTTAACATACAGTCCATATTTTGGAGGTACCAGCAGAATCAGAATTATGGTGAGTGCCAAACTCTTTCCGTTTCTAAATTCTTCCGGCATTTATGCTTATATTTAGATATATATATAATAAAAGTGGTAAAAGTATTACAGTAATTTATGAATCGTCTCACCTTTATCAAGAGGAATTAGTTCAAACTCTTGTATATCCAGTGCCGTGTCAGACCCGCTGGAGGGACTCGGAGTTATAAATGATTTACATTCCATCTGGTACACTGTCCAAATTCGAAGACAAAGAATCACTAAACACTGTTACACTTTTGTATATATTGTCCAAACGTAATAGTTTGTCGGTTTGAGTGAACTAAATGCTTTTAACTATTTTCGTCTCATAAAAAACATATGTGTTAAAAACATTGTAAAAAAATAGGTCTGGTATAAAACATAATAAAAAACACATGAGCAGCTTCATAAGTAGCATGGAATATATATATATATAAAAGACGGAAAAAATAATACAAATTTAGGTTTGACACAGAATGGCTGATTTTCAAAATCAGTTGTATCTTTGACTCGGAACAACATCAAAAACATTACCCTTATATTTAAACATAGAATATCGGAATATATCTACAAGACCAAAATCGTTCCCAAGCCTGTGAAGTCTTTGTGTGGGGTGCATTCCCATATTTTCATTTTCCTTCAAAACCGTTTTTGTATATATACCTGCAATAAATCATTGTTAATGTGTTTTTCCGCTTCAAATGTGCATCCGTAATCGAAAGTAATGTACAAGAAATGCCGGATGCGACGATGCATATCCTCGATAAAGTCAGCAAAAACAACGATTGCTGCAAGGTTTCGCTGAATGCAGTGGCAACCAGCCAATGCCTAAAGAATTCTGCAACCTTGGGACATCACAAATATATGCTTATCTAAAGTCGTTAAGACACACAAATGCAGTATATCCGCACGAAAATCTCACGTGTAACGCATTTATTATATATGCCATAGATGATTTTTTTTTTTTTGTAAAACACCTAATTTGGTGCCCTGTCAGCTACACTATTTTAATGTATAATATAAGTCAGTGCAATGAAAGTAATGTAAAAGCTATTAAGGAGAACGCATTCTTCTTGTCAAGTTGTAATTATTCAGAACAGACGGTCTGTGATATTTTAAATACTAATTAAAGATTTATTGAAAAATATTGTTTTTGCTACCGAGGAACGTGCATTATCCAATTATGCTATACCAACACAATAGGTTGACGACAAATTTTCGAACCTACATGTTACACTTTTCAAATCAATACATCACCGTTCCATTATTTGAAAGCCGTCGAAATCTCAAATACCTTTGAGTAAACTGATAGCAGACGCCAGAATTATCAATTCATTTTTATTAAATTTTGGACACATTGATACAACTTTATTATTAGGAGAACACATTCTTATTGTGAAGTTGTAATTATTCAGAACATTGTCTGCGATATTTTAAATATGAATTAAATATATTAATTAGAAAGATATACATATAAAATCAATTTTATCGAAAAATATTGTTGTTGCGCCACCGGGATTCGAACCTGTAACCGGGGAAGGTGCATTATCCAACTATGCTACAGCGACATCATACAGATTCGAATCCCGGTGGCGCAACAACAATATTTTTCGATAAAATTGATTTAATATGTATATCTTTCTAATTAATACATTTAATTCATATTTAAAATATCACAGACCGTCTGTTCTGAATAATTACAACTTCACAATAAGAATGTGTTCTCTT
Organism: Eubasilissa splendida; assembly: GCA_031772225.1. Lineage (NCBI taxonomy): Eukaryota > Metazoa > Arthropoda > Insecta > Trichoptera > Phryganeidae > Eubasilissa > Eubasilissa splendida. The sequence goes on from CM062862.1 coordinate 4,850,310, forward strand.
AATGATAAACAAATTATCAAAATGTGTGTCAAAGTGTGTGAACAAAGTCGAGAAATATACCAATTTTGATAATAACTGACAATTAAATATATAAACAAGCGACATACGACCATTATCTAGTTAATTGTTGGTACAAATCAGGGGTGTGGACATTCCTTGGCTCGGCAGTCATTGTGAAACACAAAATACTTAACATTGGGCATCTCGATGCACGAAAACTTACTATTCACGATTGGGGGAAAAGAATCCTTACTCAGTGGGACAATACTGTATAATATTTTCTTAACCTTTACCATACTGCGATATAAAATACTCGTACGCAGCCTTGCTGTCAACTTGCGTTACCGTAAGATATTAGAGTTCTGTTAGCCTTTGAAATGTGAAAAAATGGTTAATGCTATAAATTTACTATAAATATTCAACATTACTATTATATTAAGAAATGAAAGGAACCTCGGACATTTTCAGGTATTTGTTAAGGTGTGGGTCTCCCGCTGGGGGTTGCTGGTATGGGCGATGCCTGGAAGAGCAGTGGCTAGAGAGACCTAACGGAGCATTCTACTAGCTCTCCCTCGCACTATTGTCACCTGGACAGGGTGAATTTCTGCCGGACTGTGACCGACTGGGGGACTACCCATGAAGATGGATGACATTGGAAAAAACACAAACTTGAGGATACAATAATCATTTCACTTCTAGATACAAATTTTTCTCTCTTTCTCTGCGGTCCATCTCGTAGTGGTCCTAGATGTCACCCAACTCCTGTGGTTATCTTTTGCTGACAATCTTTCTCCATTCTTTCCGATCTTCTGCTGATTAAGATACGTCAACTCTATGATATTAGTTTTTTTGAACGGCGACATAATTCGTTATCCATACAAAATGCAATAGTCAAACGAATAACTCGAATATTTTTAAATATAACATGAAGGGAGACAGAATATAAAATTATATGCAAAAAAGAGAGATAGAATACATATACAGATAGACGGAACATTAAGGGACGGGAAAATACAGTGTTGATGGATATTTCATTGATTTTAAATGAAACGTACCTAATATGGGGCCAATGGACAAATTAATTTGATTATTAAGAATTGGCGCACCACTATTTAATGTCTTTTTTATTATTATATATGTATTTCGTCTCTCTCTTTCACGTGTAATTTTATATTCTATCTCTCTTTTTCTTTATATATAAGTGCACTCTTTTTGTATTTATGATCAGTTTTAAATACGCCCTGATGAAGCTTGATACAAGCGAGACCGATTGACGTATAATAAATATCGTGGTTTCATACAAACTGATTGTTATTTTATTTAATATAATAATTATTATTTTATTTAAATAAATTGTTATGCTCATCTATGACAATAGTTGTACGACTTCGTTAATCTACTACCGATCCTTTTTTAATCGATAAAATCAGGCATCACCATCTTCAGAATCTTTACATCCAGCTCAGATATTTGATATCCCGAACTTCTTCCAAATTTTTCGCGTTGGTATCTATTATTCACTATTTTTTCGATCCTGCACGCCAGCGGACATTTGGCTTACCCACATTTCACTTTCCGGTCCCAAGTCTACACCCAGTCACCTTTTATGCTAATCTGCTGTTTTCTTGTCCCATCAGTTGCCCTGGTCATTGCCATTTCAGCTTTGCCATACCGTGCCTACCTTCACGTAATGAAATCTCCGACATGGATCTCTCCCTGGTTCGTTTACTAAAATACTCAATTTTCTTACGGTAACACGAGTTGACAGCGTGGCGTACACGTACGGGTATTTTATATCACGGTATAGTAAAGGTTAATTATCTTTGATAATATTTCATTTTCGCATTTCGCATTTTGCATACATTTGTAACATTCAGCAAGAAGTTTATTTTCTTCCTTTCGGTGCAGTTAATTTTCGTTGTAAATTTTAATTAAATATATTAATTAGAAAGATATACATATAAAATCAATTTTATCGAAAAATATTCGAACCTGGGTCTCTTTCCAAACCGGGGAAGGTGCATTATTCAACTATACTACAGCGACGATATTTTTAGCGATAAATTTTCGAACCTATACGTTACCTTTTTGATATTAATACATTTAATCGTTCCATTATTATCCCGGTTTGGAAAGAAACCCAGGTTCGAATCCTAGTAGTGCAACAACAATATTTTTCGATATAATTGATTTTATATGTATATCTTTCTAATTAATATATTCAATTCATATTTAAAATATCACAGACCTATGTTCTGAATAATTACAACTTCACAATAAGAATGTGTTCTCGTAATAATTTTCGTTATTTTTAGAACATTGAAATTCTTAGAAATAAACAACAATTTTTACGATTTTAATCAATTATGACGTCACAGACACCGACTACTTTAAATAGACAACAATCTAGCCAGGACAATGCCGGAGTTCTAATCAATGGTTTATAATTTAAAAAATGTTACTTGTCTTAGCAACGTGTATATAATTTTAAGAGATCATTTCTCCCTCGCTGATACAAATACCAGTAACAACACTCTTATGTATCACATCCACAATGTTACGCACTTTTATAATGCGCTTTTTTTAAAGGACCAAAAACATATTTTGTGTCAAAAATAAACTAATAGTCAGTAGTTAATTTTCATTTATATTATTATGAAAATTATTAGCTAAATATATACATTACTTATTGGGTTTTTTTTTATATGTGGTAGCCAACTTGATATAATAATTTAATTAATGTCAGAAGATGACATGACATACAGTGCTAGTGTGCACCAATAAAACGCATAGGTACTGTTCAGATAATATGTCAACTGATAAACTGAGACAGTATCATTTGTGTAAACATTAAAAACATTCCAATCAAACATTTTTTACAGGCTACTGACATAGAAAATAATAAATAGGTACATAATATTATATAATATCTCGATATCCTTATGTACATACACATAGGTAAATTTGAGATAAAACTGTTATATTTAATTAGATTTAAATGTAAATATCTTTTAAAGTATAATATTTATGTGGAAATGTGATCTTTAAACCTGTTGGTAAACATCATATGCTAGACAAGTGCGCTGTCATCCAACTATTATATTAGTATACGTATTAATGCTGTTTTTTATTTGTGTTTGAATTAAATACACTTATTAATATTTTTGATATATTTTTAAAAATACTTAAAATCAAATTTTAAAACTATTTTTTTTTATCAGTTACCCCTATTGAACTATATGAAAAGATAGTATAATAAAAGGCTTACGATATCTTTTAAATCGATAATTTATCGACTAATATAAATTACTATGGCGTTTTGGTGATATGTCTGTTTCATAATTACATACTATTTATGAAGCAGACAGCTTGTGTTTAAAATGCAACAGTGTTGTACATAAAATCGGGGGAAAAAACATCTAATTTATGAAATTGACTACTAACGCAGTGGATAAGTTCAATATTAATTCATTTCGTGGGTAAAATATGCGTGAAAACATATATTTTCGGCATTTTTTAACAAAAATTGCGAGAGCGAGGACTAGACGTCATGACAGCCGCTGACGATCTGAGATCTGATGCTAATAAAGAAAATCAAAAATACACATTATTAGGATCGATATAAATAGTATTTAGTAAGAAATTATTGCGTTTTTGATATCAAAATTGATTTTAAATAGTAGTTGAAGCATCAAAGCATGTGAATAAATACAATATATTATTTTAACCCTTCCCAAACCGTGCAGTAACACAGGTCTACCGTCCCAATTAAACCAGTAATATTTCGGTAAATACAGGCAGTATAAAATTTATATTTTAGATAATCATAAGGAAAATATTTTAGCTTAGGAATGACTAGTAAAAAACCAATTATGAAAAGGGAATCGTACAAAAATAATTATTTTTCAATTCAATCCGTTGTAAAATTAATACTTTGGTAAAAAATACAATTTGTGTTATTACAGAAAGATACCACAGATTATTTTCACAGTGAAAAGAATAACAAATATAATTGTCTCTTTCTCACTAATTATATTAAGAGAGATAAGAAAGAAGGACTTATTGAATGGTCTAAATAATGTTATTATATTAATAATTTTTATCAATATCTAATGCTCTGTATTTCGAATAAATTTGTGCCATTAAAAACGTTTAAGCTAATAAAAACATTTTTTCTAACTGTTATTTACGGTAACACGAGTTGACATCATGGCTGCGTATGGGTATTTTATATCACGGTATGGTAAAGGTTAAAACGTATGTTTGCGCTAAAACAAAGTATTTTAAAAACGTCGAAAGTTGATCCTCCTGCAAATTGAATGGTTATAACTCTATTAATTGTTAATTTGTCTCAATTAAGATTTGTCTCCGTAATCTTAGCCTACTATAAGAAAATATATTTCACATACGCAATAATTTTAAATATTAAGGTATTTCTGTGACGCGCGGAAAATGTATTTAATGATCACCGTCTTATAATGGTTGTATTTTCTTAACTATGACAAATAATATTCAGTTTATTAATTTTATATTAGTATAAAGAATCAATTTAAGTAATACTTTTAAAAAAAAAGTCAAATCTAATGTATTACTTCGGATATAAATGAATAATAAAAACACACAATTTCGTAAAAAAAACAAGAAAATATGAATTATTTTTGAAAGCGCGCTCTTGAGTATCGTGCGAGATACCGGGATTATTTCATATTCTGAAAGTTCATTTCTATTGTCAGAAATTTGAAAATTGAATCTGTAACATCGGTAGATTGATTATTTTAATTACATTTCACAGAAACTATCCGATGGCCATGATTAATTAACCAATTACAAATCAGACAGCAAAAAAAAAAACAACGGATATAATATCATTATTGACGATTCATTCCTAGTATGCAGAAGTTCAACATTGTACATACGTGATAATATATCACTCACTGCATTATATTGCGAGCCACTGTGATATAAATAAACAAACACCTCATTACAATGTTTATTTCCTTTTAAATACTACACAATATAATTTCGAGAAATTTGCGAACACGCACACACAAACGCAAGAGACTGTGTATAAAATTATCGAGAGACACTTGTGAACACACTCGATTGTTTACGTTCAACTCTCGACTCGAATTCGTTCTATTTTCAAGCGAAAAGTTAAACAATAATTCGCGCCGGTCTCCAACTCGAACTGAGAAAACAAACGAACAACGGACGATATTTCCCGCGCTGTCAGTGACTTTCGCTGTTAATTTTCCGGTTTCGGAAAGATGGCCTCCGCTTACACGTGTCGGACACGAAAGATAATAATATGTGTCTAATGCACTCTATCGCACGACGGTACGTACATATGACACGTCTTGCGGGACACTGACTACTGATGATCTGTTTAAAGACTGCTCAGCTATTATCGTTCAGATACAACGCGATATAATTAAGCATATTTTCGGATGATAATATTATCGACATGTCTGCATGCACCAATTTCGATAAATATTTACATCTGTCGTATTTATCAAAAAGTTCTAAATATGTATATATAACGACGAATCATTTTCTTATTAATAACTCCATCAGATTTTAATAATAATTAATATTTACAGAAAAAATGTATCGATTCAAAGCTGGACCTCTTCCTATCGGGGAAGCGCGTTTTCCGATTTCGCTATAACAACTGAACACATTACTAACAAATTTTTAAACATATATTCTGAAATATTTAAAATTGATACATATCCCCGTTAAAATACTCGTACGCAGCCATGCTGTCAAGTTGTGTTACCGTAAGAAATTAGAGTTCTATTTGTAAATGGTTAATGTCATATATTTACTATAAATATTAAGCATTAAATATAAAAAATATATATTACATTATAATTCGGAGCATTCATCAAGTCCTGTATAAGAGGTTGCATTATATAATACAGCCTTCCTTTTTATCTATCTTTCTTTAATTCATGCGAAAGAGACACTATTATATTCGTATTTCATTTCATTGTGAAATTAATGTGTGATTTCTTTCTGTCTTGACACAAATGGTATTTTTGTCAACGAATTAATTGTATAATAGATTTCACTAGTCATTTTTAAGCGTAAATATTTTCCTTTAATTAATATGAATTGCATGTTGCCTGTATTGACCAAAATATTACAGATTTAATTAGAGCGGTAGACCTGTGTTACTGCATGGTTTGGAAAGGGTTAAACAAGATAAATGATATACTTAACATGGAAAAAATGAGATCGATAGTTATTTCTTTGGTCCTGAGTTTTCTATTGGCAATGTAAATACGTCACTCAAGAAGTAGGCAGATAAACCAATAACCCGTTTCACCGGCCCAGCTGCTCTTCTGATTCTTATGTTGATCCCGCTGGACAGTCTCCGAAAATTAATCGATAATTTAGAGCGTTTTTAGGAACTCCGATCCCGATGGCGACGAATTTATTCTGGCGTCGCAAGTTAAAGTGGAATACCCACACAAGACCGAAAGTGCATACTTCACATCTTAAAAAACCCAGGACTGCCAATCAAAGCATGTGTAGACTATAATATAGGAACAAAATATATTTACGACAACGATTACAAAAACCTTCGTGCGTACATCGTGATGATACAAGGTTCACAGCCACATACGGAGGAAGAATGTTACAGATTTTTTTCTCCTCCGCAGAATACAAATATTTATTTTTATATCCCACTATGTCTCATGAAAATAATCTTTGAGCAGTGATTTTTTTAACCCTTGCATATATTGGTAATTCAGATACTCTAGAGAAGACAAAAAAAATATGTTGGGAACGTCGATTAAAGCACGAACCGAGGCTTCACCTTGGTGTCATTATCACTACTAAAAAGCGTATATAGAAAATATTAGGCTATACTTCAAGATGCAGAATAACCAATATACGAACGATATTCTTGAATTAATATTTTGTGTACAAATAAATGCTTTCAAATAACAATCTTACTAATAATCGTATTATTTATCTAACTAATAGTAATAATTCTAATTTAAATAGTTTATCTCGAAGCCACCTGACACACACTACCAGGAGAAATAGGAACAAACTAAAGATATGGCTGACTAATCAATTATGTTTATATTGTCAACATAATTTATTTGTTTTAGGAGAACACATTCTTATTGTGAAGTTGTAATAAGAATGTGTTCTCCTAAAATAATAAAGATGTATCAATGTGTCCAAAATTTAATTAAAATGAATTAATAATTCTGACGTCTGCTATCAGTTTACTCAAAGGTATTTGAGATTCTTTAAAAATAAGGTAGATGGCTCTGTCAAATGATGGAACGATTAAATGTATTAAGGTAACATATAGGTTCGAAAATTGTCGCCAAAAGTAATGTCGCTGTAGCTTAGTTGGATAAAGCACCTTCCCCGGTTAGGAAATAGATCCAGGTTCGAATCCCGGTGGCGCAACAACAATATTTTTCGATAAAATTGATTTTATATGTATATCTTTATAATTAATATATTTAATTCATATTTATAATTTATTTGATTTTATTAATTAGTATGGTAGTTATTTGTCGTTTAACCTTTACCATACCGTGATATAAAATACCCGAACGCAGCCACGCTGTCAACTCGTGTTACCGTAAATAACAGTTAGAAAAAATGTTTTTATTAGCTTAAATGGCTTTAATGGCACGAATTTACTTTAAATATTGAGCATTCAATTTTGAAAACAATGATTAATAAAGTAATTTAGAGCATTCTTTAAGTCCTATACAATGTGTCTTTCCTTCTTATCTCTCTTCATTTAATTAGTGAGAAAGAGACAATTATATTTGTTATTCTATTCACTGTGAAAATAGCGTGTGATCTTTGTCTTTCATATCACAAATTGTATATTTACCAACGTATTAATTTTACAATGGATTGAATGGAAAAAATAATTGTTTTTGTACAATTCCCTTTTCATAATTGGTTTTTCACCAGTCATTCCTGAGTGCTAATATTTTCTTTCATGTATTTATCGAAATATTACAGGTTTAATTATGATGATAGATCTGTGTTACTGCATGGTTTGGGAAGGGTTAACATGATTATATATATATAATAATATGTATTTTAAATAAACTAAACTTTTTTTATCGTGATTATTGTATCAAGGAATGCAGTCCTTCTCATCGCTGTCGATTAGAGGGATAATTAACAACTAAATTAAATACATATGGCTAAAGATCTATTCAAGCAAAGTGGTTGGGGAAAGAAAGTGGGTGGGGAGAGAAAGTGGGTGGTTTTTTGTTGAATATTGCAAGCAGGGGTGATATATTAGGGAAATTAATGTTGTTAATTTATTTTTCAATACTTTCTAGATTATTCGTTGAAAAAAAGGTGACGAGTGGAAAAGGTTAAGTGATTAGTTTCAATTGTATGATTCGAAATGCTGAGAAGTTAATATTTTTTAACTATTTTCACTTATTTAGATTTCTTATGGTTTGCATCTTTACAGAACTGTATTTATTCATAAATCTATGTGTAAGTAAGTACAGTTTGTGTGAAGCTAAGATGTGCGTCCAACGTAATAATAATGAAAACATACTTTTATCGCAGTTTTATGGCATATTTGTTATTGTTTTCAATAAATAGTACTGACACGTATTCTTAACAAGGTTGGTAATCCAGGGTTAATGCATGTGTGACGAAAATAAATACAAATTTAATATAAAATAACTTGAGAATATTTTAATCATTCACTTTACAAAACAATTAGAATAAAACTAATTAAATGTATTAATTATAAATATATACACATAAAATCAATTTTATCGAAAAATATTGTTGTTGCGCCATCGGAATTCGAACCTGGATCTCTTTTCCAATACGGGTAAGGTGCATTACCAACTATGCTACAGCGACAATATTTTTGACGACAATAATGGAATGATAGATGTATTCATTTGAAAATGTTTATTTGTCGTCAAAAATACTGTCACTGTAGCATAACATCTTTATAATAAATACATTTAATTAGTATTTAAAATATCACAGAATTACTTTGAATAATTACAACTTCACAATAAGAATGTATTATTTTTAATAAAACAATTAGATTTTTTAATTATTATTATTGAACTTGGAAAGTGATTTTTAAACGGCATTGTGACACATTTAAAATATTGGTAATTTATTTTTAACATTGTCAACGGATTATATTTGTAAAAAATAACACGTGTCTGTATAATAAAGACGTTCGTATAAACGTCTACTGACAATGTGGGTCGATATCCTTATTAATGAAGAACTACTGGCTGGCTTTTTGCCAAATAATTCTTGGCATCCAAAGCATGTATTATGGATTTATATACAAATTACTAGAGATGAGCTCAAAATCACGAACCGTGAGTCAATCGCAGATATCTTTGAGTCACACTCGCTATCTGTGATTGAATATCTGGGAATATTGATTGATATTTTATTTTATTTATATTTGGTTGAAAACCGCCATTCGGCACATGCACATTTAAGACGAAAATATTTATGAAGGAATAACGTTATAATTCGTGATTCAATCAAAAGGTTTTAAGCATTTGACCCGAAACGCTGAGAATTTGACCCGAAAAATAAACTCGAATTTTTTAAGCGTTTTCATTCTCTTCGTGATGATATTAAATAAGATATATATATATTAATTATTTATAGTAGAATATGTTTTTTACGCTAATGAAGTTTTAATAATATAAATAAATATGGTCAAATATGTATTTTTAAATTTATTTCGTGTATCAGTAGAATCAGTAATGAAACTGTGATCACAGTCACAGTTTTTAATCACTGCTATTATTGAATACCAATCACAAGCACACAGTCGGGAGTAGCATTTTTTCTCATCACTACAAATTACTATTAATAACTGCACACAGGATATTTGCTCACATTTCAACTGCACACACTGATAGAATATAATTTACCTTACGACCAGTGGCGTAACTACAAATACAAAATGGTGAAGGGATATGTATTGTATATAAGATGTAAGAATATTAACTAACACACCGTTAAATATGACAAACAAAATTTGTCTCTTATAATATCCCTACGTTCGTGAAAAAAATTAAAAATGTGTTTTTATGTATACAGTAGCAAAAGAAAAAAAAACACTCCTTTATTTTACAGCGATACGTCAATAATATTATCGTAATATTTTTTTTTAATTTCATAATAATTGCATCATTTTGATTGCGATGGACTTTTTTTTATTTATTTGACATTTTTACAATTTTTTTATAGCGTGAACAAAGTATTTTACATTTTTTTTAAATGACATGGTTTTTCTTTCGCTTACCTCTCCAAAAAAAGAGACCAGCTCTTGTGCTTGGAGAGGGAGTTACACTACAATAATTGTATATAATACCTTACATATTCTATTCATTGTCGATTTGTGTGCTTCTGAAGTGTTCTGTCATATTGTTTATTGTCCAATTATGTATTTTTGAAGTGTTCATTTAGTTTATTTTTAAATTCTTTTATATCCTTTATTTCTTTCATTTGTGTAGGGAGGCTATTGAAATTTTTTATCCCTAAATATATAGAATTATGCTGATGGTGTTTAACTTTATAAATGATTTGTTCATATTAGCGCTGGTTATAGTATCAATACCAAAATTACAGCAGCACGCCTACCTTTTAGGCCCTTGTCCAGCTTGAGCCCCTTGCACCTCATTTGCCGCAGTAACGACACTGCTCACGACAGCTTTCATTACTTTAAGATTGGTTACGTTAAGTTGCATTAAGTTAGGTTAGGTTATTTAATATAACACGACGGCAGCAGAGTACTAAGCTGTCGCATATCTGCGCAGTTTTCTCTGTCACTGTGTGCAGTTGTCATGGAATCTAAATATTCAATCAAAAGTGTGAATCTATCGTGACCAGAGATCGTTTAACGTATTGCTCACGAAAATACTAAACATAGATAAAATGTTTAGACACTACTAAGAAAAACCAAAAAAAAAACATTTTTTAATTCTCGTTTCATTCATTTCTAACCATCAAATTTCTTTTATAACTCTGATAATATGAATTATTAGTATTATTGTCTCGGGAATGTATTAAGTCTTATCAACATTCCCTTTTGCGCAATAAGTGTAATATTTTTGATGCCACGGTATGTGTTCCAATTTTTTAGATTTTTTTTTATCAGTACCTACCCACTTAGTGTTTGTCTATATTTGAAGATTGTGTACTGAAATTAATCATGGATAATAATGATTATATTCAATGAGATTAAGATCGAAATTTTTTTATCATAAATGCTACCGACGCAAGTCGCCAATCACAATGGTGGGTTGTGGAATCAGAAAGGATGGACGGATGAAAAATACGGAATCTGAAATTAAGGATTGGTGAGGGATAAAGGAATCATTCGATAGCTCGTATCACCTGATTGATGACGCCGTCCACGAAACTGTCACGGCACAAACAACCCTGATGAGTTTCAACGTCCACAAAATACCAACATCACAACGGTATACGACACTTCCTGGCGATTCTCGACGAGGTGCACCAGTACAAAAGACACAGTCGAACCGAGGGACAGATGTATATTTGGTTTGTATACGTGGGCCGACAAATAATCACAAGAGGGCAAATGTGTACTAGTTGGGAGTGGGTTAAGGGGTAGGAACAATAAATACGAATGCGGAACAATAAATGTTTTATTAAAACTGTGTTACTAATTAAACTGTATTTGTTCGTGTATATTAAAAAAAATTATGTATTAATGTAAAAGCCCATCAGTGGCGTAACCAATGTTCTTATCAAAATTTATTCTTCATGTGCCGAAAAATGACAACTATATTGATTTATCATGTATAAAGCTATCAACATGATACATTGTGATTTTCAGTATCTCAATAATGGCTGTTTTGTTTATAAACAAAATCCGCCAAATCGAAATGAGCTGTGTCGCTCAAGATGATTTTTTCCAAAAGTCGGGTTTGTGTTTGTTTTAATGTTTTAATGACTTTGATACATTGTTGAAGCATTAAATACTCTATAATAATTTGTAATCAACTACTCTCTACGACTATCAAATACAAACTAAAATGGTGGCCAAACAAAATCGGCCTGAAACATAATATTCACCCTGTACATGGCTAACATGTCGAGTTAGGGACCAAACATTTTTTCAGTTACGAGTGCATATAGGTACATGCCGAAAATGCGTTTTTTTTTTTTTTCACCAAAGTGTGAATATTATCTATAGGAGATAAGCAACTTATTTGGCCTCTTTATTTAATGGATTGCACCGTGGAGTACTTGATATTATTATATCATAAATACAATATATATACAGGGGTCCTTCCATTTTCATTGAGCCCAATTTTTTAAGGTAGAGTACGACCAGTCTAGGTTTGCGCTTTAAAAAATCTGCGCAGAAACGCATTTGGGGAAAGGGTGTGGCCTAATCCAGCGTGTCACCAATTTTTTTCCCCTTGCCCTTCAAAGAGTTTGTGTGCTCTGGACGTTTCCAATTGCTTTTTAGTGTAGGTACACTCAACCTAATGGAGAGTTACGTAATTTTTAATGTTTACATGTCTTCATCGTCTTCTTCGGGACCCGGACGAGTACTACGAGGACAAGCGCGTGAAATATTACTCAACGTATACAAGTTCATGTCTAATGAAGCTGCCAATCTGGTTGGTTATTTAAAAAAAGTTCAAAAACGAGAAATATTTTCGCAGTTAAATGTAAATGACTATATTTTATTTATTGTGCTATTGTGTTAAAATGTTAATAACTTAATTTCTAATATTATTTTTATTATGATATTGTTGCGGCAAATTTAATTTTCATTGTTATTTTACATTATATTTCATTATATGTAAATTTTTATATTAATATTTTTTTAAATTGTGACCTCTGTTAAATTTTTGTAAGAAACCAGTATTAATAAAGAGTTAAAAATATTTGTGAATTTTTGGAAACAAACCATTCTTTTGATATTGACAAGGGTTTAGAAATTATACATACAAACACTAGGGGTTTACAGTTAGATAAATTTAATAGTTTAGAGTGTTAATAGTAAGCTAAATATTATAAATAATTAAATAAATTAAACACCTTTTAAATTTATTTTCATATTAGTTCTTACTCATTCACCACTTTATAGTTTTGTTTTGATCTGTGCTTGTATTTTTAATTTCAGTATACATTGTTTCCTAAAGAAGATACCATAGGTATCGAAACATGTAGAATAATCAATAAATATAATATATGTATATCTTTCTAATTTATATATTTAATTCATATTTAAAATATCACAAACCGTCTGTTCTGAATAATTACAACTTCACAATAAGAATGTGTTCTCCTAACAAATAAATAGTGATTTAAACAAAGTATTTTGTCTAATTATTTATAGAGTATCAGTTGCTATTCCCCCTAAAATGAAATCAGCCAATAACAATGCTTAATAATAATCACGTGATCTAAAATCCAGTATGGCTGCTAGTACGATATATGCAAAAAAAAATTACATTACAGAATTATCTCGTTAAAAAATGCTGATGTAAAAAATAAGCCTTTTGTACATTTGCTTTCAAAATATACGTTTTCATCCACAACTAAAATTCACAAAAAGTAATTTTAGAGATGTTTGAAAGTAGCCGCTATGCATATCTTAGTAGACGGGCCTAATTTTCGCAAAAATATATGGGTTATCGGTTATCGAGCCATATAACGTACTCGCAATTTTTTTATCAGCTCGCAAATATTCTCATGTGATTTATCGTATGTTCGTAATTAAATAATGCCGCGATAAGAGGTATTTTACGGACTTATCTCGTGAGCTTGATTTACTACCAATTGCCGGTTCGTAACAGAGGCGCAACTTTACTTTAGGCGCCTGGAGCAGATTCTGTTTTTGCGCCTAGCTTTTTCCACAAAATCAACGGTATTCACGTGGTAATGAATAAAAAATCAAGTGAGAGTAAATAGTACAAATTCTCGTGGTTATGTGTAAACATAACGTGTGTGTATTGTGTTCAGTTTCCTGGGAAGGAAGGAATTAATGAATTTTTTATTAGATTCATTTTTGATATTTTAAAATTTTATTTGTTAGCATTGTACTTTGTATTGGTAGGTACTAAAACGTATTATTTTTTAATATAAAAATAAGGCATAAAAGGGCATTTAAATTATTTTTGAAGTGTGTGTCTAATCTAATTATATTTTTAATCAGTACCTGATTTATATAGCATGGTATCATCTATTAGATAATGCCGTGTTTTGTAAGGTTTTTTTTACCATTCATATAATTAATTATTTTTATCATAATTAAATCAAATCATGCAGAGTTAGTTGCTACATAAATTATATTTCTAATTTTGTACATTTAGTCATAAGCGATTGCACCATTGGCACTTTCAGTAATATCCCCTACATGATTTTTACGAACTGTACCGGAAGGAATATAATTTAAGTTTTATAATATTATTTAGGTACTAAAACGTATTATTTTTTAATATAAAAATGGGGCATAAAAGGGCAATTAAATTTTTTTGAAGTGTGTGTGTGAACTTTTCGAAGAAGAGAGCATTTATAAATCGTGTCAAACCGAAACTTTGAAGTTTATGGGTGGATACTAAATAAAATGTAGTCACCACGGTGACGAGTATGACGTAATTGTTTCGCTACATTACTCTGGCATAAAATGTAATGTTTATGCTAAAATTATTACTATCTAATTATCGTGCAGTCAGTAGGTAATTTAAAATAGTCTGTACTTACCCAACTAGAATTTATGTAAAAAAATATGTATTTTGTAATATTCCTGTCATATTTATTATTATATTATTCTGATTTAAATATATTCTAATATTATGTCAGGCAAATATTTAATTTCGCTTTATTTCTCAAAAAATACTTTAATTTCTCAAAGTGCACACGCCATTCATTTAAAGCTTGCATCAATATAAAAATCTTTATAGAACCAATACACCAGAAAGTACAAGTATTAATACTACATTCCATTTGCATGCAAGCCTATCGGCCGCTACCTACCTCGCTAGGTGCATACAAAGTACCTGTTCTGAGGCAGGTAGCCATTAGGTTCCATTAACTAGATTATAATTTGGAAGTAAGGCAACAAATTAAATTAAATGGTGAAAAACAGAAAAATCTAAAATCATATAGGAGACGAGTAGATAATAAGTAATATGATACAGACTAAAGACGTGTAAGAAGTAAAAGAAAAGGAACAAGCAAGCTAGTTTTGATCATTTAAGGAACTCTTCCAGCTGACTTCTTCCAATTTTGAAAAGCCATTCCTTTAAAAGCACACAGAATTGAAGATGCGATACCGTTGCCATCTCTTGTCGTAACTCATTGTATATCCGCGATCCTATACAACATGCATACCTTTGAGCAAATGATGTTTTCATTAACGGGACAACTAGTTTTCTTTGAGTTTTTGCCCGAGTATACTTAGATTGTGTTATAAGGCGCAGGGTTCTGTTTTCGCATATATATTTAAGCAGAGTCTTTATGAATAATTGTCTGATATTTAGTAGCTCCTTGAGTTCTTGGAATAGCGGCTCTGATTCTGCTGAATGAATTTATTGAAAACTATTCTCTTTATGGCTTTTTTGCATTTTAATCCGACGGTCGAGTGTTGTGATGGCGGCTCCACCCCAGCCCACTATACCATATCCTATGATGTTCTGACAGAGTGCGAAATATGCATTACGCTTTCAGCACGTTTCTTAAAATCTTGAAAAATATTACAACGTAATGATTGCACGCCCCGTGTTTGCAAATACAAGATCAATTGTCATTGATACATTGATACTTAATAGTGATGAGCTCAAAATCACGAACTGTGAGTCAATCACAGATATCTTTGAGCACACTCACTATCAGTGATTGAATATCTGGGAATATCGTGATTCGTGATTCAATTTTTTTTAAATGTTTTTTCTGACGCTGCCGTTTAAATCGATTACCACTTGAATCAGCGCCATCTATCGGATTTTCCGCGATTCGGCCAAAACGTTTTACGCATATTTGCTGAGAAATATATTTTTGAAGCATTTTGATTCTCTTTGTGGTGATATTAATATAAACTTATGCTAGAATACGTAAATGACGTTATAATAATATAAATAAATACGCACAAAATAATGTTTCGTGTACTGTGATATCGTGCGGCGAACGCGCATCAGTAATAAAACTGTGATCACAGTCACAGTTTTCAATCACTGATATATGGAACACCAATCACAATCACACCAGTGAGTCGAGAGTAGCATTTCCCGTGGAAATAACAGTATATTTTGTTTCGACGATTTACGGAATAAAAAAATAGATTTGAAATATTTTACAACATTGCGACGGCGTAATCGATGCGATTTTTTTTTAAAAAGCAGACATTCTGCCAGATGTATTTTTGATAATTACAAAATTATACAATTTTCGTGGCGATTGTCTTGAAGATCGATTTAAACTACAACGCCTTGGATAAAAAAAGTATTACTTTAAAAAATGGCTTTTAAAAAGGCTTTGAAATCTATCTAATATCAATATAGCGAAAGTATCGAGTACTTAAATTACTTTTCTCAAAACTAAATGTGATCATGTACCCGTTTATTTGGCTCTGAAAAATGTTGACCAATCGAAAAATACAGTACTTTCTACATTCGTTGAAACCGCGCCCCCGAGCCACCCCATTGGTTGAAAACCTCCCTTATTTCAAGCCACGCCCGCCGACACGGGGGTAGATGATGTGCGATATGTAAATTCAATTTCAGTCTTTGTTCTGATGCTGAAACGTGCGGTGGCGTGTGGTTGGTTTACTGTAAAACCTTTCAGTTAAAATATTTGACTGGGGGGGGGGGAATTTCTGAAACGTTACAGTGCTGTGATATTTCTTCTGAATTCTGAAAGGTAAATAATATTATCACTTACTTACCATCACGCCGTTTCCTCGCGGGGGTAGGCAGAGAGGATAGAGTGCTATACTCTTCTGTCCTGACACACAATTCTCGCCTCATCCATATTCGTACATCTTCTCATACAAGCTCACCGATTGTTGAGGCTTCTAACAGAGCCAAGTTTTCCGCGGACGTCTTCTATTTCTGTTGTTATCAACACTTGCGTCATATATCTTTCTTACCATTCTCTCCTCATTCAGCCGTTCCATATGACCAAACCACCTGAGTGATCCTTTCTTAATCTTACTCACTATACTAACATCAGCTTTACATTATTTCCTTATTTTTTCATTCATTACTCTGTCATAAATAGATTTGCCACAAATACGCCTAAGTGATCTCATTTCCACTGCATTCAGTCTACTTTCGTTCCTTTTCTATATATATATATTTCATTTAACATTTGTTTCATCTCTATGAGAGTAGGACTCGTGTATAAAGAAAAAGTATATACGAGATAATTTATGTTTCAGTTAGTCTGTGTATATATTTTTTTACTTCAGATACAAATTGATAGTAGTCTGTAATTGTTCTAATGAAGATTGTTAAAAAATTTGATGCCTTGATAAATATAGTGATTTTGGGTTGCGGTATATTTTAGTTTTGGAATATCAATTTGGTCTCTAAATCTTGTAGATCGGAATTAGCTTCTAAAGCTTAAATTATTTTTAATTTTGAAAATTTGTATTATTGAATATTCAATTGGATTCAATAAAACTTTAACCTAATAATATTTTAAATCAGTACCTGATTTATATAGCACGGTATCATCTATCAGATAATGCCGAGTTTTGTAAGGTTTTTTTTACCATTCATATTATTAATTATTTTTATCATAATTAAATCAAATCATGCAGAGTTAGTGGCTACATAAATTATATTTCTAATTTTGTACATTTAGCCATGTACGATTGCACCATTAGCATTTTTATTAATATCCCCAACATCATTTTTACGAACTGTATCGGAAGGAATTTAATTTAAGTTTTATAATATTATTTAATACAAAAAAAATATCAATTTATTAGAGCATCAGCTGTTACAATACAAATGTGATCACCAAACCTCTGATAAATGCGTAAGCTACAATTTGACTTCCCACCATAGCCAATAAACACTCCAAATAATAAATGGTAGAAGGTTCGAATTGTATTATACATTAACAATAAAATACGCATACGAATGAAATTCTACAGTAAAGACTGAGAAATCAATTAATTCCGTATTGGACTTCGGCCACACTTATTTAGAACTTTCGTAGATTTCTTTTATTATAACTATTTAAATTGTTGTTATTGACTGTCCCAGCCAATTATAATTAATATCTCTCCACGTACCATCTAGATCGACCCGGCAATCCGCACTCTTCCACATTCCCAGAAGTAGAACATCTTACATGCAAAATTCATTCATTCACCGGTCATGCAAATACCATAATGAGAAATTTACAGAAATGGACTTTTTCAACATTAGCCTTACTACGCTCAAAGGGTTCTTTTTATGAACCACCACAATCTCAATTTTGGCCAATCATTCTACCTATAAACACATCTTGTTCTCCCTGTACCGTAACAATGGTTGCAACCTCCCTCTTTTTTTCTTTTTATTTATCTTCTGCACCGTTTCTATGTTTTTTCATAAATAGTATCACATGTTAAATATTTATTATGTTAGTTATAATAAGTTTACAGTGTCAAAATCCCGCAATAAAATATCTTAAGGGGTTACGATATTATTAATGTGTGTTAACTAAAATGTGGCATGGGGACAATTGAAATTTGGGGGTTAAATGAAATAAATAAAATGAAAACAGATAGAAATGAATAAATGAATGAAGTTGTGATGTAGAAGGTGCATGCGTGCGTGAAATGAAATGAATTGGCGGTCTTGCTCGGCAAGCGCGAGCCGGCAAGACCGCCGTTGTGAAACGCTGATACTGGAGAGACTGCTTGGCGGTGAATCTTGATCCCGACTTGTGGCAGCAGCCGGCAGCGCTGTCGCTAGCGTCGATGCCGACTGAGATGGCGGTAGATTTGAATTATGATCGCTACAGAAACAAACGGCGCGGGGGTGGTTGAAACGCATTTTGCTTCGTTTTACTTTAAAGCAATGGGAACCTAAATCTAAAAATGGTCACTACAAGAACAATACAAACAAAAAAAAAACGTAGAAAAATGACAAAAGCGACGATGAAGAAATAGATTGTTGTTGCAGTGTGTAGTGCATTCAGCAAGAAATTATTTGCCAGAGTATTTTAGTAATAAGTAAACGGATTATTCGATTAATCCGAACGTTGTATCAATTGTCCCCGGCACATGTTTCAACTGGCCCCGTATCGGGGACAGTTGAAACACCTAGGCGTCCGTTAGTACTCTTAATCAAACAATCACCGGCTAAAAAAAAAAATATCAATAGAAACATGAATGTATAGTTAAACAGTCAAACAAATAGTTTCACACGCAAAAAAAAAAAACAAATATGGCAATGGAGAAATAAAATCAAGATTCGAAAATGTTTCAAATGTCCCCGGTCTACCCTACTTTGAAATAAGGCCGTACTTGACTAGTAGAAATTCAGCGAAATAAATCCAAACCAAATTAATATCTCGTGATAATTTTATTGAGATTTTAATAGTACCAACATATTATTCTGTCAGATTTATATTTAAATACGTTTTATTTCCCAAACTATTATATATAGTTACATACTGCTGATATCAACGTACTGGCTGCATGCACTTGTTAATCATCCCTTATTTCTGATGTCATCAATATCTAATAAATACAGGATGGCCCAAAAAAAGTGAGAACATCTCGTAACACATGAGTTAATTCAATACATAATATAATTAATTATAATTCTTAATGGTAAGAAATCATCAAAACACCCCGTATTGCATAATCTAGTGGGTTTAAATCTGGCCTGTTCGGTGGCCACATGCCTGGCTCGATGAAATTAACATTCTCACGGCGAAAAAAGTTGAGTGTATTTCTGACTGTGTGAGATGGAGATCCGTCCTGCTGTAATGTTCAGTTATGCCGTAATATCTAGCTATTCTCCAGGCTTTGTCTTGAAACTCTTAGATCATTTTCCTAGCACCCCGACGTTTGTCAATTCGCAAATTTTTGATCAGAATCCGTTCTTCTGCAGTGATTTTTGTCATTCTGGACAACAATTAGAAAAAACCAAATATAAACATGAACAAATGAATAATAAAATTGTCGAAATAAAACGTAATATAAGTAAATAGGTAAATATGTAAATTAGTAAACTATTGTTGATATTTTTTAGGAGAACACATTCTTATTGTGAAGTTGTAATTATTCAGAACATCATATTTTAAAATATCACAGACCTTAAAAAATTATAAAATATAAAAACAGATTAAAAAATAATAAAGTTGTATCAATGTGTCCAAAATTTAATAAAAATGGATTGATAATTCTGGCGTCTACTATCAGATTTACTTAAAGGTATTTGAGATTCTGTAAAAATAAGGTAGATGGCTCTATCAAATGATGGAACGATTAAATGTATTGATTTCAAAAAAGGTAACATAAGGTCGAAAAATTGTCGCTAAAAATAGTGCCGCTGTAGCTTAGTTGGATAAAGCACCTCCCCCGGTTAGGGAAGAGATCCAGGTTCGAATCCCGGTAGCGCAACAACAATATTTTTCGATAAAATTGATTTTATATGTTTATCTTTATAATTAATATATTTAATTCATATTTATTGTTGATATAGTTAAACTAATTTTGATGTTTATTATATGACATTTTACGAAATGTTCTCACTTTTTTGGGCCATCCTGTATGTCTCTTACCATCTTACTATCCCAAGATCAACTTTACATTAATATATCTATTATGTTAATTTTTTACTCTATCATAAATGGATTGTTAAAAAAATATTAGATAACACAAGAAAAGACGCGATGCCAATTATTTCACCCATATAATATTAAAATTTCCTACGCCACTCTCAACTTCTTTAAGTTCTCACAAGTTTCTCTGTTGCTGGTACCGCAGGTCCACTGTGCCCTCGAATACCCGTATGTTCAATCCAAAATGTTCAAAAATATTTTGAACGGCCAGCATCATACACCAAAGCATTGACAGCAGCTGCTCCCAGCAGTTTATCAGCTGACGGAAGCGAATATCCTGCTGACATCTGTTGTCCTTGATAAGGACCAATAGAAAGGAGGGAGGTTGGTGCACATCGAAACCGAAAATCAGTTTGATTATTAACTGGCATCGTCATCGTTATTAGCAGGGGCGTGCAGTGCATACAAGCAAAAAAGCTGTGCACAACTAAAAATTCTGCGAAACATATAAATTGAAAAATTGGATTAACATAAGCGAAAACATTGTTTTTTTAATTAGCGCCATCTGTGTACCGGTAGAGACTTCAATTGCTTAGTTCTAAAAACTCACGAACTCTCATCGCTGTACTCATGGCGCTCTTTTTTATTCACCGCATCGTGCTATTTACATTACTCAGTTCTGTCTTTAAGCTAGTGAATTACTCAAGTCATATAAATGTATATTTACTGAATTGAAAATTCCTTTCGGTTATTCGTTTTGTATGGAGTCGTTATCTGTGCTGTTTTTTTTAACAGAATAACATTACAACAACGTGCAAATCATTGAAGTGTCTACTTCTTCTTTTACTAATTTGCGAATTTTACTATCTTACTGTTTTTAACGTGTTGATTTCACGATTGTTCTTTAAATTTGGTGCATAGATTGATTTTTGATTTGAGAAAAACAAAAAGCAATTGGCAAAACTATTTCCTACGTTAACCTTTAATAAAAATTATTATTTCGTATAGTTATTACGTTAAGGATTTTCAAACAATAACTTAATCATGTTCAGTCATAGAAAGTGTTCTTAAAAACATCCCTACATTTTTTTATGCGGATTATTTCACGATAAATTTTAAACCTTAAAAACACTATTAATAGTACTCTAAAATTAAAAATAAATACATGGTAGGGTCGTATAAACTACGGATTTATTTTATCCAAAGCTGTTGGTTAAACTAAAGTACATATATTATATATATTATTGTATAATATCATTGGTAACAGCATAACCTAAATAAATACCTACTGCACGCCACTGATTATTAGCTATTTTCTATCCACTGCAGGATGGAAGATCTCCCCACAGTGACGTCCCTAGGTAATGTGCCGCTCTTAAGAAAACTATAGAATGCCGCCCCTACTATTTTCACTAACCTAACCTATCCTTGCCTTTTGAAATTGTATTGTTTTATTTCGGGTGCAGAGGGCCCCGCCCCAATTTCGGACAACTTAGTACTTCTCGTTCGAAACGCGAAAATTTTCATATTGATTCAAAATATTTCTGCCACGGCAGCGGGCAGTTATTTTTTAGTCTATGAATATTTGGCCTTCTATCCAGCCGAACCGCTGCCCCGTTGTTGCCATCGCCGAACGAGGAGTTTTCCCAGCTTTCCCGCCGGACGTACTGCGCCACTGAAGAGTCCATTTTCAGCCGCTGCCTTCATCGCACCCGCTGCTCTTTGCCGCCCGCAAGCCTCCGCCATTCACGGCATGAGCACCGCTTCGTTTATATATTAAATTATTTTTCCTGAAGACTTTTTCTGACATTTTTTTCCACTGTCTTTCACTGAGCCCTCTTGATACCCTCGTATCAATAGGATAGTTAATTTGGTCGGTCCATTGAGTTGGAGATCGCGTTCACCTTCCAACCACAATCTATTTTGATTTCTTAACCCGTTCCGGCCCGGAACAAAATAAAAGTGCGTATTTGCATCGAGACTTAATCAAGCAAAAATAAAACACAGACGTGTCAGATAAATAAATTACATCGCGACGCATATATCCGACGTTGGCCGCGGTGGAAAGTTTTTTTGTGACGGATGTATACGGCGCTGGGTCGAAGAGTGGTTATTTGTTTCCAAATTAAAACATTAGTGCGTATTATCAAAATTCGTTCTATAGGGGTAGACAAGCAAAACGGTGCCTAAGGGCGGCGTAATATAAGTATTAGCTATAATAAAAATATTTGAATATTTGTCCCGTATGTAAAAATACAAAAAATGAATATTAAAGGGCAATTTAAGGTGCATTTTCTGAATTAAGTGAAAACAACCCGACCAAAAAAAAAAAATGACAGAAAATATCACTATGATGGAACAATTTTTATAAGACCATCCCCATAAATTGGCCGCCCGCGTGCCACACGGTACTTTGTTAGGCCGGCATTTTGAAACTTGCCCAAGGGCGGATTTTTACCAAAAGACGTTTCTGAACACTAGTGTTGGCTAAAAATTACTGTTTTATTAGGAAATAACTGATAAAACTTCGGCCGCCTCGGGCAGGCGCCGACTCCGCCTGTGCGTAACGCCGGCGCTGGCACCCGGCCATAAAAGGCAACAAAGTGTTATTTTTCATAATACATTAAAACCATCTACAAAAAATGCAGCTAGATAGGTACCGATTTGATCTGAGAACATTGTTTTACTTAATTTAACACCCTAAATTTGTAATGAGAAAAAATGCTACTTTTGACTAACTGGTGTGATTGTGATTGGTATTCAATAATATCAGTGATTAAAAACTGTGACTGTGATCACATATATATATATATCTTATTTAATATTATCACGAAGAGAATGAAAACGCTTAAAAAATGCGAGTTTATTTTTCGGGTCAAATTCTCAGCGTTTCGGGTCAAATGCTTAAAACGTTTTGGTTGAATCTACTAAACGGTGTTGATTACGAATTATAACGTTATTTCTTCATAAATATGCATGTGCCGAATGGCGGTTTACAACCAAATAAAAATTAAATAAAAAAATGAATCACGATATACCCAGATATTCAATCACAGATAGCGAGTGTGACTCAAAGATATCAGTGATTGACTCACTGTTCGTTATTTTGAGCTCATCTCTACCCTGAATATGAAGATTCCTTAGCGCCAAGATCAATTAATGTTTAAACCACTTTTGTGTTATATGGGTTAAACGTAAATGTAATTATAATCCATTGGATTTTCCGATCAGAAGCGTGGCCGTCCAGTGCGAATTAAGTACAAAGTAATTTGATTTTAATTACAGGAATTATCCACAATTACTATATCCTACATTTTCAAATAATGGTGGTCTCAAAAATGTAAGTAAGTAATGCATCGACAATCAGTATCTACATATATATATAGGGTGGCCCAAAAAACGGTGACATCTCGTAACGCACGAGTTATTTCAAAACATAATATAATTGACTATAATTCTTAATGTCAGAAATAATCAAAACACCCCACATTTTTATTAAAGTTTTGACACATTGATACAACTTAATTATTAGGTTCGAATCCCGGTGGCGCAACAACAATATTTTTCGATAAAATTAATTTTATATGTGTAGCGACCATAATTCAAATCTACCGCCATCTCAGTCGGCATCGACGCTAGCGACAGCGCTGCCGGCTGCCGCCACAAGTCTGGCCCAATTCACCGTCAGACAGTCTCTCCAGTTTCAGCGTTTCACAATGGCGGTCTTGCCGGCTCGCCTTTGCCAAGCAAGACTGCCAATTCATTTCATTTCATAATTTCCTACATCTTCATTCACTGTCTTCATTGTTTTTATCATTTGTCACAATAAACCTCAACACGCGCCAATCACATGTATTTCATTTAACCACCGTCCTAACCCCCAAATATGTATATCTTTATAATTAACATATTTAATTTATATTTCAATTGCATCCCATTTCTCTCCCCTTACCGCCCTTACAACTTTATACAGTGTTAAAACACTTTTTGTTTATCAATTTATTCATACTATTTTTTAGCTTTAGTTTGTATGATATTTTTACTTTTTTTAGCTCCGAAGAGACTTCACTGATCTTATTTTAATATATTATGTATTATTTATTATGCACTATTTGTTTCCCTAAAATAAATAAAATAAAAACCTGCGACATTATTATGGAAACCGTTTTACACCGGTGAAGCTAAGTAACGGATAAAGGCACGGAATTTTCATTATTCACTCATTTGTGACCTTTAACCCTTCCCAAACCATGCAGTAACACAGGTCAACCATCATAATTAAACCTGTAATATTTCGATAAATACATGCAACATAAAATTCATATTTTAGATAATCCTAAAGAAAATATCAGCAAATATGAATTAAATATATTAATTAGAAAGATATACATATAAAATCAATATTATCGAAAAATATTGTTGTTGCGCCACCGGGATTCGAACCTGGATCTCTTTCCTAACCGGGGAAGGTGCATTATCCAACTATAAGGTAAATGGTAAAATAAGGTAGATGGCTCTGTCAAATAATGGAACGATTAAATGTATTAATATCAAAGAGGTAACATATAGGTTCGAAAATTGTCGCTGTAGCATAGTTGGATAATGCACCTTCCCCGGTTAGGAAAGAGATCCAGGTTCGAATCCCGGTGGCGCAACAACAATATTTTTCGATAAAATTGATTTTATATGTATATCTTTCTAATTAATATATTTAATTCATATTTAAAATATCACAGACCTATGTTCTGAATAATTACAACTTCACAATAAGAATGTGTTCTCCTAAAAAAAAAAAATATTAGCGCTGAGAAATGACTAGTGAAAATTCAATTATGAAAAGGGAATCGTACAAAAACAATTATTTTTTACATTCAATCCATTATTAAATTAATACGTTGGTAAAAATACCATTCGTGATATGAAAAACAGAGATCACACACTAACAACAAACATAGAAATATAATTGTCTCTTTCTCACTAATTAAATGAAGAGAGATAAGAAGGAAGGACACATTGTATAGGACTTAATGAATGCTCTAAATTGTTATTAATCATTTTTCAAATTTGAATGCTCAGTATTTAGAATAAATTCATGCCATGAAAGTCATTTAAGCTATTTTTTCTAATTGTTATTTACGGTAACACGAGTTGACAGCATGGCTGCGTTCGGGTATTTCATATCATGGTATGGTAAAGGTTAAATAAATTTGTTTATTCCAATAACCGTGACAAACCTACCACGTCTCCCCTTATGATAAATAAATACCATAATACATTTCATATGTAGGCTATATTTGTCGACGTCTAATTCAGGAAAGTCCCCCGACACACGCTAGTACGTATTTTACCAATTTAATTATGAGAATAATAGATATATTATACATTTAATAATATCAATTAATAGTTGTTCAGTGAGTGTGCGATATACCTAAGCAGTTGGTTCAATTAAATTTTACTTTGACAATACGGAGAAAGCAGAGCAGGGATCATTAAATACAGTACTCTCCCACATGATAATATATATTTTGTACTAATTATATATATTATTATCAATTTTATTGAAAAATATTGTTGTGTTGCGCTACCGGGATTCGAACCTGGATCTCATTTCCAATCCGGCGAAGGTGCATTAACAACTATACTACAGCGACATTATTTTTACCGACAAATTTTCGAACTTTTTCAAATTAATACATCTTTCGTTCCATTATTTGAAAGCCATCTGCATTGTTTTTGCGGAGTCTCAAATACCTTTGAGTAAACCGATAGCAGACGCCAGAATTAACAATTCATTTTTATTAAATTTTTGGACACATTGGTACAACTTATTGTGAATTTGTAATTATTCAGAACAGAAAAAAATGCTGTCGCTGTAGCATAGTTGGTAACGCACCTTCCCCTGATACATTTAATTAGTATTTACAATAAATGTGTTGAATATCTATGACGTGTTTTAATTTTGGTGTGTACTTCAACTGAGAATATGGTAAAGGAACCACTTGTGAACGAACAGTGCTGCATAATAATACATAATTATTTTATTTTCAGTATCTAGGAGATAAAAGTCAAAACAGGAAGTATTTTAATATTTAAGATGGCGGGAGCGGGCAGTGACCAGGATTCAGCCAGCTCGTCAGGAGATGAAAACTGCAGCGAAATGCTGTCCGATGAATTTTCCCTCCAGGACAGCGACGATGATATGGACTCTAAGAATTCTAGAGCCGGATCGGTCAACGGACACCAGGTAAAACTGTTTGCAAACTATAAAATATTACCTATATACAGAGTGGCCCAAAAAAGTGAGAACATTTCGTAAAATGTGATATAATTACATCAAAATTAGTTTACCTATATCAAAAATAGCTTAAATAGTTTACCAATTTACTTACTTACCTATATTACGTTTTATTTCGACAATTTCTGGTCGCCATCTTTTATTATTAATTTTCCCATTGTTTATATTTGGTTTTTTCAAATTTTTGCCCAGAATGACAAAAATCACCGCAGAAGACCGTATTCTGATCAAAAATTTGCAAATTGAAAAACGTTGGGGTGCTAGGAAAATGATCAAAGAGTTTCAAAACAAAGCCTGGAGTATTGCTTGACATTACAGCATAACTGGACATTACAATCAACTTTCTTCGTCGTGAGAATGTTAATTTCATCGAGCCAGGCATGTGGCCACCGAACAGCCCAGATTTAAACCCAGTAGATAATGCAATATGGGGTGATTAGCTAAATATTGTGCAAAAAAAATTACATTAAGAATTATAATTATTATATTATGTTTTGAAATAACTCATGTGTTACGAGATGTTCTCACTTTTTTTGGGCCACCCTATAGATATCTCATAGAGACGAAGCAATTTTTTAATAATGGAAAAATATGGAAGTATGAGTTACGACCTGTCTTCGGCTGGCTTAAGTGATCACTTTACACAATGTAACGTTCACCATTCCACTTAATCAATCTCCATATCTATTAATTTTTTTAAAGTTGTATATATGTTAATATATGGAATCACTTCGAATACCACTACACTATGGACTAAATTTGATATTAATTTTCCCTGAAACAGCATAGATGTCACAATGAAAATCTAATTATTTTTTTGAAATTATTTAAAGCAATATTCTTTATCTGTAAAATGTTTATAACACATAATACGCCTGAAAAATCAATATTTCATTGTGTAAAGTGATCACTCAAGCCGGCCGAGGACAGGTCGTAAACCCTGTAATTACCCATACTTCCATATTTTTCCATTAATAAAAAATATCTTCGTCTCTATGAGATATCTATTATTTGTTTAATAACATTGCTTTTGTAGGTGAAACTCCAGTAATTGAGTGTTCTTTGACATATTCAAATATTGCTGATAAAAGGATTGTCTTAGCGTATTTTCTTTCTCTGCCCATTGCTGAGCGTCATCGTCCTCTGAAGTGTCTGGCCCTCAGCCCCATGAGCCATGCTGATGGCAGTGCTCAAAGAGAACCCTGTTAACTATTTTATTTGGTCTATTCATCTTGCATGCTTTTACGACTGAGAATTTGTTTGTACAGTTATCTGGGCTATTTTATCATGTGTATCCAACTTCTCTGCCATAAAATATTAAAGCACAAACACACCCTGTGGGCCAGTGCATAGCATAACACTAACGATACATTTTGCTATCATTACAGTGTCACGAGTCAATACATAACATCAACCTTCACAGATCGCGTCGGTGACATATGTTCCTCCAATGGGATCCGAAACGTCATCCAGAGTGAATATGCATGACAAAATAGCACAAAAAATTGTACACACAAAATTCTGAACGGCTGCGAACGAACCTGGGAACAGACTTACAATTTAGTAGGGCCGGATAAAATGAAATGTTCAATATTAGGCCATCTGTGCAATGAAACACGGCAGAATAGCTCATAATAACCGATACATGATTATGAACATAACAGAACTAACATAATAAAATACGTATATTCTATTTGTATTTTGGTATTCTCCTTACTTAATGATATAATATTCTGCCAACTTATTTTTCCAGACTTCTAGCAGACCCAGTAGAAAGCTGTTCACTAACTGTAGGGAGAGATGGCGCCAGCAGAACGTCTCGGGAGCCTTCGCCGAACTGAGGAGGCTCGTGCCGACACACCCACCAGACAAAAAACTGTCCAAGAATGAAATTCTTCGCATGTCCATTAGGTAAACACCCAATCTAGTTTAAAAGGCTAAATTAATTTAAAGGAAAAACTAAATACATTATACCAGCTCCATGATACAATTTAAAATAATGTTTAGATACCTATATATATATTCCATGATCCTCTATCTAGCGGTCGGTAATTATATACAATAGTATATTTTGATGGAGATTAATGTTGACATTTATCTACCATATCAATATAAAATAACTATATTTTCAAGTATTCAGTAGGCACCCCAATAAATGTTGTTTTGAAAAAGAGTTTTATAAAATTTCGTAATATTTGTATATGCCTATGCACTCTGGTATTTACTGGTACCAGGATCGATACCAAGCGCCTTCAAAACCCTATTAAAATCAAAAAGTATCGACTCGGTACCTTTCAAACGTTAATCCTGTGTTTTGTAATCTTAGCTACTCCCCTAGCAGCCTGTGGTTTCAAATTGCATTAAAATTGAATGCATTGTCTTATATGTTTGATATATATTCTTAACATCACATTTTAATGCAATATTTAAATTTATTTTTAAAATATTTATCCCTTTGAGCCAGTATGAATAAAAAGCTTAAGATATTTTCATGTCTTGCTTGATTCCTCGGCAGTGTAGTGGTTAGAATCCCAGCCCGCCGCGCGGTAGACCTAGGTTCCACCAGAGAGTTCTTCAATTAATTTATTTAACCGAATTTATTAATATTTTTTCGAACAGTCGTAGTATGTTACATGTGTCTGAGACGTGTGATGTGTTTTAACGATGAACTGTAGTCGTAGTGAATCAGGTAATCTACCTAATTCTATTGATATAATATATCCAGTAATATGGTGATGTCGATCGGTCAGCCAGTGCTATCCCACATTCAACAATTGTTTTACAATCCACGTGACCAACGTAGCGAATAGCTTTGTGATTTGAGATATTTGTTGGTTTCTTCAATTGTTCAATTTTTAAATGTTCAGATTGGAAAACTGTTGTTAAAAAAAAGAACCTCATTCATTATGTACTGATTGTGATTACATTGTCTATGACTGTATTTTGAAATATTAATAGCCCACTGCCAACCACATTAATTTCAAATCATCTTCTATATTTCAGATACATAAAATTACTCTGCAACGTTTTGGAATGGCAAAAAGCAAACGGCATAACCACGTCAAGGTCGTCGTCGAAAAATGAGGACACGACCAACAACAACACGAGATTCTTCTCAGCAAACAATATAAGCTGCGGTCAAAGTCATTTGAATACCTTGAAACAGACGCAGTTCAGAACTCGAGCGAGAGTACGCCGGAATAACGGAATCATCCGCGAGGATTCTGATCAAAAAAACATCCTCAATCGTACGATAAAAAATATTATAATTCCAAATACGATTCGAAATGAGCGTCTTTACTCAGCCGCCAATCACAGCACGGCTAAGATTGCAGATAAAGATGACGACGTTTTTACCGGCCGAGGGCACAGATATCTTCCGAAAAACCTCGAGAGCGCGTGCGCGATAGAACAGAAAACTTCTTTACCATCCCGCGGTATTTCGAACAGCCAAAAAATGACGAATCCGTGTTTGAATGTGACTAGCGGTTTGATTTACGATAGAAATGGAAATAATCTTCTAATGATTGCTCCTTCCATAGCTCGAAAGACCGAGATAAATGATTATAGGGGAAATGCTAGACTTATAACAGGATTCCAGACTGTCAAGAAAGAAGTGAACACCAAAGGAGTAAAGCATATCAAAACCGAAATTGAAGACATTGCAGAGTTCTCTTCTGGTAAAG
The DNA here is from genome assembly GCA_031772225.1 of Eubasilissa splendida. Taxonomy (NCBI): domain Eukaryota; kingdom Metazoa; phylum Arthropoda; class Insecta; order Trichoptera; family Phryganeidae; genus Eubasilissa; species Eubasilissa splendida. Next base: position 4,881,069 of record CM062862.1, read on the forward strand.
ATTGTGATAGAAATAAAAAAATGCAATAAAGGTGTTGAAAAATGTAAGTTATCATTGATATTTTAATAATTATTTCAACAAAAAAATGTTTTACATATTCTTGTTTAGGATTAGTGATTTAAATATCACCCACATTTTTCTCATTCTACACAATAAATAATCCATGTCAACTTTCTTGCTAATGCCACAATTGGAAAGGCTAGTTTTTTTTACAAAATAAGTTGTGTACAAGACAGGACACCTATTATTCTTAAGCAATACTATAATTATGTACATATAAAGATAAAGATTGACATTGAAAACGATGCAATAAATGAAACCAAATTGATAAATATATTTTCTTGCAGAAAAGAATCAAAGCATTTAAAACTTTAACAGTGTAATGTATAAATAAATAATATTTTACAATAATACTACATAATCAGCATTGTTTAAAAGAAAATTTAAAAGATGTGGAAATGGGAAAAATAAATCATATAAAAATAGTTATATAAAATCTTTTATTTCTTAGTAACATACTTTTTCCTGTAGGCAACCATAGCATGGCATCTAGGTGATACTATCGGATCAAACATTTTAACAAGGAACGCGTCTCCCAAGTCACCGATGAAGGCATTTTCCGCCAAAAACATTAGTCTATCCAACAATATTAAACTTTCAATAACAGGAGCTAGACACATCCTCAATAAATAAAACAACGGCAGGATTTGTTTGTGACTATTGTGGACTCTTTCAAATTCATTCAACTGTTCATTACTGAGAATTATGAAATTTTCATCAATTTTGAGTTTTTTCAAGGCGAATTTAAAATATTCAGAAAAATCTGTACACTTGTTGCTCAATCCTTTAATTTTTCCTTCTGGCAATGTTTTTCCATTGTAATGTCTCTTCAGTAAAACCTAAAACATACATGTAACACAATTTAACATGTATACTCGTCTGAACAAGGGGGTAAGGAAATATTGGGATGCAGAATGGGTGAAAGGAATTTGGAAGAGGGACACGAATAAGGGACATGGGATAACTGAAGGACCACCCAGATCCAGAAAATACAACCCACCTGTGAAACGCTCCTAGCGGTATCTGATACACAGGTCTTCTGGCTCCAGGACACGTACAACATTGTTCAGCACGAAGTACATTCAGACATACACTTTCGGTGATCACACAAAAGTGTCAAACAACACCTTACCAATAACAAGATGTACAGCAATAAATCGATTCGCACAGTAGCGAGAAACTGATGACACACAAACAAATAACTGCTCCACACAGCAGGACAATAATTCACAAGCTAATAATTCATTCCCACATGGCAGAATGAATTTGGTGGCAGCCAACGCATCCAAAATGGTAAACGCTACTTTCAGTTCGAAGGTAGAGCAAAACCATAGAGAACACTACAGAAAAGATTGAGTTCTGGTTATAGGGGAGGGAGTGGATAGGTAATAGACATGAACCACCGTTCTATGTATGTCATGTCCAGCAATCCATAAATAAGTTGTAAAGATAGAACACTTGTATTGAAAAAAGTTGTCAAAATGATTAGGCGACATTTGACCTACTAAAAGTTTGGCAAATAAATTTTTTCAGATTTATAATTGTAATGGTTTACAAATATGTAAAGAATATTAGGTAGAATCTCACTAATCCGGTACTTCAGAAGGTCGGCACGTCCAGTAATCTGGCACTATCTGAGCCGGTACGGAATACTCATTTTCGTGTTAATTTTATTTTCCATTCATTCTAGTAATCAGGCACCGGTTTTAAACAGTACCGGATTAGAGAGATTTTACTAAGATTTAATTAAGATAGCTTATATGGTGCCAACTAATGAGTGTTAATTTCAAATACACTTTGTGTACCACTATGTGCATAATTTTTAAACTATGTGTCTAATTTTGTAATTTGACTTCATGCTGCTTCAGCAACATAAAGTCAAGGAAACTCAAGGAACTCCAAATAAGGAAACTTCTTCCATATAAAACAAGTAAACTTATTCCAGAGCACTGGACCTGAAGATATATTAGAGCAGAAACCCCAGGTAATAAATAAGGTATAACATCATATAATATATGTTAAGGCCTACCCTGCGAGGAACAAAAAAAGTGTGTCAATATTTGTATTTGGAGGCTGAAGAAAGGTCTCTGGTAGGTGTCACTACACAAAGCAAAGATAAAATACAAGATTTGTCAGATATCGCGCCAAATTATTACATTGCTGGCTGTGGCGGAAAGTTTTTTGCAATTATATGTATTTGGCGCTGAACTGTAAAGGAGTTAAATGAAATCACATTTTATTTGTGAAGTTGCGATGTTTTAGAACATATTGTGTAGTTCCCTAATAATAAAAATGATTTAGATATATTTACATATAACTTAAAAAGATTCAAAGAACAAATCAATGTTTCGAGAAAATATCATTGCTACGTCACCGATTAAGCTATGGCAATCTTCATGAACTTGTCAAAATTGACCATTTATGTTATGTTTTAATATGTATCTATGTTTTCTTATTTATTGGTATAGCCCGAGCAACTTAACTTGGCAGGTGATGACTATTCAAACTGACATTCCCGCTGTTCCTCTCACCCTTAGATTCAGTTGACGATTATTATTCGCAGTGAAACATTTTGAGTTTTGATATTTTAATTATGAAAATGTAGAGAAGAATCGTGTCGAAAACATTTAAAACAGTATGTGATGACTTTAGAACAACTGCCAAAGAGGTCGGCCGCCATTACAGGTTCGTTTGGCTTAGTGCTGCCAGAGTGATTATTTTAATTATAATGATTGTTGTATGGGAATATAATAAAAATATTCAATATATTTACAATATATAAAATTATATTTTTATTGTATTAAAATGTGGCTATATTTTTTGTTTTGTTTATTAGGTTTGTCTCAAAAAACTTTACCAAGAAATAAAAATGAAGGTAATGAAGCATCCACATCATCGCAACTTTCTACACCAGGGAAAAAAAAAAAGATTACTCTTGATCGTATGGACCTGCGCATTATTCATCCCATCATTCAAATTTTTTTAAATTATAAAATTTTGTATTAAAATTAACACCTGGCAACTTCTGTCCAAAGTACAGTGTCGCCTTATAGCAAGTATATTTTTTCAAAAGATAGATTTGTATCTCGTCTGTTACATAATGTCACACGCATGAATCGAAGTTTAATTATTAAATTCACCTGAAGTAAGGCTCTGTAGAAAAGTGAATCAGATGGAAGTGACTGGCTATTGGAAACTCTCTCCACCGACTGTGAGGCGAGCATCCTCGCGTTGCGTCCAATTGTAAAATCTAAAAGAAATCGAGCGTAAGTTTGTCTGGCATTGATATAAGTGGAAAATTACCCCTTTTATTCTTAATAAATTTCCATGTCCCGTTGCGAGTATCACAATCGAAACCTCTCTTCGGCATTCCTACAAGTCAAACCAATTCGGGATTACGCTCTCCTATAGTAAGAATACGCCGAGCTTACAATGATTTGTTCACTGATATTGATATATTTTTTGTTTCACTACCAATATTCAAAAACCTAACTTATAATATTCTTGTCGTTATTATTTTCATCTTCATAACTTTTTTTTTACATAGTACAGTGGAATTCGCATATTGTGATCACTGTGGGATCTGTAACTTTTGATAACAATAGCCGGCTGATGTCTATAACCAGAAGGTTAAAAATATAATTATTGAAAAATAATACAATTAAATTATCAGCTATTACAATTGTTTTATCTAGAACAGTGATAGTGAACCTTTTGGGCTCGGCGTGTCAAAATTTCAGAAAATCTAACTTAACTTTGCTGGCGTATCACCCCCCCCCCCCCCCATACTATTTCATTTGATGTCAATTAATTAATTGCTCATTTCAATCTCATTGATTTTTTTTCACATACATATGTAATATATACGTAGTAATAAATTCAAACGTTGTTGTCGGGTAGACATACACGCTTCGCGACAAAAGGACGAAACACGACGTTTTACGACCATGTACTTCATACACAGGTGCAGTGATACGATAGAAAATCAGCTAGCCAATGTCCACTTGGAAATATTTTTTTATAAATTCGACATTTTATATATTTTTTTAATATCTTTATAAGTTTATAGAAATCAACGCGTGGGTCATTTAAAAAGCCTGCGTGGGTCAGTGTCTGTCATAGGTTCGCCATCACTGATCTAGAACTATATTTCTTATTAAAAAAAATTGTTGTCTAGCGTTTGTTTGAGTTTATTAACTCATTAATGTAATCCTTATAAACTTAACGCAAGATAATAAAATAATACCCGACTTATATGTGACACATTTTGTCATATAACCAATTGTAACATTGTCCGCCGTGATTATAATATCCGGATTCCACTGTACTATACTTTTTTTCATGCCTTTTTCTTATTCATGTGAAATATGTTTAGGATATCAGATATTTGTCACTATTTAGTTTTTCTATGTCCAACGCCAACAATATACTAACTTATATATGTATTATTTCCAATAAATAAATATTGAACTTATGGAAAAAAGTGAATAAATAACCATTCGCACACAAACGAAATTCACCCGATTTAAGTGACCAATGCCGGAAAGGATTATTAAAATTTTAATAATATATATATGTAAAAGAAATATATCCAGAGCAAGCTAAAAATAAAGAAAGAGAAATGTGAATATTATTATATTTATGTATCATTAATTATTCAGTAATTGCTGAAATTGATTTATATTTTACCTTTTAAATAATCAGACATTGGGAATCCAACAACTCTATCTTGGAGACTTTCGTTCATCTCCGATAGCTGGTTTTCAAATGTCTGTTCAGTCAGAAGGTGATAACAGCATGGGACGGCACAAAGTAGGGAAGATGAAGAGCATTTGGTGAATAGTTTTACTGACGTCGAGCCCAGGTCACCGCAAGTATGCAATCCTAAATATTTAATACACTAATTAATTTTAAGAAGAACACATTATTATTGTGAAATTGCAGTTTTTCATAACACAGTTCTGTGATATTTTTAATTCAATTAATGACAAATTAATTTACTATGTTGACATGGTGTAATGGTCAGCATACTTCCCCGGATAGGAAGTGTTCCTCATTCAAATCTATATTATTATTATATTTTTTTCAATAAATTAGTTTTTATCTGAATATCTTTCTAATTGATATATTTAATTTGAATTAAAAATATCACTAATTATTATAAATAGTCACTGTTTTTGGCAAAATTGGATATTTAAAAATAATTAATTGATAAAGTTTACAGTAGAAATTGTTTAATATGAAACTATGGGAACCGAAATATTTTATTAAATAAATAACAATCACTTTGTATGAAACCACAAAATTTATTATATGTCAACCGATTTTGCTTGTCTCAAGCTTCATCAAGACGTATTTGAAACTAATCATAAATACAAAAAGAGTGAAATTAAATTGATTTGTATCCATCGACACTGTATTTTCTTCTCCCTTAATGTTTCGTTTATCTGAATATGTATTCTATCTCTCTCTTTCCCATATAATTTTATATTCTGTCTCCCTTGATGTTCTATTTAACAATATAAGTATTCTGTCTCTCTCTTTCACATGTAATTTTATATTCTATATATATGCACTCATTTCATACAAAATGATTGTTATTTTATTTAATATAATATGTCAAACCACAAAGTGATTGCTTTCTACGAAAATACCAAAACACTTCTTCATGACAGACATCAAATAGATGACGATGTGGCCGATAGGTATTTCAGGTAATGTTTACTTAATGGTAAGGGTGGTGTGCAACAAACGGCATCCTTGTGATTATTATTTATTGTCAGATTTTGGCTCGGTCAATAAAGAATTGAGTCACAAAGTCATAAACAGTAAATACATGGCAGCCGGTACATTATGTTATTCATCAGACGCAAAAAAAATCACGTTATAAAACAACATAGCATTTGGTCGGGAACAGAATAAATTTTCATGTTAAACGTATTACACTGTTCATAATTCTAGTTTTCAGAAAAAGATTAGAAATTGAACTTTAAACAATAATATCAATATCTATTCTAATTTTTAGAGCCATTGTCATAATTTTTCTTATTCTCAATAACAAATTATGTATAAAAAAATATTCAGGAATATCAGAAAATACTTGATGTTACATTCCAAGCCAACAGAATAAAATATGTACATTAAAACTAAGATGTATCTGCATGCCATAGACAAATACGAGACTAGACGTAACCCATCAATAATGAAGGGAAAATAAATAACAGACCAACATTTGCTCATAATTTGTTCATTCTTCACTCTATCATACAGATTTTCACAGCGTTCAATCTAATATTGTTCTTCGTGTACCAATTCCAGTCTTCACTTCCATGTATTAATATTGGCAGCAGTTAAACGGACAGTTAAGATATAATAAAAACTGTATTTCGTATTAAATTTTTTTATATATAAATTGTCACAAAAAAGTAAAATAAAGGTTATAAACAGATTAAAATTCACTTCACTTCGCTGCTATAGCGAGTAGAGGGGCCATAATAGGAGAGCGATGTGGTAACGTAAAGGGTACCGCTGTAGCGAGATGTCGTTACTCCAGACAAGTCTATATTCATGTCCACTGACAAAAATTACTCGGAAACATAATAGCATTAACACATTGATTGCCGATCACGCCCATGGGCATTACCACGTTGTCTTACTATGTGCCACCAATGCCCGAGGATGGACCATTTCCGTACATGTTTATTCGCATCAGTATATCGTAGGCATTCCCCGCAATCTGTTGTTTTTGTGGCGGATGTGCGTTTGATCAATAATATACATATAATCGGCATTTGTTAACATTCCAAAAAAGAGTCAGCAGTCAATGGGTTAATGTTTTATTTGAAATAATATAAAGTTTAATATTCACCTGTCATACACAAGTTAATATCAGACAGGTGATCTGGATATTCACATTTCACGTGTTTAAGCAAATCTGTGTCTTGAGTAATATATTCTGTGACATGTCGGTACAATTCTTTTTCTTTACCTTTCTCCATTCTAATACTATTATTTATGGATAAATTCAACATCTGTCCTTCTAAGATATTTGATTCTTTGTTAAAAATTACATTGGAATTTTCTGGGTCATTAATTTCGTTGTTGACGGATTCTTGTCTTTGAAGATTGTCAAATGTTTGTTTATTTTTTCCTTTATTGTTCTTATTAAATCTTCCTTTTCGTTCTGTAACAATTCCCAATTTACAATCCTCAGCTTTTTTTTTAAGACCAGTCCACTGTTTCTAAAAGTTAACAAATACAAAACATGAAATATTTAATGAAAAGTCTAAAAGTTACTAATCAATCATTTTGATACAACAATGGTTTAACTCTTATCCCTCCAATTTTATTCATATATGTGTTTACAACAGGTATTCATTGATTACTAGCAGATACAACCAGTGTTCCATAGATATTAACCACCGCATTCCCCACCCCTCCTGACTAATGTTATCCACCGTAAAAAGATACCCCTCGTAACCCTTCACTGTGTCCATTGAACCATTGATCTCGCCAGGCCACCGACAGATCGAGGAATTTTTCCAGGAGGAGGGGGCGATATTTTTCGAGGGGGGGTGTAGCTGTAAATTTTGTTTAATTTTGTTTGTTTATTGTAAAAAACCTGACCCTTATTGCTTTTACTTCCCGGAATCACTAAGTAAACCTTTTTGGTGCATTGGCAGTATAGCCGTGTGATTAAAAAATGACAGAAATATTTTGAATCAATATAAAAATTTTCACTGAGGGAAAAAATATTTTGCAGGTTTTCAACGATAAGTATAAATTTGTATAAAATTAGGGGGAGGGCGATCACCCCTATCTTTCCCCCCCCTGGATTCGTCTTTGCACGAGGCATATATAAAGCATCATATATATAACAGACATATGGACATGCCAAAATATATAACAATATATAATGTATTATTATTAGATTTTACTGAAATATAAAGTAATAATGAGAGGAATGAAAATTTAATTTACAATTCTGTTACGTGTGATAGTTTCTGAAACAATAATAAGTGAAAATTGACATTGAAATCCACATGTCGCTGGTCCGTCAACAATTGAGTGCTGTCGCGAAATTATACATGTAGACTAAGCGTTGATAAAGGAGTACTAAGATTTAAAAAATAATAATGGTTTAATAATAATCTTTAAACCAATTAATTTGTGATATGAAAAGCAGATGTTCTGCTTTCAAAACCGAGTCTGTCAATAGTAGTATTGTGTAGTCATCTCTTTAAATGCAGCTCTTTGTTTTCAGACATAATAATTAAATATTCTATGCAATAATGTTGACCAAAGATCTATTCCATGTTTGAAAATTAGTGAATACTAATATAAAATAGAAATTCAAACCTGTAGTTTCTTCTTTCTATCCTCTGCACCCTTGGCATTGACTTCCGAGCAGTCTATGTTAAGGACCGGCATGTTATACAGCATGTTCAGCATGGTGGCCAAAAACCCTTTACCTCCACCTAGCTCTATGGTGTAATTCACTTCTGTACAAGAGGCTAGCATCGCCACAATACTAGACAATACTTCAACCTGCAAGAAATTTATATCAAAATTGATTTTAGAGGACCGAAGAGAGCGGCAGAGTCATGAGGCCTTCAATGATCACACAACTCTTGAAATTCAAGATTGGAAATATTACTTGGGGAGCGGATGGAGGTCTTGCCGAGTTCAATGGTAGTCGGTGCAGATCTGTCTATGCAAACAAAGTAAGCAGAAATTTAACAGGGGTCCTTTTTATGGAGGTGAGCGACGGGTGACACTTGTTTAGGAGAGAACTTTATGTTATAAAAATAAACCTATGACAACCAGTATAGATGTGAGCAGTATGTTGTAGTGAAAGAAAGTGTGGTTATGAGCGATCAATGAATGGATGCCAGGGCCATATATCTCGCGACTATTCACAATGTTCAGATAAGTAAACGGTCATAGAGTGTGTGTGTGTAGATGTGGCTAGAGCAGGTGGAACAAATAATAAGTCATTTACAATTGATGTCATTTATTGAAGACAGTTGTACAAGTCGTTAAATCAAGATAATTGCACAAGTCGTTCAATCTTTTGAACGCTACTCCCAGCCCTGACATTCCAATACTCACACGCGGCACTACGCATTAAATCATCAAAATAGACAACTTACGCAAGATTTTCAGATAGAGATAAAAGGTTATCTTGTTCAATATGAAACTAAATCATGGTTGTAAAAACCCATAGGATGTTTATAAATTAATAAACATAAACTCCATACAAAAACATACATAACGGTACAGCAGTGCGGCCGCTGCTCGAAACACATGACAGATTATCAATGTTTTTAACAAAGCACGTTTTTATTTTCCAGAAATATCTGAAGATGTCAGCACCGTCAAAGTATATTAGGATTCTTCTAGTGTATGTTAAAATATTGTATGAAATAAACGCACTATGTGATCACGGATCAAAGTCGTCATATCAACAGTTGATACGGTAACATTCAATAGGTTAATAAAGTTAATTGCACGGTAATTGACAGTTGCTCTCCGCAAGCCTTCAAGGAAAAAGTTCATCCATGGACATGTATCATAAGAGTGGTTTACAGATTTGCCGTATGCAATAGATGTTGCACACAGAGACTATTACCATAATATGATTTTGTTACTTATTTGTGAATTATTATTATAAGTTGAAATTGTCACTTATTTACTGATTAATAATTATTATTTACTTTACGCGACGTGCCGCGGGATTGGGAATACAATAAACCTTTGCCCACCCGCCGGTACGCCGCCCATGTTGTTTAAATTTAGTTTATTTAGTGCCGTGGACAACAGTAGAAATAAACAAATGTCGTAGTCCACGGCACCCATACAAAATTATCCCGCCAGTTTCCACATTTTTGTCAAAAAGTCCCTTATCAGAGCAACAACGGGAGCCCTCCGCTCAAAAAACCCGCTTAACGACCATTTCAAAATAACGAAATTACTAAAAATGGAATAACTCAAAAGGAAACACTGGCCGGATAATTCTTGTTACGGGATATCACGGGTCGCGATATTCACTACGGAATTCCCTACTCGTGATATCCCCCATGGTTAATTTTAATATCTATTTTTAATTATTTGTCTCCGGAAAACGGGTTCTGCCGCCTGTCAGCCCGCGACCGAAAAATGGAGCAATGTTGCGCTGTTCGGCCGGCAGGCGGCGCCGACCGCCGCATCACTTGGGGCGCGGTTAGGCTTGTAAACGCGCCCTGATTGGTGCGGTGGGTGATTTTGGGGTGGCGCACGTCCACTCAACTTGAATAAATACAAGGGCGCCGCAGTATGGAGCTCACTTTCGTCAAACGTCTCGTCTCATACACAACTACATACTGCGGTGCACTGAATACACCTTTAGCAAGTGTTTTTCATTTCGCATCCCGCCTCATCCCTCGGAACCTCGCCGTCCAGCAGCCTTCTGCCCCGATCCCTCGGTCCGGTACCGGCTTTCGAGTCTGTGTCCACCGACGGTTTGGAGCGAGTGTGAAGATCTCGACTTCGGTCGGGTGAATCCGCTCGTGCCCTAGCGAAGTGACTTGAGGCGACCACTTTTTGTTTGGTTGGCAACAATAGACTTCAAATGAATAAGCAAAGATATTGGATTGTATTTCTGATGTTTATAGCGTTAACTCTGTGGTTGGTGGTGAACATAATTATTAATTTTAAAAATTGACAAACTTTGTATAAACTACTTTGAATAATTTAATGTCGACAGGTTTCGATACTGCAAACATGTTCAGACACACGGACATAGTGTGCGTCCGTCCTGAGAAAACTATAAGGTTGCCGTTAAAGTGATTCATACAAATTTTGTTAGTTATTTTAATAAAATACATGCATTGTTTTGTCTCTGGTTTTATTTAGCACATTACGATAATGTAATTTATAACTACATATAATTTTCTTGGGATTTTATTGTCATTATAAGATTTCTGAAGCATATAAAATGCATTATTTTTAAGTTAAGTTATCCAAATACATACCTCATGACTTTTCTTATCTGACATGAATTCTGGTAACTTCAAAGAGTCTACATCACTTGCGCCCAAGTCTTTAAAGTTTTGTCTAAGTTGGTCAACAGTAAGACAAAGGACGCCATCAGCTTTTAGGCAATAATTGTTCGCTTCCTCGATAAAATTCCCCAAGTTTTTGAATTTAGTCCTCACATCTGGGAATATCACAACAGTTGAAATATTAAACAAAAATTAGCAAAGAAATATTATAAAGATGTATTTTAACATTACCATTGTTGCCTCACCGTGAACATTGACGTTTTCTTGTGAATTTGTAATATCACTGTTTTGGTTATATTGGACAGCAAAGATTTTTCTGATATCCCAAAAAGCGTTTATAATACTTTCTGTACCAAATTCCTCAAATTCTTGGATGATCCCACTCGGAATAAGACTATTCCAGTGATCAGATGTTATAAATTCAACCATATGACAATTTGCCAGAGGCAAAAGTGGTTTAATGTATTTTAAGGTGATATCTATTTGTTTTTGAAGTAATTTTATCTTCATTTTCTCCATTGTAAATACTTACTCTTCAAACAGAAAATAATATTAAAATATGTTTATATAATCATTTTATTGTGTTCCTTTAAGCATTTTAAATCACTAATAGCATACACAGTGGACCAGTGGCGTAGCTAGGAGGGTTTAGGGAGGGGCATATGTCCCCGAGCTATTTAATTGGTCAACCGCATTGTATTAAATATTTTTCTCATATCTGTAATGGAAGTGGGGGCACCATTTGGATCGGGGCATCCCCGGATGCCAAATACCCTAGCTACGCCTTTTGCAAAACGCCAAAACCAAATGTAAAACAATATCATTCTTCATTACTTGTCATGTTTTGTTTGCTCCCTACTTGTTTCTATTCTAATCTTTCTTTTTACCTTGTTTTTACTCTGTTCCTCTTTTTACTCGACTCTGATCTTTTTACCACATCTTTACTATTCTAGTTTTTTTACCTCCTTTTACCCTGTTATTAATTTTGACTCCGTTTCTTTAATATGCTTACTTTAATGTTATTTACTTTGTTCCTTACTTCTTACATGTCTTTAGTCTGTATCTAAATGTTTACTTTATTGATTTTACTTATACTTATACTTGTCTACTGGCTACCTACCTCAGAACAGGCACTTTACAGAGGTAGGGAGCGGCTACCAGGCTTGCATGCAAATAATATTTAATACTTATTGTATTATATTTTCTGATGTATTAATAATGTAACAAATGTTTAAATTGATGCAAGCATCAAAATAAAGTTATTTTGCTAATAAATGATGATTTATCAGCAATGAAATCATTAATATCACTTAAATTATTTAAAACCCTGCCATTCATCCGCCTCTCTATTCGCACAACTCGGCATTTGACCAACTTTTTAAAATAAATTACAACTCGACAGTTCAGTTGCAGAATTCGTACCATGTGATCCGAGCCATATGGTATTTTGCTAAGCATCATTTTGTACAAGCTCCTTGAAATCTATGCTATTTTACTATTATTCTTTGAAAATAAGAAATCATGGGTTCAAAAAAAAATTGTGATTCAACCAAACCTCTTAATAAAGCAGTGAGAATGACAATTGAACTTGAAAAATAACTGAATAATTTTGAAAGTAGAACTTGTCTCGGACTTGGCTACTGAATAAGCAATCAGGTGGTGATCTAGAATGGATTAATCCAACAAAATATATATTATGTATGAATAGCGAGATTCCAATGTACTAGCATACTTAAACAGACTTAACCTAAGGACTTACCAATTTTATTTAGAAAGAAATAGCTATTGTATTAGCGTAATCATTTTCGATTTTCAGAAGCGAGCATAGCCTTCGAAAATTTCCACGAATTTGATCTAAGACAGCGTGAATGTCAACTTCTTCACTATTTGTTTTGGGGAAGTCTTTAATGGATTCTTTGATCTTGGTCAACTGTTTGATTACTTTATCGGCGTACAAAGAAGAATCCTTTTCATGGAATGACAAGTGAGCGCAAATGGTTGAAAAGTAATACCCTAGAAATAAACAAAATTTAATTTCAGTTAGTAGTCGGGTAGGAACCAATCCAATAATTCGCTATTTCTACGAACACTACATTCTACTGAATTTAAAAATGGAAAACATTTCACATTCGTATTTTAAATGATGATGTGGAAATACAATAGTCAAGAAGCGATCTATTTCACGTGTTTTAAACATTTTATTTTACCTAATTCTGCACCAATTTCTATACCTCTGTGATACCCTAAATGATATCCTTCAATATTCCCTTCAACTGAGCCCGCTTTTATACCTTCTTCGTAACCCTGTTGAACAAATTTTTCTTCGCTCAGCAGTAAATCGTCGAAAACGTCATTAATATCTTTTTCTTGAGCGGTCATTGCGGGGCAGAAATATAAAAGGTATAGTAAATATCAATATTGGGATTGAACATAATGAAACAACAAAGTAAAAGTAGTGTAAACGAAATAACCTCGAATTCGATACGTCATAATGACAGTTTTAATAAACTTCTTCTTCTTTTTAATTATTATCTTTACTGTATACTGAAAAAGTTCCTAAACAGTGTGGGAAAACCGTTCGAATAAAAATGAAACAAATGTGCCTCGATGCAGGATGACGCAGCGCTATCATATTAATTAGATTGCATAATATTATTGTAAAAAATATTACGAGACCATTTCGACTCGGCCAACTAGTTCTATGATAGATTTTTAAAGAGGTCTCACATTCCGAAGACGAATCACCTTTTTTTTTTGACATACAGGTGCATAATGTATTTTATCTAAGAGTGAAAAATTACTCAACTCAAATTACCCCAAAATACTTCGATCATGCCGAGTGACATGCATTATTGACCAGGCCATGTAGCTGGCATCGCAATTAAATAAATATCTTCCGGGGTCTTTGTTTCAATAGAGAAATGAGGAGAGTGCAAAATACAACGATTTAAATGTTATTGCTCTGTTAATTGAGTCGCCAAGAAACCTTATATCCCGACCGCCGTGAAGGAGACGATTTTAAGAAACTGCGTCTTCATAGATAAATGCGTATAAAATTAAAATAATATAAAATGATTTTTTAAGATTAAGGTAGGCTTTGCCTTACCGGACACTAATAATATATAATAATGAATGGACAGGTTAAGAAAAAAATATTATAATAACTGTAAGCATGTGGAAATTTCGTTTATGTACTAATTATAATAAAATGATTGTATGTTAAGTTATATAATAAACGACCAAATTGCATAAGAAAAAAAGGAACTCCTGTGTGCAATTAAACATAAGATTTTTAATAAATAATTAATATGTAAATGTATAGAAATAAGTTAATCCATAATTTTAAATAAATAGATAAAGGAGTACCGCAGTCAGGAGATTACTCCTCGCTGCGGCCAGCACGTGTTAACATCTCTGTAATGTGATTTTTTACTTTTTCTTCTCTACACACTACCTTTCTGGAATCTTCTCGTGTATATATGAATACACAAACTACGCAGAGCGAAGCGGCGACCACCCCTGTGTGCTGTTTTATGTAAGCCGTACAATCTTGTGATTCCACCCTATCCCGGAGTCGTTTTGAGAGTTATTTACTCTCGCTTCGATTCCACTCAACAAAGCAACGCGTGGAATATTTTACAAAATCTTAAAAGCTTTTTTTCAGACTATATTTTAAAGATAGAGCAGTTAGTTACTAAAACTTTATGGCTTTCCTTTGTGGCGGCTCGCGCGCATCGTTCAGATGTTCCTCGTTTTGTCATTTCTCGGAATTGCGCCATCCCACGCGAACAAAGCGAGAGCGTTCGAAGAAAGCCGAATTGCGCCGCTCGGCGGGCATGACACACATGCGCCACAGATGTGCACTAAAACATACACCAGAGGAGGCGGTCTGCGAAACAATCTACACCCGGTACCCGAACCGATCGGACCGCGGATGCACATTTCTTGCTCTCGGTGGCTTCACTCCGATGACAATAAACAAGTTTGGATAAGAATGGTTTTCACATGAACACAACCAACCTTCCCACGCCTTCATATTAAATATTTTCTTTTTATTTATTACATGACACCATTATTACATACAGTCATTAACATCATAATACTATCATAAGTATCGAGCTTTTAAGCTAAGATATCATAAACAGTGTTACGATTGAAACCAACTCTCATTACTGACATACACGCGTCCTACATGGACCTGGACACGTGTCACACGTATGCGATCGTTTCATTACAGGCAATTAAGGAACTCGTGGAAACTATTTCACTACATTAATTAAAACACGCGTGTGTAATCATGAGTAACGATTTCTAATGAAAATTAATCAATGAAATTTTAACACTAGTCTTATTACGCAGCGTAGAATTAAAACTAAGTTATAAACTACATCGTCATAGCCTCATTATTTTTTTTCGTTCTTACCGGTTTCTTTCGACGACAACGTATCAACGTACGTCCTCGATCAACCATCTCAGTTCTTGTTACCAAGAATGTTCAGCTTACAGACTCGAGCACATGAAAGCTGCTTCATGGATCTGGGCAATGAGTGAAGCCTGGCATCTACTTGACGTCCTCGACTATTGTGGTGAATGTTCCGGCTCACACTTGTGGAACGCGCTCCATGGATCCGGACCGTGAAGGAAGTCCGGCGTCAGGCTGGCTGGAATTTCTATCTCTCAAATGTAATTGTTCTGCGGCCTTATGTTGGACACAAGGTGTGGTGACCCCTCGCGATTGGGGGTGCAGTAGGTGACGGGCAGACTTGCGCCGAACTCTTGTGACTGGTTCGGTAGACTGGGTGAACTCGGTTGAAAATGGAAATGAAGAGAGAAAAGAGAGCTTTTCAAAGCGCGCTCAAGAACTTATAAATCTGCGCGGAGGGGGAGTGTTTTCACTAGGTCGGCTGCATAGATAAGCAAAAATCATTTTATAACAAATTAAGCCTAAAATATCTACATGCATAACAAAATATGAACGCGGTTGCGTTCAGAACGATTTTTAACGTTACGCGATACGGGAAGACACCATATCTTTTATCTATGGAGGACATCGAAGACGAATGGTGCTAATCTCTATTCCGTGATAGTGTATATCTCTTATCTATGGTGATAATATATCTCTTATCTATGTCCGTGATCATTACCAATAAGTTAAAACCGAAAAACATTTCCACCGCACTCTCGAATGCATAAATGGAAGAACGTGAGTGTTGAAGAAATGTATCTATTTTTGCATTGACTATGTTTATGGTTAAGAGTAAGAAAAGTCGGATCAGCCAATACTGGACGACAGTGCCGCGGGATCGTTATTTTGCTATCTTCAGTATGCTTCACTTTTCTGATAATGAAAAGCAAACAAAAGACTACGATACTATCCATAAAACAAAGAGACTTTGTGAATTCTGTATGTGATAATTTAAAAAAATATTTTTACCCTTCAAAAAATGTGCGCGTTGATGAGTCAATTGTTCTGTTTAAGGATAGGTTACGCATAAAGCAGTATCTACCGACTCATGACACAAATTTGGAATCAAATTATTTGTTTTATGCGATTGTGATGCTGGTTTAATTCTACAACTCGTTATTTACTGAGGAGCAAAATCATAACTACCAGTTAGTCATGTAGATGCAGTGTTGTCGAAAGAGCTGGGGTTACAGGGAAAATGGTGGTTTCATTATTGGAAGACTATCTGAGAAACGGCCACACAATTTACATGGATAAGATGTTATTTCATTACTTACATAGTAAAAAAAGCAATGCCTGCGGGGCGGTTAAGATGGGGAGGAAAAAAATTCCAACATTTGGAGACCTACTAAAAGGTGAAACGACTCTGGCATCTGGATGTTTATTGGCTATAAAATGGAATGACAAGGGAGAGGTGAACATAGTGTGTGACATGTTGACAGCTGCACAAGATGCGTCTGTGGCGGAAACGAGAAAAGTTAATTTTAAAACTCCAGTTGTGAAACCATTGTGTGTAGTGAAGTATAATAAGCACAACGGCGCTGTTGATAAGTTCGATACGCTGATATCGTTTGTGGAATCTGTCGGAAAGACTATTAGATGGTGTAAAAAAATCACATTTCGAGCAGTCGACGTTATATTAAATGCTCACGCGATGCGTAAATATGTAATTAAAAAAGATGTGTGCTTGACCGACATTCATTTAGAAGTTATAAGGCAACTTTTACAAAAATAACAATCTGGAGTCAACGTCGAGAGCCAGACTAGGTGGTGATTATCCTGTCAGACTGAGTGCTCCACATATTCTCTTGAATATTCCGCCAACACCAAATTCCAAGAGAGATTCTGTCTATGTGCGAAAACTTCACGGCAGCCTAAACGATGAGTTTCAACTCAGTATTGGTATTAAGTACCTATCGCTTGCACCATCTTCGGAAATCATGCATCATCATGAGAAAGGGTCAGGTGTATCCTAAAAATTAGTAATGCAATGTAAACAAAAATATGTAACTAAATAATTTCAGCGGAAACATCTAACATTTTTATTTTTACATGAAGAATTTGTCGATGAACTAACTATCTGCGGAAGAGAGCGACGAAATCTTAGAACATTTCGTAACATTATCACAACTCATTTTCATTGTAGAAAAGGAAGTTTCAACACTGATTAATGCTATTCTCCTTTCTAAAACTAAATCGGTTCATCCAGCTATCATTTCTTCTTCCAAAATGATCAAATCTTTGAGACAATCCTTACCTAACAGATGCAAAATTTACCAAACATACATTAATAGATTTTAGTGTTCTTTATTCTAAAAACAAATTAGTTTTTATGTTACATAATCCCATTAGTGAATACACATTTGTCATTTCCTGTTAAAGATAGCTTAGAATACGATTTCATACAACCGACAAGTAAATACTTGTACCTTAGTGAAATAAATCATCTGTATACATTATCTAATGACTTGAATGTTTGCAAAAATGTAGATGCTACAAAGTATGTGTGCAAAAAGATGAGTACTTTATTTGTAACTTCAATGCACCCTAGTTATGAAATAGAAATGTTAAATCCATTGTATAAAATGATTTCACCCCTGTGTAATGTAAGAATAACTAGTTATAACTATGACGTCTATCAGAAATTAAAAAAAACATATGTACCTACTTGAGATATAATTTTGATCAAAACTAGTTTGCAATAACACTCATAGAAAAAGTTTAATTCCACATAACACTGGAATGATTACAATAAATAATGATTATGAACTTTATACAACTGTATCTCACTTAATTGCTACTAGGTCATTCTCTAGCTCAATTGAACACTTTTTTCTGATATCAATGTACTAAATGACAACTGTTGTGTTAAAAAGTCAAATGATACAAAACCAATATAAATCTCGATGATTTGCATCATTCCTCAGAAAGACTGGGAAAGATGGAAAACATTAACAATTTAATGAATCATTCTGATGTTAAGAAAACCTATGATTTATTTTATTATATGTATCTTATTCAAACTGCTAAAATGTTGTACATATAATGAATTGTTTATATTCTAGATTTAAAAACTATATCATTCCTAATAGGACTAACTAATCCACCGCAACATCCAAATGATCCTTCAATCACATTTCATTCTGTTATGAATATGATTGGTTATTGTGCTAAACGCAAGCAACGTAATGCAGAACCTGAAGAGATAATTGAACTGCCCAACACTATGCTATTTTTTGTGAATGGTGGTGTATCGAAACTGTATTGGACATCATTTTGTTAATTTATTGCGTGGGAATTCAGATTTGGGATTATTCTCATCCATGTGAACCACAGGCACCCCTTTAAGTGATTTCGTAAAGCTATTCTGTGCAAATTGTGTTTGAAGTTACAATTATAAAGAACTGAAAGTATTAGTTTCAATACATCTCCGTGAATTTGTTATTAATTTGTACACTTGAACTGAATAAACATAATGATTTCAAATGCCAAGTTTTAATTTTCAAAATCTCCCCTGTTAGCACATAAGATTGGTGCAGTGATTGTGAGGTTGCCTTATGTCCGATAACTTGTTTTAAGGCTTATCTAACATTTCGAATAAAAATTGTGTCTGACCCGGCAATATTATTGTATGAACACCGTAACCAATGCGGACGAGTGCCGTGCTTGAGTTTGAGCTGGGATACTTTTTGACTGCATAGGTTATTTGTTTACAATATGCGATAAGATTATGATTGAATAGCACAGTCAAAAGTACAATTTTAATAGACACAATTTTTTTTTAAGATAGACCTTACAATTCAACCTTATCATTGAGATAAGTGGAGAAACAAACCACCCTTATTGTAATGAATTGTAAAAAAAATAAAAAACTATTTTGTAGTAATGGCACATATATTTTAAAAATTAACAAAAAACATGAGTCAAATTAATACAATGAGGTAAAGTAAATGACAACATTAAAATTGATATGTTTTTAAGATAACAAAAAGTCACAGAGCTTAGTAAACTAATGTTTCATGAAGAATTACATTGATAATTATTAATGCTAATTCATTAACAATAATTGTGCTAATAATAAATACATTACTAAAATAAAGGATTACTTAGGAATGTCTGTTTTATTTACGTTGATATCAACACTATGAAGAGATACTAGAATTACAGTCAACATTGATTATTCAGCAGCGTGAACAGTAATATCTACAAATTAAATTAAGACACAAATAGTATAATATGATGTATAAAATATCTTAAACATTAAATCAGAAAATTAAGAACCTATCTAAATTAATATGGTAATCGACACTATATCAGTTTTACGATGTACCAGAAATGATATCAAAATTAAGAAAATAGTTAAATAAGAGTGTGATGGGAAATGATTTTGAGAAACGAACAGTCGGTATTAGAAAAATAGAACAGTTTAGGAAGTTGCATCAAAGAATTCATATCATAATATTAATATCAACATATCGCAAAGAAACTTGACATAGCAAGGCGTGGCCTTCTTTATTTTTAACATACGTTTGCGACAATCGTGTGTACGCAGGGGTGGGCTAAAGGGGACTTGCCTTTAAACCCTTTGTTAAATTTGATTTAGATCAATAAGGTTCCTTAATAAATGAAGATAAATTTAATATCCTCAGATCAACCCAGTACTATTCTGTATGCTAGTATTTTATGCTAAGTATCATGGAACGTAAAACTTCTATGTGTTTTTGAAATTCCTCATAAAATTGCGGATGCCTATAATAAAAGTATTCCAAGCACTGCTGTTAGCATCACAACACAAATATTATAACAATAATCATGACTTAGCCAAAACATACTATAAATATGAAAAAATCACATTTCAAAAACATTTAGTGGCTTATTTAAAATCATGCTTAAAAGAATTGATGTTTGATATTTATAAAACTTTTAGATATTAGGGAATTGATTAAAAAAATCACACAGCGAACCAGCAGCTCTGAGATGACGCAAGCCTCTTGGTAATATGTGTATTGGCAGCCCATCCCTGCGTATATGCCAATGTTAGGAAATATAAATGAATGTGTGTGACAGACAGGATGTAAAAATGTGGAAGGAGCCGATGTCAGAAAAGTTGACTTGTATTTTCATCTAATATAATGCAGTGTAGAGGTATGTACTATATGGAGATGCAATGACCTGCAGCTAACCGTGCTGGGATAAAAAAAAAACAACTTATTGGTACATTTTAAAAATCAAATAAATTTTTTAACATTGCGAAAATGTATAACAAAATTATAATATAAAGATAACCTTATTTATGACACGAAATAAAAAATATTTTAAAATTCATAAAAGATTTTTTTAAAATAAATTTGCATAATACATTATACTATTGATACAATTTCAGATTAGATTCTCCTAATATGATTGATATTACAGTGGAATACAAAACTCGAGGACTCAACTTATTAGAAAAATTCTATATAATTTTAGTAACACTGTTTAAACAAATAAATTGTACAATATGTATGTTTTAAATAATCATAAAATAACAGTCAAAACAACAGAAACATGGCTGAAAAAAAAACAAAACTAATAAATTTTAAAAAATCGAATCATAAAATTTACTATTTTTAATTTTGAATTGTATTGATAAATGCAGCAAAATGAGTACATAATTACCACAAACAAATTTATTTGCGAATTTTACGTGTTGAAAGGCTGCAGGTCGGACAGGATTAACATATGGTGTACTACCAAGTTCCATATTCATATGTACCAATTTCAAACCTAAATCATCAATGTTCTGATTCTAATAATATATGATGTTTGATTCTGTCCATTGAAAACTGAGCACGATATACGGCCGATTTTAATAATAATTGAACACAATAACCAGTGACTACCGCATGTAATTTAGGTTAAAGAGGTCTAATGTAATAATAATAAAAAGATGATGCTACAACTAAACATTTTTTATTTTCACTAAAAAAAAATAGAGATGTGTACACAAATACGTGTCATTATAAACTTGTGCTACGGAAATAGTACTAACTTGATGACCTCTTGGAACGAGGCTCGAACCCCCGACACAGGATAGAGGCGAGTATTGTAACCATTAGACCACAAGCACGTCAAACAAACTATAGTATTAATACGTAACTAAGATATTTAATTTGAGGCTGAGATATAAGCAATATAAAACTAGTAGTTACGAAGGTTAAAAACTGTTTCTTAAAGAAAAAGGTTTGTCCTTTGATATTTTTCAGTGACATATTAAATAAGTCTGTCAAAGAGAATTACCAATTAAAAATGTTGATTTCGCATATCAAAATTCTTTGCTAGTATGGGATTATATTAAACGGAATTTACCGTAATAAAAATATTGGTTAGAGGTATATATCGGAATTTCATAAATGGAGATCAGTAATTAGATACAGATTCATGAATTTGAACACAATACCCTGGGTAATTCTTACATTCAATCTGAAATAAATCTTAACGATAAAACATATCATTTATTACAAACTTAAGAAATAAATTCTTATTTCAGATCTATTAATATTAAAAGGTAAGGCACATTGATAACATTACAATTAGTTCTTATCAACATTAAAATGAACACATATATAATTTAGTTAGCTATTAACCACAATAATACTATTTTATATAAAAAAATATGAGTTTTTTTCCAAATTAGGTTTATCTTTCCGTGCATGCTCAAACTCACATAACAGACGTACAATCAAAACACGTTAATGTGCGTAGGCAACATTTGAAGAACTGTAGCTCAATGCATTAACATCAGTCAAAAACGACATACTGATCGAACACCGGGCGTGTATGACATCCAATGCCGAAAGACTTTTCAAATGTGATTAAATTCAGTAAATAAAAAAAAAAAGATAACTGATAAGGAAATGACCACCAGGATTACCATAGATTGCACTGAGTAAAATTAACGCCTTTTTAAAAAAGTAATCAATCTATTTACCATCTGTGTTGCATTGGCTACGACGGCATATCTCGGCTTCTTTAGAATAAAACTTATTAAATTTCATGCTCATATAATTTTTAATATATTTACAATAAGTTTAATAATTATGAAATAGTCGCTAAATACATTGTGATAAAGAACAACCACCCATATTGGGTCACCTCTTTGTACTAAAAATATAAACTGACACATTGATTTCAATACGAGATATTTATTTCTTGCGTATATCGTAGCCCGGCAGTATCGCTCTCAGGACAATTTTCAATGTTTCGTTTTCGGTTATTTCTTCTTTAGACAGATCGTTTCGGCAATAGGGGCAGCAATTTGTTTCCGTGCTTTTGAAAGCCAACTTCAAGCATGCCTAAAAAATAAAATAGTAATTTTAATTTGTGAGTCGAACAACGCTTTTACAAATTTTTGCGTTATATGTTGCAAGGTTTAATACTATTATTGCTTAAGGTTGAACTGAACAAGAACTACAGAGTCTAGTGAGTAGAATGTACAACGTATGTGAGCATATGTTAACATAATGTTAACAATTCGAAAGTGATGTTATTCGAGAAGAAGGAAAGCAAGACACCGTGCAAAATACTTGTAGGAGATGAATGTTTGGAACAAGAAGATGAGTTTGTGTATTTGGGAAGTGTGTTTGATAAAAAACGGAAAGGCTGAGAATGATATCGAAAGGAGGGTGACTGCAGGGAATAAAGTGAACGGCGCTTTGAATGGAATTATGTCTAACGGTAATTTGTCAACCAAGGCAAGACTAGCGGTGCACAATAGAGTCCTTGTACCGACACTGAAGTATGGAAGTGGGGCCTGGAGCTGGCAGAAGAGGAACGAGACTGAATGCAGTGGAAATGAGGTCACTTAGGAGTACATGTGCCAAATCTATTTATGACAAGAGTAAAGAATGTAAAGATGATGTTGGTATAGTGAGTAAAATTAAAAAAAGATCACTTAAGTGGTTTTGGTCATATGGAACGGATGAATGAGGAGAGAATGATAAGAAAGATATATGACGCAGGTGTCGATGGGATCGGAAATCAAGGATGTCCGCGGAAGACTTGGCGCGACCAGGTAAACCAGATAATAGAGGATGGTTCTGTTAGAATTGTGTATCAGGACAGAGGAGTGTTGCGCTCTATCCTTTCTGCCTACCCCCGTGGAGAAACGGCGTGTTGTACATAAGTAAGCTTAAGGTTATGATGGCGCCAAAGTAAATACTTAATTTTTATTATATGTTGGATAAAAAAATGAGAAAGAAAAATATTTATTAAAGTGACAAACACAAAGATGCCTTTTAAAATACTAACCAAGCAGAAATTGTGAGAACAACTTGTTGTGACTGGATTCGCTGCAACTTCTTGACAAATGATGCACAGGAATAATTCCGATACTTTATCCACCAAGCCCTGAAAAACAAACATATTGTACCTTCACAGTAATTTATAGTCTCCATGTTTTTATTGCTACGCTGCCCTGTTCAGTGGGAGAACCGTGTCTGACCTAAATGATAATGATTTATCTCTCTGTCCGCTGTCAAAGTAATCACTGCCACATGATAATACAATACTGTCATTTTAGTAAGATTTGGTTCAGTGTATGTATTACGAAAAATATACAGGCTGGCCCAAAAAAAAGTGAGTACATCTCGTAAAATGAGTTATTTAAAAATATAATATAATTAATTATAATTCTTAATGTAATTTTTTTGCACAATATTTAGATAATCATAAATCATCAAAATACCCCATATTGCATAATCTACTGGGGTTAAATCTGGGCTGTTCGGTGGCCACATCCTTGGTTCGATGAAATTAACATTGTCATGATGAAGCAAGTTGATTGTATTTCTGGCTGTGTGAGATGGAGCTCTGTCCTGCTGTAATGTCCAGTTATGCTGTAATGTCTAGCTATACTCCAGGCTTTGTTTAGAAACTCTTTGATCATTTTCTTAGCACCCCGGCATTTTTCAATTCGCAAAATTTTGATCAGAACAGTCTTCTGCTGTGATTTTTGTCATTCTGGGCAACAATTTGAAAAAACTGATCAAAGATGGCGACCGGAAATTGTCGAAATAAAACGTAATATAGGTAAGTAAGTAAATTATTGAACTATTATTGATATATATATTTTTTTTTTCTGGTAAAGAAACAATAATATATGTTTTTAGTTAGTATTGACATCCTGAATTAGAAAATGGTATTTTTCAAAACTGGTAGATGTATTTAAACTCGATAAGTGTTTAATAAAACAAAGCTAACTAATAAAAATATGAATTTTAACCACAAAGTTAATTTTGCTAATTTCAAAAGTATTATTATGGTGAGTACGGCTAATTAAGCAAAACTATACAAAAAAAAAAACTAATTCACACATTCATACATCTTCTCATACAATATCACCAATTGTTGAGGCTTCTAACGGAACCATTCTCCATTATCTGGTTTACCTGGTTGTGCCAAGTCTTCCGAGGACATCCTCTATTTCTGGAGCCATCAACACTTGCGTCATATATCTTTCTTACCATTCTCTCCTTATTCATCAGTTTCATATGACCAAACCACCTAAGTGATCCTTTTTTAATCTAACTCACTATACTAACATCAGCTTTACATTCTTTCCTTATTTCTTCATTCTTTACTCTGTCATAAATAATTTGCCACATATGTATACAACTAAGTGATCTCATTTCCACTGCATTCAGTTTACTTTCGTTTCTCTTCTGGTAGCTCCAGGCCTCACTTCCATACATCAGTGTCGGTACGAGGACTCCATTGTGGACTTCTTGTCGTCTTGCTTCAGTTGACAAATCGCCATTAGACATAATTCCATTCAAAGCGCCATTCACTTTATTCCCTGCAGTCACCCTCCTTTCGATATCATTCTCAGCCTTTCCGTTTCTATCAAACATACTTCCCAAATACACAAACTCATCTACTAGTTCCAAACATTCATTACCTACAAGTATTTAGCACAATGTCTTGCTTTCCATATTCTCAAATACCATCACTTTCGACTTGTTAACATTCATAATAAGGTCGCTTTCCTTGCATACATCGTACATTCTACTCACTAGACTCTTTCTTGTTCATTATTCGCCATTAGTATTGCATCTTTTAATTTTAAATCTATTCAATTTCTCCTTCTTTCTTATGTTTTCTGGCATTTCATTAAAAATCTTCATCGCACTATACAATATGAGTAATGTAGAACATATTCGTTTAAAAATTATTTTTTCAATGACTTTTGAAATTCGTACTGTCCCTACATCTCTACAGAAGGCTTTTAGACTTGCTGTTGATAGATCCAGATAATTAAAAGTATCCACGCAAGAGATCGCAGGCTTCAGAGGTCAACAAAGAGATTGTCTAATAATAAATTATGCAATTACCTTTTTTCCGTCTGTCTCTAATGCTAGCAAACATTCTTCCCAAAGCTTTTTGTTGGCGTTATCCTTCATTATGGCATCCCTGCTTTCTTTAGATAAAACCTCCATTTCCATATTCTCATCGTTTGACATTTTAGTTTTTTTACCTACAGCGAGCGTGAACGGATTGACAGTTGAAGGACTGATCGTTTTTTTAGCTGATTTCTCTGAAATGGTAAAACAAATTATTAAATGAAAATGAGATATTGTGGAAACGCAAAAAATTAAAATGAAGTAAATTCTCGTTATTGCGAAATCAAGGTACCAAAAAATAAACGTTTGTATTAATGAATTTCCACATATAGAGAAATAAAAAAAAACTTATTTCCTAATATATATTCCGCACTGAGGAAAAAATGTAGCGTGTCTTTAAAAAATGTTTTGTTAAGTTTCGCAAACAAGACTCTTATTGTCAGTTTTATATGAGATATATAAAATTCATAGTGTGCTTACATTTGCAGTGGTCCTGAAATTCATTAGGTTTTTAGAATAAAAATGTATGTACGCTTTGTGAAATAATGCAAATGACTTAGGTTAAGACAGTGTTATGGTAGATGATAAGAAAGATCTAACAAATATTTTACAAAAATAACAAATGATGTCTACACACCTAATTTCTTTCTTTTTGGTGTTGATGTCTTTATTGGCGGTTCCTCCTCTTTTGATTCGGTACCGATAGACGATCTCGTTTTCATTTTTTTTGGCGGTGGCGAATTATCCTTCACGTTTCTGGACTTTCGTTTCTTTTTGTCCACTTCATCGTCACTGTCCTCCGCACCGTTGCTCTCCCTCAATGGTCGCTTTCTAGTTTTTTTACTAGAGGGACTCTTCTGGTTCTTCAATCGTTCCTTTTCCTTTTGGGCCTGCTTTTCGGCTTCAGCTTCCAAGTAACCATCGGGATACTGTAAATTTTATATTATATTATCCATATTCAATAAACTTTATAACACAAGGGTTTAATAAAAACATAGCTCACCACAATAGGGAACATCTTCCCCTTCTCTTCCCAAGGGGCGGGGGTAGGGTCATCTCTCCTGAGCAGGTACTTCCACACGCGGAAGCCGGACTTGCCTTTTTCAGGGTAGTACTTCACCACCTTGTATATGCCGTCGTATCTGAAATTTTGATATTGTTAAAGAGTGATTAAACGTGGGCTGACAAACTATATCAACATTTTTATTGAAATACTTAACATTAAAATTAGCATTCATTATTTTGCCTACATATTGCATTTCAAATTTAATATTACTAATTTACAAACAGTGGGTAATTACCTTATCCCTTCTTTGGGGGCATACTCCGGGAAATGTTTCAGCATCTTGTACGAGCGGACCACCCTTACAGGTTTTCCCTCTCTCCACCTCCCTCCGCTGTCTGCTCCTTCTTCCTTCACTTCTTTCACCGCACAGTTCCTCGCCAGGGCCCTGAGCACACATAAGACCGTGAATATAGTCACACCGGGTGTATCAGCTTGTTTGAAATAAATATCAATATTAAATTTCTCATGGCAAAATTCATATTAGAAAAAGGCTTCAATACACTAGAAGCCAAAGACTGCAATGGAAGAGGAATGCTGTCATACTTGTTTTCTCTCGTAAGCGTCTGGTCGCTGGATTGGTCAGCCGTCCTCTTATTTCCAGAAAGGTCTCTTCCCCCGCTCCCCGTGTAGGTGAACTCAAAGCCGTGATCCACATCATCTTCGTAACCGCCTATAAATTGTGAGAACATTAGAAGCCATAACAATAATCTCGAATAAGAGTAATAATTATAACTGTCTTCCAAATAAGTGGCAAAACAATGTTTTTAATATCAAAGCTGTAATTAAATTGGGCCCCGTTTCTTCATATTGATCTTAAGACATATGTGTTGTGGCTTTTATGTAGTGTTTATAAATAATCTATGAATTTTTAGCATTTACCCTAATCTGAAAATAATAATTTTTATTATCGGATTTTACAAGGATGTAAATATACGTTTAAAAAAATTGCATTTAAATTGTACTCATGCTGCAAATTATTTGTGATATCCATTATTCTGTTAATGTGTGTACGAGAGCGCAGCACGCCAGAATTTGACAGATATGTTGTGAATGCCGGTCAGGTACCGTACGTGAGGTGCACGGCGGGAGGAGGCTGGAAAGGTAAAAAGCCGTGCAGATGAGAGAAGCGACCTCTTTACCCACGGGTCTTCCTATAGAAAATATTAACTTTAAGTGTAATTATTATATTTATCTGTGTACCTATTATTCTTGTATCAAACAGGAAATTGTTTTATAGCAGTCCAAGTTTCACTGCTACACACTCCGGCCTAATTACACGTGACAAAGCAATAAATTTAATCACCGGATTTATTACATTATTAAAACGTTTGTGGTTTATTAACTTAAACCAATATATACAGGATTTTTAAGTTTAAAAATATTTATGTATGTATTAAAAATTAATAAAAATGACAAAATAAGATTAAAATTATACTATACCAGAGAGAACAATGCTGTACGCTCCATCAACGTCTCGCCCGTGGATTCCGGATACTGGCGGCCTGTGAACGCCTGATTCTGATAACTGAAAATATAAATAATGTTATAATAATGCAATTGAGTAGCTATTAATATATTATGTTACTTCAAACGGGAAAATAAATAAATTTTTACCTGTATTCTGAATCTCCAAGCCATGCCAACTTCTATACCAGGAATGGGTCCAAAATGATTAGCCGGCATGCCGCAGGTCTGAGTCTTGCCTGAAATAAAAATTAATGAAGAATAATGTAATTTCATTCAAATATCCCACTATTTTAGGAATGAGAGTCTGTTCGATGAATTTATATTAGCACATAGACTGAAGATTTTTCGCCAGCAAAGGTTACAGATTTTGAATGCAGGGGTGAATAAATCCATAGATAAAGCACAAAAGTGTAGTATTGCCAATGGTGAATATTTAAAATAAATTAAATTTGAAGATATTCTACCATATTTGATTAATATTCACCTTGCCACAATATAAGGCGGGATTAACATTGACAATTGTAAACTTGACGTTCGAACAACCCGTAAACGTTTTTACCACAAGTGATGGTAAAAAGTTACTATAGTAAAAATTTGGTATGGTAAAATTTGACTACTGATCAAACAACCGGCCTTAAGATGCAATAAAATAATCTTTTCTTACCCACACAAGCCATGCCTCTCCCCCAGTCCCTTGTCTTGTGCTGGTTTGGTTTCCTGACCTGTGTCTTCCCCCCTGGTGCCACCACAGAGCTGGGATCCCTCTTGCAGTCTGCGCAGTACCAGTCCTCGGAAGGGAGGTCTTCCAAGGGCGGTTGCAGGCAAGTCAGATGGTAACCCTGATTGCACTCGTCGCAGAGGATTATCTGAATAATATTGTAACACTATATACTAATGACTTAAAATATACCAGACCATACGCGACCAGAGTGCGAACATGATGGTATCACTCTCACTCCACACTTGCCGGGTACACATTTCCAGGATAACTGTTCGGAAATCACTGTTTCGATACCATTCATTTGATATTTGCATGCCTCTATTACTCGTCGTCAGATGGTGGCTTGTGTCCGCCACACATTATAATCACCACCAGCAACACGTAGTAAAGATTAAAATTTACATATCCGATGTACACTTGTGAAAATTTAAATATGTATGGTATTTTGTCTTACATTTTCTGGTTGATTTTTTCCAGCGCAAATATTGCACCCGCATTCCTTACAAGATGTTTCCGGATCATCTCTGCACTTTGTGCACACCAGTGGTCCAGATCCTGAATAAAAAATAATAATACAAAATCAATAATGCACTGGATTAAGGACAAAAACGAAATGAGGCACAGTGAAAAAAATTTAACTCCTAGAGTTGAAGTAAGGAAAAGATTAAACAAACAAAACACAGTAACCTGGTTAATTTGAATATCGAGGTAAAGCGGAACCAATCGAGGTAATCAAATTAATCAATTTGGAATTCTATAAAACACCGTAAACAGAAAAAAGCCTTGAATAAAGGCGGTAATTTTGTTAAAAAAAAGTTATTTTCACATATTCCAGGAAAACATCTCGAAAATGCTACATCGGCATGAGTAATTATTGCAAACGATCCACGCGGATTGATCTGTTTGAAAATAACTAACGTGCGGCAATCAATTTGACAATTACCGGCAAGCAGTGGCAGACCTATAAAAATGGTTCCAGAAGAGCGCACGGAGTGTCCGCAGGGAGTGCGTCACACGAAGGAGGTTCTGCACAGGCGGGCATGGGCAAAAGCTGTGTGCATTGTCAAGTTTTAGTATAAATTACCGAGAATTTCGAATCAACAAGGTCAATTAATTATAAAATTACATTTTGGATCTTGATTTTTTTATATGTTGTCACTGTTTATTGTCAAAGAAGGATCAGAATACACAGCTAATTACCAAGTTGGTAAGATTCACAAAATATTATAAAATAAATGGAAATTTGTAATATCCTTATTACACTATCTTCAACAGCACGACACAGGAGAAATAAAAAAATATTATCTTTGTAAGTTCAAATCGTATCAAATTTCCTATTATGGGTATCAAAATTTAGCATAAACAATTTAATAACAGCTCCAAATATGTACTTACTTTTATCTGTCGTAGTAATCATCAACATCTCATACTCTTTACTTCTCTTGCTCAAAGGAATAATGGTTTCGATTGCGTAAATCTTGTCCTGTACTTTCACCCTGACGTCATTCAACGGTACATCCTTTCCGTGGTACAGGGTGCCTATAAGTTCAGTGTTCTTACGCAATTTCTTTATCTCTTGAATTTTGAAATCATACCTAGAATATCAAATAACACAAATCATGATTAATTGTCACGGCGGTTACTTTGTGGTGTAACAATAATTATCACAATTAAATTTCGTACTACACTACTATAGTTTCGAGAGGGGCTACGAGTGTGGACTGCGGATGTGTGTGTGTAGTGCAATGTTTAGTTATTAAAATGAATTAATCAATCAACTAAAGTCCAAGTTCTGCTTCATCTTTATACATTCCCATACAAATGCTTCTCGCAATTTACGCGGACAAAATGTTACATCTCGTTTTTACGCCGAAGCATTTTGAAAATTCAACATGCCAACTCTACACTCACCGATATTCACCAGCTAAATTATGATTTTTTAACATGCCAGCTTTACGATCCCAGTTATGTAAGTTCATCGTTGTCATGTTTAGTTCCGACTCGAGCAACTACATATGAAGTAACTTAAAAAGAAATGTAAATGTAAATGTACTCAATGTAAATATTTTTAACGTTGGACCTATGACCTTTTTTTGTACGTAAATTATTTCTTTTAACAATTAGTCATCCGTCCGCTACACTGGAATTCAGTTCAGGGGTTTCGGAATAGTATTTTTGCCGAACGACCATCATTACAATTTTCGCTTCACAGTCGTCCGTGCTGCGGGATTTCATGTGAACAACTTTAATATTGGACTATTATATCGATATTAAAGTTTTAAATACTAATTGAATGTATTCATTATAAATATATACATTCAATTAGTATTTAAAACATCACAGATCTATGATCTGAATAATTACAACTTCACAATAAGAATGTGTTCTCCTTAATGATATTAAAGTTGTTCCCATGTAATCCCCACCCCCTACCTGATACTCTGTCCCGCTCTGATATACTGTTGCTCACTCTTCTTAGCCTCATATTTAAATATCTATCTATATACTATATTGTCCTGTAGAAGTTTGGGTCCAACTGAAACTAGTTGACTTTGGTATATGTGCATAATAAAGTGGTTTAAAACTAAAACATTATTTAATTTAATTATAATGTTATAATTTAACTACGTGTTTGCCTTCTGTCAAAATTGAAATAATTTATATCTTTGTTAATTTTGTCACATTAATCTGTTTTTGGTGCAGGTTTGAATACAAAAAAAAAAACACAAATTTTACAATTTACCTTAAAAAATATTCAATAAACTATGCAAACTTACCAAAATCCCTTTTCGTTTGGTTCCTCTATATTATAATTAAGCAGAATGGTTTGATTCACACGCACTTCCTCTATCGGTATTTCCTTCCTGGCTCTGGGTCTTATCTCCGACAGCTTGCAATACTGCGCCGAGTTTTCTTCTTCTCTACAAACATAAAATAAACATTTGAAAGCTTATCTCGTAACAGCTGCCCAATAAAAAAATAATACAAACTGTATTTACAGACTTTTGTCCTCTACATGATAAAAATAAAATTTTCTTATCTAAAGTCTACATAGAAAGTTTGCATAATTTTCAATAAGTAGTTCAATAAGTCTAAACATTATATGATATATTTAATAAATAATGTTTTTTCAGAGGTTCCTAAGTAGAAAAACGTTTTAGATTCAAAGATATAAAGAAGATATTTCCCATTACAACAAAATTATGATACTTCTAATGCATGCTCCACGCCACCAGTTTCAATGACTGCCAATTATATTCTATACAGCGTGTAGCAGACCTAGTAAACAATATTTCTCCCGATTAAATTATGAACTACACAGGGTTTAGTGAGTAGAATGTACAAGGAAAGCGACCTTATTATGAATGTTAACAAGTTGAAAGTGATGGTAGCCGAGAAGAAGGAAAGCAAGACACCGTGCTAAATACTAGTAGGTAATGAATGTTTGGAACAAGTAGATGGATTTGTGTATTTGGGAAGTATGTTTGATAGAAACGGAAAGGCTGAGAATGATATCGAAAGGAGGGTGACTGCAGGGAATAAAGTGAATGGCGCTTTGAGTGAAATTATATCTAACGGGAATTTGTTAACCGAGGCAAGACTAGCGGTGCACAATAGAGTCCTGGTACCGACACTGATATATGGAAGTGAGGCCTGGAACTGGCAGGAGGGGAACTAAAGTAGACTGAATGCAGTGGAAATGAGATGACTTAGGCGTGTATATGTGGCAAATCTATTTATGACAGAGTAAAGAATGAAGAAATAAGGAAATTTATCTCTCTGGATTAGCTTTCCCGCTTTAGTGGATCTCACGGGATGATATTGGATACTCGGGGAACTTTTTTGATTAAATCACATGCGGGTTGCAGCTTCTAAATTAATCTTAGCAGTGAAAATCTAGAATAAGTGGATTTTCATTACATTTTCTTGTTCGAGATTTCCAACTTCATTTTATACATTTTTACCAACAAGCGTACTCACATTTTTCCAGGCATTAATTACTGATTATTTTTTTAGATAAAATAGTGATAAAATGTGCTCATTAACCGTTATCCACTTACACCGCGTGACATAACACACACACACACATGCCAGAACACAATATCGTGGTCCGGACATTTTATGGGTATTTGATGCGTGGGGTTGGCTGGTCATAAAAAAAATAATTAACGAATACCCGCTCACAAATTACCTCATGTGGTTGCTTTATGTCTGACATAAATAACAGCTATTTTTTTACGGTCTGCATCAAATAAATAAATGGTAGTTTGATATCTATATCCTATATAGCATTATTTTAAATCAATGTTATCTGATCTCAAAATATGTTGTACTCGCTGGGCAGCTAATGGAGTGCCGAATGGCAAATCTCGGTCCCTTGAGTCCTACTGTACTTGTAAAGCTTAAAATTAATATAAAAATAAACAAAGAATCCCAATTTAAGCCCCTTGCTATTTAGTGATCTTTGCAGTATAGATGAGATATTTAGATAAATGTATAAAAAAAATAACTTACTCGTCAAAAAAGGCTTTGTATAATAATCCGACTTCTTCATCACTATCCTCGTCAACAATCTGGTCATCATATTGAGTAGGAATCTTATTTAAATTTTTTTTTGTGCTTTTGTCTTCCGTAGTTTTGGTCTCCACGGTACTAGAGTGGCCGTTTGAAATTTTTTCATCTTCATTCAAACACTTCTCTGTCACTTTGCTTGCAATTCCTTTAGAAAAATAGTCTTGAATTCCTCGTTTGGGTGTTTTATTTTTTGGAGAAACGTTCGGTTTTGGACTAGAACCACCGCTACTACTTTGAGATGTGTCTGCGTCAGATTTATCAATTCCATTTTGTTTTTTGAGTGGAGTTTTGCACTTTTTATCTGGTGTCTTTTTATCATCATTTGTACATTTCAAGTCCTCGTGTTTGCTAGGTGATTTTCCATTGACCTTTTGTGGAGATCTGTTAAATTTGCCGGATTGAGGTTTAGGTTTTGTAGTTTTGTATTCTGGATCTTTGACAATTTGAACTATCTTGCCTTCAAACCACGCATTGTGCACTCTTTCTCTTATGTCTACCAGATCTCCTACTCTATACAGCTTGCTAGTTGCATCTAAGGAAATAGAACGGTACAATTTTAAGGATTATTTTATATTTATAAACTTCTAAGCTCAAAATATCCTTACAGAATGCAATCATTTGCCGTAGGACCAAAGTACAGTGGGACATGCACTTAACATATGACAAAAATATATGCTATGTGATTTTATGCATTTATTTTCTTTTAACATAAAAAGATTTCGCATCTCAGAAGAACAAAAAATGTTACTGCATATCACTGAACTAAGTGACTAATCCATTAACATTTTTCGGAAACATATCACATATTGTGTATGCATATAATCTGATTGTTAATACTATCTAGATCAATTATCGTACTTCTTCATATAATTTATATTTCGTAACCGTCCATGCACTTATCAATAAATAAATAATGGAAGAGTGTAAGTTCCTAAAATGAGTTAAGCCGCACGCTGATGTGACAATTTTCATAACACATTTTGGCCAGGGTTAAAGTGACAGTACTTTTTATTAACAATTTTGACTTAATAGTGTATATTTATTTTTCTACATTCAAATTATATGTTAGTACGCTGCCCAAAATATTTTCACTTCTGTAATATAGGCAGCATTATCATTGACAATTTTAAATGAAATAAACATGATATAATTTTGGAAAAATTAGCTTTTTATGATTTTGAGAATGTATTTTTTGCATTAATTGGATGCACCACGGCAATGTGGTTTTCAATTTTCCTTTTTATAACAATAATACACATCTTATTGCATATTTGTTTGTGTTAATTGAATAGATCAGATTAGGTTGCTCTGTAATGGACTAATTACTTTTGTTTAATAATAAATAATTACTGAACATTGTTGATATTAAAGAATTAATATTTCATTAATGAATCATGGGTGTGAATACGAAAATAGCAGCAGAGCTACGTAAAATGGGTTGCAGCCGCCACATGTACCGGCGAAGATGACTCTACAGCGGTGTGTATATTTATTACCTTCATATTTAATTGTGGGATCTCTCCCCTCTTCGTAGTCATCAGTTTTAGTGGAACTATCATTACTTTTCTCACTTGATTCAGGTGGTGGGGCAACTTTTTGCATCAATTGAATAACATCATTAAGTTTGATGTTGTAGTCGTGAAAAGAATATCCATCATCCAACTAAAAGTATTCATTATGATATTTGATACATGAACATAACATACATTTTATTTATTTAAGTACAACACATAAAATTTAAAAATATACAACTGTAAGGTTTCTTTTAGATTTACAAGTATTAATAAGAGTATTTGCATAAATTAAAAACTAATTTAATTATATAACTTTTGTTTCTATATAGTGTATATATATGTTTCTATATAGCTGAAATTTGTTGAGGATTTTTTATTTCAGGGGCGAATGCATTTAGAATTTTTGGAAAAGTTCATTCACCATGGTAATTGTTCAAATGGGGAATTTTAAAATCAGCTCAAACTATTTGTTATGAATTATAAATATTAAAAGTAGGTATTTTGAATATGTCTGGTAATAATAGTTTAATATAAATCTATATGCAAATAAGTACTTAGCAGAAATTTAAATAATTTCAGGGGTTGTCTGTACGTGATAACGATTTTGGTACGATTAATTTTAGATTTCAATTTTTTTTAAATTTGTTATAATTACAATGAAACAATACAATAATAATTTTTTTTTTAGTTTTACAACTTCTCTAAAAAGCACGTACTTGTGCAGAGAAGGGGATTACATATTAACAATTTAAAAATATTATATTATAAATTTCGGGGTATTTTTTAATAGAATTGATTATTTCTTCTATCTGGTATATTTAATAGCATCAGTTAAATAAATGGACGATGGGAAGTAAAAATCCAAAGACAGATTTAAATAGCAAAATCAGCATTGATATACCTTGCTTTAGACTTGATTAGATTAGATTGAGACTTTCATTTCTTGTTAGATTGGCTAATTTTGGCCATTCGGCCATGTTGACAGAATGTTGGGCATTCGACTCTGCACAAAATACAACAGACACCGAGTGGCAGCTTGATCAGTTTCGACATCATTACGGTGTTGATGCATCTATCACTTGAGTCAGATGATGTAATCGTTTGACATGAACATGCTAGGAGTAAAAATAAAACCTAACCCACAAAAAAATAACATACAAATCTTATTGCCGACATACACAAGGACTGGAGCGAATATTTAAATAAGAAAGAATGGAAGTAACACAATTTTTTGGGTTTTCTGCAACTTTATGTGGAAATAAAGAAATGGATACTGGTTTATAAAAAAACTATTATTGTTTCAAAAGTGCTAACAGCCAAAATATTAAATTGAACTATCATTGTTATTGAAGTTTCTAATAAATTAAGTATATTTAAATATGATGTGTGTCAAGAATTAAGCCTATCAACGATTGGCCAAACATGCACGTGTGGAATGTTACTGGCTTTGTTTGTATTTTTGTATCAAGGTACATAGTATTCTAATCACTAAATATAACCTAAGAATTCTAAATTACACCCCAAAACTACTTGTCGTGAACGTTAATTACGAGTATTATTTTTAAAACACATTTCTTACCAATTTTCCTCCGTAAAAAAGACGTTGTAAATTTGGTTCTAGGCCAAATTTATCTTCCAACAACTTTCTAAAGGTTTCGATTTTGGTTAATTTTGATGGCACTACAACGATTGTTTCGGGCTTACCGCACAACCGCACCCTGACATGCATTTCTAAATCGTTTACAATAATTACACAAAACAAATATCAAATGCCAATTCACGTAAAACGTCAAGGGAACAAACTATTGTGCGATACGCTCAATGTTGACACCGGTAGAGAATTGGCGCGAAAACAGGAGATACTGTTGGAAGTGTTGGATACTTTAGATAGCAGTCAACTGTTTTTTCTTTTTGGTTGTAAAGTTTTCGTTCGATAACCTCAAAATTTATGTAAAAATTTCTATATCAAATAAAAGTAATTAAAATTGATTTAAGAAATATTTACATCATAAATTAAATTTTACAATATCTTAATAAGAGCAAAAGTTTGAAAAATATGGTTTATAAGATAACGTATCTACCTATTCAATTTAATATATCCATAGACGCCACAGAAAAAAGTAAAAAAAATAACCGTTTCTCGCCAACCACACATCTATTCGCGAATAACAATTAATTCTTATCTATGCAATTCATCACTGAGTTGTCAAAAAAAGCAATTATTTTATTCTTTATCGGCGTTTTGTCGCTAGGATTTTCGTTTAATTAGTAATATTTGTTAATGAACGGTCATTACATATTTCGTTTGACGATTTAATGTATTATGTGGCGTGGTGATAATATATTGAAATCTGCAACTGAAATGGGTGTTTGCTCAAATTACCATGTTTGCGAATCTTGAGCGCGGTCAAAGCAAAAAAGTGTGTAAGATTCGAATATTAGCTAATCAAAATCGTTGTGGTTAGACAGACGCCTTTTCGGCCATGGCCAACCACAAAACCGGCCAACCGATGCGAAAGAAAACCCAAGTTTCTTTCGTCATAAGGGATGAAGAGGAGAGACGTCACAAAGCTGGAGTTAGTGCCTTGCAACTGGACCCGGTGCAAGGGAGGTTATATTCAGCGGGTAGGGACAGTATTATCCGAGTATGGCACACATCTACAAATGCGCAGGATCGCTACATCCAAAGTATGGAGCATCACACGGATTGGGTCAATGATATCGTTTTGTGTTGCGGTGGTAAGAACCTCATCAGCGCATCCAGCGACACAACTGTGAAAGTATGGAATGCCCACAAAGGATTCTGCATGTCTACCCTGCGTACTCACAAGGATTACGTGCGGACATTAGCTTATGCAAAAGACAAGGAACAAGTGGCCAGCGCTGGTTTGGATCGAGCCATATTTCTATGGGATGTGAACACACTAACAGCATTGACAGCGAGTAATAATACCGTCACAACATCTAGCTTAAGTGGAAGTTTGGAGTCTATTTACAGCTTGGCCATGAATCCTGCCGGAACAGTTCTTGTCAGTGGTTCGACAGAAAAGATCTTACGAGTGTGGGACCCCAGAACGTGCACTAAGTTAATGCAATTAAAAGGGCACGCGGATAATGTAAAGGCCCTCGTGGTGAGTCAAGATGGGACGCAGTGTGTATCGGGCAGTTCCGACGGAACTATTAAAGTTTGGTCTTTACCACAGCAAAGGTTGATTCAAACTATCAGGGTCCATGAAGAAGCTGTTTGGGCCCTCTTGGCTACTGACAACTTCACTCATATCATATCTGGTGGCAGGGATAAACAGGTTATTATGACAGAATTACGTAACCCCGACAACTTTGTAGTGGTTTGCGAAGAATCCGCTCCTATTTTAAAACTGTGTTTCACAGCCGATCACCAAGGAGTTTGGGTGGCTACGTCTGACTCTGATGTTAGGTGTTGGAGACTACCCCCTGTGAACTCTTTAAATGCCGAGGTAGCGGGCTTCCCTCAGTATAATGCGAATCATCAGTCGAATGGACCGCTAGTTCAAATCCCCGGCGGCGCCGCCATTCGACATTACACCGTATTGAATGACAAACGACATATTTTAACGAAGGACACGGATAATAAAGTAGCTCTTTATGATGTTTTAAAAGCTGTTAAGATCGAAGACCTCGGCGAAGTAGATTACGAAGAGGAAATAAAAAATAAATTTAAAATGATCTACGTACCAAACTGGTTTAATGTTGATTTGAAAACAGGAATGCTAACCATTCATTTAGGGCAAGATGAAGTGGATTGTCTCGGAGCTTGGGTCAGTGCGAAGGAAGCCGGTTTGACGTTAGATCGAGATCAGAAAGTAAATTACGGAAATCTATTACTCCAAGCATTGTTGGAACACTGGAATCATCCCCAGAGGGTTACAACGAACCCGGAAACGGGAGCTAAAATGGTAGGAAATAATTATTTCTCCGTCCCGGTTTACACGCCGCTGATATTTAGCGAGGTGGGAGGGAGGACCCTGTATAGGTTGTCAGTGGGAGATGCCAGCGGAGATACGGAATGTGTCTTGCTGAATGAAACGGTCCCCCAGTGGGTTGTGGACGTGGCTATCGAGATGGCGACTCCGAAGCTGGTTAAATTACCCTTCTACCTCCTGCCGCACGCTAGTTGCCAAACTAAACAGGACAGGCAGAAGAAGGTATGTGTTATAAATATTTTTTAATCCTATCAAGTAGCACTTTTGGTACAAATATGCTTATGAGTGTTTTTTCTCTTTTTATAATATTTAAACAGTTATGTATTAGTAATGACCCTTCACTAGGATGATCCTGTAATGAGGTGGGCTACTACTTGTTGATAGTATAGTATAAATCTGCTAAATAATCTTCTAGAAGATAATAGAATTTCTTTAAGATTATCCTGCCGTGGATTTTTATACTATGGTCCAATTTTGTGCAAAGTTTGTGACAAAGTATACAAATAATACTACAAATTTATCGCATTTTTCAAATTTATAATTAACATCAAAGTAATTTGAAAATAGGAAACTGTTAATGTTTTTTTTTTTTGGTTATATAAAAATTAATTAAAGCTTTGGAAATATAAAATTAGTTTCATATTGAGACTTATTTATAATAAGATTCATCATGACTACCTTCATGAAAAAGGTCAGAAAGAACAAATACAATTTATGTAAGATTATTTAAGTATGTGAGAAGTTCTTGAACAAAAGATATCGAGAATTTTAATGCATAAATAATAATTTTATTCAACTCCATCACGACTCGGACATTCTCCCCGTAAAAGAGTTTACTAACACCTCTTCAATCGTTTTTATGCTGGCCTCCCCAAGCACCAAAACTTCACGATAAACGTACTATCTAATTACGATAAAACGGTCTCTCGTATGTCAAACGCCCCAAAACCGTCCTTCTTTAGAGGTTACATACATCACTAGCTAGCAGTAATTTTGTAGAAAATATCAAAATTTCCCATTAATGATAAAAATTTAACAGGCCCATAAAGCATGCGTTATAATGAAGGAGCACTACCAGACCCAGTACTCCGCAAGACATATCAAAGTTTAAAGTTTAAAAATAATTTTATTACGACGTTACACATACCTAATATGTCAAAAGATATACTCAAATTTTTTTTATAGAAGTATGTACATATGTATTAAAAATACTTGAAAGTGCATAATTTTTGTATAGGAGAGTGAAAGTAAGAAATTCTGATAAAAAGTTCTAAATAAATGTTCTGTAAACAAATAAATGAATAAATGTAAATAAATGTGTTATCATGGCATCCCACTCTTGTAATAATATAATGCCAGCAGATATTTAATTTCATTAACATTCACGTTTCAAACGTGTCATTGTTTGAATTGAGTGAAAAGACACATCGTACCGATTATACATCAACCCGCGGCTGACACCGAATATAAACATGCACTCTACGCAAACTAGATACTTGCAATTGAAATGATAACAATGTTTAACATGTGGTGATCCTATTTGAAATTTAATACAAATTGAAAATTTTATAATTTTATAATGAGGAATGAAAATTATTAATAATTAATTAAATTTAGATAATTCTTAATATGTCTACGAACATATCACCGCAACGCGTCCAGCTAATATAGCTGATGAATTCAATTAAGTACAATACATTTATGAGAATTTCTTACCTTGAAACCATGAATTACATTCAATAAAAATTCAGTAATAAAAAATGGTACAGAAAGTTTTAAATATACATACACAATGTAGCTTGACTTTATATCTACATTAGAGTATCATATATTGGTCAAAGTATATACAGTAAAACCTGCCTAAAACAGAAATGCGAACATTCTGGTATTTTTTTTTCCATTTTCACAAGTTTCCGTCTCACAAAGTGTAAGTGTCTAATGTTTAGAAGTCATTGTTACTGAATTACGTACACTTTACATACAGTATACATAGTACAGTAACACCGTGACAAGAGGAGGTTTGGAAGAAGTAACGGTACATTGTTTTCATTTACAGATGTTGATTGCCCCACGTAGCGTATCTGCTGAGTCCTTGAAGAAGGATTAGAGTTGATGGTTCGTAGAACTTTGGTGCAAGTGCAGTCACGCTCAAAATTAATGCCTTAATGCTTAAACGGTTCCCAAAATTTATCCTGTTTCCGTGTTAGGTAGTTTTTCAGTTTAGAGTATTATTTTACATAGGAAATATATAAAAAATAAAAAAAGTAAAATTCTTATTGCTACTTATATCTAACCTTAATTAAACGTGGGCACACTAATTGTTTAATTGTTTTTCCCGCTCACTTTTGTGGCCACGTGTGGTCCGCCATGGGCGCTTACGACAAGCGGCATCTGGAGCCCACCCCTGGTCCAGTTCACGGACGCGGGCCCTGCAGCTTTGCGAGCCATACGGTCCGGTCGTCTCGTGGAGGGTGGCCTCCGGTCCTCCGTTGTGAGTGGCGGAAATATCCGTCACTTGCCTCGTGTCCAAGACGGGGTCCTCGGATGCCTTCCAGGAGGCACATCGCAGGTTCCTTGTGGCTTTGTCTCGAGGAAAAATGGTGGTCGGTATAGAGCTGGCCGGCGGCGCCCCGTAGCAGGTCCGGTGCGTTCGACAGGCGTAGAGCTAGAGACTAGTTCCGGCTTGGCAAAAACCCACCCTGGAAATGCGCGGGGGAGGGGGGTAGCGACCCTTCGTCCGCTGTGGATGCATGTTAGGAGCAGGGTGAGGAGAGGCTTACATTGTCCGGCGAGCGGCCCGCACAGCAAAATTTGAATAAAGCTAAATATTAATTTAAAATTAATATTCGTAATACGTGAAAGTCACATGTGAGATGCGACCGTAACAAATTTAATCTTTTTATTTGGTATTCTAAAAATAATAGCATGTGTATTTTACAATTATTACTCAGACAAGACAATCATTTTTAATCCATCAATAGTATAAATGTCTCATCTCAACGTATTACTATTCTAGGACCGCCTGATCGCCAATGATTTCATCCAGTGCCGCAAGGTGTCAGAACATGTATTGGAGAAGATTTTGGGTGGATCTGACGGCTCAAGCAGTGCCGGCGCTAGCGGTAGCAACAGTGCCGCTGCTCCCAACAGCCAGGCGGCAGCGCAAACTAGCGGCCAAGGCAGCACGGCGGCGTCTCAGACCCCGACCACGACCAATGCTAAAACCGGGAATGGTGAGGCTGACGCGCCCGAAGACAAGATAGAACTTCTTTGCTGCGAACAGGTTGGTTGTTATTCCCGTCAGGAATTGTGGTGAAAAGTATTTTTATAGTGTACTCACACATTTAAAATAAATTATATATTGAGTCATAAGTCTTGTCATCGGGGAAGGGGTTAAATGAAATACAACATGTTTCTTCTTCTTTCTTTCATCCTTCATTGTGTATTCCAGGTGGTAAAGTTGTACTCAAGATGATTTTTTTGTCTGTCATATCGACACATAACCAAAAAATTAGATTTTTTTTTTGCTTATTACTGTAGATAGAGCTTGCCGTGATTGGATGTGTTTAAATGAATATTAGGTGTGGACATTTTATTCAGTACACTTACAATTATCAGGTGGACGCTGGATCAAGCGTGTTGTTTTGTTTCAGTAGTGTACCGAGGTTTCGAATGAGGGGATTATATTTCCATTTCAGTGCCGATGATTCGGCATTTATTTTTATAACATTCCTTTTTTAGCTTGCGTCAATATAAAAATCTTTACTATAAATACATTTCTTAATACATTTCATTTACATGCAAGCCTGTTGGTCACTTCCTACCTCGCTAGGTACATATAAAGTACCTGTTCTGAGGTAGATAGCCATAAGATTCCATAAGCTAGAATATAAATTAAATGGTAAAAAACAGAAAAATCTAAATTCAAAAGGAGACAAGTAGAGATAATAAGTAAATTGATTTTTTTTTGATGCAGACTAAATATATCTATGAAGTAAAAGAAAAGAGACAATCGTGGAGTAAACAAAACATAATAAGTACGAGGTAGGATGTAAGGATAAAAAGAATTACATAAAATGAGTAGCTTTGATCATTTAAGGAACTTTATTTTAAATTGTTAACTTTGTTTTAATAATCACTTAATGAATTAAAATACATCTACCGGTTTCTAAAAATATCATTGTTATTATGTTTATTATTATTATTGTTTCTTTAATAGAATCTATTTTTAAAAAACAATAATTATTTTTTCCTAAAAATTATTCTAATAATTTTGTATCAAGTAACAAGTAGGTACTAAATTTATTTTTTAAATAATTATTGTTAGATTCTGTTTAAGAAACAATAACATACGTTTTCGATTAGTTAATGACATCCTGAAGAAGAAAATTATATTTTTCGAAACCGTTAGATGTATTTTAATTCATTAAGTAGTTAATAAAATATAGTTAACAATTTAAAATAAGGGATTTTAACTACAAATTTGATTTTACCAATCTTAAAAAATATTTAAGGAATTCTTCCAGGTGACTTCCAATTTTAAAAAGCCATTCCTTTATCCCACGCAGAATTGAGGATACGATACCATTGCCACCTCTTGTGGTATATCCGCGGTCCTATAAAACAGCTAGTTTTCTTTGAGTTTTTGTCCGAG
This sequence comes from Eubasilissa splendida, assembly GCA_031772225.1. Taxonomy (NCBI): domain Eukaryota; kingdom Metazoa; phylum Arthropoda; class Insecta; order Trichoptera; family Phryganeidae; genus Eubasilissa; species Eubasilissa splendida. The sequence continues at coordinate 4,924,974 of CM062862.1, forward strand.
TACACTTAGAATGTATGATAAGGCGCAAGATTCTGTTTTCATGTATGTCTTTAAGCAGAGTTTTGTATTATTTGTAATTGCTTGTATTTCATTTTGTGTATGTTACTGAAGACAGACGCTGTGTACATGATAGACAAATACATACTGTGGTGTATCTTCTATCTATCTTTCTAAGTGATTTATCTAAATTAGTTTTTCTTTTATTATTTGCATTCAGTATCCACTTTTCATCCCCTGTTTGTTTGTTTCAGGTTCTGGAACCAAGTATGGATTTAAGAACAGTCCGCCACTTCATTTGGAAGTCCAATGCGGATGTAGTGCTTCATTACAGAACTCTCAAGTAATATTTAGTTTAATTGCCACCGCAATGGCGAATTTCGTTGCTAATTTTGTGGCAATTGTGTTGAATATTGCACGGAAAAGTTCAGACAAGACCGAGTGTCTTTGCGGGGCTCCGTCACACCGGCAGGAACGGTTTCATTAAATTGTGATCGTCAGGCAAAATGAGTGTGCCATAATGCCTATTAAAGATTGGATTGTGAAGATGTCCGATGTATATATAATATTTTTGTTTTAGCTTCTTGAGGCCGTAGGCCAGGTGGAAGACCATGTTACAAATGCCAATTGTTTATAAGTATTTGGAATACATCTCGGGTACGTGTATAAAAAAAAGTATAGATTTATCTTAATTTTTAGATATTTTTCTTCACAATAATTTGCATACGTATGCATTAAGACCAAATCCAAATATTTTAATAAGTTTTCTTTTTTTTTTTTACTTATTCCGAAAATAACTTTTTTATTAAAAGTTATTAAGTATTATTTAGCTTAATTAGCGTAAAGTATTCATGAATTAATGATTTTATTTTTTTATGTGTTTTAGATACACATTATCTAAAACAAAAATATGATTTAAAATAATTACATAAACATTATCATTAATTGAAACAATTTTTTATTTGCAATTTAATTGATAAATTAATATATTCAAAAAAGTCCCTACTGTAAAAAATGTATATGTTAAACGGTCTCCATTAAAATAATATCTCTCATGTTGACAATTCCTCCTGCCTAACCTAATTTTGATGATTATATATATCCTCTCACTTTGATAATTTCTCTGCAGCCCACAGTTTGGACTGCCAGTAGTGTCTTTAATCTGATTGAGTTGGAGGAGTTCTTTTCTATCTTGTCACCTTTACAATCACCAGTTTTTCTAAGTTATCATCCTCCTTGCGGGCGATGGGTCCGAAAAATTGAAGCATAACTCAGACAGATTGTAGACAATATGTTTTGGATCTTTGATTGATCCAAAATTGAGGCTTTAATATGAATCGCTGTCCAAGGGATTTTAGACTCTGGAAACTCGCCTCCAGCACCACATTTCAAAGGTGTCTAATTTTTTTTTCTTTATTTATGTCAAGTTGTTTGAAATAACAGCTAATGAACTAATGTTACAGCAGTGTGTCATCTATGTGATAAATTAATAATACCAATGTAAATTAAATTCTTACAAAACATGCGTTAGGGATTCTGCCTATCTTCTTTTCTCTCTCTCTCTCTCATTCGGTGTGCCCACGCCAGAGCATTATGGTCTTTTAGTCTGCTTCCACTCTTCGCGATCCTGGGTCATGTGCGATGTGTATCGCCGAGGCTTCTGTCATTTATCGGACTCTGTCCATCTTGGTGATAGGTCTCTCGCTATTCGTCCTTGTATATTTTCAGTGATCAGTAATTTCTTTTAGCAACATATCTAAAATAAGTATGCAATAATTATTTTCCTAACTTATTGTGGAGGGCCCTGTTCTTGAAAAATGTCGACATTAATTAGTTTTGCAGTCTATGGTATTGCTGCATATGATGCCAACACTGCATATCAAAGGTGTCAAGCATGTTTCTTTCTTTCCTTCCAGGGGTTCTTGTTTCAAGTCAATACAGAACTATGAGGATTTAACTAGTCAGATTTTTATGTTTATTGAGATGGAACAATTTTTTCAAATTTATGTTAGTTTAACATATTAGACTTGACCATATTAATTCTCTTTCGGACTTCAGATTTGCACATTTTTTGAGACGAGAGTGATACCTTTTTAACAGATCACCATTAAATTATCTATGAATTGTTATAATTTTTAAAATTGTTATTTTTAATTGGAAGCCGTTTATGAGTATTTGCAGTTAGCAATGTTTCAATTCGTTATGTGAATCTGTCAATTAAAAATATTTGTGCGTATACTTTCATTATGCATATATGATTTTGATTTGAAGCTTTTAAATACTGTTGATATATGTATTAATTATTATGATATTTGAAATATTTATTATTTTCGAAATTCATTATACTTGTATGACAAGAAGTAGTGGTTTTTGGCGGGATTCTGTTTCCCGAAGGAACAACCAGAATCGGTATAAAATGAACGTAACATTACGTAATTTAAGCCGATAGGAGATTATTGTATGCCGAGATTTTCTTTTCGGAGAATTTCAGAATACGAGCCAATGAATGCTCATTTACACGTTAGCACTCCGCTTCTGGTCATGGTCACGTGACCGGTGTCATTGTTACCGGCTACCTGTTCTGCAATTGTTACAAAACATTTTAATACTGTACCTTAATTTTGAAGAGGAGTTGAAAAGTTACGGCGGTGATCTTTTTATGTTAATTTAATATATGTTGTTTATATTTTGACTACATTTTTACATGTATTTTATAATAGCTTGATGTAAAAGTTTTTACACATTTTTTTATGAAGTTTTTTTTTCTAAAGCTAATTAATCCATTTATATAATTCCCTCATTTGATATAACATTTTCCCACCTTTCCATTAGTTTATACATATCACTTTTATAAAAATGGACTTTGATGCAATATACGCATTAAGGGCTTCTTTTGACCTCATATTTCAAAAATTATTATAATAACATAAATAGATGAAAGTAGGGGGCACAAGGTTAGGAGAATACAGTGGGTGCTAATTACACCCCAATTCAGGACCATCATCTTATGCTACAACCCATCTTCCAATTCATTAGGTTTTTCACCATCAGTTGATCCGGAATCATATATGGAAACCATCCCTAAACAACGAAGATACGTCACCACTGTTTTTCTTCCATCTTTATTGCAATGCCCTTGATGTTCTGACGAGGGGACAAATTAATGAGTATATGTTAAAGGCCGTACACATTATTGTTTCATTTAAAAAAAAAACGGACATCAGAACATTGAGAGCCATCATTTTTAAGGGCTCTTTATTATTCAATCACTAAGGTGAAACTGATTAAAAAGTGAAAAGAAAGTACCTATTTATACAATAGAGTAGTTTTGAAACACGTCATTGCTCAGTTCGGAGAAAATAGTATTTTTTGTTTGCGTAAGAAAACTTTTACATCAATCAAATAAATTGTACCAATTTTTCCTTTATAATATATAAAAAAAATTGTTTTATATATAAAAAAAACCTTCACATGTTGTTTGTACATTTTTGTTATTTTTATTCACTTGATTTAAAGTGAAACAAGCTCCATTTTAATACAATTTTATATCTAAGTATACTGGGGTCCAGTTAATTAAGTTAATTTTGTAACTGTATATAGTATTATAAATAAAAAAACAGATATTTCTCTAGGATATCTTATTATTTTCTAGATTGCTAGGCTAACGGATGCCTGTATAATATCTCATGTATAAACTCATGTTGATGTTGACTAACTCGTTGAAAAGGTTAGTTCAATTTGTAATATACTAGATAGAATTGTAATATATCTCCATATTGCTTTTTCACTGCCAGAAATTGTTTTGTTAATGTTAATTTATTTATCTACGTGAATTTCAAAAAGATTAATTTATATGAATAAAATATTTTGCTACTATAATTTGTTATATGTACAAAGTATTAAATGAAATTCCTTTTATTATTTTCACGTTTCCAAAATGATTTTTTTTTTAAACTTTTCACCGTTCTGTAGTAATCAATAAACAACAAAATGTTGTGCTACGCACACAGCTGAGTTATATTTTAGTCACAAGTAAATTAAATACGTTTGAGTGATGACTTTTACATGTAAGGCATATTATTGTCAAAATACAAAAAAAACTTAATTCAGAAATAAATTTACATTACATTTCTTAATACTTCATTCACCCTTGTTCCTTTTCATATTCCCGATAAGACATCAAAATTATCTTCTTTATACGGCCCGCCCTTCCAAATAGGTCATCATCGAATTGTATTTAATTTAGTTGTCATTTACGCTTGTTGATGAGTTGTGACAAAAATGTAACTCGGCTGTGTGTGCAGTACAAAGTTTAGTTTATTTAAAAAAAATAATAGTCATATTTCTTTCAAATTAATTTGCTTGTTAAATGATCTTTTAGATGAAAAACATATATATTTTTTTTAATTTTACATTTGTGCAGGGAGTGATACGTTTCAAAAAGACTGTTAAAGTTGTCAGACTGCATATTATCTGAAGTCGGTTTTGTAAAAAAGTACGAGCCTCTAATGGATATTATTAGTAATTGATTTTTTTATTTTTTTATTTGTACATTATCTCTATGAAGAATTAAAATTGAATAAATGTGTAAAAATATATTTCTACGAGTGCGAACACAAGCGTTGAAGATATTCAACAATTCAAAATATGAATTATCACTGTAAATTTTCAAAAATTTTGTGAAACTTGGTTATAACAACATTGAAGTTTTCATATTTTTTTCATATCTCGGCATCATCGACATAGTCATTTTGATACTACCTAGATGTAATCATGTATGGCATTATATTTTCTACCAATTCAGAAAGAAACATTTAATCTTAGGGCTGGTTGTGTGATCTGTAGTAACTTTTTTTTACTAATTACCGTAGTAAAAATCCTTTGCGGGTTGTTGATACATTAAATTTACTACTGTCAAAGCGTAGATAATCGTGAAATATGCTTTATTCTATATATTATCTATGGATTCTTTCGCTTAGGCATTCAAAAGCTGTCACTCTGATGGGGAAATGGTATTAAACAACGAGATCATCATCGGACACGAACTCTCATCACTATCACAGTGGGATATTGAATGATTAATTGTCATATACTGCAGCATTCAAAGTGTCAATGTGTCGGATGACTTTTGGAACAGCTGTGAAAAGTTTGCCATATGTAACTATCGGATATCGCAGAGTAAAATGAATTTACTACGGGTGTACTTTTGAGAGGTAAATATTTTTTTACTAACGATCAAACAGCCCATTTTGGCAAAAAAAAACAACTTTATTTACTATAGTAAAAAGTTACTACTGATCACGCAACCGCCCCTTAAAGTGATATCTGAGAACTTGATTGCTTCATCTAGTTGCAGAATTGACATCGCACATTTCGCGTTGATGCCTGTCAAATTTGGCGACAATTTGAATATGCTAAAGTTTTACGTACGCTGTATTGACAAAAAAGATCCACACAGTTAGCTAATTTTTGACTGAGTATGTCATTAGGGATGGTTTTCGACATATGATGAATTTGGGTCCATTAAATTGTAAGTGGGATTCTCAGAACACATACGACGACCGTATGATGACTAGGTCCGACTATAAAATGACATTAATGACGTCAATCTGAGTATGTTATAACCGAGTTATATTGCACCATATTAATGTTAGTGGGCTTGTTAATTTTTTGAAGTTAATATGCGTTCCAAGATTTTCAGTAATGTTGAAGAAAAAATGCGTTGTAGGCGTAAATTTTATTTTATGCTATGTAAAAACATCACATGTTTTAATGTGCATCACTTTACATGGGTTGTGTGATTCCAAAATATGTCGAGTCCAATGTTACGTACTTGAACATTGAAGTAATATTCTAATATGATTGTATATTAACAGATATCCATCCCCCTCTTGAAAAATCGACTTAACAGATTTTTGGAATTATTCAATTTGTATAATTTAAATTTAATATTCGTATTCTATAAATATTTCACATTAAATTATGTTGTACATCTTCCTTAATATTTGTTTTATTTTCTTATATTGCAGTTTTGTTATATAAATTTCTCCCTATTTTGCCCCCCATAGGGGGTACCAAAAAAGAATATTGTTTTTATCGTTTGCTGTTTTCAACCGTTAGTTGCGCTTTCACTGCCGCCCTCACACAACGTGTTTTGTATTATTCTGGTGACTATACATAACAAGAGTGAATTGTAATTTATAAAACTGAAATTTAACAATCTTATTTACAATGGACCAATTTGTACCAAATGAATATTTTATTAGAAATTTGATGTTATATCATTTCTTGGAAAAAGAGACAGCAACAAGTGCCACTAAACATATTTGTACATACATAATGTACTGGAAGATGTTTTGGATGTTCATGGTTCACGAAATTTCGATCAAAAAATTTTGATTTAAAAAATAGCCCCGGAAGTGGATGACCTATTAAAGTGGATGGCGTTATACTAACTGCCCAAATCAAAAACTGTGTAACTTTATCTATTGAAATAATCGCAGACAAATTTGAATACAAGCATTCAACTGCATCTTAAAAATATCGGCAAGGTGTGGAGACAAAGAAAATGAACTAAGTGAAGAACACCTAGGATACCGAATAGACACATGTGAACAACTTTTGGAAATGGAATCAGAAACGCCATTTTTACAACATCTAATAACTGGAGACGAGAAAAGGGTGCTATACTCAAACCATGGACGCAAAAAGTAATGGCCTTCGAAAGGTCAGATAGCGAAACCCACTACAGTAAAACCGCGATATAACGAAACCCGATATAGCGAAAAATGACGTATATCGAAAAAAAAATCGAAATTTAGTCCCTAAAACCAATTTTTCATACAAAAATGCATTTATATAACGAAATCCCGTTAATATTTATAACAAAATCATTTTTGTCCCGTACGAAAAAATGCCAATACATTTACGTAAATTTATAACGAAATAAAAAAATGTTAAAAGATGAAAATATTATTTCGCACTTCAAAGCCGCGCCGCTGCATCTGCCGTATGCGAACGGAAACGTCGCGCACAGCCTTTTCGGCGGTGCGCGGCGGTCTGCCGACAAGGTAGTAAAACAATTCAAACATCTTCTTGGGTTCATAGTATCATATTTTGAAGTGGTTGCCGCCGTTACCGGTAAGTACCTTCGTAATTTATATACGACTCATTTTATAAAAATGCCGCGATTCAACTGTCAAATTTTTATTTTTGAATTATTTTTTATGTTTCATGCCCAAAACTATGTTTGAAGCGGCTCTACATTTAAACACAATTAAAATATTGTTTTGTGTTTGCAATATTCTGGAATTTACAAAAATATCTTCCAATTAGTGTTGAATAGGTTCTGTTCTTAATTTAATTCCTTTGATTATCCATTTGCTTATCTGTTTTAATAACAAAACTACTAAAAATATGTAGGTATTCAGTTCCCTATGGCCTTTTTCCTTCTTTGTTTGCAGAATTTGCGATCTTTTTTGAAGCCGCGCGACATTTTTTTGCGACGGCGCGTAACATATAGTAAGATTTTTTTTATTTATTTCGTTATATGTGGGAATTCGTTATTACGAATTTTTATTTTTTGGTCCCTTGGATTTCGTTATATCGCGGTTTTACTGTAATAAGTCCCGCCTCACAATGAAAAAAATCCTTTTGTCTGTTTGGTGGGACTGTAAGGGCATTATTCATTTCAAAGCCCTCGAACCTGGACAAACGATAAATGCACAGTTGTATTGTGAACAACTGGACCGTTTAGCGGCAGAAATAAAAAAAATAAAAAATTGAAAAATAATTTTGTAAGCATTCAAATTTTTTATTTAAAAAATCATATTCTTTTTTGGAACCCCTATTATATTAGGTGTGACAATTTAATTCCCAGAGTGCATCTTAGTCAGAATCAAATATACATGTGGTTACTGTCACCTTCAAAGTACTCCTCGGCAGAAAATAATTGGATACATTAATAGCATTAACGAGCGCCCATTAGAGGGCAATCAAAGCTATGTCATACCGTGTTGCTTCATGCAGTTGAGGTCTTAAAGAAGGCTGGAGGGATTTGAGAACTGGCTGTATCGACATATGCTAAAGTCAAGTGGACTAATAACGATTATCAAACAAAGGAAAGCTGCATACTTCATGCATATTCTCTGTAATGAGAAATATTGCTGAGAAAGATATCGAAAGGAGGGTGACTGCAGGGAACAAAGTTTGAATGGAATAATATATAATCGGAACTTGTCAAGAAGGCAAGACTAGCAGCAAACAGAGGAGTCCTGGTACCAACACTTATGTATGGAAGTGACGCCTTGAGCTGGCAGAAGAGGTACAAAAGTAGACTGAATGCAGTGGAAATGAGATCACTTAGGTGTATATGTGGCAGATCCATTTATGACAGAGCAAAGAATTACAAAATTAGGAGAGAATGTAATGCTGAGTATAGTGAATAAGATTAAAAAAGGATCGCTTAGGTGGTTTGGTCCTATGGAATGGATGAATGAGGAGAGAATGATAAGAAAGATATATGAAGCGAGTGTTGATGGCACCAGAAATAGATGACGTCCGCGAAAGACTTGGCATAATTAAATAAACCAGATATTAGAAGATGGTCCTGTTAGAGGCCCAATAATCAACAAGCTTGTATGAGAAGATGTATGCATGCGGATGAGGTGAGAATTGTGTTTTAGGACAGAAAAGTGTGACGCTCTTATCCTCTCTGCCTACCCCCGGGGAAATGTTGTGATAGTAAGTTAGCTACAATTCATTACGCAGAACAGAAGTGTAGGTAGAAATAGTTTATATGGCTGCGTAACCTCTGAATGTGGCTCAGTGTCCAAAATACATCTTGCACCAGACAAATAAAGCATTAATGTATTTTTCTTGTTTGGTTTGCGTATCTGAAAGAAGTGCTAAGAACTTACGAACCATACGACAAGAAAATGTTTATTGCTTCAGATATGCACTCGAGCTATTTTAATATTTAACACGACATGCCTGCAATAATAAAAAATTTTATTAGCACTAATTTTTTTACTGTTTTAACCCCTGCAAACCACTGTTGTACTGAATTATCGCATATAAATAAAGGTCAAATACATCAAGAGTAATGTCAAATTTCACAATTAGAATTTGTTTCATAATTTTATAGCTTCCCATGAGTACATATTACTATAACCTTTGTACCTACCGTGCACTGAAATTTGTATACATATTTTTTAAAAGAAGAAGAAATTCTTATTTCTTCTACAATTTTAAAAAATATCACATTCACTGTAAATCCAAATTGGACAGATATTAAGATTAAATTAGTACCTGATGTGGTCTATAAAATTAAAATGAATGCATTGATGGATAAACTAACTGTAAATTGTGTCATTAGCATATCAAAAACTTGGTTCTACGCAATTGTGTCCCATAAGCAGGGACTCCCATGTGCTCACATTTTGATGACAATGCGGGCTGAGGATAATTTTACGACACCAGAGAAATTTATTTTTGCTGAACTTTTTTTTTTTTTTGTAGCACAAATAGTACATATGAAAAAATAAAGGTAATTACTTAACTAGACATGGTGTGTTCTAAAACAATTACCTGTACAGTTTTTAAAAGTTGTAATTGTTTAGAGGTAAGTAAGTATAATGTTAAGTTATAAAAAGTTACATGAAAAAAGTACAATCCGAAGTTATAAAATATTACTGAAAAAAAGTTATAAAAATATTATTGTCAGTAATATACAATAGTTGGAGACAAAAATGTGTAGGTAGTTAGGTTAGCACAAATGACAAATTAGTTTCATTTTGCTTTCTACCCACATCAAGCAACCACTTTGTTATTTTTGGTTTGAAGTCATAAATCACAGACCCTTTAGGGTCTAGTGGCAATTTGTTAAATATTCGCAGAGCATAAAATAAGAAAGTTCGTTGAGCGAATTTGGTATTTAATTTTGGCACTGAAAAGTATCCTAAGGCTTTGCTCCTAGTTTGCATGGACCTTACGTATCCAAAACCAACATGCACCTTGCACATAAGTGGCAGCTGTTGAACGAGGTCTTCTGGATTCAGATGAAGTACGGGAACCTACAAATCAATTAGATTCTAAAAGATCAACATCATCCCTCTCCAAGCACAAGAGCTAGTCTCTTTTTTGGAGAGGTAAGCGATTGACAAACATATGTAACTTTAGTTTTGTAACAGATTTAAATAACTCATATATTATATAAAATTGTAAAAATATAAAAATAATAAAATAAAAAAATCTCAGGACGAGCAAACCTCTACCAATAATATAATGCAATATATTATAATAGATACAGTGTTGGAAAGTTTGCGTGTCATCAACCAGTTATGACCATACCGTCGAGTTGAATCGACGGTCAGGTCATAAAGCGATAGGTGTCAGGGACTTAATTTTTAGATTGTTCTAGAAATTAAATTGTTCTCATTGAACAAACCAATATAGATCAACCTTTATATCTACTCTCACTTGTTTCGGGTACTCTAATTTATCTTGACATACTATCTATAAGGTAAAGATCTGTAAAAACATTTATGTATTCAATCCGTTTAATATAAAATTTAAAAAAAATCAGATTGAAATTAAAAAATACATATGTTAACATTGTGTGTGTGTGTGTGATATGTGTAAAGTTCACTCTAAAGGAATAAAGGAAGGAAAAAAAAAGTATTATTTCTTTGTGTAGATAGGTATCTGCTAGGCATGTGTTATTTTATTAATTCAAATTTTTAGTTAAGTACCGTGTAGGTGTTAATTCACAAATAAGTTAATTACTCACCTATCAGAAAGTGAAAAGACTTATTTAAATTTTTGAACATTCAAGTGTGTTTAACACGTAAATTTATACAAAGTGTCAAAATGTATTTTTTATATTTTATAGGTAGGATGTGAATAAAACGTGTAATCTCTGACTAGTATGACAAAGTAAGATTACTCTAGTACAATATTTTGAGGAGGGAGTAGTCTAAGATCGTTATATTTTAATTAATGAGATTGCGAACTATATATGGATTTTAGTGTGTAATGAGAATTCTTGATATAATTGAAAGGGTTAATGTAATGTTATGACTGAATGTATCTATCGGAGTATGCATAAATATGATAAATGTATTCTTCAATATTATCATTTATCGTGTCAAGTTTTACGTTTTAATATCACAACCTCATTTTGAAAATTTGTGGAATGATAGTCGATCTTGCAATGTCTAAAAAAATGTAACTTTTTTCCCAAAGCTGTTGTAAAAAATCACGCCTATATTGTATTCGTGCTTACAGAAGCTAAATGATATCGGCTAATTGTGAAAGATATTATAACATATAACAGATTGTGATATTTAAAAAAAAAATGGTAAGTCACGGCAAAAGTAATCTACTTACTACATTAAAACAAGATTGGATTATATTTGTGCGATTTGACCATGACTTGCATTTCAATACTAAATATTGGATGTGTCCAGTTGTGTTCATAGATTTTGTGCTACCTTGGGTAAGGTTTTATAAAAGACTGCCCATATATTTTTATATTTCTATGCAAGCATTAATTGATAATAAATATTGAATATTTAATAAAAAGTTTATTCAGTTTCAATACTATGTCATTTTAGCAGTTAGTTTAAAAATCTTTTTGAATCCTATAGCTAAATGTGGCAGAGTATATTTTATTACAGACCTTTATTACGTATGTCCGTTTCATTGTTTTGAGTTTGAGTTCAAACACATGTTTTAGATTTACAATATCATAAAAAAAATATTTCAGATTTTTAATTCCTTTATTTTCCATTTGCGGCCCATTGAAAGTACCGCCCTAAAGCCTTATTTACCTAAAGGTTAGGATTAGCTCTGGATATATCTACCACACTTATATTATTATAGTTAATTATAGTTTTTTATTAATGATGGATAATTTTTTATGTTATATTTCTGTTTTGTAATAATAAGCAGTGCAACATACACATTTTTAGTTGTTTTTTTAAATATAGTAATTTTAATTTTAAATATACTGGCTTGCTTGTCTCTGGTAGCTTGTCGTATGAGTTTACGGTAAGATTGTATAATGTAGATTAACTCTTCTTCCATACGCCACACGAGTTCTTGTGTTCCAGTGTATAGTTCATGTCGATTCCATAAAGGATAGGCATGGACAAGACGTTATATCAAAGAGGGTACAAAAAAGATATAGTGTATCTTAAAGCTCATTCCTTGAATTTACATCCTGGATCTGGTGCATCGGAAGTCGCTGCTGGTCTGGGCTGCGAGCTGGTGAAGAATCATGGCATCGAGTGGTGCACGCTGGACCGTCGCTGCGGTCCCCCACTCCCCGGCATGCCCACGACGCTTCCTACGAGGCGTCCTCTGTGTCTGTGGTATTCTAGTCGTTATTTGAAGCGTTATTGTAACTGTGATTTTAAAGATGAATGTTAACTGATTATTCGTTCACTAGAAAATAAGCCTCCAACAGTTAAATCTTAGTTAACAATCATTGTTTATTCTCAGTTACCAATCATCATCATAATCACAGTCACATAACGGTTTACCATTATGAATCTGTTATAAATCCCACTAGTTCATAGTTATTCTTCGTTTATTCCATTTGTTTGGTTATATATAATAAATTCCCCCAAAAACTGCACTGGTATACCTCCCCTCTGTATAAATTAGATGTATTTTAGATATTATTTTCGACAGTGTTAATCCTATTAGAAATTAATCCTTTTTTGAGGGCTTTGTTAAAGTTTTCAAAAGAATGGTAAAAGTCATATTATTTTCATATTCTCGAATTCTTTAAAATATTAGAATTATTTGGCACTGAATGTACATGTTTCTTAATATTATGAATCTAGTATAACAATTATTTACAATTTTATTATAAATTCGTGTTTAAACTCCATCCTAGGATGGGTACCTAAAATGATATGTATATTTGCTTCACATTTAGTTCACTTTTGTTCTCATCTTTTTTGTTGTTACATTATTGAGCTCGCCATTTTTACTGTTTTTTTTCTGTCTAAATGCCGCTTTTTCTGAACTGGATCATCTTCCATATTAACAAAACTACATACACATTTTAATATCCGACATAAATAAATAAATAAAATAACCGTCAAGAAAAATAACTCGACCTTTTAATTTTGAAAATTGATCATAATGAAATATTACATAAGATTAAAATCACCTTAATATTTAAAATCCATATTCATTATTAAATTCATTCATTTTCACATTTAGCCAATTAAACTATGTTAATATATTATTAATTAGCATTTTATACAGCAAAAGCAAACATCGTTTTTGAGTGTTTGACTGGAATGGCCCATGACCATGGAATGAGACACGATGAGATAAATCTCAAAGATTTAGTTGAGATACATCAGTTGAGATTTTGATCTGGAGATAAGCTCGAGGTTGGTAGAAAGAGACAGACAAAAACTCAAAACAGTGTTCATATCATTTGATTTGATATGTTCTAGGTGTTTTTATGTACACGTTGCAGAACCTGCAACATATACCTTAAACAGGAGGCATTAAATTACAAATATTTTTTCCGTGTTAAGTGTTGCTGGGTAGATTTAAATTCACCCGACTGAAGTACGGAATACTAATGGTCAATGGACTGAGGATGACACTTGAAGTGAGGTGCGAGACGGAGAATCAATGAGACTTGACGTGTACACAGTGAACTACAAAAGCCGATAGTTGTCTCAGGGATTGTCTCGAGTCGAAAATCTCATCCGTGGACACAGGCCATGATACAAAAAAAGGAAATTTCTTTTAATATCCAATCTCTTTTGCCCACAGATTCCTTGTCTCGAGCATATTTCTTCAAAGTTTAATTTGAAACAGATGTTGGCTATGATGATACTCTGTCTTATAATCTGCATCTCATATGTGGCATATGACAACGCTTTCAAAACCACGTATTTGTACACTATTTCAAGCAGCATATTGAATGAAAGTGCTTGTTCTACCAAGAAAGACGTCTTATTGAAAGATTGTTACCTCGAAGGCTTTGCAGATCCTAAACCAGAGTTGTGCCCGATGTTAGGTGAGAATTTAAAGGTTATGGCTATGGTAACATCAGCTCCTTCGCACTTTGATAAACGATTGGCTATCAGACAATCTTGGGGATTTGTCGCTACAAGAAAAGACATCAAAATTGCCTTTCTCATTGGACAAACAAACGAAACAGAGTACGAAGCACTTTTGCAAACAGAAGAGGAAGTATTTTCAGATGTAATTAGAGCTAATTTCAATGACAGTTATTACAATTTGACATTTAAAACAGTCTCCATGATGCAGTGGATGTTGAACTACTGCCCATACGCGAGGTTTGTGCTAAAGGTTGATGATGACGTGTTTGTTAACGTGAACAACTTGATCAGTTTCGTCGACAAACAGGTGGATTTGCAAAATGTCATTTTTGGAAATGTGGTTTTTGACTGGAAACCTATTCGAAGTAACATATCCAAGTTTTTCGTGACCAACGACGAATACGATTTAACTTTATACCCTGCATTTGCTTTGGGCCCAGCGTACCTTCTGCCGACATCCTTAGCGGGGCCGTTGTACACGGCGGCTTTGAACACGCCATTCTTGAAATTGGAAGACGTCTTCCTGACTGGGATCGTCGCCCAAGAACTCAACATAACAAGGGTGTACAGTCCTCAGTTTGGCAACTCGAGAACGTTGAAGAACGAGTGTAATGCTAATCAGTTAATTAGTATTAATAACGTTACTGTTAGTGAACACTTGAAACTGTATACGTACCTTAATGGGAACAATACAAATTGTTATTTTCATATATGAATAAGCAAATAAATATTTTTTAACAATTTTTTTAAAACTATAGTTTAAGATTCTAAACTCGCAATAATTTATTTATAATGCATATATAAATAGATACAAATTGTTCCACGGTTAGGGGACATCACTAGTAACTCATCGAGTGTCAATAGGGTTATCTGAAATTCAACATTTTAGAAGGACATCGGTGTCTGGATATGGCTCTTCCCAGTGATAGCCACCAAATTAACCGCATTCAGCCGACAATGTGTTACACAACATCTGCGTAAGGAAAAATGTGTAATTTTGAATGTATAATAAATCAGTCCATCAATTGTATAAATTTATTTTATTTTTTACATTAAGAGAAAAAATATATTTAATAAAATCAATATATCTAAGCCATATAAATTGACGTAGGTAGAAAATTACTGGTGTTGTTTTAATTGTAATATTGGATCATCAGAACTTGTTACAGAAACTGTTTTTCACGGTTACAATTTTTTAATATCAAAGTATTATGAACGTGTATAACAATATTATCCGAAAATGTATGTATATGGTGTGTCTACCTACAAACTAACTAATACATGCTGCGCCATGTACAAACTATATCATGTGACGGATTTAATAAGCTAAAAGAACATGTGCATGCTGTAGTGCCATGTATTCGGGATCAAATTTTCACATTATACCGTACCTAAGAACACATATTAAGGTACCGTATAACAGCCTATTTATGTCACGTCCGCCACAAGAGTAAATAGAACGTAATCCATGGATCCGCTTATAAAATAAAATAGAAGGCTTTCAAATAATGGAACGATAGATGTATTAATTTGAAAAGTGTAACATTAGGTTTGAAAATTTGTCATCAAAAGTACTGTCATTGTAGCGTAGTTGGATAATGCACCTTCCCCAGTTTGGAAAGAGATCCAGGTTCGAATCCCGGTAGCGCAACAACAATATTTTTCAATAAAATTGATTTTATATATACAGATGGCCCAAAAAAAGTGAGAACTTCTTGTAACACATGAGTTATTTCAAAACATAATATAATTAATTATAATTCTTAATGTAATATTTTGTAAAATATTTAGCTAATCAGAAATCATCAAAACACCCCATATTGCATAATCTGGGTTTAAATCTGGGCTGTTTGGTGGCTACATGCCTGGCTTGATGAAATGAACATTCTCACGATGAAGACTGTATTTCTGGCTATTTGAGATGGAGCTCCGTCCTGCTGTAATGTTTAGCTATACTCCAGGATTTGTTTCAAAACTCATTGATCATTTTCCTAGCACCCCAATGTTTTTCAATTTGCAAATTTTTAATCAAAATACGGTTTCTGCAGTGATTTTTGTTATTCTGGACAATAATTTGAAAAAACCAAATATAAACAATGGGAAAATTAATAATCAAAGATGGCGACCGGAAATTAACAAAATAAAACGTAACATAAGTAAATAGGTTAGTAAGTAAATTAGTAAACTATTTAAGTTATTGTTGATATAGTTAAACTAATTTTGATGTAATTATATCACATTTATTAAATGTTCTCACTTTTTTGGGCCACCCTGTATATCTTTCTAATTTTAATTGGTCTTTGAATATTTTAGGATCAATTCTTTGGAATAAATCTAACGTGTTATAATTTACTGAGTTTTTATTGACGGAGTACATTAAATATGCCAAAGCAGTTGAAATGAAATAAATAATGTAACTTTATGTCACATAATAGTAAAAAATCCGCTGTCAAATCATTGTTACAATTAGACCCGCATTTTACTTTGTGGAGAGGAACTGTACTTCACGGGAGTAACCACTCCCATAATACTTCCGGGTAACGGTGGGTTCTTTTCCGATAGAGTACATCCTGAAATCTCAATCTTAATACATAACCTTCGCGCATCTCTCTACAATCATTATCAGTCAATTAAAATCACATTAAATTTGGATTCTAATACCATAGAAATATAATCTTTATTCTATATGCAACGTCATTAATTTACATATTATATTTTACGGATTTTCAGTTTTGGCTTTGAATTAGATGTGAATAAAGAAAGAGTTATAATCTAAACGAAATAGTTGAAACCCTTCTCACCTGGATTGTGGTTTCATTGTTGTTGGAAAAGCCCCAGCCGGTAAGAGAAGAATGTTGGCGATATTGAATACATGAAAACAGATCGCTGTGCCTTATCACACATTCTAAGTGTACTCGGGCAAAAACTCAACGAAAACTAATTGTTAGTGAATATCTCATTTGCTCAAAGACATGCATGTTTTATAGGACTGCGGATATACAATAAGCTACCACAAAGGAATAGCTTTTCAGAATTGGAAGAAGTCAGCTGGAAGAGTTCCTTAAATGATCAAAGCTACTCATTTTATGTAATTCTTTTTGTTCTTACATCCTAACTTGTACTCATACATTGGTTCCCCTGAAACCACCTAATTAGCCATGGATAGAGGAAGGGGTAACTAAAATCAGTTAAATCAGTCGATTGTGCGTGGTTTATCCACTGTTTGAAAATGGCCTTAACCACCGAAACAGCTGTAACATATAATCATGCTTACGTAAACTACCAGAACTAAATAATAATATGTATTATAATTTGACTTTTTACATTTAATTAAAAATAAACATGGAGTTCTACTAACTAAACACAATAACAATAAATAGCTGAAGATATTTTCTGACTACCTTTCCCAGTTTTGTCTTCTGTCCAGGTGTCTCAATGTCAACAATGCAGAAGTTATAAAAATGTATCTGTCTTAAATAAAAGGCACTTTGTGGGGGTTTTAGGGAGATGACGTAATTGCTGTAAATCTTTTCTTTTTGTCACTAGCCCGTTTGCCGCCTGTGGACTTTCGTTTTTTTGAGCCAGTACAGCTTGGCCAACAATAACACTGTCTTCATCATTCTCTTGCATTGTAATTTTGTATTAACACAAAAGGAATTAAATAAAACAACACACAAAAAACATAAAAATGACATGTAAAATGTGATTTGTCTCAAATCCAATATGGTGGTTCCCGCGCTGTGATTGGTTGTTAGGACATAACATATTTTGATTGAATTTGGGTGGTGGAAAAATCACGATTTGTTTGAAAGTGCGAACTTTAGGATACATTTTATATTGAAAAAAACGTGTTTTGAAAGAACAATGCGGTTCGTTCTCATAGATTTCGTTATGAACAAGATTTGATATAAATCTTGTTTTTTCAAATTTGTGACAAATCACTTTTTGTATGTTTGCTTACTGGTAGAGAAGATTCAGGACATACTCGGTCAATGAATAAAATCTCAGGTTGTTGTTATACAGCAAATTTATTGATGCAAACTGACTTTTAAAATATTCAGTGTGCCTTATATAGGCAAATTTACAGTCTAACAAGTGACAAAGGAGCATATTTGACAAATTTTGCTTTATGAGTTCAATAAAGACAACAACGCAACGGAAGTGCGGGGAATATTAATGCAGTATGTGGGGATCGGACAAGAAGCGTAAGCCAGTGTTAACGGTGGTTAGAAGACGAGCTTCATCCTGGAAAATCAGTAAGACTCGATGAGGACGTCCTGTAAATCCCGGTGAAAAAAAATCCCATTGTAACTAGCAGAGAACCTTGTATTTGGTCATTCAACAGCACCTGCGTACCACCGGAAAAGTCAGCAAATTGGGTCAATGGGTTCCTCACAAACTTTCAGAGTCTAATTGCGTACATAAAGTGAATGTGCGCTCTTTTTCGGAAACGATGCCCCACCCACCATATTCGCCGGATCTATCTGATTATCAAAATCATTTAGACAGAAAAAATATGAATTCTGTAGACGAGGTCAGAACAGTACTAGAGGAGTATTTTTCATCACGGACAAGTGAAGTTTAGAAGAGGAGCCTTGAAGTTTACCATAAAGATGAAAATGTATTGTAGAAAATGAAGGAGAGTATATTTTAGATTCAAAAATCACTTTAATTATCTTAATTTTGAAAAATAAAAATACTGCATTATTAATGGGATGACTTAATATTTGTGTAACATTAAAGAATGACAAAAAACCTTTACATAAGGGGAATAATCGCCTCAAACGTACATAGGATAGAAAACGTCAGTCAGACGTTTAGTTTGTGTTTGTTCCCATCTTTCTTGCGGGTGATGTTCTTTCAACATTTTCTCTATGCACTGTGTTATTGTCGTTACTTTATCGAGCTCGCTTCTTCTGAACTGGATCAGTTTCCATATTAATGAAATGTCACAAACTCTTTTTAATATTCAATATCACAAGCTTTTTTTAATTTCCAACGGAAAATGAATTAAAAGAAATGTTAAGAAAATTACTTTATGTTTTTATTTTGATAATCATTATATGTATTACCTAGGTATCTACACAAAACTTAAATCGCCTTATTATTTTAAAACCACCTTAATTTTTAATGTTCTTCTATTTCACGTTTAGATATTATCATATATGTATGTAGTAATCTATTTTATGTTTAGGCAATAAAAAATATGTTAGCATTTTCATAAAGTACATACATCTTTTTTAAATATTTGATTGTAGTGTGAGTCCTAACGGGATAAGTCTAGTTGATATATATCTCAACACCATGCACACGTGTTGATATTTTGATCTGGAGATAAACTCGGAGATCAGCATGAGATTAGTAGAAAGAGACATTCGACAAGTACACATAAGTCTCCTAAAATCATTTTTTCTGTGACTATTTTTTCTAAAAGTTAGACAAATAAATGCATTAAATTACAAACATTCCATTTTAAATGCTGCTGTGAAGATTCAAATTCACTCAACCGATGAATGGAATATCAATGGTAAATGATGTTTAATATTTGATGTACAACAGGCGTACAGTATGGCGCGAGACGGTGAATTTCTTAGACTTGTTGTGTACATGGTGGATTTTGAAAGTCGTCTCCACAAATCCATATCTTAAAGATTGTCTCGACTCGAAAATATTATCCATGGGTATAGGTCATAATGCAAAAGAAAAATAAATCTCTTCTAATAGTTTTTTTTTATTCACAGATTCCTTGTCTTGAGCATTTATCTTCAAAGTTTAATGCGAAACACATGCAGATTGTGATGATATTCTGTCTCATAATCTGTGTCTCATATGTTGCATACGATAACACTTTCAAAACTGCTCACTTGTACAGCGTTACAAGAAGCAAAACAAAAGAAAGTAAACAAACATATCCTACCAAAAAAGAAGTCTTATTGAAAGATTGTTTTATCGAAGGATTTTCAAATCCTAAACCAGACCTGTGTCCGATGTTAGGTGAGAATTTGAAGGTTATGGCAATGGTAACGTCAGCTCCTTCGCATTTTAATGAACGGTTGGCTATCCGACAATCTTGGGGATCTGTCGCCGCAAGAAATGACATCAAAATTGCCTTTCTCATTGGACAGACGAATGAAACAGCGTACGGAACACTCTTGAAAACAGAAGAAAAAGTATATTCAGATATAATCAGAGGTAATTTCAACGACAGTTATTACAATTTGACATTTAAAACAGTTTCCATGATGCACTGGATATTGAACTATTGCCGAAGTGCAAGATTCGTGTTAAAGGTTGATGATGACGTGTTTATCAACGTGAACAACTTGATCAGTTTCGTCGATAAATATATGGAATTGAAAAACACAATTTTTGGAAACGTTATTTTTGATTGGAAACCCAATCGAAAAAAAATATCCAAGTTTTTCGTGACCGAAGACGAATACGATTTAACTTTTTACCCTGAATTCGCTTTGGGCCCAGCGTACCTTCTGCCGACTTCCAATTTTTTTTTTTTTTCAATTCCTTAGAGTCTACGATACTCTGAGTACTCTACATGCGGCTAGACCGCCTAATCTACAAACTACAAGTGCGTCAGCGCTAATCACTTTGACACTTTTACAAACTACCTTATTATTATAAACATCTGAGTGTTTTATATTAATACATGAATTGGAAGGGTAAAAAATTACTGATAAAAAACCCTCTAAACAATTTACTGGAAGTTAAGTATTTCAAATTAATTAGGCGCGACACTTTATGTACAGTGCCGCCTTATTCTAGCATAATCCTTAAATATTTAAACTAAAATAAATACTACGAGACTTAAAAATATATTGTTTTTATTATTTTTACAAATCATCATTTGGAGAGTTCTCTCGACGCTGTCCGCTTCTGTGTGCAGCTCAGTCCGGAGGATCGAGCGCGTTGCTTCGCCGCAGGAAATAGTGCCTGGGCAATCTATATTTGTATCTGAAAGGCATTAAGCTGATGTTGTGCTCGTACGAGCCGAGATTCCGGATGAGAGGATTATCTTGAGAAGGTTGGGAACAAGATTTGTGGAAGCTTGCTGATAATTTCTCAAAGCATTGTGTGATAGTGTTCACCTTGTGCCGGTGGTGTAGTCGCGTCAAATTTGTTTTGGGTGAGGTGTTGTGGATGATTTTAAGCGCTTTGTTTTGTATGACTTGGAGTTGCGTGTATTTCGTTTTGTGTATGCTGCTGAAGACAGGCGCTGCGTAGGTGATAGTAGGCAGAACCATACTGTGGTGTTCTGCCGACTACCTTAGCAGGGCCGTTATATATAGCATCTTTGAACACGCCATTCTTGAAGTTTGAAGACGTCTTTATGACTGGGATCGTGGCCGAGAGACTTAACGTAACAAGGATGTACATTTCTCAGTTTGGTAACGCGAGTACGTTGAAAAACGAGTGTAATGCTAAAAAGTTGATTAGTATTAGTGGCGTTACTATTAGTGAACACTTGACTCTGTATACATACCTTAATGGAAGCAAAACAAATTGTTCTTTTCATATATAACTATGTATATAAATATTTTAATTAAAACTATAATTTATTTATTTGCATTATATTAATACCCTTACGGGCTTCTACAAAATTAACTATAAAAAATATATGCAGCTCGTACATAATAATTCACCATATAAGTACATTACAGTAGAAGTACATATACGAGTATCATCGGAATATGTATATAAAAAAATTAAAGTAACAAATAATATTTTTTCGTAGAAGTATGTATGCGAATAAGAAGAACATAAAAAAATATTTTATGTTCTTTTTTTTTGTTTAAACACAGAATGGCTTAAATACCATAATCAATTATACTTTTGTACAGTACAGCATCAAAAACATCACCTTATCTTTAAACATTAAATATCAGAATATATCTACAAGACCAAAATTGTTCCCACGCCTGTGAAGTCTTTGTGTGGGTGCGTTACTTTAACAGTTTGACTACTTCGCGCAGGAACATGGTATAAGATCAATTCATTTAAATTAAGGGCGTCCAGCATGCCATTTATTATTTAATTAGAAATAATAAATCACTCATAGTTCTTCTTCACAACTAGTTAAATAAAGAATGCTTATTAGAAAATCATAATTTATTTGTTCAACAGGCATACACAGTTTTAAGTTAACATATTTGGGGGTTAGGACGGTGGTTAAATGAAAAAAATATCGTTTGGCGTGTTGAGGTGTTTATTGACGGTATGATAAAAACAAGGAAGACAGATGAGAATGAATATAATGGATGAGTGAAGATGTAGAAGGTGCGCGTGTATTATGAACTGAAATGAAGCGAGTTGGCGGTCTTGCTCGGCGCGGGTGGGCCGGCAAGACCGTCGTTGAATGCTTGGCGGTGAATGCTTGAACCAGACTTGTAGCAGCAGCCGGCAGCGCTGTTGCTAGCGTTGATGCCGACTGAGATGGCGGTGATTATGAATTCTGATCGCTACATATGTTTCCATCTATCGGAAAAAGTTCCAATTCTCAATGAGAGCTTAAAAAGTGTTATTAAAGGGCTTGTCAATACCGAGTACAATAACGTTGTTATTTACGCTATCGAGTGGATAATCGATGGCACTAGTATATACTTCAGAATAGCATTCAGCAAACAAATTCGCAACATCTCGAGGTCCATCAGCAATTCTGTGTTGAAGGAATTCCAGTATCCTTATTTGATCATTTGAATACACGTTGAGAATTAGAGAAGGCCAATTGTTCAAAATTACAAAAACAGTTTTTATAACATCAGTCTCAGTTCATTAAATTTTATAAAATCAAACAAAAAACACGAACACTTCGTTAAGATTGTCACTGATCTAATTACAGCCTACATAGGGTGCAACATGTGTCTTAAAATTCATTAAATATAAAACAATTATAATATTAGGGGTGATGCTTTTAAAAGAAATTGATTATGTATGCGGGAAGGTTGGTCGTGTTCAAGTGAAAACCATTCTTATCTTATCTTAACTTGTTTATTCTCATTGGGGAGAAGCCACCGAGAGCAAGAAACAACACAGAATACATAAAGACAATGGAAAAACGATGCACGGTTAGTGGAAGGTGAGAGTCGGGATGTGCATCTGCGATCCGATCGGTTCGGGTACTGGTCGCAGATTGTTTTGCAGACCGCCTCCTCTGGTGCGTGCGTTGGTGCACGTCTGTGGTGCACGTGTGTCGTGCCCGCCGGGCGGCGCAGTCCGGCCTTCCTCGAACGCTCCCGCTTTGTTCGCGTGGGATGGCACAATACCGAGAAATGTCAGAACGAGGAACATCTGGACGATGCGCGCGAGCCGCCACATGTACAATTACAAAGTTTTCGCGTAGAGGCGAACGAGTCAACGCTCCTCGGTAACTGGTTGAAAGCCTCGAACACGATAGGAATCTTTTCTATCGAATCAGAAAAATGTGCGCTAATTTTGCTGAAACATCGAAACAGAGAGTGTTAGGAATATGGTTTAATAGACTATCATACATATTACTATCCGCTTGTACAGCCAATAAAGTGAAGAAGTTACTAAATTTTAGACTACTTTCATTAAAAATCTATTCTAATCAAGTGTCTAAAGAATAAAGTATTTCCCAAGTATACAATCCTGAAATGTAAATACAAATCATATTCAGCT
Source organism: Eubasilissa splendida (assembly GCA_031772225.1). NCBI lineage: Eukaryota > Metazoa > Arthropoda > Insecta > Trichoptera > Phryganeidae > Eubasilissa > Eubasilissa splendida. The sequence continues at coordinate 4,948,724 of CM062862.1, forward strand.
ATAATTCATTGGATGAAAAGTGAAATTCAAAGCGCATTACCACTTTCACTTTTCACCGAAAGCCCCCTCTCCCCACACCGCTCTCATACCAGCCCCGCCCCGTGTAGTCGACAGTCTATCTTCTAGTTTGAAGATTTAGTTTATTACGGAAGATGACGTATTAAGCGTCAAAAACGTTATAATTTTTAATTAAAGTAGAGCGTGAAGTAAAAAACGTGGTGTTTTATTTTAAACTAAACTTTACTTTAGTTTAAACTAAACTCTGAACTCTTAGCAATGAACTCCAAAAAAAAAAAAATGATACCAAAAATAGCACTGAACTACTGTGTTAAAAAAATTCAGATGGTGATGCATTAGAATGTGAAACTCACGACAATCCCTGGGAAATGTACGATGAGTACGAGGAACAATATATTAGCGGGTGGGGAGTAGAATTACCAAAGGACAAAACTGATTGATTGAATGGCAGGCACATGCAATTGCCTGTATCTTAGAGATTACGTTTGTAGCATTTATAGTTAAGTTAGGTTAGGTTAGAATACGAAATAAACTTTTTTTTTAGTGTCAAATAATATAATATAGTAACAAAAAGTAAATGGTTAATAGTTAATACATTAATGGACTAAAATAAAGAGAACATTTGGGAAACGAAAATATTAAATTTGGTAAGCTGTTAAACACAAATCTTGTTGAATTACGCTTCGAGTGCAATATTAAAATATTTCACTGCAAATATTAATGAACATTCGAATAACGTATAGTTTAAAAATCGGCGAATATTAATATATTTTGGAATATATAATTCCAGGTCCTGTTCCTGTCGGCAATCATGTACGAGATACGATAAGAGGTTTTCTGATTCGCGATAGAGCGAGTCGGCATACTGTTATCTATTTTTTTTTGCTGTTATTTGGAACTAATTAGTAATATTGATAGATACCTAGAATACACAAGAACAGCGGCGCAACTTGGGCGAACTTCACTTTGAGAGTCGGTAAAGGTGTGCATCTACAAGTAAAACACATGCGATGAGTTTGAGTTTTTTTATTGGAGTCGAAATATATCATCCACAGACACGGGCCGTTTGACAAGGGTCCAAAAGGTCCCCACCCTACAAAACTTTTCTCTAAATAATTTACATATATTTTCTTGTGTCTTATCCGTTAAATTGACTATCAAACCCGGAAAAGCTCTACAGTAGACTGGCCAAACTACTGCCTCAATGCTCTTCAGCTGTGAAGTTCTCCGAGATTCGCCGTTTTACGCCTCACTTCAAATGTCATTGCTGTTCGTCAGTTGGGTGATTTAAATTCTCCTCAGCAGCTGTGAAAATGGAATAAAACACTCAAATGAAATTTAACGCCTTTTATATACATTGCACACAGGTATGAGTTCTTGTCTCTTTCTGTCAATCTCAAGCTGATCGTGTAGTTTTCCTCAAGATTAATTCTCAGCAGTCGTGAGACATTTCACAAAAATCCACAGTTCTACAAAATAGCTGTTACGTCGCTCTGTAACGAGTTTTAAAAATTTGAAATATATTCATTAATATTATACAAGCGAGCGTTTTGCTGGATTTACATGAGGCCACAAGAAATTATCTCATTCGTCACACATATCCTATTCCTTCCCACACACATTGTAGCAAAATATACTACACATATATAAAAGCAGACCACACTGTGTTGTGTTTGGACAATGCAAACGTTTTTGATGGCGTTCCCTTGGGTTGTCGGGGCACCAGTATCAACAATATGTTTCCAAGCGTTCGTGCTGTTCCAAAACGTTCCAGCACCGTTCTCGCTGAGGTTTCACGTAAAGAATAGTCATTTTCGTTGAGAAACTGCACGAGTTGCAGTTTATATGGGTGACTCTGTTGTTTCTTTTTCAAAATAGCTGTGCGTGACTCAAATGTCTATGTAAGTAATTTTTTGGACTTTGGTTTCTTGGCAATTAGGGTACCGGGTCCGCTGGACCCCTCGCCTCTTCATCATATTGTTAGCCATAATGGCCTGATAAATGTTATTTTTAGTGTTTTATTATTATTCTGCTATAGGAATTTTTAAAAAAATTCATGTTTAATGGCGCAGTGATTTAGTGGCCTCAAGGCGAGGGCTGTCTCGGGGCGTTTTATTTTAGATGGGACGTTTATATCGTAATTCGAGAGTGAATTGATCGTGGGTTTTCGGTGCTTGGGGAGGTCCCCATAGAAACGCTTGGAGGTTTGTTTAATGTACTCCATGACGGGGAGTATGCCGGCGTCGTGGTGCAGCTGTGTGACTCTAATCCACTTTGGGGCTTTCAGAGCTAGTCTGATGACCTTATTTTGGAAGGTCTGTAGTTTTTTCATGTGTGTTTTGGAGCTGCGTACAGGAGTTGAGGCCTAAGGATGGCCTTGTATAGGAGGAGCTTGCTGTCTAAGGCAAGTTTGCTTTTCTTGCCTAGTAATGGATACCTGTAAGTATTTGTGTAACCGTAAAGTGCAACCTGAATCCATTACAACAGAGGAATTAACTCCCTACAACGTGTACAAGGAGTTGATCATCTCATTGTGTCTTCTTCAATGTCTATGCCAAGTACACGACACTGGTATCTCTTAAGTGTGAGATACCACATCACCTGATACAATTCAGTTTCATTTAGGGGTACCCATATGTATTGACGCATTTTTTTAATAAATTTATTTTTTAAATTATTTATTTAATCTATTTGTTGCGTAAAAGCATAGATGCCGGAAGAAACAGGATATTCGGAAGGAGGTTTGCACTCACCACAGTCCAGTTCTTCAGACACCTCCAAGGTGGACTGTAAACTTATCACTATCTTCGTTCGGGGGTCCTAGTCCTTTAGAATGCACTGCATTAGACGCGACGTTTCAATTTAATACGATTCTTTGATTCATACGTAACTACATTGCTTCAAGGTCGCCGTTTGACTGGTGTGGTGGCATGCCGGGCGAGGAGGGGGAGGAGAGGGGGAAGGCACAGTACATTATTGTCGTTCAAGAATAATTAACAAATAAATATACGTCCCAATCACAATTTATACAAAATAATTTCCATGATTTTCGATGGTCTATTTAGTAAATCAAAAATTCTTTTTTTATAAAATTCTGTAGGTTTAGAGTCGAAAAAGGACGAAAAGGCCGATTTCATTTCGTCTTGTGTTTTGAAATTTTTTTGAGCATTAATATGGTAATCAATTGGAGCCAGATCTGGAGAATAGGCCGGACGCAATAAAGCCTTCAAATTCAATTCGTACATTTTTTTATGGTCAAATTAGCTACTTATACTAGAGGATTAGTTTTTCGTTTAAACGTTCTAATTATCACCGCATGGCCTTGTTTTAATAATTCATAACAAATTATTCCTTTTGCATCCCACCATACACAGAGTAACGTTTTTTTTGGGTGTTATCCAGGTTTCGGGGTCCAATTGAACCATTCTTTTTTTTTTGTAACATTTGATAGAATCATGCAGAAACGGGCTCGACTCTTCTCTTTGTAACAATAGTTCGCAGGCAGCGCGCCTTGAGGGCTTGTTGCGCACGTGGGACCCAGATGCCTTCTTTTCGAACTTCCCCATTTTGTCGACCATGAAGTACGGACGGCGAGACTCGGAATTTTCTCGATATCTTCTCTTGGGGCTGCTCCATTCGCTTCACGGGATCGTCCACTTTTCAACTCATTTTTTAAATCAAAATTTCCAGATGGTTAATGCGCCTTCGTAAACCTCGAAAATGTTTCTTGTCGCCTCCGATGCGTTTTTTTTTTGCGCGCAACTGAAACAGCATACAGCTTCGCAAATGTTCTTCAGAAGGACACGTCTCTGTCATTATTAAAGGGAACACGTAAAAAATTTTTTTTTTCTTCACAACACACTAAATATTCGAATACGTCTTTCTTAGTCAAATGACTGAATGCAAACTAACCTAACACCACGCTTTTCGAGAACGCGTCGATACATGTGGGTAACCCTGTACATTCTACAGACTGTAGAATGAGAATGAGATATAGTATCAGGTGATGTGGTATCTCACACTTAAGAGATTATCACAACGTGGCGATAGTTTCAACTGGACTACGTCTCTGTGAGCATTTCTGCACGTTTACGCACTGCGTATAATTAAATTAAATCCTAAAATACTCTCATCCAATAGCAGAAGATCTCCCAGATCTATAACGATTAATAAAAATACCATATTTTTTAAATACAGTAAATAAATTGAGCGATTTAAGAGACATTTGATTGTGTAAACGTTATGTCACCGGTTACGTTTAATACTACTTAGTTTTAAGGTAAGTTAATTTCTTTGATGTATTTATATTAGAGATGAAATTATTTTTGTACAGAGTGAACATAATGTTTCAGATCGATGTTGAAACCACACGTGTTGTAAGCCCAATAGACCTAATTCGGTTACTAATAAGTTTTCCAACATGTAACATTAGGGATCACCATTAACGGTTACAGCATTGTAACTCTGCAACAAGTCGTTGGTGTATCAATTGAAGATTTCCAGTGCCCCAATAATGGATGTTTTATTTGTTAACAAAACCCGGCAAGTCGAAATGAGCTTCGATGATCATTTAGAGCATGGGTGGCCAACCCACGGCCCGCCGAGCGTCTACTTGTAGCCACATTTTTTTCTTTTAGTGTACATAAAACCACCAAAAAAACATTCCAACGTGCGTAGTTGGTATCATATCTCATATATGGAAGTATCTATCTGATAATTTCTTGTATGGTATATTTGTATTGACAAACAATCACAACGTTACGCTGATTTAAGTTGAGCTGTTGAGTGGATAGCCGTGAGCGCGAATGCGAGGCGGGATGCGTCCTGCGACCGCCAGCCGAGCCACTCTGCTGCCGTCGTTAGCTTTGAACGATAAAATACATTTTGTTGTACGGCCCGGTAGAAAATCTCATTTCTAAAATCTGCTGAAAAGGTTGGCCACCCATGCTTTAGATGAAATGTTTTAATGACTTGAACACGTTGGTGAGACGTTAGATGATCCATAATTAATTGTAATCAACTACTCTATACTACTACCGAATGTGAACTGACATATGTCTGCCAAACAAAATCACATAATGTTCACCTGTATATATGTGTGCTCGAGGTAGCCGAATACAACTTTTAAATTTGTTTATACACCCGAAAGTGTGGATATAAAGACATTGGAGTTATATATATATATATATTTTTTTAAGGTATATAAGGTAGATGGCTCTGTCAAATGATGGAACGATTAAATGTATTGATATCAAAAAGGTAACATATAAGGTCGAAAATTGTCGATAAAAATAGTGCCGCTGTAGCTTAGTTGGATAAAGCACCTCCCCCGGTTAGGGAAGAGATCCAGGTTCGAATCCCGGTAGCGCAACAACAATGTTTTTATTTTTCGATAAAATTGATTTTATATGTATATCTTTATAATTAATATATTTAATTCATATTTACATTAGAGTTAAGTGTCAGGTTAAAGCTGTATACAGGGCCATTTTAATATATGGTCACCAAACACGGATCCTCATCAGGACCGGTCTGAAAAATGTTATAAGCTCCGTGGGTCACCTTATAGCGGTACTTTCGCCTGCTATCTCATTTCGGTATCCTAGATTATTGTTCCCGTGATTTTTCAGAATTTTCTAATCATTAATTGGAAAATGAATGCAATTTTTATAAAAAATTGGGATTATCTATCTAATATGTAAACAATGCTGGTATTAAAATGGACAACTTAGAATGCAACATGTAAAATGACCTTCTTCTTTTTCGTTTTGCTCTCAATGAGAGCATGATCGCGATGGAAGATCTGTCGCCACCTATTCCGGTCCGTGGCATTTCTTGTGCACTGCAGGAGTAGGCTCTGTATTAAAGTGACTATCATGCCTGGTAACGTGACCAAAATATTAGAGAATTTGGAGCCGTATAGTTGAAGATAGACGCTGATATACATGTTTATCTTATCATCAGACTGCGCCACGCCGGATGACTAATAACGATTTTTGCTTATTGATTAATTTATAATGTAATCACAAAGTCTCTGTCACAAAAATAATTTTTTTTATATAATCCAAATTAATTAATTTAATAAAATAAAACATAATCACTTTGTATAAAAAACACGAATTTTACTAAACATCAACCGAAACTAACTTTTTTTTAAGGAGAACACATTCTTATTCTGAAGTTGTATTAGTTTCAAAAAGGTAACATATAGGGTCGAAAAATTGTCGATTGCTAAAAATAACGCCGCTGTAGCTTAGTTGGATAAAGCACCTCCCCCGGTTAGGGAAGAGATCCAGGTTCGAATCCCGGTAGCGCAACAACAATATTTTTCGATAAAATTGATTTTATATGTATATCTTTATAATTAATATATTTAATTCATATTACACAAATTTATACACACATAATGTTGCGTAAAAGCATAGATGCCGGAAGAAACAGGATATTCGGAAGGAAGTTCCGCTCACCACAGTCCCGTGCTTCTGGCACCTCCAAGGTGGACTATAACTTTAGGTTTTGTAATACTATCTCTGTTCAGGGTCTCGAGTCCTTCAGATTGCACAGGACAGACACTTAGACACACGTCTCACTCGTTTATTATACTGCGAAATTTACTTGTTACCGCTCCGGTTTAGGGTCGCCGATCGACTGACACGGTGGCAGGGGAGGTGGAAGGCACAGTACATTATCTTCGTTCAAGCATAAATATATGTCCCAAACACATTATGTAATTTTATATTCTGTCTATAAAATTCGTGATTTTTATACAAAGTGATTGTGTTTTATTTAATCTAATATGTCAAACCGCAAAAGGATTGCTTTCTAGGAAATTATAATATTTGCATCGAGATTGTTATGATAAATGAAAACTGCATAGGTAATTCATACATTTCATTGTAGAGAAGGGCCAAATTCTTTTGAAACACAATACTTTTTTATTCTGAAAGTATATTTTTTTCAAAATAGTAATCCAAGAAACATACTGTCGGTTTTAAAAACAATTAAACATTGAATTGCAGCTATAATGTGATTGGTTGTTGATTCGATTCTGATTGTGAAGTTGTAATTATTCAGAGCATAGGTCCGGTTGCGCAAAAACAATATTTTTCGACAAAATTGATTTTATATGTATATATTTATAATTAATACATTAAATTAGTATTTAGAACACAAAATACAATATTGTACGTATTCTAGTATACATGTTGATAATTCGAATGAATTTCATATTCTACAGGTGGCCCAAAAAAGTTATTTCAAAACATAATATAATAATTAATTATAATTCTTAATGTTAATTTTTTTGCACAATATTTAGATAATCAGAAATCATCAAAACATCCATATTGGATAATCTACTAGGTTTAAATCTGGGCTGTTCGGTAGCCACATGCCTGGCTCGATGAAATTAACATTCTCACAACGAAGAAAGTTGATTGTATTTCTGACTGTGTGAGATGGAGCTCCGCCCTGCTGTAATGTCTAGCTACACTATAGGCATTGTTTTAAAACCCTTTGATCATTCTAGCACCCTAACGTTTTTCAATTCGCAAAGTTTTGATCAGAATACGGTCATCTGCAGTGATTTTTATTATTCTATAAACAATGGGAAAATTAATAATCAAAGATGGCGACTGGAAATTGTCGAAATAGAACGTGATACAGGTAAGTAAGTAAACTATTTAATTTTGATGTAATTATATCACATTTCACGAAATGTTCTCACTCGTTTTGGGCCACCCTGTAGAAAAAAACTACCCCCACTCCCTTAAATGAGTAACGACGGGTACTTCAGCTAATGTAATATAAATTCTAAGCGAAAGCCGGTATAATTCTACTTGTGAATCTGGCTGTAAAATTTCTCTCCACAATTTTGAAGGAAAAATATGTTTTAATACCGACGAAGATCAATTTTTGATGCTCTTTTTTCAACAGTTCCTTTCGCACATTAAGTAGAACAATTCAGTATACCCTCCCTGAAGACCAGCAAGCATTGATACAACCTCAGACCAGCACACATTCCAAACATCATCATTGATTTAAATTTTTATTTACTAAATGTTTTTTATTTTTTCCTTTCTAGACATTATTTCGAAGACAAACCGTTGGAACTAATGGGCCCCACACAGATGATATTGGTGGGCGCTACCATTTGCGTATTTGTTTATATTTCATTCGTTTCCTACTACGTTAATGCTGGTCCAAGATTGCTGCAAGTTTTGACATCGACGAAAGAAAAAAATGTGTCAAGTATTTCGCAGGAATACGAAACAGATTATACCAAATGGGATGGTACAGTTGAAACAGCCGGATCTCGCTATGTTCCCGGGTTCGTGGAGCCGAGATCTTCGGTTTGTCTAAAATCTGGCGAAGGTGTAAAACTGCTGGTCATCATTGCGTCAGCTCCAACGTATCACTTGTCGCGAATGGCCATCAGAGAGACGTGGGGCCACTTTGCAGTCAGAACTGATGTTGCAATCGCTTTTTTAGTGGGGCTATCCCGAGATGCAGCTGTAGAAAAATCTGTAACAGATGAAGGAGATTTATACTCGGATGTTATACGCGCGCGTTTCTATGATAGCTACAGTAATTTGACGTTGAAGTCAATATCCATGATGCAGTGGGTGGTGGAGTATTGTCCCAAAGCCAAATTCTTACTGAAAACAGACGACGATATGTACATAAACATGCCAAAGCTTTTGACATTTGTGAATGAACATATTAAAGAAGATAATACGATATTTGGATACTTGGCTGTCAAGTGGAAACCCAACAGGAACAGTGAGTCTAAATATTATTTATCACAAAAAGAGTATGGACCTGAAGTATTTCCAAGTTTCACCACAGGACCGGCGTACCTCCTGCCAGTTGTTTTAACGCAGCCTTTATACGAAACATCGTTGAACGCATCGTTTGTGAAGCTGGAAGATGTTTTCATCACCGGGATTGTTGCAGAGTCACTAAACATCAAGAGGATAAATGGAGCCGGATTTGCGAACGTCAGGACATCTCTGAACGTCTGCAGTGCCAGAGAGACGATAAGCATACACATGGTGAAGTATCATGAACAATTTGATCTTTGGAAGAAACTGTCTGATGGAATAAGCAAATGTCCATAAATCTTTTGTAAATTGATAATTTTTTAATTCCTTCATAAGTAATGGTACCGACTGTGATAAATGTGTCATTTTGATTTAAGAAAATCAATTATATTTTTATAGAACACTACCAAACATATAGACATGAACTAACTCGAATTCCTTCAGCATTTTCAATTTCATTTTGGTACCACTTACGCAATCAAATAGCTCGTCGAATTTTTTTAAATATATGACTCGATTGGAACGAAAATATAAAAGCTGACAATATAACATGCGTTAATGTAAAAAAATACACCTTGTTTACACAAAGGTTTAATTTTAGAAGAATGAATACTTTTACTGTTGCATAAATGTGTCATTATCTATCGGATTTATGTCTCCACAAATAATGTGTGTAGAATGTCCCTCGTCCCGCAACTAATGTTCCAAACCCCTCTCCTATATGTACACTTTATTTCATGTCTATTCATTTACTGGTCTGTGGTAAGAAATGTATCTAAATAAAATAAAAAATATTATAAGAATCCCCAACTTCATGTCTAAGCAACTATATTTCTAGGATTCTAACTATAACGCAATCACAGACTACCGAATAAATAGACATGAACTTGGTGGCACCCACGTGATAACTTTAGTACCACTCACGCAATCGAAGAGATTTGAAAAAAAATATATGAATCAATTGGAACGAAAATTTAAACGCTGACAATATATGCATTAAATATATTAATTAGAAAGATATACATATAAAATCAATTTTATCGAAAAATATTGTTGTTGCGCCACCGGGATTCGAACCTGGATCTCTTTCCTAACTGGGGAAGGTGCATTATCCAACTATGCTACAGCGACAATTTTCGAACCTATATGTTATATTTTTGATATTAATACATTTTTACAACTTAACATCAAAATACTTCTCTACAAATCCCTTCTCCGCCTCCTCCTCACTTACGCTTGCCCCATCTGGGCCACGGCTAAATTTGTTAAAAAACTTACAGTCTTCCAAAATAAAACTCTCAGATCCATTCTCCAAGCCCCGTGGTTTGTGAGAAACTCCATCATTCATCGCGACACCAGCACTCCCCAGTTCAATTCTCACATACGCGACTTAGCCACCAGATTTTTCAAAAAACTCTAGGATATTCCAAATAACTCCATTTCCACCCTAGGTAGCAATAACCCCGACGCCGACCCCGACAAACTCTTCCCAATTTCCCTCCTCTATAACCCTGCTCCAGTCCCCTGAAGAATGGCTGAAAAGAGGCTTAAGCCCAAAATTCTAATAATTTAGAAGAAAAAAAAAAATAATAATAAAAAAAATAAATAATAATAATAAAAAAAAAAAGGAAAAAAAAAAAAAATTTAGCTCACAGTGCCTAGCAAGCACCCCATTCTTCGGGGACAAACACCCTTCCACCCGCCACACTCCAGATTACGGAGACAAGGGGGCTCTGCCCCTATCACTCTTAAAAGACATTTATAGTTATGTAGTTATGTAATACATTTTTAATCGTTCCATTATTTGAAAGAGCCATCTACCTTATTTTTACAGAATCTCAAATACCTTTGAGTAAACTGACAGCAGACGCCAGAATTATCAATTCATTTTTATAAAATTTTGGACACATTGATACAACATTATTATTAGGAGAATACATTCATAGAATTTGTCTATAAAAGCCCGTCCGGCGAGTTTTCAAAACAAGTATTCCTCAATAAACCAGTCGAACTAGGAACTTGATTTTTATTTAAACAACTGACATTATCTATCCTAGATTTTATTGATTCTACTACCTACTCTATCAACCATTACACCCTGCATATCATAAAAGACGATGAAAGCAGCCTTCAAACACAATAAGGGAAATACGGTATTTGTTCTGTCTTTAATAATATTGAAACTGTCATTGAACGAATTGAAACAAAACATCGAAAATGAAAATAATACTATTATAATATATGAAAAAAAAAAATGGAACATTCTTACTACAAATGAACAAGTCAAACAATAATGAATTCAAGAAGTTATCAGAAAAATATGTGTGTAATACATAATTTCGGGAATTTATAATTTTAACAGATAAATAAATATATTTGCTATAGGACAAATGAAAATGTAAAATATTAATGTCTTTTTCTCACATAAAACTTTGAATATTGAACAAATAAATTAAATAGCAATATTTAAATATTAGGAGAACACATTCTCATTGTGAAGTTGTAATTATTCAGAACATAGGTCAATGATATTTTAAATATGAATTAAATATATTAATTAGAAATAAATCAATTTTAACGAAAAATATTGTTGTTGCGCCACCGGGATTCGAACTTGGATCTCTTTCCTAACCGGGGAAGGTGCATTCAATTGTTTAATGGGTGAGAATGGTGAACGTTATATTTATATAAAGTGATCACGTAAGCCAGCCGAAGACAGGTCGTAAGCCCTGTAATATCCAAGTATACAACTTTTCATATATTTCAAAGTAAAATAGACATGTACAAAAAAATTCAATAAACCAAATTTTCAAAAATAAAAATTAATTAAATATTAGAAGCGAATTCCAATCTACAAGATTTAGATACCAAATTACTATTTCAAAGCTAAAATATACCGTAACTGAAAATCACTATATTTATCAAGGCATCAATTTTTTTAACAATCTCCCCATAATAATTAGAAAAATTACAGACTACTATAAATTTGTATCTGAAGTAAAAAAATATGTACACAGACTTACTGAAACATAAATTCTCGTATATACATATATATATCCTATTAATTATTTCATAAATGTATTATATTTTCTAATATTAAAATAATAATAAAATTACCCATACTTCCATATATTTTCATTAAATATAATAAAAAATAGCTTCGTATTTATGAGATATCTATCATTTGTTTAATAAATTAAATGATAAGTTATAAGGTAGGTAGTTTGTGAATTCAGTACCTATACGACATCTACTTAAAAATATGAATTAATTAATACACATGTACCTAGTACCTAGTATATTAAAATATATATATATGTTGTATTAAAAAATTATTATAATATTTAAAAAAAAAAATTGAGTTGCGCACACGCAATACGTGTCAAATCAATATTCTTACTATTTTCAAACTAAGCTAAAAGCTTGTGCTATGGAAATAGGACTAATTTGTTGGCCTCTGGAACGAAGCTTAAACCCCCGACCACTAGATCACTAAGCGAGTATCTTAACCGCTATACCACAAGCACGTCAATGTCACAAGAATGTGAAAAATAAATGTAATAAAATTTCATGTTTACGCGTAACCATAAGAGTGCTTATTGTATTTGATTATTTTTTTGACAGCTTAATAATAAATGTAATAAAAAATTAGAAATTATTCAAACTTTGGAACATAAACAAATTTTTGTTAGACGTATGTGTCAAATTGAAATTTTATTTATTTAATTGGCGAAGGCCACAAAAAAAAACTTTTTTTAACTTAATATTCGTCGGGAGCCAAATTTTTACAGCCGTAATTCAACCCAAATAATCTGTATTAATTATTACTTTTGTCAAAAAAAATAACACCTTATGTAAATTAGTCTGTATATAACATGGGTGCAAATAAAAACAATGTTATGTAAGTATTACGTATATATATATACGTGTAACCATTATTGTTATTTCTTCTTTTTTGTGGTGTACTACTCGTGTTCAGTCATAGGCATAGTCTAATGCAGGACTGCTGACAGCATCCATCAATTGTCTAATTTGACGTCTATCCTTGGCAACTTGGAAAGGCTCATCAACGGTTCACTTCCGAATGTTTTACATTTAGGATATTTTTATTTGGGTCTACGAAATATACTCATAAAATATCGGTTGAAATGTTTTGGTACTATGTCTGTCTATCCATAATATATTTAGCTTTTTTCTGTAGAACCACGTGTCACCACAAGAGCACAAACCAAATATAGCATTGGAGAGTTTGCAGAAGCAGTAGGGAGTGTTTTCAGTAGTTGGGAATGTTCCTAATTTGTCAAAGAACTTCTTTTTATTTCAATCTCGACTCTCGCTTTCTTTTCAGAGCCAATATCTTTATTAATTCAGGTACACACGTATTTAGAATGTAATCATCGCCAGACCATTGAGACCTGGAATATCATCTGTCATATTGTAACGTCGACTTTATGTTCTTATTAGAAATTTTATTAAGAAGGAGATTATCCATTACAAGAGATATTCTTTCTCGATAGTGGGCTGTGAAAACAGAGACAATACTACTAGGGAAACGCTTCAATAAATAGATGTGTAGTATACTGTTGAAAATATATGTTTATTACAAGATTTAGAGATCAAATTGATATTCCAAAACTAAAATATACCGCATCTCAAAATCAATATATTTATCAAGGTATCAAATTTTTTAACAATCTCCCCATCACAATTAGAACAATTACGGACTAGACTAACTGAAACCTAAATGAACTCGAATATACTCCTTCTCTATACACGAGTCTTACTCTCGTAGAGAAGAAACAAATATTAAAAAAAAAAAAATATATCATTGATTATTGAAATTGTATTATATTTTTAATATTAATAAAAAAAAAAATACACAACATAATGAATATTATTGAGAATGTTATAACTACGTGTGAAGGATGAGATTTAAAATTAGTGATAGTACAGGACTAAGAATTTACATGTATTACAATTTGTAAAGATTATCAAGTAAAATAATACTAAATTATCTAGGGTTCTTAATTAAGAATGAATAATCCAATTAAAAGTCAGTTACGCTGGGCGGAGATCACTGGTGTAGCTGGGCCGATATTATTTCACGTTTACAGAATAGTTAGCATTAAAGAAAAATACCATGATTGACTATAAGTATACGCAACAATATGATGGAGTATACCTGCACAATAGGCCTGGTAGTGCAACAATATGATGGAGTAGACCAGCACAATAGGCCTGGTAGTGCAGTAAAATGATGGCGGGATAGCCGGTGGAGGATAGAACAATCTACAGGATCTGAAGAAGTTCTTTTGATGCAGAAGTACAACGGAAAAGGACGAGGGAGTCTTCCTTCAAGACGCGAGGTCGGACGAAATATGTGTGAAGTGTGGAGATGTTAAAGAATGCTGGACCCGATCTAATGATTCAGATAGTGGTCACGATGTCAGATGTGTTCAGATGTCGTCCGGCGGAGCGTGTATCAAAGGAAATTGGTCGCGACACAAAATGGCTGTGGTCGGCGACACGTGCAATGAGATCCGCACGGGGAATACAGTTCAATTTTACAAGAACGTGGGCCACGACACGGTGATATTGTGAGGAGTATTGACACGATATTACGCGGTTTAACGTCTAGTACAGTTATCACACGACTCTTGAGGCGGAGAAATGATTGTAAAACAGCTTGACGGAGAAGCGTCCGACTAGTCTAGATCGTGCACGTTTCTGTGGAATACAAGCGACCAGATCCACAATACCTCATAGTCATCGTAGGCGCGGATAAATATTGCAATTTGAAATTAGACTCACGACAATGTATAAAAAAAATGTTGTACTAGCTATTAAATTGTATAAAAAATTAAGTTTTTTTATTTTTTTTATTAATATTAAAAATATAATACAATTTCAATAATCAGTGGATATATATATATATATTTTAACATTTGTTTCTTCTCTATGAGAGTAAGATCGTGTACAGAGAAGGAGTATATTCGAGTTAATTTATGTTTCAGTTAGTCTGTGTACATATTTTTTTTACTTCAGTTACAAATTTATGATAGTCTGTAATTTTTCTAATTGTGATGGGAGATTGTTAAAAAATTTGATTCCTTGATAAATATATTGATTTATATATATATATATTTTTTTAAGTTCCTCTTAAATAGAGCACGTTTTACATAACTTCATTTGTTAACAGATTGCAGCAGGACAAGATGGCTCGATATGTCTGCTGCTATTTCAGAGTGTTGTTTTCCGTTTCGTTGGGTGTTATGTACGCGATAATGTATTTTGTATATTCGTCCTACACGGTCGACCGCATCTACCGAGTTAGACATTCGGCGCTGACTGAAAAATACTGGATTGATTAATTAACATTTGTAGACATTTTCATTGCAAATATACAATATTATGTTTTTTTAGAGAAGTTTGTTAGGTGTGTGTACAATAACGTTGTTAAGAATATTTTGAAGAAATTTTAAATTCGTTCTCATTAATTCAATTTAGAATTCAGAAAATTTTACAGCGAATTCCGTATTATAAATATATAAAAATAAAATATTGTTACGATCACAGACTAATGGCTACGTTTCTAGAAAGCGATGTGGAGAGATAACGCCTTCATGAAAGGAACCGATGCACTCGGCCGGCACTTAAACAGACAAAAGACGCCGACCCGACAGACAAAAGAAAAAAGACAAGGGATGTCCGAAAACTGGCGGATCAGTATTTAGATTTGTTTTGTCGAGGACGGTGATGCGGTGTGTAGTGTGCATTTAGTTATTTTGCCTTGGTTTTTTGCTAAATTATGAATATTTTTTAACAAGGTAAATTGGAGCAGGTTTAATTTATTTCCGTTATTTGATATATACAGTAAAATCTTGATTATTCAGACTAATTTGGACCATGGGTAGTCCGGATAATACGGGACTTTTTAAACTCACATCATTAGCCAATGATCACAATATATATGAAAGTGTCAAAGGGCAAATTGGTTATATTGACATATGGTAGGTCTTCCATTAAAATGAATCCTCAAGAAAATAGTTTATTTTCAGTTGAAAAAGTAATATATTTTTTTATAAAATTATTTATTATTGACCAAAAAATGATGTTAAAATTTTCGAAATTCGAATTCAGTTTTTTTTACTTTGTCAAAATTTGCAATCCCTAGTGAAAAATAATAATTATTGTTATAAAATTATTCAAATTATCGTACTTCATGTATGTTGTTTACTTTTCTATGTTTACTCGATGCAATTTGTTCAATTATAATATTTAGTCTCTGAACTTGTAGTTTTACTTTTTAATATATAATATTTAAATTCTACATATTTATATAGTATATTTTATATTACCAGTTTTGAAAGGAGAGAGAATTTCTGAGGTTATCACATTAACAGGGATGTGATTGATTTTTGGGGGCCGACGATTGATGACCGGCGAAAATATGATTTAGTAACATGTATTTTTTTCATATTGGAAATAAATACAAACTACACTATTTGATGCATTTCTATAATAAGAGAAGCGATAACTTATCTGCTAGTTAACAAATTTATGGCTAATCGTTCACGACTCTGCATCGTACAAGAATATGGAGAATATTTCATAATTTAATTAAATAATTAGTAATTTGAACAGATGTCTCGATTTTCTGGATATTTCCCTGTATTTCAACAAATAACATTAGGAATTGAAATATAGAGCTATGGTGAGATGGACATAGAGCAGCATCTGTGGAAACTCAAGCCAACTTCAGCATTTGATAACGTTAGGATAGTACATCGCTGTTCCCTTTGCAGTACCAGCAACAACTCTCGCAGACGTCCGTTTTGTTTTACAACTCAGCGCGCAACTCATTATTTCAAATGGCGTTCCATAATGTAATCTTACTGAATAAATTCGTGACTTACCATTGATTACTCTTTTACGCATGCAATATGTCGATGTGATTACGAATTTCTTCTCTATAAAATCAAGCAGAATACTCGCACGCTTTGTACACAGACAATGGAGTGAGATTGAAATCCTTCTAAAAACAAACGTATATTATTCATTCAACCATATATTGGGAGGTCATTTTCAAAAGTGTTCAACTCCAAATTTGTTTTATTTTTACAGGTAACGAGATCATTGAAGGTGCTTGACATTATTTGATTTTTAATTTTCAAAAGTGTCTTATTTTTACTAGCAATCAGGTCGTTAAGAGATCTTGACATTATTTGATTTTGAAATCTCAATATCAAAATGTTCAAAAATAGGCGTAATTCTTTAATAGTGCATAAATGTAGATCTATTTCAACCGATACATCTTGTATATCGTGAAAGTGATTCGAGATATTACCAGTTAGGAAAGGTCCCCGGTTAGGAAAGAGGTTCGAATCCCAGTGGCGCAACAACAATATTTTTCGATAAAATTAATTTTATATGTATATCTTTCTAATTAATATATTTAATTGATATATTAAATTGTGAATTTATTTATTTTATGATAAAAAAATTACCTTCTTATATATCCCCCATAAAGCCTCCGTTTTGATAGGTTCTATGTATTTTGACTATAAAAATTAAGGAAATAAACATTATCTATTTACTCCAACTAATATAACATTTTATAAAATTTATACTACATAAATAAATATCCTTAGGAGAACACATTCTTATTGTGAAGTTGTAATTATTATTAATTATGAAGAATAATTATTAAGAATGTGTTCTCCTAATAATAAAGTTGTATCAATGTGTCCAAAATTTAATAAAAATGAATTGATAATTCTGGCGTCTGCTGTCAGTTTACTCGAAGGTATTTGAGATTCTGTAAAAATAATGTAGATGGCTCTTTCAAATAATGGAACGATTAAAAATGTAACATATAGGTTCGAAAATTGTCGCTAAAAATATTGTCGCTGTAGCATAGTTGGATAATTCACCTTCCCCGGTTAGGAAAGAGATCCAGGTTCGAATCCCGGTAGCGCAACAACAATATTTTTCGATAAAATTGATTTTATATGTATATCTTTCTAATTAATATATTTAATTCATATTTAATAAATATCCTGTTTAATTTAAGAGAAGATACTTCATCGCTACATTAGTTGATAATATGGTCAGCAGTGGCGTAACTACGCTAATGCAGCCAATGCGATGCATTGGGGCCCACGTTAGATACTATTATGAATATCATTTTTCTTAGCGCCAATATGGATTAATAATTTTTAAAACACATTACAGCAAAAATGGCATTATAAAATAAATAATCATTTCTGTAACACCTGTTATACTGTGCATACTTTCAGTGCAAAGCGAAGCAAGGATTTTTACTGTTGTAAATTTATATGAATGCATAAAAACATATTTTTATTTTTATCATGAAAAATATTAACTATCTTTGTTTTATTAACCACTAAACTGAGTTTAAATACATCTACCGGTTTCGAAAAATACCATTTTCTTCTTCAGAATGTCATAACTAACTAAAACATATATTATTGTTTCTTTGCCAGAATCTATTTAAAAAAAATATTTTTTAGTACCTAACTCAAATCATTACTTAATACAAATTTATTCGAATAATTTTTAGGAAAAAATTTTAGAATGGGACTCGTAGTTAAATTTAGTTGGTTGTTTATAATTTTTGATTAGTTTTACACGCTTTATTTATCTCTAACGACTCCAAATTATTTAATTTGTGACCAACACCGTTTACATGCAAAATTGACAATCCCAATTTTTTATCAAAATTCATTTTCTATCAAATGATTAGCAAATTCTGAAAAACCACTATTGTTCAAATATCTCAAATGCTCCCTTACTCTTATATTAAAATTTCTACCCGTTTTACCAATATAAAATGCAGCACAATCCTTGCAATTAAGTTTATAGACACCAGAATTGTTAAATTTATCATCTTTGTCTTTAGAATTTATGAGTAAATTTCCTATTCTATTATTTGTATAAAATGCTGGTCTAATGTTTCGTGGTAGGTGTTTAGATATTTGATTCGAAAAGCTACTTATGTATAAAATCCTACGCCAATAATCACTATTATCATTATGTTTTATCTGTGATTTATATAAAAATTGATTATTATATTCTTTTAATTTATTTTTTAAAATAGTGTCTATCAAACCTGTATTATACCCGTTATTAACTGCTATTTTTTTAATTGTATTCAATTCAATATTGAAATTGGATGTTGACATAGGAATATTGACTAAACGATGTATCATGGAGTGGAACCCTGAATGTTTGTGTGATAATGGATGATTAGATTCATTGTGTATGATAGTATTTGTAAAAGTTGGTTTTCTAAAAATTTTGAATTCAATTTTATTATTATTTTTAATCAATGTTAGGTCCAAAAAATTTAGGGTCGAATTATTTTCCATTTCTAAAGTAAATTGTATTTTATTATTAAATGTATTAATGAAATTTAAAAATGTAGTTAGTTGACGTTGTGAACCTGACCAAATACATAATATATCATCGACATACCTTTTCCACAATAAAACATTTTTTAACAAAGGAGAATCACAATCAAAAATATTAATATATATATTAAAATTTCTACCCGTTTTACCAATATAAAATGCAGCACAATCCTTCATTATGACATTATAACATTATTCATGAGATATGACATCCTGAAGAAGAAAATTGTATTTTTCGAAACTTTTTTTTTTTTTGTTTTGATAAAACAAAGATAATAAGTAAAAATATGAATTTTAACCACAAAGCTAATATTGCTAATTTTAAAAGTATAAAAAAATATTATATAAAGAGTAAATTTTGTCTAGTCATTGGGTTCTATTCGGTGAGAAAGAGACGAATGAAAACATGATTTTGAATCCAAATAGTAAAAATAATATTTGTATGAATGATAAAGTTTTCAAAGTAAATATTAATAAATCGATATCCTACATTGCATTTAACACAAAAATCACCAGAGGGTCATGGCCGACAGATAAGGTTATCTTCATGGATGACTATAGAAACACAAACCTACGAAAATATTCATCATTTGATTCACCTGAATAAATAAAAACTATAAATACTAATTTAATGTATTAATTATAAAATTAATTTTGTCGAAAAATATTGTTTTTGCGCTACCGGGATTCGAACCTGGATCTCTATTTCCAATCCGGGGAAGTACACTACCAATTGTGTTATAACGCTAGTATTTTTCTTGACATATTTTCGAACCTATATGTTACACTTTTTCAAATTAATACATCTGTCGTTCCATTATTTATGAAAGCCATTTACATTATTTTTAATTACATTATTTAAATTGATTTTATATGTATATATTTATAATTAATACATTAAATTAGTATTTAAAACATCACAGATCTATGTTTTGAATAATTACAACTTCACAATAAGAATGTGTTCTTCTTAATAAAAACTATAAAAATAACAGTTACTGGTCTTTGAGGCTAGGAATGAAAATAAAAATATATGTGTGGCGAGTTATTAAAGTATTAATGATTTTTAATTAATATGGAAGAAGATCCAATTTAAAAAAGCAATTTATTTATTAGATGACATACATATTTTTGTTCTAACAGAGGTGAATATATTATACATAATAAACATAAGACATAATACTCATAGTTTATTGTGTGGGATGGAGTAGACTTCACCTCTGATATATACAGCGTTGTCCTGGCTACTTTGCTAGACTGAACTCTGTGTTAAAGTAGCCAGTTTTTTTTTCGTGCTGTTGTGGTGTTATTTAAATCATCGACAGGAATAAAAAGAGAATTAAAAATATGTATAAAAAAGTAAAAATAAAAAAAATATATATGTAGTGGGAGTGTTGTAGGACTAGTGAATTATTAGTGTAGGTATTGTATAAATTATATTAGAATGTTGGATAGCCATGCTTCTGATTCACCTTTACCTGATTGGATCGTATATTGGGTCCATATTTGTTTAGTCTTATTGGAATTAAATGATTTCCAGTTGGTACTGAGTGTGTCGTATAGTTTCAGAGCTAAGAACATGTAGAATCTTTGATAAAATGTCGTTGTTGCTCTCGGAACTGGCGGGTAGATGTTCCTTGTTTGTCTTGTGTTGTGTCCATGATTTATTGCTTTGGGTGAGTTGTTGTTAGCATGGAAATATTGAACGAGTCTCAACATAAATATTTGTCTTATATCTAGGACATTACCTAAATAAATAAAATATATAAATGTATTTACGAGTTAATGTTAGTTAATATTCTTTAAGGTTTTCAGAATTTTATCTTATAAGATTTATGTAGACAATCTGTAAGAGCTTAATTTAACTTAACTCTAGGCTTTCGTAGTCCACGTGTATACACTATGTCTCAGAGATTCGCCATCTTGCGTCTCACTTCACGCTCGTCGTACGTCAAACCTCAAAGGTCATTTATCGTTCGTCAGTTGGGTTATTTTAAATCTCTCAGCAGCAGTTAAAACGGAACAAATGTTTGTAATTTTATTATTGTTAATGTTAAATACCTTATGTCTAACTTTTTCAGAATAAATCTATGGCAGTTTTAAGCGAAATTTGTGTGTACGTTTCAAATTTCGCTACGAGCTTATACATTAGATATAGTGACTTGAGTTTTTATCTGTTTCTACCAATATCAAGCTGAGTTTACTTCCAGATCAAAATCTCAACACGTGTAAAATGGTGTTGAGACTATCTCAATCAAATGGTGAGATTATCTCGTCGTGTGTCTAATGTGGACACGACCTTTAAAAATGATAAACAGAGATATGAGAGGTTTGGGCGATGGTTTAGGAAAAGTGGGGAGGTATCAGATCTAACTAAAGTAGAAAATACACAATCTCAATCCCATTAATACTGTTGTATATTTACTAAGGTATATTCCATTCGGCCCGCGTACACAGAGGTCGTTATAACTGTTTCGGGTTTCATAAAATACATATCACAGTGAGGTTATAAATAAGATCTCGATTTCTTGGAGTTGCAATTCAGGTTCAAAGTTACGAATATTTTCAGTAAGTATTAAATAACTTAAAATTTCCCTCTAATAATGACGGCGATATAATGATTTTTAGTGACAATCAGGCCTATTCTCAAAATTGCAATATTGAAATGAAGGTGATTGTTACACCAACCCTCAAAAATAGTGTTAAATTTGAATGAGAGAGAGAGTGAGGGAGTGAGGGAGATAAACGTACCATAATCTGTCAAAACCATCTGTCTATTTTTGAGGGTTGGTGTAACAATCACCTTCATTTCAATATTGCAATTTTGAGAATGGGCCTGAATTACAGAGTTCTATAAAAAGTCACGAGTCGACCACTGGTATATTTACTGTTTCCGACGTAAGTTTGTAGAATTTCACAATCGCATATTTAATCACCGATATCTTTGAGTCACACACAATCAGTAAAAAATCTGATTACATTTTTTTTACATTATTACGCATTTTATCACTCCGATGACTTATTATTTGAATAGTGCCATCTATGTTCACATCAGAGTGTTAGTGATTCAATTTTGTTTGTGTGATATCTTTTGCTTTAAATAATATCTGATATCGTGGTATACTATATGTGGTTTAATGTTAACCGTATCACGGTTCGGAGCCTCTGTTCTCTATAGCCGAAGGGAAACGGACGTGTGTTCGCGCCGCGTGCAGTGCGAGTGGCTAGATATACGATCGGTCTGTTTAACCTTTACCATACCATGACATAAAATACCCAAACGCAGCCACGCTGTCAACTCGTGTTACCGTAAATAACAGTTATAAAAAATGTTTTTATCAGCTTAAATGGCATTAATGGCACGATTTAACTCTAAATATAGAGTATTCAATTTTGAAAAAATGATTAATAACATAATTTAGAGAATTCATTAAGTCCGATACAATATGTCCTTCCTTCTTATGTCTGAGACAATTATATTTGTACGTTTGTTGTTCTTTTCACTGTGAAAATAGTGTGTGATCTCTGTCTTTCATATCACAAATTGTATTTTTATCAACGTATTAACTTTACAACGGATTGAATGGAAAAAATAATTGTTTTTGTACGATTCGCTTTTCATAATTGGTTTTTCACTAGTCATTCCTAAGCGCTAATATTATATTTAGGATTATCTAAAATATTAATTTTATGTTGCATGCATTTACTAAAATATTACAGGTTTAATCATGATGGTAGACCTATGTTGCTGCATGGTTTGGGAAGGGTTAACTCGCCCTCGTCGTACCAACCTGACGCACGCTCAGGGATTCGTCAACCATAGATACATCACAGTTTTGTTAGTATTTCGCATTTTTGTTAGATATACATTTTTGTTCATTTTTTATTTTTCCAATTATAATGCGATATTTATGGTAGGTACAATAATATTTTTATAGTATATGCACATACATATATCTAAATAATATTAATATTTTTATTATTAATTTACATCAGAAGTTATACACAAAATTATAACACTATTACTTAAATATGACGTTTACACTATTGTAAAACTAATATTCTGAATATTAATTGCCATAATTAAGACAATATATACGATATAAATGAAAGACCTCGACCATTAAATTTGTTTTCAGTGTGCCAGAAAAAAATTAAAGTACGGAAAATTCATATATATACAGAATATATTTTCTTATTTACTTATGATATTATAAAAAAATGAGTTATTAATTGTTAAATTTGAAAGAGTTTTATAAATTTATTTATTAATTAATTTGAGCAGCTACACAAGTAGCATGGAATATATATATATAAATATAAATTCATATAATATAGCTGTAATAATAGCTAAATTAATTAACACAAAATGGATGAGAATTGTAACGATAAAATCTTTGTCGTATTTTTATTTGCATTTATAATATATTAGTAATAGTAAAAAGACCTTCATTAGGATCACCAAGACCTACCTTGGAAGTTGAGGGATGATTGCTAGCTCTGCGGATGGAACACTTCTCTTTCATCTCAAGGTTCAACTCAATATATGCTTATATGGTCAGGGTATTGGAATAAAAGGTTTATGTGCATTTAGTACGGAATGACATATATTCAGTTAAAAAAATATGAACAAAACAAAGACAATATAAAAGTGTAATATAGTGGTGGCGAAAATTAGAACAAAAATAAAAGGTTTACATGGAAAAATCACATATTGTAATATAAACATACCATAGAAAGACTTGGTGTTTCTGCGTGTGCGGTATTGTGGCCGTCACGTCACACTTGATAAATTACAGTGTATTTTAGGCAGAGTAAATTTTTTTTTTCAAACTTTCCATATACAAGATTAATTCTTTACATGGACACTGTGGGAACACGAAATGGATATTAAGATCATACTCGACCGAGTCTAATTTTTTTTTTTTTTTTAATAAATAATAGCCTGTATTATCAATAAATAATGAAACGAGATGTTTATATAGCTAGAGCTGGTCAGGTATGATTTTATTATGTGGGCAAGTTTGATCAGAACTTGCTCGTTGTTAAGTGCTCCGGTTTAGGAATAATTTTGATAATAAAATCTTATGGAGAAGTGAAGTTACCAATAGTTATACACAATCAAGATTTACGATGACAATGAAAGGTATTACAATACAAATAAAGTAGATGGAAACATTTGATTAGATGAGGGATCACTTTCGGCGAGAGCGGGAATGTACAGAATGTAACTTTCGAAGAGTTGAAGGTTTAGAAAAATGCGGAACACTGGTGGGCGCACGGTACCTTGTTTTAAATGAGGAATGTGGTGACGGCGTATCTAATGACACGCGCAGCCAGGAGTCGTCAGGTGGGCAGAGGCGATCTTCCTGGATCTTTCTGGAAGCTGATGGAAGGCGTGGGCGATAACTTCTTGGTGAATGCGAGGTCTTCAGGAGCAGTTAGGCGATGGAGAGAGTAGTTGCAAATGTACCTAGTATCTAGATACTACGGCGGTGTTCACAAAGAGGCGTCAAATTTGTTTGAATGAATGTAAAATTAGTTTATAATCTCACACGGCAAAATTCTTATCCGGATTTGTAGATTACATACGCGATAGATTGAGATCACTATTTTGAGATTTTGGAAAAGTACACTGTGACATGCCGAGTAAATTATTATTTCACATAGATATCAATATTAATACACTGTTAAAGATTATTCTTGAAATAAATCGTTTTGCCGCGACTGATATATTTTAAAAGAAATGATAGAGAAAGATCGTAAATCGATAAATTCTCGGACGCGCGCCTATAGATGGTTATAGATGTTGATTATTTCTGCTGTCGGGGTCAAACGGGGGTCGTTTATATAGCTATTCTAGCAACGGGGGTCAGCTATTTTCTAGAGAGGGGGAAAAACAATACTTACACAACCGACCAAAAAATATGTGCTTATTAATAATAGTTTCTATACAGCACGAACTTGTAGCGTGTACAGGCGGGTTTTGTAGGAAGAGCACGTGTGCCCTTGAATAGTCTATTTTTAAAAAGCGCATCCGGTGTACGGGTGATTTTAAATGATTGTCTGATGAAATTACGCGTAATATTAATATTTACGCGGAGTCAAGTTTGAAGATTTTTTATAAAAAAATGGTTATAAAATTAATTTTTCTTTTACAAATTCCTGATCATTTGTATAGTGATGGTGGCATGTATTAATTAGGATCAAGGAATTTAAAACACGCGTATATTGTCTGTGGCGAAATAATATACATGACAGAATCACAACCAATTGTATCTTTGACTGAGCATCAAAAACATCACTCTTATATTTAAGCATTGAATATCGGAATATATCTACAAGACCAAATTCCATTCCGCAGAACGTGGTGCACAATCGTTTCAGTTAAATTAAGGGCGTCCAGCATGCCATTTACTATTTTAAATAAAAATAATTAATCGCTCAAAGGTCTTCAACACAAGTTAGTTAAATTAAGATTTGAAGTTATTTAATTAAAGATTGACGACGGTTTTCTTTTTTTTTGGTTATTTTATCGACTTGAATAAATAGTTTTATCTGAATAAATGGTGAAACATTCTGCAACTATCTATAACTATAATATTAATATTATGTTTATATTATTTTAAGTTTTCAGGATTATTGGGGATAAGTTTAGTGGTTGTAAATTATACTAGAGGGCAATCAAATGTTATGAACGTACATTTTTATTAAATCATTTTGTTTCATGAATACCCTTCTTTGTTCCCAGGGAAGTAATTCTTCAACAGACAAAGCGAATTCCGAAGAGAAAATTCTCTTTAAAATTGAATTTGGGGACAGGTCGTATCAACATATGAACTATTCTGTTGGTCATAATATAAAGCGGTCTAGCTCAAGATCGAATCCGTTGCTGAGTTGACGTTGACCAAGAATATTACAAATAAAATGATTTCAAATATCTTCAGAAAAAGGCCTAGCAATTTTATGATTTTGGGAGTCGTAATAATATCGTGTATAATATTCTACACCGTATCAAATTACACACGCAAAGCATTGCGGACTGGACCAGCTGGCTCATATTATGTTCCAGGATTCATAGAACCGAGAAGAAATATTTGCACCGGTACGGATGGTGATTTAAAACTGCTCATCCTCGTCAGTTCTCCCTTATCAAACCGCGTGTCACGAATGGCTATAAGGGCAACATGGGGTCGTCGATCATATAATGACAGCATTGCAGTCGCTTTTTTCATGGGTGTCTGTGACATGTCAGATTTGAACAAATCAGTACAACAAGAGGGTGACATATACTCTGATGTAATACGTGCGAGCTTCACCGAGAGTTACTACAATTTGACGCTGAAAACAATGTCCATGATGCAATGGGCGTCGGAGTACTGCCCCAAAGCCAAGTTTGTTCTGAAGGTGGATGACGACATGTATATTAATACGCCGAAGCTGCTGAAATTCGTGGATGAACATTATCAAGAGAACAATGCGATTTTTGGCAGATTGTTGAAAACGACGGAACCTGTAAGAAATTTTTTTTCAAAATATTACACATCGTTCGAGGAATTTACTCCAAAATACTTTCCCGACTTCTTGACGGGAGGAGCTTACCTCCTGCCAGGTGCTCTGGTGCAACCTCTGTACGAAAAATCCTTGGAAATGCCCTTTTTGAAATTGGAAGATGCGTTCATGACAGGATTGGTTGCAGACGCCCTTCGCATCAACAGGGTGGGAGTGCCCGAGTTTTCGAATTTAGACGTGCCAATAGACGCGTGTAACGTCCGGAGGATGATCAGTATACACGACGTGAAGCCTAGCGAACTGTTTGACGTTTGGAAGAAATTATTTGATCCTGATCTTAAGTGTGAATCTGCTAAACTACTATTTTAGATTATTAAGGAGAACACATTCTTATTGTGAAGTTGTAATTATTCAGAACAGTCTGTGATATTTTAAATACTAATTTAATGTATTAATTTGAAAGATATACATATAAAATTAATTTTATCTAAAAATATTGTTGTTACGCTAATCATTCATTCATAATCATCACAATTGGCTCTAGAGCCTTTTGTGGGTCTTGACCTCCTCGAGAATCGAAAATCGCCTCTTCCATCACCGCTCCTAGCTGATTGCGTCTGCTGTGCCCTACTTCTGTGATTGGTGTTTGGTCATCTTCTTCACATGGCCAAATCATAGAAATCTTCATATTTTAATAAATCTATAGACAACGTTTAGCTCTCGTTACTGTAACGTCTACGCCGAAATTCATTTTCTTAAACCGAACCAAAGATACGCCTCAAAATTTCACTTTTAAAAACGCCCAGTACATACTAATTCTCTTTGTTCCGCACAGCTACAGGTCCGCGGGGCGCGATAATCGCGGCCCAAAAAATAGGTTCCACGCGAAAGTCCATCTTTCCCGCTTTACGGGAACATTTCGCCCGTCACTCCGCGCCACTGGGAACCCTACGCCTATGCGCTCGGCGGACCGCCGGGTGGAGGGGGAAACCGGGCCGCCGCGGGACTCCGCCCCCCGCCAAACAAGAAGATCATGCTTTTGTTTCTTTGACATAACTAGCGTAGAAAAATGACATGTAAATCTGAATATGTATAATAAAAAGAGTTTGGAAAGGGCGATCGCCCAAAGATAATATTATGCACCATAAAAATCATTTAGATGGTAATGGTATGGATTTTTTAAGTTTAAGGTGCAATAAGTAATTCCCCGGGCGATGGCCCCAGGTGAAATCTATCAAGCATTGCGAGGGGGATTAGGATCTGTAAAATAAAATACTCGCGATGTCGGAGAGATTAGAAAGAAAAAAGAAAAGAGAAGAATTAGCGGAGGAAGTAGAGTTCTGCCGTTCTGGATGGGACCGAATCGGGGTGGCGCGGGGAATGGCCACGCCACCCGATTGGATCCTAGCCTTACGGGGGGCCTTACGCTCCCAAAAATATTTTTGTTGGATAAATAGTGGTCCACCGGCTGCAGAAATCAATCCCATTCTCATCTCGCACCGCTGGACTCTTCAAAGAATATCGTGTTTTATTTATCTCCGCTTCGACCCTGCTATCTACACTGGACTTCCGGATTCTTGGCTTTGCTGTGACATTGGACCGAACCTGGAAATTTCTACGACTCTGCGACTACACTGGACGACGATTTGGACCCACCTGGACCACTGCACGCCGCTGCAGACATCGACGTCCGAGCCACCAGAGCGAACCGGCGAATCACACCTGAAAATCTACAGTCTTGTTTCCTGTACGGAACATTCTTCTCTTCTCAACTAAAAATATGATTTCATTACAAATAGATAATGCCTGTATATTTGATGTTTTTATAAATTAAATGGAGTGCTAGACCTGGCGCCATCTAGCAGGTTCTACGCGAAGGTTTTTGTAGATAAAATTCGTTAACACTCTATAGGGTCATTCTTGTTCGGTAGCCCCTCGTTGCGAGGATGACATCTGACATAACTTGTCTATTATAGGTCCTCGAGTGGCTGCGGAGCCCTATAATTAAACCGTACAGGGAGAATCTGAGGGAGTTAGAGATGGAATTTCCCTATACCTATAGTATGATACTGAAATACTAAAATACTGTAAAATGTCATTAAATAAATAATACATTTCTTTGAATACATTTATTTAATTCAATTATGTTACAGATTGTTTATTTTGTATATACAGATTAACATTTAATTTTGTTACAGATTGTTTTGTATATACATTTTAATATTTTCATTGGATATTTAACACAACTTTAAAATATCAATGTTCACAAAGTAGATTAGAACAAGGATATTACACATTTCAGTAACACATATATAAAATATAATTATCATACAAATGGCAATCTAATTGCCTCACTTCCATATATAATAGTTTTAGACATAAATTCACGTATTTATGTAATTAATATTTCTAACAGTCTTTGAGAATCTTGTCATGAAAGAGTTAGATATTTAAATGAAGAAATAATTTCTTGTGGCGTGCAATTTATAAATTATATATTATCAACAATGCGACTATACAATATTCAACATGGATGAATAAATACAGGGTCAATAAAAAGACTTGACGTTAATATACTATTTTTGTTTTTATTAAATTAATACATCAGAATTTTTTTTTAGGCAAATAATCACGGTATAACAATAATATCTTCTTGGAACTTGGATTTTTTATCATGCGGAGAACCGGGTCACTTGGACCTCCTGCTCCTTCATCATGTTGAATGCAATAATGGCCTGTATTTTTTATTTATTAGTGGTATTATTATTCTGCTAAAATGGGGCAGGGTACTGTTAGCTGGCGCAGTGATTTATGACCTCTAAAGGAGGACGGTTTTGATAACGGGTTAATTGTGGGGTTTTGGTGCTTGGGGAGGTCAGCATGAAAACGCTTGGAGAGATGTTTTATGAACTCTTTTACGGGGAGAATGTTCGAATCATGATGTAGTTGTGTATTCCTTAGCCATCTAGGGGCACCTAGCGCTAACCTAATGACCCTGTTCTAGAAGGTCTGAAATTTATTCATGTGTGTCTTGGCCGCGTGACCCCAGATGGAGGCTGCGTAGTGGAGTCTTAGGATGGCCTTGTATAAGAAGAGTTTGTTGTCAGAACGTGGTGTTCGAGCCATGTGCTGTGTATGCCATGAACTGTGAAACGAATTAATGTCTCCATTCAGAAATTACGTATTGGTGAAAATGTCTCCACAACGAGCCAAAATTTAAGCAGCAAATTTGGAATCAACACTTAAAAAAAATGTTTCGAATATTGTACAGACTACGTTTGTAGAACAGAAATGGTTGTAGGTAAGTTAGCCGACCGCAGAAGATATATTCATGGTCCACAAGCTACAATTTACAATAGGTGTACCGTAATCCATTTGTCATTAATAAGTGAACATGAATCTGTTCGTAATGCGACGATAAATAAACAGAGTTAAGACCAAACTGATTATTTTTAAAGCATTGTAGAGGTCTACTTTGATGTGTGGTCATCAAATAAAAATTGCTAGTGAGATTGGCAAGTTGCGTAAATGAGAAATATTGGAAGATTTGAAGGATATGTATTAATGAACGAAGTGAGAAGTATCGCGATAAGGGAGACTTTTGAAAGGCCTGGAGGAACGATTATTAAGACGTATCTTCTTGTCAAACTCGGAAGAAAGGCAGCCTGAACTTCGCTACTGACTAAGGTGGGATTATTCTTCTTCTTGTGCTCTATCCGTTTAACCCTTCCCAAACCATGCAGTAACACAGGTCCACCATCATTATTAAACCTGTAATATTTCGGTAAATATATGCAACATAAAATTCATATTTTAGATAATCCTAAAGAAAATATTAGCACTTAGGAATGAGTAGTAAAAAAAACAATTATGAAAAGGGAATAGTATAAAACAATTATTTTTTCCATTCAATCCGTTGTAAAATTAATACGTTGGTAAAAATACCATTTGTGATATGAAAGACAGAGATCACACACTATTTTCACAGTGAAAAGAACAACAAACATATAAACATAATTGTCTCTTTCTTACTAATTAAACGAAGAGAGATAAGAAGGAAAGATATATTGTATAAGACTTAATGAATGCTCTAAATTATGTTATTAATCATTTTTTCAAAATTGAATGCTCAATATTTAGAGAAAATTCGTGCCATTAAAGCCATTTAAGCTAATAAAAATACTTTTTCTAACTGTTATTTACGGTAACACGAGTTGACAGCATGGCTGCGTAAGGGTATTTTATATCATGGTATGGTAAAGGTTAACGGACGTTGCCTATCATCACCCGGCCCGGAAAAACTCTACAGCAGACTGGCTAAATCATTGCTCCAAGTTCTTCAGCCGTGATGTTTTCCTTCCATCAATCTTTCCCTGTATTATGAGGTGCAAGATCTTGTACTTCTCCAGATGTATAATAACTGTTTTGAATACTTCTTTTTTTTTATTCATCTGAGCCATAACATCCTCATTCGTAACTCTATCTATCCAGATTATTTTAAGCATTCTTCTGTAGATCCACTTCTCAAATGTTTCAAGTAGCCTTATCATTTCTTTGGTATGTGTCCATGTTTCCATTCCATGAAATAAAATCGAGAACACATGGCATCTGACCATTCTCATTCGTAATCTAAGGTTGCGAACACGACTGCAGAACATGTGCATAAAGGTTGCACGAGCTTGCTCAATGCGGCATTTGATTTTAATAGAATATTTTATTTATATAGCTGAGATAAATAGCAATAAACATTATACACTTGATAAATGAAGACATATTGGGTACGTCATTAAGTTCTGAAATATCGCAAGATGAAAGCGATGAAAGACTTTGGACCCCCGATCTTCCCAATATCCAATAGCTGTAAGTTATAAAGAAGATACACTACTTACGGTTGGGTACTTGGTTTGCAAATATGGAGAAGTTAACACAATATAGTTTCTACGCGAATAGTTTTCGTAGGCGATTCCTGGAGCTGTTGATAGGAAGAGTGACGCTCAAGAGATGCCCTTTCCGACCGCCACTGGCCGCGATCGTGTTATTGCATGACGCCGGTACTGGGTGTCTTTACGGCTGATAGAAATTTAGTTTCACGCACCGGCATGTGCAGGGTACGATCACCATCGCCGGGCGGTTATGATAAGAGTTGAGGCGATATACCTCCTCTGGTATTTTAGTCTTTCTACGGTTAAAATCGGTCAATCGTTAGAACTTGCCATGGACCGGAATAGCCGGCGATAGATAAAGGCTAAAATAATTACTCGGTTCAGCCTGTTTGCAATCGCAATGTAGATAAGTGTCGTTTATTGATTAATACATATCTTGCTATAAGATAACATATTATTAGATAAATATATATTTTTCGGTAGAGGAGATATTACGGTGGAATTATTTTACAATTTACAACATTAAAATTAATCTCAAACTAGCAGCAGCTCATTCAGCAAAAAAACATTTAAAAAAAGCTGTAACCATGAATTAGGTAGAATTTAGTGAACCTGTGGAGTTCTGCTCGCGCCTCACAGACATAGCCGCGTAATTGTGCACCTGACAGGCATTCAAGTCCGTCCAGTACCATAAAAAAAGCAGACAATAATACGTCGCGCCGCAACCGGTGAGTTTCGTTAATATTGAACTTTAACAGTGTAAATTCCATTGTGCTTCATTAAAGAATAAATACAACCTTTTATAAATACTATTTCAATCATAATACGCCCACTCTAGCCGCATATATAAACACAACGTATTTGATTGATATATAAATTCATTCAATCTATATATAGAGTGGTAACATTTCATATACATGCGTGAGAATACGAGAAGGAATAGGGCTCTCGGTTCTTATCGTACACAACCCTACTGATGCATTGCTGACCCGTTTGAGTATATAATAACTAATGAAGCCAACCCCTATAAACCCAACATTGATGTTATAAGTAAGGAAAACTACTTATTTTTTTTACTAAAAATATTTTATAATGTCATTCCGGCTCAGACGGATGTCTGAAAATGACTTTTGCAAAATTTTGAAGTACAATAGGGCCTATGTGCGCCGTTTCAATTTGCGTTGCATCGGAAGTATAAGAATAAAAATCTGGTCTGTATCAGCATGCAGTCTGCGTCCGTAATTAGTGTCTCCAGAATCAAATGCTCCAACATCGGAAAAATTCTACTCAATTCAATATGTATATATGTATTAGAAAATAGCGGAATATATGAAATAACTTGTGGAGATTACAAGAGATACACAAAACAGAAGATTGCTGTGCTTTGAAATAAAATTCAAATGGCAAAAATAAATATTAAAAGAGGCAAGAACAAAATATAATTATCTATATTCGACGTTAAGTTGGGGTGAAAAACGTATTACATGCGAGGGTAATACTATTTCTACTAGTCTATTTCAAATGTGTTTTCATACTTAAGTCACTTTGCACTGTCAAATGAATCAGTATTTTATACATCTGATGGTAACGTCTACTGATGGGGAACGTTGTATTATAAACCGGTACGGAAACTGAACTGAACCATGTAAAGAAAAGTAGTTTTCTGTTGTATCTACTGAACGAATACATCTTAACGCTTGATTCTAACGGAGATGGTGGAGCATAAAAAAAATTCTAGCGAATTTGATGAAATTTATGAGATATCAGCCGCCAAGAGTTGATGTACTTTGAACAGTTCAGGTAACGGGAACTTCAAAAATGGTCGGTGCTGTAGAAATGAAGAAGTGTGGATAGGGGAGAGGGGGAATGTACACGTGAATTTATTTTATTTTTCTCTATCACAACAATGAGCAAACAATTATCTTACATACAGAATTTTATCGTATGATGTTATGTAAGAATTTAATCGGGCAACACTGCCCCACGCGTGAGTGTATCTATCTGAACCGGATCACTTGTTTTGGAGTAAGCAAGCCCGTACGGGGGGCTGCGGTGGAAAATCCATTACGCACTCAATCAGAAGGAATATCAGTGTTATAATCATATCTTGGAAATACTAGTGCACCATCTGTATAATATTGTAGTATCTAATTTGCATTGTACTCTATTCCTATGCAGAAATGACAATTTTCTTTTTCTGGCCACGGGGTAGATGACCCGGTAATTTGATGTCGCTTCAATTGGGATGAGCGATGATATAGGAGAGCAGTTGAAGGTACCCTGGATTTCCATCGCGATCCTGTACTTCAGAGGATCAAATATGTGCGTTAGTTAAGGCGCGTGGAATTTAAGATTATGTGACCATTTCTATTTAATTGTGTTGTAATTCAATCGGGATTATTTTTATGGTGAAGATTTGTATTACTTCATATCTGAGAAACTCGCCACAGCAATTGAATCAACTATGCTTCAATTAATTATAAAGATATACATGTAAAATCAATTCTATCGAAAAATATTGTTGTTGCGCTATCGAGATTCGAACCTTTTTCAATCTGGCGAAGGTGCATTACCGACTATGCTACAGCGACAGTATTACATATATATTTCACCTCTTCAAATTAATATATCTATCGTTCCATTATATGAAAGCCATCTATATTGTTTTTGCGGAATCTCAAATACCTTTGCGTAAACCGATATGCTATCGGTTATTGCCCGAATTAACAATTAATTTTTATTTAATTTTGGACACATTGATACCACTTAACACTTAATAAATTTACCACAGGTGAAAGAGAAAGGTCGCCAGCTGAAGGTAAGTGAGCAGGACTCATTCCAGCCGAACCCACTGTCTAGCCGGTGGCGTTGCCCTGGCGTTCGATCCGCCGGTGTCAGATCGCAACGTCACAATATATTCAATGTACCTGGACCTTTTTGACTACCATTTGCTTTATTTTGAAACATTTCGAAGGAAAAAATAATAATTTTGAAAAACAAGTGAAATATTCCAATTGAGAGGAATTTTACATAAATGGTTCAGTTAAAATATGAATAAATATTAATTAAAATGATAGAAATTTCGTTATTTAAAAATAAATTGCAATACAACATGTTGATTTGAATTTGACAAGTCATGGA
Source organism: Eubasilissa splendida (assembly GCA_031772225.1). Taxonomy (NCBI): domain Eukaryota; kingdom Metazoa; phylum Arthropoda; class Insecta; order Trichoptera; family Phryganeidae; genus Eubasilissa; species Eubasilissa splendida. Next base: position 4,983,533 of record CM062862.1, read on the forward strand.
TGGATATAAATGAAAAAATGTTATTACTCTACTTGAGTTTATTAGCACCACTTGAGATTCAAGAGAAAGGTGAAGTATTAAACTGACTACACATAAATATAGGAGACAAGGCTTAAAACTCTAGTAGTGCTAGTAAACTCAAGTAGAGTAATAACATTGTTTCATTTATATCCTGTCAGGTTTTGATGATTATGATTTTAGGTATACTTCGTAAATTGTTCACATGAAATAATGATTCTTCAATGTAAACAATCAATATTAAGTATTAAGTATCTAGATTTTCTATACTATTTACAATATTTACATTTATGAAATTCTACAGTATTAGGTACACATATATTTTTTTATGTTGCATATTGTAATATTTTTAATGTTATAAAATTAACTGTTTTAATTGATAAATTTTTGTTTATTTGTATTATTGATTAATTCTTCTGACAAGTAAATAAGAAGATGTGTTAATTCAAATTCGACCGATTTCGATGTTTATCACACGTTTAATATGTAAACATTAGCTTGTGTCCACGAGTTTCTTAATTAGAGTTTTATCTCTGAAAGTCAGTAAAGATAATATAAAACGAATGCCAGTGGTGGGATAAGATCCCGTGGATGGCAGATGGATCTGGTCTATCTTGCTTCAAAGTCCTGGTTTTGACTACACTTCCGGAACTGTCGAGAACACTGCCTCTTCGTGGTTCTAGCGTTACGCACGGCGCCGCTTTCGGACGGTAGAAAAAGAACAAAGATAACAAAAAAGTTCTAAAATAAAATTTAAATGTCCCTTCCGCCTACTTACACGGTGACTGCGGTCACATACTCATCTGACAATTTGTTTATTTTAATGATTAGTTAGTGTTCGCCTGTTCTGAAGATATAGTTGTGTGGAATCCGGCCGATGTTAAATTATTCAAAGTGGCTGATATAAAGTTAATTATTTTTAAAACATAATATTTATGTCTAACCACAAAGCTAACGCTATAAACATAAAAAAGATTTTGAGCTCCAATGCTTTTACTTAACGCTTCAATTTATCATTGCCAATTTCAAGATTCAAGATTCTCTTCATTCACTATTTAAACCCTCCATGTAGTCATGCAATAAAATGTAACCTTTTTCCAGAATTAGCATGAGAAAGAAATTTACAAAACACTGCCATTATTAAATATATTTACCGAGTAAACAAATTTTTAACCACGGTATATTAAATTCAAATTTTTACTGAAATACTGCTTTCATTTAAAAAAAAATCACGTGTCACATTTTGCGCGGTGTCAAGTCACAGATCCGCATAATTTATCGTGATCGCGGCGAACGAGATTGCATTTGCAGTCGCAATATTGTTATTTAATTAGTACATTTTTCTTATCCCGACATACGTGGATTGTTCTCGAACATGTTAGCTGAAGGAAAAACTTGCTACAGTTTTCTAGTCGATTACATTTCGTACTAATATATGCCCGCTATGTTCGTTTATATCTCTTCTAAAATATTACGTCAAGGTCGAATGTAGAGAGACAAAAGAAAACGTAGGAATGAATTATCTATGATTTAGCAAAAGAAAATGTGTTGTAAAAAATGACAATTTACACAAAAATCAAATTACTAAAATAATCGAATTAATTAATTAAGTTCGGCATAATTTATATTTTAATGTTGACCATAAAAGGGCGCTGTTTTAAAATATGTAATTTTCAGGCGATGTGACGTAATTATGGATTTTGCTTTGTTCTATGTTTTGTTTAATGAGTTAAGCGTCTCGAAATTTATCAATGGTTGGGCCATATGACCGAGTAGCAACACAGAAGTTGTTGAACACAAAACTAACAGGACCTTAAGATGAGGTAGGTGGAGCGACAATGTTCTTATCAACATATCTGCCTTAGTAGTCCAAAATGGCCGAAAAATGGTGCAAAATAGAGATCAATGGTGGAAGACTCTCGAAGAGGCCGAAGCCACCAGGAATTGTAAAATCAACAGTGATGATGTTCGTTTTTTAGTTAAGTGAAAGCTAAAAATAATCTCGGATAAAGAATACAACGTCATACGATGGTATGCAACAGTTTTATGGAAAAAATGACAGATTTTGCCTGTTTATTTCTCTCAGTTAATGCTAGAAAAAGATGGCATTTTTTTGCATGGATTAAAATCTCTTTGGTACACCTAGTTTTATCACTTACTTTTTTTAAATTCATTATCTTTCGCGTTATTTCCTAGATGTAGTGTTGGCACCGAGAGCGCACTGTGCGCCATAACGTATGCTTAATTTATCATTTAATTCGGCATGTTGTCTCTTGAACACTTCTTAATAGTTTGCTTGTTTTTTTTTCTCTCCACGTTGTTGTCTTGCTATCTGTGGTACTGCACTCTGCATGTTTCTGCGAAAGAAAATCACATTTAAAATGTTGATATTATGTATGGAATGGTAAGAAAGATATATGACGCAAATGTGGATGGCGCCAGCAATAGAGGACGTCCGCGGAAGACTTGGCACGACACCGAGTAAACCAGATAATGGAGGATGGTTCTGTTAGAAGCCTCAACAATCGGCGAGCTTGTATGAGAAGATGTACGCATGTGGATGAGGCGGGAGTTGTGTGTCAGGACAGAAGAGTGTGGCCTACCCCCGCGGGGAAACGGCGTGACGGTAAGTAAGTAAGTAAGTATATTTTTGGATTCACGTTTCTTACTTACTGTTTTGTGTGTGGGACAGCGGGGTAGACTTAGTCAAACTGTCACTGTCTTCAGACTCTGATCCCATTTGAAAGCTCGTCTCTGTAAATGTTTAAAAATTAATTATCTGATGATATGAAATTTATATTCAAGGTTAAATCAAAGGTTTATATTTTCGTAGAAAGCAATCACTTTGTGGTTTGACATATTATATTAAATAAAATAACAATAATTTTGTTTGTATGAAACCACGAAATTTATTATACGTCAACCGGTTTCGCTTATCTCAAGCTTCATCAGGACGTATTTTAAACTGATCATAAATACAAAAAGAGTGCACTTATATATACATAAAGAGGGAGATATAATATAAAATTACATTTGAAAGAGATGGACAGAATACATATACATACAGACGGAACGTTAAGGAATGGGAAAACACAGTGTTGATGGATATTAAATAGAATTTAAAGGAAACATACCTAATAAGGGGCTAATGGATAAATTAATTTGATTATTAAGAATTGGCGGACCACTATTGTCCAACCGGAGGCCAAATCCGTTTTTATGGAGGATATTGACCCCTGTGGTATTATTAAAATAATGTTTTTTTTCAATAATATGGTTGGAAAATTCAGAGAAATTATTACTGTTTAAGCATTTAATATGTCCTTTGACACGAATATTTACATTACGAGCAGTTTTGTCTTTATATAGAGAGTTATTGAAAGTTTTTAGAGAGAGTTATTGAAAGTTAATTCTTATATACCCAAGTGGCTTAATTTGATATCTTTATCTTCTAAGTTTATTAAATTTTTTACTAAATTGTTTGTGTAGAACGCTGGCCTGCTATTGGAAGGAAGATTATTCACGAAAAGGGAAGAAAAATTATTAATACATAGAACTTTACGCCATTCTAATATCTCTTCTGTAATCTTTTTGTATTCATGATTAGTTTTAAAATATGTATAGTTTTATGATATAATGCTTGAGATAAGCAAAACCGGTTAACGTATAATAAATTTCGTGGTTTTTGTATGCAAAGTGATTGTTATTTAATTTAATATAAAGATTTAATTCGTGTGGAAGTCATTAAAACATTTTATATAAGTAATAATGGCAATGCTGTAACCATAATGGTGATCGCTAGCGTCACGTGTTGGGAAACTGACGTCGATTGGCCTGCAACACACGTGGTTTCAACACGACAGTGCCACCTCATACACAGCCCGAGCTGCGCTTGAAATTTGCTTGAAAAGAAAGGTCTACACTAATAAGTCGACAACAATTCCGATGCTATAATAAATAAATTAAATTGCTATAATAACACGAAAAGTATACTTAAATATTATGAAAACTATGGTTAAAAGAGCATGCATTTGTGCCGGCTTCTTGACCGATGTTATATTCCATACATAATTTTATAAACAAAATAATAAATATAAAAAATGTGTTATTAAGGAGAACACATTTTTATTGTAAAGCTGTAATTATTCAGAACAGACGATCTGTGATACTTGAAATACTAATTAAATGTATTAATTAGAAAGATATAAATATTGTTGTTGCTACCGGGATTCGAACAATAGATGTATTAATTTGAAAAGTGTAACATATTGGTTGGAAAATTTGTCGTAAATCCACTGTGTTCGTATTAGTGATGAACTCAAAATCACAAACAGTGATTCAATCACTGATATCTTTGAGTCACACTCACTATCTTGGAATATCGTGATACGTGATTCAATTTTAGTTTGTTAAAAACTCTATTGATTTTCTGACGCCGCAGTTTAAATCGATTATCATTTGAATCAGTGCCATCTACCGGATTTTCCTTAATTTGATTATCGCCATCTATTGAAATCTGTTTTTTTTGGTAGATTAATTTTGTTCGAAATTTTTTTTTTCACATTTTGTAGGCACGTGCAATAATTTTCTACTAATTATTTATGCAAGAATATGTTTTTTACATAAATAAAAAAATTTAATAATATAATTAAGTACGCTCAAAATTGTTTTTTAAAAAATTATTTCATGTATTGTGATATCGGAAACTGTGATCACAGTCGCAGTTTTCAATCACTGATATTATCGAATACCAATCACAATCGAACCAGTGAGTTGGTATAGCATAATCGGATAATGCACGTTCCCCGGATTGGAAGGTGCATATCTTTCTAATTAATAAATTTGATTTATATATAAAAATATGTTTTTTTAAAAATAATATTCACCTTGTATAGAACATTAAATATAGAAATTACCTGTACTAAATATTCCCTGTTTTGCTTTCACATAGGCTGGTCTGTCTTGGTTGTCTACGTGACCGAAGGTTTGGAAACCCATGCTGAACTGCGCGTACGGACTTATCTCGAACATTTCTGTAAAATAATGATAATTATTTATTTATTTATTCACTGTAGCTTTTGCCTTCTCGCTGCTAAGGATTTAGATGCTTTCATCAATATCATTGTATACTGTACACCAGCTATCTCCACTCGTTGTGACATCGGGTCGATGTTGTAGCGCTGCGGTTACAACATATCAGGATTCTTTAAATTTATTTTTTTATTAATATTAAATATATATATTTTAACATTTGTTTCTTCTCTATGAGAGTAAGACTCGTGTATAGAGAAGGAGTATATTCGAGTTAATTTATGTTTCAGTTAGTCTGTGTACATATTTTTTTTACTTCAGTTACAAATTTATGATAGTCCGTAATTTTTCTAATTGTGATGGGGAGATTGTTAAAAAATTTGATACCTTGATAAATATATTGATTTTGAGTTGCGGTATATTTTAGTTTTGGGATATCAATTTGATCTCTATATCTTGTAGTTGTAATTCGCTTCTAAAATTTAATTGATTTTTAATATTGAAAATAGGATGATTGGGACGTTTGATCAGTTCGGCTTGGTGCTTGCAAAGGCTTTCAAGGATTGTGTCGAGAAAGTTTATTGAGACTACAAAATATAGTGTTGTATAAATTTTTATTATTTGGGGATTGTTTTAATTTACGTCGCGGGTTATCAGTATGCGATGAAGAGTATGTATTTGTTCTGATTATAGTTTGTTGGTTGTTGCCCGTAAGGAGTGAATGTGTTTGTAGGTTATACATTATCCGTTAGGGGTGCCGTTTAGTTGATTAATGAACTCTATAGTTTTATCAGAAGTATTTGCTTTAACCTTTCCCTTACGGTGTTCAAATAAAAACGCGCATTCCGGTGCTGTAAACTCAGTGTACATTTACAAATACATTTATTTCTTACATTCCTTTCATTTTATAATTATTCAATTCCTAATTTAAAAAACAAACCGAAGTCACTGACCCGAATTGGGATTGCTGGCCTTTCTGTTGGCCGTCGGGGAGGTGTAGAGCCTCGCAGGCAGCGGCGGGCAGTCCGGGGTGGGCAGCGGGCGCGAGGCGGCCAAGGGTACGCACCCCCTCTCCTTGTACACGCTCTCCGCCGAGGAGCCGCACATCACCCTGTGCCTGGAATTATAAGGATACAATAATGAATCGATAAAGTAGCAAAAACAACCCCCTAGTGCCGCCAGGCTCAACAGGAAACTTTTCCATACCCCTTGAGAATGATTAAACCAACGTTCGTGAACAGACAACTATTAATGATATATTTTACTTAATGTTGCCAGGAGATAATGAAAATATGTATTTTTTAGAAATACAACATACATAGTGATATAAATAATAAGAAAAAACATTTAGAACCACTATTTATTGAGTACATCAACAAACTAAAATTAAAAATGCAAGCGTAGACAAAAACAAAAATATATGTGGTTGATATTTAATTAGGAAATACTACTGTGAAAACAAATTTAAAAGTTGACTTTTTGCAAAAATGATAATATTTAATTTCCTATTAACACTTTTTCTTATTTCTAAAATTTACAATTTAAATAAGTTTTGTTGAAAATGGTTACAAATCAAATAAATTGAAAAAGTGGTGCAATATAAATATTTTGGTTTGATAATTGATGATCAATTTTACCGGAACATGGCGGCGAGAGTCGGTGTAGATTGAGAGTGGGACTGAGGATGTATGGGCCTGGTCCACCCGCGGGTTGAGGAGAGACCTTGTTGCAACGAGCAAGGAGACGGCATGCGAGCTATGGTCGATGGATGGGCATTATGGACAAGGCTGAGAGGGGATGGTGTCCGGTCTACCTCCTAGAGCAAGAGATGAATCTTGGCGCGGGCGCGTGGCGACCCGGGTTCTAAGATGCATCGGCGCCCCACGGCCGCATTGGCTGATATTGGCATATAGATAAATTCCGTAAATAGATAAAATAAATACAAATGACTTCACTCAGAAGAAAGTTGAGATGAATAAAAAAGATTTAAAGAATATTGTACGTGCATCCAATGTCGGGATTAATTGTGTTTTGTGAATAAATATGTAATGCGTTGCAGCAGAGTTGCCTTTGATCAACTCATCCGAGATAGCTGGCTTTCTATCCTCTAGGACTCAAGGCACCGTAACAAAGTACATGCACGTAAAAAAAACGAAAATGAAGACCTGAAAAAGGATGGGGCGATAATTTTGATAGAGTCGCGAGAAAACTTGGCCTTCACTGCTGGAAGACCTGTGAAGTTGCATTCGTCAGTTCAGCTACTGCATGACTGAGGACTATGATAAAATAGAACGTTAGAAATAAACGCGTTTGAAATAACGCTTTAGGAAATATTGGAACATTAAAATGAATACAAAAAAATTTACCTAAAAATGTAATAGATTACCTACATGTAGCTGTCAATGTGTCGCCCTGTCTTGTGTGCAGTTGTCTTGTATGCACTTGATTTATGTGCAGTTGTCGAGGAATTATCTGTTTTCGCCAGATTTACATCTTGATCATGTGGTCCCTTGTTAAAAAAATATAATCTAAAATAAAAAATAAAATTTACCTGTGTTTTTGAATGGCAACAAATACACACACCAGCATGCACAGAAGCAGTAGTATGCAGCTGCACACCATCACCAGGATGCTGGTGTCCAGCGGGTCGCTCGGTGGTCCTATCATTTCTGAAATACACGGGAAGGTTGGTAAATAATCTGCACCAGTATTGTTATAAACAGATTGACAGTGAAAAATTAATTAAAATGGTTAATTAATAATATAATATTTTTTGTGTACATTTAGTATTTGAATATCTGCTTCACTGGGCTTCGCCCGTGCTGAGACATGCATTTTACATTGTTAATCATATTATACATAATTAGTTTAGCAAATATTAATTTAGAATAATTAAAGAATGAAGAAAAGAAGGGAAATAAAAATTGCATAAAACACAAGAAAGTAGAAAATTATGTCATAATAATAATTTATTTATTTAATTCTTAGTACAGTGCGTTATATTATTAAGAGAACACATTCTTATTGTGAAGTTGTAATTATTCAGAACATAAGTCTGTGATATTTTAAATATGAATTAATTATATTAATTAGGAAGATATACATATAAAATTAATTTTATCGAAAAATATTGTTATTGCGCCATCGGGATTCGAACCTGGATCCCTTTCCAAACCGGGGAAGGTGCATTATCCAACTATGCTACAGCAACGAAATTTTTAGCGAAAAATTTTCGTACCTATATGTTACCCTTTCCCAGAATTATCAATTATATTACAACTTCACAATAACAATGTGTTCTCCTAATAATAAAGTTGTATCAATGTGTCTAAAATTTAATAAAAATGAATTGATAATTCTGGCGTCTGCTATCAGATTGCTCAAAGGTATTTGAGATTCCGTAAAAATAAGGTAAATGGTTTTTTCAAATGATGAAACGATTAAATATATTAATATCAAAAAGGTAATATATAGGTTCGAAAATTTGTCACTAAAAATATCGGGTTCGAATCCCCGTGGCGCAACAACATTTTTTGATAAAATTGATTTTATATGTATATCTGTCTAATTAATATATTTAAAACTTTGCTATGTTATAATCGGATAAACATTTGAGAAAAGTAAGACATATATTTGGGTACCCTGCCTGCTACACTAGTAATTGACATCTTGTAAACTTCGTAAAACCTAACGTAAATGTATTGTTCAATGTATAAGATATAATATAAAGTATATATAGAGTAAAGCAATTAAGTAATATATAATTAAAACGTAAAACTTAAAGTAATTCCAATGTTCAATGTTTAAAATATATATATAAAGAGTAGAACAAGATACAAATAGATAGCATATAAAAAAGAGACATAAAGAGTAAAAAAAGATGCGTTAGGTAATTTAATATACTGTCGTAGCAGTTTTAATCTTAAGTTTGGACCTTTAAAAGTTCTTGGGCGTAATTTCTCCCCATTTCGTGGAGCCAGAACTGCACTTTTAGTGAAAAATATGCAAGACAATGGTTGCAATTTTTTACATTTGCATTTAGACTGTTGTATATTTTTGGTGCTAGAAATAAGTGGAATTTTTGTGCAAAAGTTTTGTTTTTTTTTGGCACAAGATAATGACAGTTGGCCTATGTCCTTGCGTAATTTGCTGGTAATATTGTTTATGCCGGTAAAAGTATTTTAGTATAAAATTTGGGGGATGAATATACATTTGGCGGATGTCTAGGACGTGACATTATTTGAGAAGTTCATTTGAAGGATAGCGAAAGGGTTTTTTATGAATAACTCTCAAAACCTACCAGAAATTAGTACAGATGACACATGTTCATTTTCAACGAATTTAAATAATACAGTTACAATTCAATTTAAACAATTCTGTTAGTGACAGATGTTCCAGGTTGGTGAAATACATACACACACACGCACAAGCTGCTCACTCACTAGTGTTAGGGCTAAAGTCCTGACTCTGCGTGTGTGCATATTGAAGGGGTGACCATTTTATGAACATACGTTCGATCTGAGTTGTAAACCAATATTTTTTTATATGTTTTAAAAGAGTATTATACAATTTCGGTGCTACAAATAGCTTTAGATTAAATTGTTCTCCTCCGAGGTTCTGGTATTTTTGGCATTTACATGGATACCCCAGATGTTTTTATTTATAAATATGTAATTTAAAATGTTTTAAGCGTAGATCTAGACAATGTAAAATATCCACAAGCTGTTGAAGAGTATATTCGAACTTGTTCTCACTGGTAGTTTGAGTATAACCTTCAGTAATATTTTTTGTGCTGTAACCAGAGGTTTTAGGGCAATTTTTATAGGGCATTCCCATTCTATTATTCCATATTCAATGATAGATTGGGCTAGGTGTAGTATACCGTCATTAGAAGTTAATTGTTTATGATATTCTTTATGTTTTTGATCATCCATAACAGTTTTTTCTATATGTCGGTTCCATTTTAGGATAGGGTAAACTCTCAGGTATTTTATTTCCTCTGTGTTTGATTTTCAGTGTGTACTAGAGGACATGGAATATGAAATAGACTACCATAAGGTTAAGTTCATAATCAAAAAGATCACCTAGAGCAAGAATCCCAAGACTTAAGAATATTATCATATCGTTAGTAGAGCATCATCTAGAAATATATCCATCAATTATAGTATATTACCTCATTATTTTAAATTACAAATCGTATAAATCAATGATGCAATTGAATATTTATATTTTGATCGATCTTCTGGATTAAAACATAGGTAATCTATATATACATAATTAGTGTCATGGAAAAATTGAAAAAATTATCTAGGCATACATTACTAAAATGAAAAAATATTTTGATATGAATTGTATATGTACCTCCAAAGTCTGTTTTTGTAGCCACGGTGTAGATGGCAGCGATGGGGCCTGCTTGGTTTGTGGCTGTCACCCTGATTTGATACCACCGAGCTGACCTAAGTCCTCCCAATATGAGGAAATATCCGTTCTCCACCTGTTTATGAAAAAGCATTTTCGATATTAAAATTGATACCTGTTATAATGGTATCTGTTTAAGTAAGTATTATACATGCCTTCGTTGTCAGTCTTGATTTTTAAAATATTTGAGTATGTGCACTCCATGTTTTGTGGGTAAACTGCAAACTTGCCGGCTGCATTTTAACCGGCTACGGTTGAACGTCATTTATTACGGCGTGAAGGTTACGTATTGATTTTTGGTTATCGGATCGAATTAGTCGGGAATCGAAGCAAACTGGGAAAAAAGGATCTCGAGACAACATAAGACTGCAGATAAAGCAGATGACTGATTTGAAGTGATCGAGAGGGGAGGGGGGTGTGGAATCCCACGTTTCGGTTTTTTCTTCTCAATGCAGCCGAATGATACCCAGACTACCAGCGTGCCGTTACACAATGCACGCTAACTCGTCTAAAATATAGGTTGTCAGATAGAAGTCTGTTTTAAAAATACATGTATTTACAAAATAAATGGCATAATGTTTGTAATAATTTATGTTAACGACTTACATGCTTTAACCTTTACCATACCATGATATAAAATACCCGAACGCAGCCATGCTGTTAACTCGTGTTACCGTAAATATCAGTTAGAAAAAATATTTTTATTAGCTTAAATGGCTTTAATGGCACGAATTTAGTCTGTATATTGAGCATTCAATTTCGAAAAAATGATTAATAACATAATTTAAAGCATTCATTAAATCTTATACAATGTTTCCTTCCTTCTTATCTCTCTTCATTTAATTAGTAAGAAAGAGATATTTATATTTGTTGTTCTTTTTACTGTGAAAATAGTGTGTGATCTCTGTCTTTCATATCACAAATTGTATTTTTACCAACGTATTAATTTTACAACAGATTAAATGGAAAAAAATAATTGTTTTTGTACGATTCCCTTTTCATAATTGGTTTTTCACTAGTCATTCCTGAGCGCTAATATTTTCTTTAGAATTATCTAAAATATGAATTTTATGTTGCATGTATTTACCGAAATATTACAGGTTTAATTATGACGGTAGACCTGTGTTACTGCACGGTTTGGGAAGGGTTAACTTAATTAACTAAATGGTCCTAATAGTCACTGTAGAACCTTTGTACTCGACTTAGCGAGTTATATTGTCGAGGTACTTCAAGAATTAGTAATACGTAACAATCAAGACTAAGTTGGAGCTATGTTGGGCACCCTCCCACCACCCCTACCGCTCGGCCATATATCCCCCGATCGGCACACTGCATATTAATTACAAATCATATATTTGAATTAAAAGTACGTCACGGTTACCTTACGAATAATCTAAGCCTAAACTTAACCTAAACCAGCCATTCTCGAGGTCAATGACTCCTGGCGCCCCGCGACGTGGTTCCTAGTATCGTCTCTCGACTTCTAATGATGCTGCGTGGGTACCGAAAGCCGTCACTGAACGGTATCTCTTCGAGCGTGATGTATCCACCTGAGCGCCATTTATTCTAGAAACTCTCCTCCCTGCCTACGGCTGCTCCGTAGGCTCTTGATACGTTGGATGTGCATATCTACCAGAGCGGCCCACACAAGTTATCATTAGCCTCAGCATCATCCTTGATGCTCTGTAGGTATGGGATACCATCACCGCACAGACTCTATCCGTGCGGGATACTTTTTGCCAATGCGTCCCACCTAACATCAACCCTTCTTCCTACTCCGGGCGCTCCGTGAGCTCTAGATATAACACATCGACAGTTTTTGGGATAGCTACTGTGTCTGACAGACACACAGACTGTCTTCAGCCTTAGCATCTTCCGCGACCGGATCCTCTGAGCACCCTGTAAAGCGGATCCACGGCGCCCTCCTCCGGTAATTATTAAAACCCCGTGGGCACTGGCTACAATGTGATCTCCTGAACCTCACCTACTCCGGTCCTATCGTCTAATGCCTTCGTCTCCTCTGGTAGAATGTCCTCAGTGTTCAAGCATCCATCGGAAGAGAGCAATGCCCAGAGTCATCAGACGTTCTACCTTCCTTCGTCCTCCCTCCATGCCATTTATGGTATTCAACCCCGCCGTCTCCAAAAAGAGCACGAGATTCAAGTCCCTATATGTGCGCCCTGCACCGTTCTCCCTGCGCGCTATTAAGGGTAGTCAACCTTATCGATTAATGACCTGTCAGAAACTTTCCATTTGCCAACATTCCGTTTTCTATTTCTGCTAAGATATTGCAATAACCGTTCATTTTGAAGACAAAGTAATAAACCTTTTCATCCCGACGTAGTTTTTACGCGGTGTCAAAAATTAAAGGTTTCATAAACATTAAATAAAACGTAATAAAACCAATCTCACAAAATTTCCTTTAACCCCTAAAAAATATCGCTTCAGTAGTCGGCGACGTCTCAGTGTTTTTTTTAAGCTGTCCTTTAAACAATGAATTATTGTGCATTACTCGGGGTACCGCTGACTTCTATAGGAAGAGAACCGCACAGAATTGGGGATCATAGAAAGAAATAAGGGAGCCCTGCATTCAGCAATGTATACAAACAGGCTAAAGAAGAAGAATAAGTTAGTATATATAGTAGGTAAGTAAGTAGGTAAGTAAGTTTTTAACCAAATTATTAATTATTATCGTCTGTAGTCGATCAATGTTTGGCAAAAGTATTAACCGGCAAAGGATCCGGTTGCAGCCAGAGCCGAGTGGACAGTGACCGATAGTCCACGCTCCATCGTGCGGCCCCGCACTCTCCGTCCCGCCAGCGATCCAGCTGCAGCGACAGATGCGAGGAGTTGCTCCAGATCCAGTCAGTGCCGGTCGGCGCCGTCATCACTGTTCAATAAAAACAAATTATTAAGTGTTGCCTTTTGGAGATTTTTAGCTATATCCAAATAGTATTTTAAAGTTTTGCAAGACAATGGATATCATTTTAAGGTTGTGATCATCAATTATATAGCTAATGTTTACATATTATTTTTTACATAAAATTAAACATTAAAATTATAAAATAATAGCGAATTTACCAATAAGTGTGTAAAATGATTTTGAAATAAAAAATATTACACATTTGAGAAATGAGCAGTTAATACTAGTCGTTATTTATACACAATACATAGCCGACAAAAAACTATAAACTCACAATCACAATATGAACAGTTTAAAAACACAATCTTCCGATCTATGGAACTGAAACTTTGACTCTTACAACGGTTCTCGTCCACAAATTTAAAGTAACGCAGCGAGTCACGGAACGGATAACATTCGGTACCCGCTCTGGCCAAGGGATTCAGGGATGTCAGGGATTCCGACACTGAATTGTCAAGATCTGTGTTTATTTTTTTTCACGTTCAGAGTAGCGCCGTGCGTGACGCTACGATCACGAACAAGCGGTGTTTTAATTATCTACGGAACTGTTGTGATATTTTGGTTCTTCACTACAAAAGTGCGAGTCAACTGGAGGTGAAAACTTGACGTCCAATCGTCAAGTTCCTCTCTTGTTTCAACTCGGATTTCGTCAACTAACCGTTAATTTAATCGATACAGTCCACGGGATTTTATTCCACCAGGCATCATCTAATAGAGCTGGTGGCAATGGACTACAATGAATGCTGCACGGCAGTTAGATTATTTGTCTCATGTTTTGTTCTGAGTCCAGAAGACCTGAGTTTGAAGAGTAGGGCAAGAACCTCAAAATTTCAAGTAACTTGAATCGAGTACACACAATCTTTCTCTCGTGTTCTTTTTCAATCCCTTTTAATTCTTCACCCAACTATTCATCTATTCTCAATTTTTCCTATCCTTCAATTTCATAACCTAAATTAAAATGAATAATACCTGTTCCTAAAGTGGTGGCTATCGCGATAGCTGGACTGGACGGACCCACTGTTCCTAGTGCCACCAGCCTCACCTCGTACTGCTTTCCACACCCCAGGGATCCGATCCTCTTGGTCCCAGCTGCTCCGCCGGCAATGTCCTCAGTCTGCCAGATATCCAAACCTGACCGCCAGCTCAGGGTGTACCCTAGGGAACAGTATAATTCACTTTCAATATACTAGATACTACCATTTAAAATAATGTCGTTTGTGTATAAAGTATATAGCTGTGGTATGTTAGGTATTAGTTTTGAAATTTAGATTGTTCGTGGTTCTGCAACCAGATAGACGTCTACGCCTAGGTTCGCCATCAGAAGACGAAAATAAAGAAAACGTAATGAGAGAGTGAAAAAATTTGAGGTTATATAGATATGAAAAAAGGCATCTATTGTAAGCATAGAAATATTCACTGACGGAATTCACGAACAATCCAAAAGAGTCTAAATATATGGTATCTTGAAGAAGATTCACTACCCTTTATAGCAGAGCAGATCATCGACAGCTAATGCGTAGTCCGAGTGTTTACTACAGATACCTGCCTAAGATGGGAGATGTATGATTAGGTGGGGCCCAGTTCAGCAGCAGAGCTTGCCTCTCAGGAATGGCCCTCAGACGTGGAGGAGAGGGTGGAGCCACGACCTCAATCAGATAAGACACACTATCCCATCCAAATAGATTCTTGGCTACACATGTGTAGTTGCCCTCCAGAGACGGGATGATGTCTAAAATTGAAAAAAAAGAGCGACGCTGAGAATGAAGAAAAGAGAGCGGATATATATTTATAATTTATTCAAGAATGTGATGAAAGCTACAGATAATTACTGTTAATCAGAAGACTGTCGTCGCCATTTAGAATGAAGCTGGGGTGATGGGTGATCACCCTCGTGTTGTGGTACCAGACAGTACGAGGTTGAGGGCTTCCCAGGGCGCGGCAGGCAAGTTTCAAGGCACTACCCGCTCCTACTACCAGTCTGCCCCCCAGCGAGGATACTCCAGCAACCACTAGAATAATAATTGATCACGCTTAAGTAACAAATCCAAAATGTTGCTGTACCAAGGAGAGCAAATTAAACATATTTTTATTTATTATCTTTGTTTTATTAACCACTAAAATGAGTTTAAATACATTTACCGGTTTCGAAAAATACCATTTTCTTCTTCAGGATGTCATAACTAACTAAAACATATATTGTTTCTTTGACAGAATCTATTTAAAAAAAATCTATTTATCTTTAGTACCTAACTCAAATCATTACTTAATACAAATTTACTCGAATAATTTTTAGGAAAAAATTTTAGAATGGGACTCGTAGTTAAATTTAGTTGGTTGTTTATAATTTTTTGATTAGTTTTACACGCTTTATTTATCTCCAACGATTCCAAATTATTTAATTTGTGACCAACACTGTTTATATGCAAAATTGACAATCCCAATTTTTTATCAAAATTCATTTTCTATCAAATGATTAGCAAATTCTGAAAACCCACTATTGTTCAAACATCTCAAATGCTCCCTTACTCTTATATTATATTATATTAGTTATGACATCCTGAAGAAGAAAATGGTATTTTTCGAAACCGGTAGATGTATTTAAACTCATTTTAGTGGTTAATAAAACAAAGATAATAAATAAAAATATGAATCTTAACCACAAAGATAACATTGCTGATTTTAAAAGCAAATTAAACAAGTTGTCAAATATTTCTATACAATTTGGACACAGTCACATAGAGGCAAGTAAGTAAGCCGCAGTTGTTATAGAATAATGGCAGAAAAAATGTACGTTTTACGTACCTCTATCGCTGGGTTCAGCACTCACGGTGCGAGAAGCCTCCCCCTCCCCCACCAGGGTAGCTGCGGTCACCCACGCTTCATACCGTCTTCCCTGCTCTAGACCCCGAATAGCGTGAGATAGAGAGTCCTGCAACCTATCATTTCCACTGGCCCATTGATCTGATACTCGGTAGCTCTGCATAGTGCCTCCCCTATTATAAAATTAATTCATATTCTTAAATAAATAAATGAACTAGAAATGAATGATTGCTCTAAAGAAAAAACCTGGATACAGATTTCAATTTAATTTATTTAGGTACTCAGCTTTAGCAAAATATATTATTTATAAAAATTAGGGTCTGAAAGGAAATGGTGGGGCATTTGGGATAGGTTTGAAGGTAAAGGAGTGATATGAGTTCAAAGGTAATACGAGTACTCAACACCTTCCCAATCCGACTTTGTACTTACGAAAGAATGCAAGGAACTGATGTCATATGTTAGTGCGATAATTCTTAGATTACCACCAGATTACCTTGGGGTTTTATCCTCTGATTACTTGGGTTCCAATTCCTTGTAAGTGAATCTCAGTCTTGCCATGTAACAATATTACACGTTTATTACAACACGTTATACAGTAATTATGCATTCAGAGATAGACTAGTTATTCAGAAGAAGCTGTGATGGAAGGAGCTGTTTTCATGCACTCATTTACTCACTTTCATGACACACACACACATATACATTTACAAGGTGACAGACTTCACAGTTAGTCTCGGTTGTTCATAGTTGTCAAAATGTCTTATTTTGTAGCAGATCAGAGAATCTATTTTTCTTGGGAGATTGTCGGCGTAGATCTTAGGCCAGCTTTCTTTTCATCTATTGGGTGGTCTCTTGTGTACCATTTAACCCATCTTGTCTACGTAATTCTGCTCGATCTCATCATTTTCCATATAGCACGTTCTGTATTCTGTCTCCAAGAGTTTTTCTAAGAATGAGCGAACAAATCTCATTTCTGATGATCTAAAAGTCTTGACGGACCTGATACACGGTTTGTGTATTTGCATCTTGATGTAAGTTCCCGTGTGACGTCTCGTAAGTATCCCGAAATCGAAGCCAAAGATTATTTAACGGAACGGATAAGAACGAAAGATGAACCCACAGAAAATACAACTCGTGTACTTGAAATCACAATCGAAGAAATCAACTGAATGGTTTCCTTGTAAACATGCCCCACTCATTTGGTACATCAGCATTAACGTGGCTAGTATATCGAGGATGGGGGATGATGTTGGAACAATAATAATTGATTTGAATCAAAAAAGGGCGTTTACCTACGTATACCAATATGATAATCAAACAATTGGAATTTTACAAAATCTTACCCATGTGCAAGTCTCAGGTAGACAGTATAGTGAATGATGCGACCATTGGGGTGAAGTGGAGGTAACCAGCTCACTACCAGCGAGCTGGACGTTAAAACTAATGCCTTCACGTCTGCTGGAGCCGTTGGAACTAGGAGTATTAAAACAGGGTTATTTTATAGCTATAATTCATAGTGTAAAAAATGATATACGAAGTGAAATGTTTAATTAAAAAATAATGTTTGGAAAAAATATAAGATTTGTATATGTCACCGATGTATTCGCCATTGTTAAGGTTTTTTCTGGACTGGTTTTATTTACTACACGAAATAACGGAATGAACACTGACTGTCTTCCATAGTTGAGCAGAGAATGGGTTTTGAAGCTGGTCCCATCCCTATTCGGCAGTATCCGGCCACCCACACGCTGTAGTTGCTGAACTTCTGGAGACCTTCCAGTTGGACTGAACTGTGCACTGATGTCATGTTGTTTTGTGTGCCATCTGTAAATAATCAAGAATAAATAGATTTTAAAATTTTGTCTTTAACAGAATAATTAATAGCAACAAATTTATCAAAGATAGAAAAACAGATAAACACATTTACAAAGTCAATCAATTTTGCACACGTGAATCTTATACAGAATATATGAAATAGAGCATCCTTAAAATGGTAAATGAGAGATCAAAACACGTATTTATAATATGAAGATCAGCAATTAGCAACTACAGATCAAATTACTCTGGCAGTGGGCTGAATACGTACTCGTATTACAAGTGAAGAAATCAATTGTGTATTAACAAAACATTTTAGATTAAATAAAATACAATCATAATCACAATAAACAAGATTAAAGTCTTTTCTTTTACTAAAACTTATCTTTTACATATTTAGTCAGTTTCATTTTAAATCTATTCAATTTCTCCTCCTTTCTTATGTTTTCTAGCATTTAATTAAAAATCTATACATCATCGATTTCTGAGACTTGCCCTTCTACCTGAATGGCAGTCTCAGCCTATCCTCCTCTCTTGTACAATGCTCGCGCTCATGTTGATTTGCATCAATTTTTCGTGTAAATTCCGCTGATATTTTCTTATTGAGAATTTTATTAATAAATACCATTATGTTAAAATATATCTTCTGCTTAAATGTCATCATATTTAGATCTTCCAGCATTGCACTGATCCGAGTACACCTATATTTTCTGAGTATTATTCTCAAAGCTTTATTTTGCAACACTGACAATTGTTGCATTTCCTCTTCGTTAGTCAAAAACAAAATGCTGCTGCAGTAGTTAGTGTGAGGAACAATAACAGAGTTGAATACTATTTTACAGGTACTAATAAATCTTCAGATCCTTCCCAAAAGGGAGATTTTCTTAGTAATCTCTCTTTAGTCAAGTATCTTGTATTTGGCGATAAATTCAATTTTGAATCTATTATGACTCCCAAATATTTTATTTCAGTCACTTCTTTCAGACTTTTACCATCGGAAACATGATTCTTACTCAAATCACAGGTGCCAATGTATAATATCTTTATTAAGGAGATTCAAAATAATGTAGTATATTGAGAATATAACAAATTAGTGAACTGAGAAAGCTATGATACCGACTTGAAATAATTCAGGCTCAGTTATTTGTAATGGTGCAATAACATTTAGTACAGCAAATATAATAGACTTGTTCTTCAATTCTACTCACAAACCACCAAATATATAGACATGAACTAACGCAAATTTTTTTGGTCCCAATATTCATTTTGCTCTCAAATAGCTCCGCGACTTTTTTTTAAAAATATGACTTGATTGGAACGAAAATTTATACGCTGACAATATAATATGTATTAATGTAAAAAACACGTCATGTTTACACAAAGATTTAATTAAAATTAATTAAATTTATTTAGAGAGTAAATGCTTTTACTGTTGCATAAATGTATCATAAGCTATCGGATTTATGTTTCCACCAAGAATGCCCCTCGTCCCGTAACTAATGTTCCAAATCATTATCCTATATACAGGTGGCCCAAAAAAAGTGAGAACATTTCGTAAAATGTTTAACTATATCAACAATAGCTTAAATAGTTTACTATTTTACTTACTTACCTATTTACCAATATTACGTTTTATTTCGACAATTTTATTATTAATTTTCCCATTGTTTATATTTGATTTTTTCAAATTTTTGCCCAGAATGACAAAAATCACTGCAGAAGACCGTATTCTGATCAAAAATTTTCGAATTGTCGGGGTGCTAGGAAAATGATCAAAGAGTTTCAAAACAAAGTCTGGAGTATAGCTAGACATTACAACAGGACGGGACTCCATCTCACATAGCTAGAAGTACAATCAACTTTCTTCGTTGTGAGAATGTTAATTTAATCGAGCCGGGCATGTGGCCACCGAACAGCTCAGATTTAATCCCAGTAGATTATCTAATATGGGGGTGTTTTGATGATTTCTGATTAGCTAAATATTGTGCAAAAAAAAATACATTATGAATTATACGAGATGTTCTCCCTTTTTTTGGGCCACTCTGTATATACATTATTTTACGTCTAAACATTTACTGGTCTGTGATTCTATTCAATTAATTGACTTAATACGCGTTTTGCCTCATGATGGCATTATCGAGAGATTGATAATGGTCTTGTAAAGCGAGACGCGTATCAAATAAATTAATCGAGTAGGATAAGAAAAACAAGTGTTTTATATCATTAGTTGACGTGGCTGTTACTTTATTGTGTAATATGATTATTTTAATTTTCACAGCTGAACATACGTTGGATTATTTTCACTATCATAGTAGTGACAATAACCGAACGTGTGTATGCGTTATTTTCACTATCATAGTAGTGACAATAACCGAACGTGTGTATGGGTTATTTTCACTATCATAGTAGTGACAATAACCGAACGTGTGTATGGGTTATTTTCACTATCATAGTAGTGACAATAACCGAACGTGTGTATGTGATTATGGATCATACATTTAGCTTATATTAGCAATTAGTTGGATGGTTCTAGTTTGTAGAGGAACATTTAGTTTGTAGACGCTAGCCTTGTCGTAAAAGAACCCATATTCAACAACACTGAAGCAAGATGACGTTTTGGCAGATGCAGGATGAGTTGGCTAGATTCTGTCAATTCGCTTGTTTATCTTCTAATGTAGAAGATTTCTTAATGAAAACTTGGCCCATTTTAGATTGTGTACATATATTAATAAAGCAATGACAATACTTTTTTCGTATGGCTTTAGACGCCAAAAATATAAAACAGATTGTGACGTTATAAATGGGGGTCACGTACAAAATTGCCCCGTCACTTATTTTTGTTAAGCACCTTGACATTTCACAAATCATTACCCTCAAGTTTGTGTCACATTCGGTGTCTCAGCTTGTAAAAACGGTTGCAATCTATGGTTCATTTTCAAACCATCGCCAAAGCCGTCAGACTAAAATGTAGCTGTGTGTGATTTACTGTACCTTTAACTTGTTAATATAATCGCATGGTAAATAATCTTTACAAGAAACAAGACGTTTCCCTCTGGTTTTTGCCTCTGGTTTATGCCACTGGTGCATACCTCTGTTTTAACTTCAATTTCTACTTTGGATTTACCTTGGAGTTAGTCGCCTCACTGGAGGCAACAATCTTTAACATGATGATCTATAACAAATCACATCTACGAATCTGATCGCGTCGGCCTGGATGCTGCAGGGCAAAACGTAATATGATGCTAAGACATCTGGTGTTCCATACAAGAAGGACGTCGAACTCGCGCCTAACCCGACGAGATGAGGATTTGTCGTCCAGACGACAAATCCTCATCTCGTACAAGTTTTCTCAGATATTGTTTTATTTCTTGTAGTCTTGTATTTTTCTTGATTAGATGTCTTACTTCTACTAATTACTAACATCGTTTATTTATCATCTCCAGGTATTATTATAAATTTTTCCCAGTTTAGGATGAAGGCAAAATATGACAAAAATGAGGTGGGTATGTGTACTCAAGGTAAAATATCCCGCGGATCTCATATTCTACGATGTCTAGCCGTCTTTTATCCCTCAAGATATCGAGCTCACCCATAGTGGAGTAGAACAACGTATAGCCAGTCATGGCGCCCCCTTGCAGGTGCGGGGGGAGGGGCCGCCAGCTCACTCTCATGCTGCTACTGCTGACAGCCGAACACTGCAGTTCCTCCGGAGGCACCTCGGGCACTACAAAATGAACTCAATTATTATAAGTCACTGCAAACTTATAAATTTAAAGGCTTTCATTGTCTGATAGATCAAATGGAAGATTTCTTCTAAAGGAAGATGCAATTGATATTATATGATATAGGGGCGGGGTGAGTTGCGAATGGTGGATGCAATTCCACCCCCCAATATACCCTGAATTCCACCTCAAAGAGGTGAACGAGGTTTTTATAAATGCAGCCGAGCGGTAGTTAGACTGCCAGCGTGCCGTTACACAATGCACGCTAAGTCATCTCATCACATAAGTTGCTGCAGTAGACAAAGTTCGAGAATGTTTTAATAATGGGCTTATGTTCATTCCTTCGGACTCTTGCTTAATAGGTATCCAAGGATTTCACATTTTCCAAGAATCACCTGACGGATCTTTGCAAAATTTGTTGCAATATCAACTGATTAAAATATATTACGCTAAAGATAGTCATCTGTATTAGTAAATTATTTTCTTTCCGGTAAACTCCTCAGCCTATTATATGTTCTACGAATAGAATGGGGCAGACCATGTTTTTCAGAAATGAAATCCTGCCATTCCAGTGGTTCATTGGTTTCATTGTCCTTATTAATTTAATCAGTGGGACTAAATGTTTTCTTAATACAATTCTTAATACTTAACACAATAACATGAGGGCGATGCAGCTCTTACTTCAATGGATTTTGTAATTATCTGATCCACTTAGGAGCAAAACCTTAGGATGTTCAGTGCCAAAATGAATACCAAATTCGCTAAACGAATTTGATTGTTTTGTGCACCGCGGATATTTAACAAATGTGCCACATAGGATAATGTCTCATATGTCCCCGACGTATCGCGGCCCTGAAAAGAGCCGTTTGCGAATAATATGAGTAACATGAATATGTACATTGAAAATAGAATATGTAATAAATAGAGTATAAAGGGGGCGATCGCTCTGTGATAATATTGTACACCTCAAAACATCATTTAATACGTTAATTGACATGACAAACTTTGAGGTGTAATTACAAATTACCGGACCATCGCGAAGAACACTAATAAGAATATAATAAAATACTCACAGTGTCTTTAGGTTAAGATATATAATTTTAAGAAATAAAAAACTGAGAAAATGCAAATCTGGCGGCCCGGGCGCGGCAACTCCCTAATGACCAAGAGCTGCGGGCCATCGTCGCCGGACCGTATCGGGATGGTGGGGGTGGCGCGGGGTCTGTCTGTCTGCTCCCATTGGCTCGGCGCGAGACCGTGGGTCTCGCACGCTCAGCCCGGGTCCTCATGAAATAAATGATGGGCCAGCGGCCTCAGAAAGTATTCCGCAATTTCACTCATTCGTCCCTCAACAGGACAAAACTTTAAAAGCCGTCCTGCGAGGACATCACGGACCAGGAAATACATGAAGAGTTAGACACACTCTACCCGATCATCTCCGTCAACCGGATGAAAACCGGCCCTGAACGCCGCCCGATCCCGCTTGTCCTACTTCAGACAGAAAACAATTCCGAAGGAAAAGAGATCTACAATATCGAGTCTATTTTCGACCTGAAAATCCAGGTAGAAAAGCTCAGAAAGAAAGACTCCCCAGCACAATGCCACCGCTGCCAACTCTTCGGCCACTCTGCCTCCATGTGCAGAGCCAACCCGCGCTGCGTTAAGTGCGGCGCAAACCACCTCACCACCACATGCACCAAGCAAAGGGAAGACGGCCCCGCCACTTGCGCAAACTGCTCCGGAGACCACCCGGCAAATTTCAAAGGTTGCCCCAACCTCTCCAGACCACGCCCTCAAGCCGACCCGCGCCCCCCGATCACTTCAAGGCTGGCCTCGCCTACAATCTCATACGCGTCCGCCTTCGCACCACCCCCCACCGCCACCCCCCACCCCTTCCCCCACCACCCACCCCCCCCCCGAATCGCGTCAACCCAACATCGGTTTCGCATCACTTCTTAACTCTTTCTCAAACCCCAACATTTCAGAAATAATAACAATTATAATAGAAGCCGTCCCCCGTCTTTTCGGCGCCAATTCCGCTGGCGAAGCTATGTCCATCATATTTTCGGAAATTCCGAAAATCTTCTCACTCCTCAGTTTGAATTAGGATCCTGTAATGGCTAATTCATCCTTCCCTATCTCCCTTCACATCGCAGCCTGGAATGCGAACGGGCTGATAGGAGACCGAACGGAAGTGGCGGACTTCACAGTTCGTCACTCCCTCGATCTTCTGCTAGTCAGCGAAACCCATCTCAAACCCTCACACTCTTTCAATATCCCTAACTTTGTTTGCTATCGCTCCGACAGACTTTCAGGCAGAGGTGGTGGAACCGCTATTTTCGTAAAACGAAATATAGCCCACTCCCCCAACCCCACCCTCTCCTCTCTCTCACATTTAGAATCCACCTCTGTTACCATTCACACCCGCCACTCAGGCCCGCTGCGCATCAACAGCATATACAACCCCCCCAAAGCCTTATTAACTAGCGAACTCGACACCCTCCTCAGCAACAACACCCCCACCATTCTCGCTGGTGACTTTAACTGCAAAAACACTTCTTGGAATTGCCGCATCACAAACAGTAACGGAAAAAAACTTCTCAAGTACACCGACACCCACAACCTATCAGTCATAGCCCCCTCCAAACCCACTTTCTTCTCGACTATCGGCTACAGACCCGATATTCTAGATATCGCAATCTTAAAAAATTTCCCCTGGCCACATTCTATCTCCACTTCGAATGACCTAAATTCTGACCACAACCCCATTTTCATTGAAATCTTCGATTTCCACAATACCCCTCCCCCTCCGTCAGCCAACAACATCGTGGACTGGCCTATTTTTGAACAAGTCATTCGAAATAAATTCACCATCCCCATCAAAATCTCTAACACCGCCGAATTAGACACGCATATCGACTCATTTTCCAATACTATCAGCTCAGCCATGACCGAAGCCTCAAAACCCCCCTCCCCCGCCGCCCCCCGCCGCACCACTCTCCCCTCACATCTTCAGTCTCTCATCAAGAGCAAAAATCACGCCAGACGCCAATGGCAAAAATATGGCAACGTCGCCGACAAAGCTCGCGCAAACCACCTCCAGACCAAGCTCAGAGAAGCACTTTCGGCCTACCGCTCTGAGACCTGGCAATTTAAATTATCTTCCCTCAAACCCCAAGACGGCTCGATTTGGAAAATGGCCAATTCCCTCCGCGCTCCAAAAACCACCACCACTCCGATCCACGCCCCCTCCGGCCTACTGTACGAAGACGAAGACAAGGCTGAAGCATTTGCTGACAGCCTTGAACTCCAATTCGACACTAACCCTGACACATCTTCAGCTTCACACACCGATTTCATCAATAGCCACGTCGAAAACCACATCAACCCCCCCTCCTCTCAAAATAATTTTTTTACCTCGCCAAAGGAAATTAAAAATATAATCAAATCCAGAAAATCTAATACAGCCCCAGGACCCGACGGTGTCCCAACCAAAGCACTCAAACTCCTCCCCGCAAAGGGAATCTTATTTCTCACCCTCCTCATCAATACAGCTTTTCGCTTGCAGTACTTCCCCAAAGCATGGAAAACATCCAATATCATTCTCTTTCCCAAACCAGGCAAAGACCCCCTCTTCTGCGAAAACCACAGGCCGATCAGCTTACTTTCAAATATAGGCAAAATTTTCGAACGAATTCTTCTCACAAGACTGCAAGACCAAATAGGCGTTAAAAATGCCATCCCTGATGAACAGCACGGCTTCAGAGCCCGTCACTCCACTAACCATCAGCTTCTGAGAGTCGTCGAATTTATATCCGACGGCTTCCGAAAACATCGCTTCACTGGCGCCATTTTTCTCGACGTGGCCAAAACCTTCGATAAAGTGTGGCACAACGGCTTACTTTACAAAACTCTTGAATTCTACAATCTCCACCCCCAACTCTACGGTCTTCTCAAATCCTTCCTTCATAATCGACCGTTCAGAGTTAAACTCAATAAAACCACCCTCTCCACCACCAGATTCATGAAAGCCGGCGTTCCGCAAGGCTCCATTCTCTCCCCATTTCTTTACAACATATTCACGAGCGATATGCCCAAACCGACTGATAGGTACTCCATCACAGCACTTTATGCAGACGACACTGCAATCCTTACAAACTCCACAAGCCCCGCCACCATTACCGATAGGCTTCAACAGCATCTAGACTCCCTCCAATGCTGGTTTGAAACTTGGCGCATCGCCATTAATCCGTCCAAAAGCGCTGCCATCCTCTTCGCGCGAAAGCGCAAACGCGGCCTTCAGCCCAAAGGCCACGTCTCCCTCAATAATATTGACATTAAATGGCACAAAACGTGCAAATATCTCGGCTTAACTTTGGATAGGAAACTCAATTGGAACGCTCACATTAACTCTTCACTCAGGATAGCAAACAAAGCTAAGGGATCCATCTACTGCCTCCTAAACAAATATAGCCCCATTCAACTTAACATCAAAATACTTCTCTACAAATCCCTTCTCCGCCCCCTCCTCACTTACGCTTGCCCCATCTGGGCCACGGCTAAATTTGTTAAAAAACTTACAGTCTTCCAAAATAAAACTCTCAGATCCATTCTCCAAGCCCCGTGGTTTGTGAGAAACTCCATCATTCATCGCGACACCAGCACTCCCCAGTTCAAATCTCACATACGCGACTTAGCCACCAGATTTTTCAAAAAACTCCAGGATATTCCAAATAGCTCCATTTCCACCCTAGGTAGCAATAACCCCGACGCCGACCCCGACAAACTCTTCCCCATTTCCCTCCTCTATAGCCCTGCTCCAGTCCCCTGAAGAATGGCTGAAAAGAGGCTTAAGCCCCAAAATTCTAATAATTTAGAAGAGAAAAAAAAAAACAGAAAATAAAAAGAAAAGAAAAAAAAAAAAAACTTAGCTCACAGTGCCTAGCAAGCACCCCATTCTTCGGGGACAAACACCCTCCCACCCGCCACACTCCAGATTACGGAGACAAGGGGGCTCTGCCCCTATCACTCTTAAAAGACATTTATAGTTATGTCAGAAAGTATTCTCGTCGCTACGCTCTTCAAAGCGACATTGTGTTCTCATTTCTTTCCAACTCGCCTTGACCCTGCTACTTCTACTGGACCTTCTGGGATTCGACTTTTAGCTACTACTTTGGACTAAATTTTATCGACTTTTGCTGCTACACTGGACGACAATTTAGGATCCCCCTTAACCACTGCACGCCGCTGCAGATATAGCATATCGCATCCGAGCTACCAGTGAACCAGCGACCCACACCTTTTCTGCAATTCGTATTTCCTGTACGGAACAACAAATTTCCACTAGACCTTAAAGGGACTAAGGTGATTAACGATTTTAAACCAAAAATAACAAAGTGGTTGCTTGATGTGGGTAGAAACAAATTTGTCATTTGTGTTAATCTAACTACCTACACCTTTTTGTTTCAGACTTTATTACAGACAAATATATTTTTATAACTTTTTTTACAAAAACATTTTATAACTTCTGATTGTACTTTTTTAAAATAACTTTTTATAGCTTAGTTTACATTATACTTACTTACTTTATTTTATAACGATTTTTAACAATTACAACTTTCAAAAACTGTACAGACTTTAGAATAGACCACGTCTAGTAAAGTAATTAACTATATTTTCATATTTATTATTTATGCTATAAAAAAAAAATAAAAAAATATATTTTCTTCTTTGCAACAGTATATATTATATTTTTATCCAATAAAACTAGTTTGAGATCGCATTCAGTTACAATTTTTCTACTAAACATCGGTTGGTATACCTTTCCATAAATGACATACCACACTACTTACAGACAAGCCTTCTTTGCACACATTACCCTCCAAAATTAATGTTGACCGATACTTACATATATGACGTTCTCTAGTGTTGAATCAACCCCTACAGACCAGGCTTAACTATCAATAGACAGGCTTACCTCCTTCGGGGGTGTCCCGGTACACGGCGGGCGAGGAGGGTCCCACCCCCGCGCTGTTGTAGCAGCTCACCGTGACGGAGTAGCGGCCGCCCTTCGTAAGGCCTGCGAGGGTGGATTGCTGCCCACCCGGACCCACCTTCAGCACCGACGCCTTCTCCTCTATAATTACATGTAAGGTTTACATAATGCTTCAATACAAAAATAAAAATATATAAGTTAAATATGAATTAAATATATTAATTAGAAAGATATACATATAAAATCAATTTCATCGAAAAATATTGTTGTTGCGCCACCGGGATTCGAACCTGGATCTCTTTCCTAACCGGGGAAGGTGGATTATACAACTATGCTACTGCGACAATTTTCGAACCTATATGTTACCTTTTTGATATTAATACATTTAATCGTTCCATTATTTGAAAGAGCCATCTACCTTATTTTTACAGATTCTCAAATACCTTTGAGTAAGCTGATAGTAGACGCCAGAATTATCAATTCATTTTTATTAAATTTTGGACACATTGATATAATTTTATTATTAGGAGAACACATTATTATTGTGAAGTTGTAATTATTCAGAACATAGGTCTGTGATATTTTAAATATGAATTAAACATATTAATTAGAAAGATATACATATAAAATCAATTTAATCGAAAAATATTGTTGTTGCGCCACCGGGATTCGAACCTGGATTGAATCCCGGCGGCGCAACAACAATATTTTTCGATGAAATTGATTTTATTTGTATATCTTTCTAATTAATACTATTAATTAGTAATTAAATTATCAACTATTAGAACTCTTTATCATATTTAAAACATCACAGAGCTATGTTATGAATAAGTACAACTTCACAATAAGAATGTGTTCTTCTTAATAACATATAAGTTGTATCAATGTGTCCAAAATTTGTAAAAGTGTAAAATATGGGTTCGAAAATTTGGCGTCAAAAGTACTGTCGCTGTAGTATAGTTGGATAATGCACCTTTCCTGGTTTGGAAAGAGATCCAGGTTCATATCCTGATATCGCGATAACAATATTTTTCTATAAAATTGATTTTATATGTTTATATTTTTAATTAATACATTTAATTCGTATTACCAGAATAATATTTTCTATATACATAAGTACCTAAGGAAGTGGGAAAAATAGATTACATTAAAGAAAATATGTCCACGTTTATTTACACGTTCTGTGATGAATTTGGTTTTATTTTTAATATGTGTACTAAGAGGTCCTATGTTAAGTTTTAGGGTGTCAATCAAGAGTATTTGGAGGTTAGGTCAGTGGTTAAATGAAAAAGTTATGGTTGGCGTGTAAGTATGATAGAACAAGGAAGACAAATAGAATGAAAGAAATGCAGAAGGTGCGCGTGTATTATGAAATGAAGCGAGTCGGCGGTCTCGCTCGGCGTACGTAGGCAGGCAAGACCGCTGTTGCGAAGCGATGAAACAGAAGAGACCTCGACGGTGAAGGATCGAGCCAGGTCTATAGCGGCAGCCGGCAGCCCTGTCGCTTGCATCGATGCCAGCTGGGATGGGTGGTGAATTTGAAATCTGATGTAATATCGGGCACCTCGCGATGAACCAGAGAGGCCAGGAAATGAAAGATCGCAGCATCGGACCAGCACCCAGCGATCAATGCCTTATTTTATTAGCCTCCCGGACCAGACAACCACTCAACCGATATCGAAAAATGATAATATAATAAAATACTTCATCATTATCAATAATGCAACAGCTTGACGTGATTCCTGGTGACCTCAAGTAACGGTTGTTCGCTTGTCCTTTTCTAGTTCATGATATTACAGGGAAACGCGTTGTTTAAAGAAGCCAAATCTCTTTGTTAAAGGACTTGTTTAACTATTTCTTTCACAGCTTAGTGTCATTATTTAGAGCAGTTCTTTTAATGTTGCATGTTGTATGAGCTGTAATGCACCTCCTTCTCCATACAATACAACCTCCACAAAGGATTGCAACGTTGAAAAAAAATCTATTATCAAGAAGTTGAGAATAATAGGATTACCATCATGATGTGTGTTCTGTGGAACTGCTCTGATAAGATACCCCAGTAGAAGCCCATGCAAAGTGTGGGCTGGAGGTGGTAGCCAGACGATCTGGAGTTCTCCAGGACCCGGTCCTGACTCCACTTGAATATTTAGTGGGGCTGATGTTGGTGCTGGAATAAATGATAGTGCTATATTTCTTACCCAATTATCTTAGACTATATAGATAAACAGAAAACACCACTCTGATCCTGCCATATACCGTCCAATATCATTCCATCTATTCATGTAAATCAATCTATTGTTAAAACTTAAAACCAGATCATTTATAATCAGGCCTATTCTCAAAATTGCAATATTGAAATGAAGGTGATTGTTACACCAACCCTCGAAAATAGACAGATAGTTTTGACAGATTATGGTACATTTATCTCCCTCACTCCCTCACTCTCTCTCATTCAAATATAACACTATTTTTGAGGGTTGGTGTAACAATCACCTTCATTTCAATATTGCAATTTTGAGAATAGGCCTGATTATCTAGTTTACCTGACTCTCAGATATGCGCGGTTCTCCTTTGTTCTTGTTGTCTAAAGCACTTGCATAATTTCTTACCATTCTTTAAAAATTGTTTTTAATTTATTTCAAATATGTTAATTATTGATTCTTTCATAAATTTAATTCCTATGCGCCTACATTTGCACTATATTCAGTATACTTTAATTCTTATTTTGCTAGTTTTAGACCTTACTTCTATATATTTATAATGGTATCCAATATGCGTGTCTAGTCTTTGTTTAAATAAACATATCCTATTAGCGATAACTTCATTCATCTAATACACAATTCAATTTATTCCCTCCGATTATCCTTCTTTGGATACTATTTCAAGCTTATAGACAAGACATACTGTTCCGTATCTGTAAAGTACATTTTTTATGCGCTTTAATATTGGATGCGAATAATGTTATTGACACATCTCTGCGTCCAAATTCCCAACATGGACTCTTTTCCTAATGCTAAGGCGTCACAGGATCAATATTAGATTATTGTTTGATCTCGACTACGGCGATATGATTCGTGTTGCGGACCAATCATCTCCAGTGTGGTGGAGCACTATTTGTTGTATCGATTTGAATGACTGTTTATTGTGGATATTTGTGAAATAACCGTCTTCATTTGGAAGCTGCGATCGTCGACCATATTCGTGCATGCAGTGTGTAGTTTCGGCGGCGACTGCATAAACTTCCCTAGTTTCCCAAGACCACTGGTCATTCGATAAAATTCTTTTTCCCCCACCAATCCTTTACTATATCCATCTCACCATATTCCTTCCCCACCTTGCGGTAATCACGACTTACAACCGGAATTATCGTATTCCTCTTTCACGGGATGTGTAACCCGAAGATTGCACACGTATTAAGCCCATTAAAGAGCTATGCTGATATTACACAATCTAGTTTGATACAATATTGTACCATAATGTGATTGACCTATTAATTCTTACACATGAACTACTTCCCTTGTATGTATTTATTTCTCACCTAAGCCCAAAACCTTCCATAATTCTCTAATCAATCATAAAGTGGCTTTGAATATTTCCTGGTTGATAATAATGTGCATGTGTGTGGGTGATTATTGCCGCCTATTGTCGGAATCGGAGAAGACGGAACGAAGGCGTGATTCTCATTACCTCGATCAGTACTAAAACTACCAGTGCGCGCTTCAGCCGGCCAAAATCTAACGACAGCAAGGTTAATAGGTTAGTGCAGTTCATGTATCATGTGTGTACCTATTATTAATCGGAAATCTGGGAACCAGCGATCGAAGGCGTTTACATAAACAAATATCAACAAAAGCCTCAAAGAATTTACCTTCTTCTAGAGTTGTGAAGAGAAGGGGTCTTGTGAATGGACTGAGTCCAGCAACACCTGCGGAACAAAGCCGTGCTGCATACGGCGTAGCCGGACGAAGGCCTGAAACTTCTGTAAACTGACGCGTTTGACTAGGTATGCTGAAAGTATAAATAAAAATGTTAAGATTTAAGAATAAAAAAATTAATGATTGAAGTACTAAATTTGCGTGACTACATTAGTTTTTTTTTAAATTAGATACTGTTTACAAAACAATAATTATTTATAATTCTCAAATCAATTCTTAGAAACAGGCCACAGTTTCAAAAAAGATCATTCCGCTTTTAAACATACTAATTAAATGTATTAATTCGAAAGATATACATATGAAATCAATTTTATCAAAAAATATTGTTGTTGCGCCACCGGGATTCGAACCTGGATCTCTTTCCAAACCGGGAAAGGTACATTATCCAGGTATGCTACAGCGACAGTACTTTTGACGACAAATTTTCGAACTCATATGTTACACTTTTTAAATGAATACATCTATCGTTCCATTATTTGAAAACCATCTATGTTCTGTTCTCCTTAATAACACTAATGTTAACAAATTCTTGGAAAAAAACAAAATATTAAAATCAAAAATTAATATTGTCAACAAATATAGCACTGAAATCACCTCGTTTGTGAAAAGTGATTTTTACAATATTTTAAATTTATTCAACTATTATTAGTTAAAAAAAATTTTTTTTGGGTGGTATAAAACCGATAAAACATGTACAATGAGGTATTTATTAGCACCACTTGAGATTCAAGAGAAACAACAGTAACTCTCATCGACAGGCGAAGTATTAAACTGACTACACATAAATATAGGAGACAAGGCTTAGGTGGTAAATATACAATTAATTAGGTACTGACAGATGAAAGGGGAGGGGGAGGAGTTACTAGTTACTAGTTACAAAGTTTACGCCGATTCTATTAATAATTTAATTGCATAATTTTTTTAAATAACGGATTATATTTATCGCCATAGATATTTGGTTTATTACTTGGTGACGTTTATCGTAGTTGCTGAATCCCAGTGCAGGTGGTGATGAGGAGCATACTGCAGCATGTAGAGGGTTGGGGGTGCGGCGGGAGCTCTCCACCCTAACCGCACGGTGCGCCCCCGCACTGCCTCCACTGACACCTCCACCGGCGGGCCAGGAGGCTCTGCAAGAAAACGATAGATAATAATAGTGGTTATTGAACTGCTTTCGATAAACAATAGATATGATTTTTCAAAAATGATTTTGTGTTTAAAGCGAAAAGAATTCAATCAATGCATTCTCACGTAAAGTTGCGTAACATGGAGTCTCTACAAAAGATAGGTTCTAAAACTAACGTAACAGTAGCACTAAGAGGGATGGAATTATGTATGCTGGGCATCACACGAAGAGACAGTGACAGAAGACACGGTGTTCCGGATTCGTAAAATACATTTTGGCGCGTCTTGTGAATCGGCCGCGACCCATGTTATTGACACATTTTCACGTCCAAATTTACACCCATAACCTTTCCTTAATGCTCATCTTGTCAGTGTGAAATGTGACCTTGACGCAGCAGACGTCAACGTGATCAATATTTGTTCGATCGCGACATTGCGATAGCATTCGCGGTGTGGATTTGTCAGCTCCTGTGCACCAGCACTGTATTTGTGATCTTGTGTTTGGTGATCACGTAGTGTTTGTTGTTTCGCCGTCTTCAATTGGAAGTGGAGATCTGCCCATTCGCGTGCCGTTTGTGTGATCTCAGCGGCGACTGCAGGGGTGATGGAGGCGTCATGTACAAGGTAAGGTGAGCAGTCCTTCGGAAACCCAGTTCCCCAAGATCACTAGTCCTTCGACTGGAACCGACCCTTATCCCTTATACCAGGGTTCCCTACTTCCTTTCTTTCCCTCCTCTGCGGCGATTCCGATTTACGATCGGAATCGTCGCAATCCAATTCGCGGGACGTGCGACCTGGAGATCGTGTCATTAGATTCTATCAGCGCAGGGTTTACGTCTTGGGCAGGCCATATTGATCGGATGATAGACATTGTTGAACAAATACAGTTATCCCATGGTACCCGATAGGAATCAAAAGTAGCCGCCCTAAAATCAACCGGACTGACAAAATCATTTAATTTTGCAGAAATGCAAAATAATAAAAATGCTTAAAATAACTTTTAAATCTTCTTATGGCGTAGTTAATATTTTTTCATATATCTCTCACTAATATTTAGGAATTGAAAGATCGTTAAAAATATTCGGCAAAACCATTAAATTTATTTGTTTATTAAACTTTATTTACATACATGTTTTTGATGTAACAGAGGTGAATGTATTATAATATAACATGATGAGCGTAGGATACTATTGTATTGCAATTAAGTATATACTCATAGTTTATTGTGTGGGATGGAGTAGACTCCACCTCTGATATATGCAGCATTGTCCTGGCTACTTTGCTAGACTGAAGTCTGTGTTAAAGTAGCCAGTTTGTTTCGTGTTGTTGTGGTGTTATTTAATTTAAGAAAGATAAAGATTTGACAGGAATAAAAAAAATGTAGTGAGATTGTTGTAGAACTAGTGAATTATTAGTGTACACACTGTATAATGATTTTGTTAGAATTTTGGATATTGATGCTTCTGATCTATCTCTACCCAATTGGTCATATGCTAACATATTTTTTTTATCTTGGTGAGTGAGTGGGCGCAGAAGTACCTTCTGGATGGATAGAGGTGATAGGGGCGATCGCCTTCCCCTAATTTCAGAAATATGGTACACTAAAAATAAATGTATTAGATAGACATGCAAGTTTTTATGTATTTTTGTTTTGTTCAATATCTCGCCCTCATCCTCTTGAAAAAAATCCTGGATCCGACGGTGATTTGATTCTTGTTATCATCATCTGTCAATCATCTATCAATTTAAAAAAATTGGTAAATAATTGTGAGAACTGTAACTTTGGACATATATGTGTGTGGGTGCGTGTCAGGAGAGTGAGTAGATGAGTGGCGGGGGACGAGGATTATAAGAGGCCGTCTCTGGGAGAACGGGTCTCTTTACATCGCTACTTCTCAATAATTTCTAGTCTATCTCTGAATTGTATAATTATTAATTTCTGTAAATACTTCGTAAAATAAAACGTGTAATTGTAACCTAGACAGAGAGTTATTATTACAAGGAACTGAACCCAAGTATCTTGACAGTAAAGAGAGGATGGAACATCGAGGGAATCTGGTGGTACTATGAAAGTTACCCCAATAATTAATACGAATTAACTAAATCAATTAGAAATATGATAATGCGTTTTCTAGAATAAGAAAAGTTTCGGGTTTGTATTCTGGTATCAACCAAATAGTTTTTCGATAGATAGTGTTTGGGACATATATTTATGCTTGAACGAAGATAATGTACTGTGCCTTCCACCTCCCTAACCTTCCTCACCTGCCTCCGAGTCAGTCGATCGGCGACCCTGAACCGGTGCGGTTACAAAAAGATTTCGCCGTATGACAAACGAGTGAGACGTGTGTCTAAGTGTCTATCCTGTGCAATCTGAAGGACTCAAGACCCTGAACGGAGATAGTGTCAAAAAACCTAAAGTTACAGTCCACCTTGGAGGTGCCAGAAGAACGGGACTGTGGTGAGTGGAACTTCCTTCCGAATATTCTGTTTCTTCCGGCATCTATGCTTTTACGCAACAGATAGGACTTGACACGACCAGATTAACCTGGTAAAACTGGAAGATACTCCTGTTAGAAGCCTCAGTAACAGATGAATTAGTATCCGTCAAAACAAAATAGTGCGACGTTATATCTTATCTGCCTAACTCCAGTGGAAACGGTGAGATGCCAAGCGAGATAACTAGTTAGATTATTAATTTAATCTTTCTAATTGATTATTTTAATGTGTATTAAAAATATCACAGAACTGTTCTGAAATTGTAACTTCACAATAAAAATGTGTTTTCATTGTGGTCACGGTCTCGTAGTTTGCACCATATATACATTATTCATGTACAATATCAAGGGTATAGTGTTATTTAAATAACAACAGTCTATGTCGTAAATCATACAAGTTATTTAAACTCTGTTTTATTTACACGCATACATTTATAACATGTGAATTGAGTTACACTACTAGATACCATAACGATACATATTTTTAATATTTAATTTTTTTTTATATAATACTTGCTTTAAGCACTTTAGTTTTAATGTATTAGTTTAAGCTAACATAACTACGATATAACAGATGTACAATAAATATTTGCAAAAAAAATAAATAAATATTAAGATATTATTTTTATATGAGAAGTATGGAAGTCTTGGACATAAGACGGCTTACGACCTGTCTTCGGCTAGCTTAAGTGATCACTTTACACAATGTAACGTTCACCTATTTACCCACGCTACCACATATATCCAATTTTTAGAAGTTGTATATATTAAATCAAGATGGAACATTTCACTTTTATAAAATAATATCTTCGCCTCTGTGAGATATCTTAATCTTAATGACAATCCCCCAGGGGATATAACACAGTAATCAGTTCCTAAAAAGATTTGGACTTACTCAAAATATTGTAAAAAAAATATTAATGTTTTTTTTTATATGTTTCATTAGTTATATGGTATCATAGTAATTTAATGAGCTATCAAAATGCAGTTCAATCAAGTTCACTTCGTTTATAGACAAGGATATTAATTACGTATCTAATGTAATATTACAATTTAATCGATGTACATTCGTAAATGGCAATGTTAGATGATCAGGTTACCTTGGACAGTGAGATAAGTAGAGTGCTGAGCTGCTCCGAAGGGGTTGCTAGCCTTACACAACCAGATACCAGAATCGGTAGGGTCTGTACTGCTCACCAAGATTTCGCTCGTGGCACCCCTCTGCGTCTGGTGACTTGTCACTTTCATTCTGTGAGGTAATTGAATAACAAAACATTTCAATATTTATAGCAGTAACTAATATACAATGTTTAAACACTTTCTTATTTCTTCGACTGGCATCCAAGGTTTTTTTGTTGTTGGTATGATTAATTTATGTAATGTGAAGGTCGACACTTTCTGCGAACGGGGAATCGTTGTTAAACCACGGTCAAAGCAATAATTGAGGTTGCTATATCATCAGATAAACGTCTAATAAGTAGCTCTGGGAGTGCATTATTTCGACCGGTCGTAATAATACCCGGGAGATCGGGGTATGAGAAGAACAATACTTCGGACCATAGGACCACAATACATCGGTCTAACCCACGACCGGCAAATTATCATGTTGGGGAAATATCAACAATCAGTCCAGGTTAGTGGTGATTTTTCATTCTGCATGTGTGATCATATTAAACTCGGGAATAACAAGCTATCGAAGAAATTCACTAGAACATACGATATATCTCTAATAAAAAAACTTTTCAGAATACACAGGAAAATAATTCTTTCATTTGGTGATCACTTCAAATGTACAAGAACGGTCTGAAACCACGATCCTGAAACACCAACTATGGGCAGGTCATTGTGTGCATATGGATGATACACGGTTTCTTAAGCAATGTCTATGCAGCTATCTCACGGTAAAATAAGACAGAACGGACACCCTGAAGGCGAACCTTAGCAGAAGTGGCGTAAACACTGAGAAACAGCAGCCCACGATCGAGGACAATGGCGTCAAAAAGTACATTGTGCCGGGAAAACATGCGAACGTTGACTGTTGTTAAGAGAGTTGACGGAATAACCAAAATCAAATCATAGGATGACACACGAGAGACCTATCTTCAACAAGATAGACAAACCGAGTGTAATATATGACAAGAGCCTAAAAAATGTCGTACTAAATAAGGCAGAAGTAGACTAAAGGATTATGAGCACATAAAATAAATGTAAAATAGAGTAAATATGATATCAAAACTTTTACCAGCTTTAAAACATCCGTTTCGTTGTCGGGTCAGTATAAAACTAATTCCGAAATTCTTTAATATAGATAAATATATATATATTTAAACTTGGAACCTTCTGAAGAAAGGTGGATTAATATATTTTCAGGTTTTATTCTGTTTCTAACATTTTGGATATCATTTCAAAGGTTGTTATCATCAAGGGTTGTTGGATTGGATACTCTTTTTCCACTTTGCCTGATTTCAGCAACCAGCGCCAGACTTCCAGTTGGCACATGCCCTTCTGCAGTTAGTGATCCAGGATCTTCTCTGGCGTTTCTCAGCAAATATTCGGTAATTTAAAAGTAAGATTTACATATAAAATCAATTTTATCGAAAAATATTCTTGTTGCGCCACCGGGATTCGAACCTGGATCTCTTTCAAAACCGGGGAAGGTGCATTATCCGACTATGCTACATCGATGATATTTTTAGCGACAAATTTTCTAACCTATATGTTACCTTTTTGATATTAATACATTTTAATCGTTCCATTATTTGAAAGAGCCATATACCTTATTTTTACAGAATCTCAAATACCTTTGAGTAATCTGATAGCAGACGCCAGAATTATCAATTCATTTTTATTAAATTTTGGACACATTGATACAACTTAATTGTTAGGAGAACACATTATTATTGTGAAGTTGTAATTACAATGTGTTCTTCTAATAAAAATTATCTACATTTTTTGTTCTTAAATTTATCTACACAATGGACGATTTGATAGGCAGAACCATGACCATCAAAGAAGACGCTACCTCACCGATGGCAACTCGCCCATCTTTCGAGTATGTTGAATCTTTTCGTCCATGGTAGAGGCTGATGGGTCTTTAAATCCCTCTTCACGCGTCATACTTTTAACTTCTTGATTCACAAAAAAACACTGTCCCCGTATTGTGATACAAGTCTACGATGAATTTCAGCCCCTTTCACACCCCCCGACCACAAAAATCGGAGCGCTGATCGTTGTTCCTCCTCGGAGTAAACTGCTAGCGGAGCGGACATGTTTGCACGTTAATAGCCGGAAGGTAAATGACGGGAGCGCGCAGAAGGTAGAATGACAACCTTGAAGGCGTGTTATGGATATTATATTTTAAAATTACCTGTCGGAAACAAATTCTAAAGATCTTCCGTTATGTGTCCAGAATATCCTGATGGGATGGTCGCCGAACACTTCGCACATGATGGTGGCTGGGTAGCCAACCTTCGTCGTCGTATTTGTGATGGGAGACTCAAAGTTCACAGGTCCTGTCAAAAATATTAAATTAGTAAATCAGTAAATTCATATCATGTAATCGACTTTAATGAAAGTAATCCCTACGGAAAAAGTTTTTAGATATTAACACAATAGAAATATACGTTTTCCATCTTTTCACCTCACATATTTGTGTGGTTTATGATTTCTAACTATTGATTGATAGCTTTTCGTTTATTAAAACTTATCTTTTACATATCTGGTCAATTTTACTTTAAATATATTCAGTTCCTTCTCCTTTCTTATGTTTTCTAGCATTTCATTAAAAATCATTGATTTCTGAGATTCGGCCTTTTTGCTGAATGGCAGTCTCAGTCTATCTCTTCCTCTTGCACGATACTCGTTTGTATAATATTTTATAAATATTAAAATATAGTCTCACAGAGACAAAGCTATTATTTTTATATGAAAAGTATGTAATCTTGGGCATTACGGGGCTTACGACCTGTCATCGGCTGGCTTAAGTGATCACTTTGCACAATGTAACGTTCACCTATTTACCAACGCAACCACATCTATCAAATTTTTGGAAGTTACATTTTTTTTGATATTCTTTATCATGTAATAGTATAGATGTCGCTGAAGCTGAGACTTAATTTGAAGTGGAGGCTAAGTATATGATTAAAATATATTTTCTACTTAAAAGTCATTCAGATCTTTCAACATTGAACTGATCCGAATATATCCATATTTTCTGAGTATTATTCTCAAAGCTTTATTTTGCAACACTGATAATTGTTGCGTTTCTTCTTCGTTAGCCAAACACAAAATGCCGCTGCAGTAGTTGATGTGAGGAATAATAACAGAGTTGTATACTATGTTTTACAACACTCAACGTCTATATCAATAAAACATTCTAAATGTATTAATTAATTAAAACTTTAGAGTAAATAAACGGTACTAACTAAAGTTAAAATGATTTATTTCTACCCTTTTTTGCCAACTAATTAAAAGGTGGATTAGAATCAAATAAATCATTTTCTATTATAATTATTTTCCGTGAATAATTTTTGAGGAGATCGAAAAGTTGTACAGAAAGATTGGTCATATTGATTATAAGTGTTGGTTGCTTATCGTACACTTCTTACCACTGTAAGATTTACATCAAGGTTCCTATTTGTGATGTCCTTGGATTATACCGATGTATGTGTGTGTGTGTGTGTGTGAATGCGTGTGTATGTGCGGATATAAATAGTGATCACACACGTGAGCGCGGGCCTCTTTTGCAGCGCTACCGTTCGTCTCGTAATAACAACAGGTGGTATATCTTGTATATCAATTGTATCCTACTCTAATAAATAGACACATTTTTTTTGTTTGGATGGAAATCAAGAAAAAATAACACTTGCGTACTTCTATTCTTATTATTTAAGAATTAAAACAGCTCACTATTGACAGATATGAAGATGTCCTTGTGAAGGGGTTGGCCCACGCCGTTTTCCACTCTGCAGGAGTATACCCCTTCGTCTCCAGATGTTACCATGTCCAGCATCAGGCTGCCGTTGGGGAGGCTCTGCAGACCGCTACCCCTCTGTTCTAAAACCGAGCGCCAGGCGCCGCTGCCTTCTGAAATACCATATGTACATCAACAATATTGTTAAGTATGTGACTGTTATATTATGTTATGTATTTCGGGATACATGTTAATCTTTAAAGTATTTTTTGATAGCATTAATTATCTCTTTGTTATCATTAATACAATATAATAGTTTTGTACCTGAATTTTTCTTTCAAAATGTATTATATTTACATATTTACATACATTTAAATACATTGCCCAACTAGACAAGCCTATTTTAGGGCAAATTGATAAACTAATATATTTCATAAAACCAAAACTCATCAAAGGCAAAACGCAGTAAGATCGAATACATATTTAAGGAGAAAAAAAAAAAGAATATATATAAAATATAAAAAAGTGAATAAAAAATACAACGAAATAATCCATTATCTGTTTAATGTAAAAAAAACCAGTTCCAAATCTAGTACTATTTGATGTATTTGAATATACCACAATTGATTGAACGTTCAATGACATGATATTAGGGGCAGCTAAATACGCGATTGATTCCAACGTTGGCCGCTGCGCGAAAAGTTTGCTTTTAAATAATAAGATTACATAAAAATTATGAATTAAATATATTAATTAGAAAGATATACATATAAAATCAATTTTATCGAAAAATATTGTTGTTGCGCCACCGGGATTCGAACCTGGATCTCTTTCCTAACCGGGGAAGGTGGATTATACAACTATGCTACAGCGACAATTTTCGAACCTATATGTTACCTTTTTGATATTAATACATTTAATCGTTCCATTATTTGAATGAGCCATCTACCTTATTTTTACAGAATCTCAAATACCTTTGAGTAAACTGATAGCAGACGCCAGAATTATCAATTCATTTTTATTAAATTTTGGACACATTGATACAAATTTATTATTAGGAGAACACATTCTTATTGTGAAGTTGTAATTATTCAAAACAGACGGTCTGTGATATTTTAAATATGAATTAAATTAAAAGATTATATAACTTAATCAGCATAAACAACAGCAAACGAATAATAACACAATTTATCGTTCCGGTGACATGCGTGTTATATTTCGGCTTTCTACTTACTTTACGGCTTATCAAATTAAATACAATTAATTCATTACAAATTAGTCAGGTCGACGAACGCATTTACATTTAAGTCCACTTGAGATCCCAAGGGTTGGTGTTTATGTTAACCAGCTAGAATTCATAAAAACTGTTTAGACTAGCTTAACAAATCTTCCCTTAAAACAAATAATGTTTATAATAACCGATAACAAAGGATAAAGATCACTATGTTTTGGGTATTGGTAAAGACCAAAGTTGAAAAGTCTAATAAATAAATAATTTCAATTTCAATACTACACCGGTGTGAAAAATATAATTTGTGCACCGCCAGTCGGCAACAGTACGCGCTTACGCCGACCAAAAGAGATAAGACAAAGCGGTTTATGTCTTTGCTATGTACAACACTGCACACTGGAACGTTACATGCCTGGCTTATTATTCAAAACATTGAGCATGAATATCTGAAATAAAATCATTTACCATCTCTCTTCATCCAGTGAACTTGAGGCTGGGGGTATCCACTAGCACCGCAGCCCACATGACCCTGGCGTCCAATCACCATGGAGCTGTTCTGTGGTTCTTCCACCCATTTTGGAGCCACTAAAAATGTAAAATATGTACCTTTAGCTTCTTCGGTTAACTTTTTTACAATAACACTGCTCAAGGAGTGGAAACGCGAAGAATAGAAAATTAACACTCTATCAAATTTAACTATTCTGTCTGAACAAGGGGTTTAGGAAATACGGGATGCAGAAAGGGTGGAAGGAAATTGGGAGAGAGGGCTGAAGGACCAACCAAAACCAGGTAGAAACACGACCCACCTGAAAAATGCTCCTTTACTTTGCGGCAGTCAACGCACCGATGGTAAACGATTACTGACAAACTTCAGCTTCAACTGGTCCAAACCATAGACAACAAAAAAAACACAGAAAAGATTTCCATGATCACATGAGCGAACACATGAATAAGTTAAAAAGATCGAACATATTTAAATCATGGAAACTCCACCATTAAAAAAAGAGGATGAAAGGAATCATATCTGGTAGAAAATCACCAATGGTTGTTACGACTTACTAGAATGTACAAAAAATCATCCACAATATAAATTAGCTGCAGTTACTTTGATATGTTTAGAAGTTTATCCATAGATCAGATCTGTAA
Organism: Eubasilissa splendida; assembly: GCA_031772225.1. Lineage (NCBI taxonomy): Eukaryota > Metazoa > Arthropoda > Insecta > Trichoptera > Phryganeidae > Eubasilissa > Eubasilissa splendida. The sequence goes on from CM062862.1 coordinate 5,026,122, forward strand.
ATATTTTTTTTATTTAGATTGGATGTATATTTAGAGGGAAAATTTAAAATAATGATTGACGGTTTGTATAATTAATTTATCTAAGACCTCTAGCTAGTAGAAAACTGATGAACCATACGCGATCTTTATCACAGATATTATTTTACTTTTAAAGTAAAGCATCAAAGTTGTGATATGAATAATGCCTCACTAATTATATATTAAATTTCTTTCATTTACGTAATGCTTCCGTAAAAAGAGTACCTTTGATGAATAATTCAGCAGACGCATTAACTCTAGCAGCATGGTTAGAAGCAATGCAGGTAAAAGTGCCGCAATGCTGAAGGCCAACTTTTCTGATCACCAGCACACTGAACAAGTCCAAATTCCTTTCTTCAATCTGAAAAGTATGAATATATATTTTAGAAAATTAAAAAAAAATTAATAAATGTGGTTTCAAGGTTCACATGTGTGTGTGTGCCGGTCCACGGTGCGCGGGCGAAGTAGGAGGTATGTGTGTGCATGTATTGTATGAGAGGCGTTATAAGCGAAAGCGCCGGGAGTGCGAACGCTCTTTTTTCTGCTCTGTAGTGATTTAGATAACTTACGTAGCATTATAATAAACTGTCGTATAATGTTACCCGATATGAGGTTAATTATCGATCCATACACTGAATAAAATAAGACTTATCAGGAGACACATGAAGAGGTGAATGAAATAAAATATTTCAGAGTAGTAATTAACAATAAATATAAATTCGACAAACATATTTTAATGACCACATATAAAATGGCCATAAAAATTGGTATTTTAAGCAGAATAAAAAATAAATAAACATCGCAATTAGTTTACAATTCAATATTCACTCCGCATATAAATTATTGTTCAACAGTATCTACTATTTTTGCTAAATGAAGTTCATTAGAAAAAAACTCTAATAATTCAAAACAGAGTAATGAGAACTATTTTAAGATGTAATAGATATACATTAATAAATTTTATATTAAAACAATTAAAATTAATGACGGTTAAACAAAAAATTATACAAAATGTTGAAGTATTTATATACAAAATTAAAAATTGATTATTGCCATCATACATGAATAAATATTTAAAATATAATTTCGAGGTCCGTATGTATCTTACGAGAAGTCGGTGGGATTTTAGACGTCCACAAACAAATCTGGCAGGATCACTGAATAGTTTATACTATAAAGGTTACAAATTGTTCAATGAACTGCCAGCAAATGTGAAGGAAGCAACTAGTCTTGCTATCTTTCGTAGGTTAAGTGCGAAATATGTTTAATAACTAATTTATGTTTAATAACTGATCACTTTTCATCTGTTTATTTTATTTTGTATTTATAATCTCTTTACCTGACTTTGATCTCATGGCAAACAGAGTCCCGGGTACTGAGACTCCTCGCTTCTTCATCTGTTGTAGCAACTGATGCGGTAATTGGGTTAGGTGGTGTTCAACAAAGGGGGGAAGAGAGAGAAGTTACTGCTGGCAAATGGCAGGGATCTGCTTTCCTGGGGCAGAGTTTTTAATAATCTAGTAAGACTATCTTTGATCGCCTAAATCTATATTGGATGGGAGAAATTAAATCGTATGTTGAGAGGGTATTTATAGTGGGGTTAGAGAGTCCGGGATTTGACGAGATGATCCCCTATTAGGGGGATGCCTGAGTCGCAATAGATGAGTGTAACTATCGACCAGCTAGGCGCGCCCAGGGCTAACCGGATGGCTTTACTTTGGAATATTTTTATATGACCTTTGAAGGTGTGATCTCAAACGGGGGCTGCATAGGTGAGAGTAGGCCTGGGAATGGCCTTGTATAGCAGGAGCTTGTTGTCAATGGAGAGTTTACTATTTCTGCCCATTAGTGGATAAAGAGCTGACAGTGCACGCGAAGCGGCAAAGATTTTATTCTGTACGTTATGGCTCCACATTTTTACCTAACGCTAATTGATATACGATATAATAAAAAAATTTTAGTGTTGCATACTAGAATAATAATAAGAATATTACAATTTTTACAACTAAATAAAAAAATATACATACATTTATAATTAATATTAAATTTAACATACCTTCAGATTTGACGAAATTGGTAAGCCGTCTTTTAACCAGTTGAAAAAAACCGGAGTATCACCACTTTTAACACTGCATACAACTTTGGCTATTTGACCTTCTTGTATATTAGAGCCAAATGTCAGCTCGTCCAACAGCGGTGGCTCCAGAACCTGGATTTCAAACGATCGTCTGGCCATTTCTCCCGTCGGGCTTGTAACGGTGCACGTATACATGGCTCCGTTTTCAGAACTGTCGACATTCTCGATCACCAATTTTCCTTCTTCATCAGCTGTGAATGCGCGTCGGTGTCTGCTGGCGAAACTCGTAATAGAAGTTTGTCTCGATGACTTCACTTGCGGTGCTTCATTTTCTTTATCTTTAATGCGAACGTTCTTCACTAAATTGTCAAGGATGTCAGTTTTCATGGAAGTCGTTATATTCTTTTTAATAAAATTTCTTTTATATCTCTCATAGTGGATTGGTTGCAGATCGGAACGTTCCCATTTCACCTTGCTGAAATATAATCACTACATTGTAATATAGCTTTAGTTGTTTTAATTAAGTTACCAGGGACATCTGAGAACCCCCTTGCAACAACACTGTATATCGGTTTTCATAAATGTTGCTAGATAGTCGAAGAGTCTATTATATTCTGCAATCTATTCAAAGTCAACCTTTTGCCTTGAAACATTAATATTTATCAACATCGAAAAAATATAGTATTGTTTTACTTTTTAGCTCTCCTTGCTACAGTATCTAACATTCACTCAACGTGAACTTATCGTATTGAAGCATATCATTACTAAATAGATAAATAAAATTGCGAGCTTCGGCGGTTGCGAGTTAGTCCAACAATTACCGTACTTAAAAAATATTACATTAAAAATGCTATTTAAAAAAATATTACGTATACAAAGAAATGTAAATTTATTACCTTATGGGGTAGCCGTAATAAGGGCAATGAATGACGGCGGTTGTTCCAGATAATATTTTTATGGGACCCAGGCTCCGAATGTAGGGTGGACCTAAAATTTTCAGGTACTATTAATTTGATTTATTGCGTTAGATACATGGTTGAATTAAAATGTGTGAAGTGTTTGCTGTAACATATGCCGATGAATGGTTGAGTCAATTTTTTAAAGAATTATTGAAGATATTGAAAGCAGGAGATAAGCGATGATTGTGATCTAAAATCTAATAAACGGTATGAAAAGATGTAATGACAGTGAATGTTAAGCTGTCATCGAAAATCAGCCCACAGCCGCTGTCTTCTGTAAGATCTTCCAAGATGCCTTAACTTAAGGATTCAGGATTTTGCTCTTCAGGCATCTCTGAGGACCACAATTGTGAAATCCAGTCGGATATAAGATAAGATGATTACGATGATGTACCTCGTGTTCAGAGATATTGCAAGACTCAGACACTAAAATAAAAAAATATAAAAATGGCCATGGTCAATGGTCAATGGGCGAGCCATATATCTATAAGCAGAGAAAATCGATGAACGGGAACAGTAGAAGTGGCATGGTCATGGGGAAGTCTTAATTCAGCAATTAATCTATAATGGCCGAAAACTGTTATACAAAAACAGCCTTATTCCCAGTTTCGCTTTAGCTAGGCATGTAATTAAAACGATCTTTGCAAGCATGCTAAACAATGTTGTATTGGATACATAGCATTAACTCCTTGGTCGCCCACGTCGAAAACTTGCGACAGAGAAAGAGATGCTACGAGAACTGACAGAATTTAAGTTGGCTTTGAGTATATCGGACACCCACTTGATAGTCCGCGGCGTCTATTTCTCCATAATTTTCCAAATAACCATCAAATAACGCATGCTTGGATTTATAACCAAATTATTATTTCCAGTAGTGACATTGTACGGCGCCCCATAGAAATCTATTTCAACTCGAGAACACCACGAATTACGTCTTAAATCGAGTGTAAAAATCGTCATTTTTCCTTCATACAAAATTGACAGTTGGCGCTCACTTTTGCATTGCCAGATCGCAATTTAATTAAATTTGACACGTCAACGTCAAAGTGCTGACATTTTTACAGTTATCGAATTTTCTAAAACTTTTTGATTTTATTTTTACTGAAAAAAGGCGAAGGTGACTAATTTCGATAATAGAGACTGCCGACTTTTTAGACATTTCCGATATGCTCGTTAATCGAGAAGGACGCGATAAGTTGGAAAATATCTGGAACGTTCCGATTTGAGTAAATTGTCAGCTAGATTTTGACGTACGTTTGCGATATTTCTCGTTTTTACTGCTAAGTAATTTAATTGAATGAGATATTATTTTTTTAGTTATTAATTAATATACGAGTGTTTAACTATAAATACAGCGAGTGCGCCGTTAGGCAGCATTGGCCATTATGCGTGTTGTTAGTGCTATATAAGTGCGGTATGTAATGTGTACGTACTTGTGATGTGACTTAAGCATATACATATTTAAGCATCACATTAAGCACAATAATAATATTAAAATCTGATGTCGTCCTTCTAAATATATAATAATATTCTAAGTGTTATGGCCTGACAACACCATCAACTTCTATTTTTTTTTTTTTCAACTCTTTCATCTCAAAACCGTACGAAATCGCGGATGATGAAAGAGTACCCGCGTTTTTTTAGTTATACCAACGTATTCATTGTTTTTACGTAAAAATAAAATTACGTATGATGCTGTTTCGCTGATTCAGAAATTAGCTAGCTGGTCCTGAAAATGTTCCTATCTTCTAACGCATCGTCAGATTTCATTATGAATTTTCATTGATGTATGCAGTCGCTGCAGAAGTTTGCACAAAACTGATGTTGTTTAGCTTAGGTTAATGTACTATGTGCAAGTTATAATTAGTTTTAAGTGCTACAGTAATGGCTGCAAACCCTCAGTTATCTGTTTTGAGCAGTGTGACCATGCAACTGTATTATTACAGTAATGTTACCCCACGGGATAGCGCACCGGTTAGCGCGACCCGGTTGTCAAAATTGTAAACCTTTTTTTGTTTATTGCTGAATATTTGTTACTCACGATGAATTTATATTTTGAATAATTTAGCATTCAAGTAGTTCAAAATATTTTATACTTTTGCTTCTGAAAATATTATAAAATGCAATATTTGATTATGTCAAAGAACACAAAATTACTGGATTTTTACAAACAAAGGCACTGTTATTAAATAAATATCAGACATCTCATAGAGACGAAGCTATTTTTTATTATATTTAATGGAAAATATATAGAAGTATGGGGTAATAACAGGGCTTACGACCTGTCTTCATCTGGCTTAAGTGATCACTTCACGTTCACCATTCTCACTACATCTATCAAATTTGTGAAAGTTGTATATATGTTAATATTAATATGTGGACTCGCTACACTATCGCCATCTATGGACCAAATTTAATAATTCATTTTTACCTGAAACAGCATTTATGTGAACTCAATGAGATGTATTAAAAATAGCTTCGTCTCTATGAGATATCTGATATTTATATATTATAACATGCATTATTCTTTTGAAAAACCCCTCAAGGCCTCAAAATCAAAATAAATGATATTATTATAATTAATATGATAACAATGCATTACAGTTGAATATAATAATAATATAAATATAAATTAAATAATTAAAAAGATAGCATAAATCTATCTAACGAAAAAACAGTCATCCCCGGGAATAATCAAATTTCATCTACATTTGTTTTCTTACTGAATCATCTATTTTTTCCATGGGAAGCGACCATCTTTTAATTAATTACAGTGTTTCTCAAAAAGCTCTGAGTAAAACCCGCCAGATGGCACCAGTACTTTCTTCTTTTTAAGAAAATTGATGTGATTATTATTTAAATGTGATTTAAAAAATAAGATAATATTTCATTAAAATGTATTTGTGTTTGTGATTTTAAGTGGAAAATAATTTAATAGGTTTGTTTTTTTTTATATATTTATCATTGCTTGTTTGTATATCTGTTCATCTATTATTTATTTATTTTATGTATGGTGGATTGACTAACTCAAACAGTGTGCTATACTAATGAACATCTATCTAACCATAGACGTCTATCCTTGCTTCATGAATGATAGTCTCATTATTGGAGGATACAGCCGTGCAGGAGTAGGTTCCCGCGTCCTCCGGCAGCGCTCGGGAGATATTGTAGCTGTCTCTGAGCAGCGCCAGGGGTAGCGACAGCGTTTGGGGTTGGCCGAGGGGCAGAGGAGTCCCGTCTCGGGCCCAAACCAAACGAGAGGCTCCCCGGGCCCCGCACCACAGCTGCAGACCGGCCCCCGGAGCCAGGGCTTGAGAGCGGAACCTCTCCACCAGAGCGAAGGACTGCCGCTTGGGTCTCTGTCCGCCTTCTGAAAAGACACGTTTATTAACTTTGTTTTATTTGAACCACTGTAAGTTAAGATTTTTAATGAAATGCCAGAAAATATAAGAAAGGAGGAGAAACTGAATAGATTTAAAGTGAAACTGACCAAATACGTAGAAGATAAGTTTTAGTAAAATAAAATACTTTAATCTTATTTCTATTAGAGCATATATAGAAGTGCTATGTATGCACTATGTAAAGAATTAAATAAATAAATCATCTTTACAGAATGATGAATTACTATCAATGAGATAACAGAGTTCCTAAAGATCTCATGAGTATAAGTCATCCTAACTTTGTAAATATATTTGTGGACGTTGGTGGGGCGAGAATTTCAGCGAGAGCCTCGTTCCAGAGTACAGGTCACCTGCGTCGTCGGTCAAACAGGGAGTGGCGATGATGACGGTGGATTTGAATCACTGCCCCCGCACATTTGTAGAAGTTTTCTGTTCGGTGGGTGCTAAGGCTTCTGATGTTTATGACAAATCACCTTCACACGACGGACATTGCATTGCATTACTAGCCACTGGCTTTCAAATGATGAGCCATCCACCATATTCTTCTGATGGCATGATCAGCTCTTCCTCAAACTTTAAACAAAATCTCGGCAGAAAAAATTGACTCGATGATATCATTTTAACTATGTAGCCGTATTTTGACAAATTCTTCTGTTGGCGCAAGTCGAATACTCATTCCCTGTCCTCTTTCGTCCATCCAATCATCTATACCTGTCCCTCTCTGGCCGATTACCTTGTATTTCACCGCCGGGGATTATTCTCCGATTGTTTTTTAGTTTTTTTGTGCTTCTTCCAGCCGCCCTACACTCACGCCGTGCGTATCGCTTGGACCGCGCATGGGAAGTGAATCCTTTTCGGAAGTGCCGTCATAGATATCTCGGTTTGGCATAATATACGCGCTTGTTAAATATTTAAAACCATTCTAGATACAGTCCACGGGACCTTATCCCACCACCTTCTATAAAACGGAATATCGACATTGAAGCATCATTGGGAAAAATGCGTTAGGCTTCAAAAATAAAAGTGTTTCCAACCATACTCTAGTGTAAATGACGGAACACAATTTTTATTTATTTTATTCATTGAATGCACAACGTACGTGGTTATGCGAACTGGCTCCTTGCTGTACTCTGGAACTAAAACGAAGTATCAAAATTAAGTAAACCGAATGTAAGAAAAAAATGAAGTCATTACGTATTTATGTGATCTTCTGAAAAAGCTTTATAGCTATTTAAAAATGTATCAATTACAAAAGACTACAAACATATATATAAGTTTAAAATTTTTCGGAATCTTAAATGCTTAAATAGCGAAATCGGTAACTCAGTTCCCCGGCAAAGAAAAGTTCCGGGATTGTATCCCGATGGTAATCAAATATTTCGAAAGACGTATATTAATTTTATTTATACATCTTTCACCTAGATTCATCTAATTTGTTTTAAACAACATGATAAACTTTACAATAAAATGAGCTTTCATAAAAAAATATACATATTACAATCTGATCATACATTCTCTTCTCGCACACATGCCCAAAAAATTGAAAGATTCGTCTCAGGCAAATAGTTTAGTTTGTCCTTGATGTTTAATTATAATTATAGTATTGATTATAATTATGATAACACATGAACAAATTGATGATAATTGTGATAACACAAGAACAAATTGATGATAATTATAACACATGAACAAATTGATGATAATTATGTTATCATGTCATCATTATCACCAAATTAAAAGTAAAACCATCACCTTTAATATATCTCGTATACCAGGCAGTAAAGGTTAGTTCTTATGGGACATGAAATAAAACAAAACGTATTACCTTTCCTCTGGAAAGATATATATTTCAATTTAAAAGATCTCGACCTTTAAAAATATTTTAGGGTGGCGTTATGAAAGTGTAAAAAGGTTCCGCGACTAAATTTGATTGAGAAACTATGCTCTAGTATTTTTTGAGGCTGTGAATTTTCCAGCCCTACCCTTCCGATAAAAAAAACATGTTTTCGTAAAAAACTCAAAAAGATGAAATAATATTAAAAGTAAGCTTTTAATATCTTATGTGCTACGAACGTGTTTAAACAGTTTTTGAAAGTTCACTCATATATATAATACTTACCGCGCCAATGGAGAAACTAGAAACACGTGCATGAAGTACTTAGCATATTGCTATGTCCTTGCATCAGAGTTCTCACGTTAAAAAAACACCTGGACATATTTAGTACGTTAAACATCTTATATCGCGTAATACGTAGACCTGTCTATATAAAGGGTGTCCAGCGGAAAATTTTCAAGTTTTATATTAAATAAAAAAATCCCCTTGTGGGCTTTTACATAAGAATACATTATTTAATATAACAGTACAATTTTAATTAACATTTCAATATAACAATTTAAATATAACATAAAAAAAATAATTTACGTTCAAATATTTCTTCAGTTCAGGTATACTCCTGCAACGAAAAATGTCAACGAAATTCAACTTGTTACCAAGCCGATGCATCCGCGATATTGCAGAGTTAACATCGTAATTATTTCTATGTGTACTTACAAAGAACACTTCATGTTGTCTCATTTGAGTTGGTACTTTACACGAGACCATTTGTATCAACTCAGGGCAGTCCAACATGATATTGATAATTTTATATATAAATACTATATCGCTCACATCTCTTCTCCAAGAAATTTCATTAAATAATCGTAATTTATATTTTTTATCGGAATATGCAATTTAAGATTGATAAATCTTAGAAATTTATGTTGCACTTTTGCGATTTTTATAATATGTGAGCCATAGTAGGGAGACTAGAGTGGAATCAAATTCCAGCGTACTTCTTACAATAGATGTATATGAAGTTGTTAGAGAGCGAAGCGAGTTCAAGATTTTGGCTGTTCTTAACACAATCCTAAGGATTTCATCGCCTTGTTACAAATTTCGTTGAATAAATGACAATTTTTCATCGAAGAGCCCACCCAAATCCCGCATAACTGCGACTCTACTTAGATTAATATTGTTAAGGCTATATTGAAAAGGGAGATGATTTTTACTTCTCGTAGAGGCGTTTGTCACGCACATTATTTGATCTCTTTTAGTACAAGCCAGTAGAATGCCACCATTGAGCCGTTTAGACATGAAACTTTCTTAAATAATAATTTTTAATGTATTAATTATAAATATATACATATAAAATCAATTTTGTCGAAAAATATTGATTTTGCGCTACCGGGATTCGAACCTGGATGTCTATTTCCAAATACACTACCAATTGTGTTATAACGCCAGTATTTTTCATGACAAATTTTCGAACCTATATGTTGCACTTTTTCAAATTAATACATCTGTTGTTCCATTATTTTTGAAAGCCATCACATTATTTGGGTTGGAAATAGAGATCCAGGTTCGAATCCCGGTAGCGTAATAACAACATTTTTCGACAAAATTGATTTTATATGTATGTATATATTTATAATTAATACATTAAAAATTAGTATTTAAAACATCACAGACCAATGTTCTGAATAATTACAACTTCACAATAAGAATGTGTTCTCCTTAATAATGAAACTTTCTATTACTTAAATTATTATTTATGGTACAGTTTCTAAACTAATAGCAAGTGTAACTTTTATCTTAGGAAAACCTGCTTTCAAATATACATTTTTTATCATAGAGGTGTTTGGAAGTAAATGTATCAAATGTTAATAACTAAATAAAAAAAATGTATCCAATCATCTATACATCTCAGCATCTGATGTGTCTAAATTAATTAAATCCCAGATTCTTGGTCCATTCAAAACGAGGCCAGTCGCAAGTTTGTGAAACTTGTGTAAATAATTGAAACTTATGTAACAACTCAAGCTTTGCCCAAAATAGCTCCCTCGCCTCGGTAAAACTGTTCAGCTTTAACTATGTGCTTATATATTTATGTAATATAATCCCTATTCTAATACCTAAGCTGTGTGATTCATCAATCATAATTATATATACACAAATAATAATTACACAATCGTTTATCGGTAGTCACTTTCTCACTTTCTCAAAATAGAATATATTATTTCTTTTGATTTAATGAAACGTGAGACGTAAACGTCATCAACTATTGCATAATAGCATTTTACCCACCCTAAGAGTCGTGTGACATTCTCCTCCAGCAATACATTTCGAAGGCGTCTATTTTCCGCTTGTCGCCATTGCGGACTGTCCAGGTCTCCACTGCATACATGAAGATTGGAAAAATGAGGGTGTTGTACAATCTCCGAGTTGCACGTCCCGTGGAGAGGATTACGTTAATTGCGGTTGTGAGTCGAAATTACCGCAGGGTTGGGAAGCAATATCCGGAATCGGATATAGGAAGAGAATTTTTATTGAAGAACCACAGATCTTGGGGAACTACAATTTAGAAGCAATGCTCGCCTTATCTCGAGTATGGCACCTCTGAAGTCCCTGCAGTAGCTACCGAAATCACATACTGCATGCAAGAGTATGGTCAACAATCTCCACTCCCAAATGAAAATTCACCCACGGCACACACAAACAACAAACAATATGAACACAAATCACAAAAAAAAACAGTGCTCCATCACACTGGAGATGATTGGTCTAATATTGATCTAGTGACGCCTCGACAGTGCCAGGCTCCAATTCAAACTGAGGGCAAGCAATAGGAAAAGGGTCAAAGGGACATGTGACAACAATATTATTCGGGACCGATATTAAAAAACGCGCCAAAAGTGTGTTTCACGAATACAGATCAGGTTAGAATTAACATAATTTTAGTTACATGCTTTATGTCACTTTCTATATTATCGTAAATTATGTGTGTTTTGGAATTTTCTGCCCACTGTTACCGAAGTGGAATAGTTTGTCTCGACAATAATGGAATGATGTATACGTGACAATAGGAATATTTACGATGTAGGTTACGGATGAACATGGATTAAAAGATGATGGAAATAAACAGCGAATTATTTTACGATGCAGCGAGATAAGCTGTCGCCACGGGGATGAAGCGCTGAGCTTCTCATTTTATCTACCCTTGCGAAAAGACCTTGCCACGTGATAACACAAGGTGTTTCAGAATTATTACTTAACTATTTTAATATAGTTAAGTAAACATTAATGGAATAATTATGTATTATTCTAATGCGATTCAAAGTTAGCATTTTGAAATAATAATTTGAAATAAATTATCTTTTTTTAAAATTTATTTGACATTTTTACAATGTTTTTATAACATGAACTAAATATTTTACATTATTTAAATTACATGGTTTTTTTTTCGCTTACCTCTCCAAAAAAGAGACTACCTCTTGTGCTTGGAGAGGTAGTGACATTATAATAATTTTATAGAGAGTTATAACATTTGTAGTCTATTATTATTATGTCATTGTGTGAGTGTTATATTATTATTTAAATGAGCCTTTTGAAGTGTTTATTTAATTTTTTTCCTAAACACTTTTATATCTTTTATTTGTGTAGGAAGGCTATTGAAATTTTTTATCCCTAAGTACATCAAATTTTGCTGATAGTGTTTGGTGTTACATTTAAGAATTTTAAAGTTATTTTTAAATATTAATGATGTGCTTGTTTCAAATTTGATAGTGTTAGTTTTTTTAATTAATTGATAATTTGAGATTTTATTGTTAATATTTTTTATTTTGGGACCTGAGAATTTTGCAAAAAGTGTTTGTGTTGAAAAAGTTGATCTTTTTTTAATATTACTTTGACGATTGTTCTCTGTATTGTTTTTACCGAGTTCATTATATTATTATATGGTCCTCCCCACCCAATTATTCTATTCTGGTTTAGTGTACCTTTTTAAAATTATTTATACTAAAAATGTTTCATAATCTTATGAATATATAAATTGTTGTTTTATATATATATATATAACATTTTTATTTTGATACAAATTAAATGTATCAACTAGAAAGATATATAGAAAAAATAAATTTATTAAAATACCACAGAACTATGTTCTGTAACTTCGCAATAATAGAACACATTATTATTGCGAAGTCTAATTATAAAAAAAAGTGTAATACATGAGACGCGTTTCGCCTTATGAGAGCATTATCAATCTAATCATTTTAAATTCAACAACTTGTAGAACTAAGAAAACAAATGTTTTTATTTTCTTACGAGTGATTATGGAATTCTACAAACTTACCTTTGAAACAATAAATGTATGATACATGCGTATAATACAGTCCAATCTTTACTATTCTCTTTCGAACACTGAGGACTGACCCTGGAGACCATGCGCTTTTGTAGTTGTGCTATAGTTTTAATACTGGGTTAATTCTCTTTAGAAGTAAGATTATGTTTAGGCGATTATGTGTGGATGTATTCCTATAAAAAATAGTATATGATGCATTTAAATTACAGCGCCGATGACTTGGTACTTTGCGTAGGAACGTGGTATACAATCAGTTCAGTTAAATTAGGGGCGTCCAGTATGCCATTTACTATTTTAGATAAAAATAATAAATCACTTAAAGTTCTTCTATATAAGTTAGTTAAATTAAGAGTGCTAATTCATGCACTTTATAGAATGGAGACCAAATAGAGATGAATTTTAAATTGTTGTATTAATGTCATTATACAATATATACATTCGGTAAATCGGATTGACGAACGCATTATTTCTGTGGTAGACATCTAGTCTGAGTTTTATGCTTCCTTAATGATCTGGTATTGATTAGCCATCATGTGATTTCGTTTTGTTGTGTTTTCGATGATAGTTTGATCTTTATAACAGATTCATGGATGGACCTTGCACATGTCTATGTGCACCACTACGTAGACATTTTTTTATTTTAAGTAAAGCGGAAGGGGGGAGGGGGTATCCACCCTTTACCGGGACCAGTTTAGAAGTCAGGACTTCTTTGTTGGTCCCACTCATCAAAGCTAACACGACTTTAATTCAATAACATATTTAAGTATATGCAAAATAAAAAAAGAGAAGAAATTCAATGTGGTTATTAGCAATTATTGCAAAGATTTTAAAATTTAGATCCTCCAGTGTCCCTTAAGCTTACTTATAAAAATCATATAACATAAATCCATAGAATATATTTTTACATACATATAAAAAATTAAGGTGCAGTAGTTCAAGGCAGACACTCAGGGATCCATTCATCAAAAAACACTCCCAAAAGAGGGACAGTGGACGAGACACAAAATGGATTGAGTCACACTTACACGGACAGACTAACAGAGTTGCAAAACACGAGGTATGGAGAGTGAGAGGTAGGTGCGTAGATGGAGCCTCACCCATGCAGGCCGGCCTAACTACCTACCTAAGGAACTCCAACGAGTCACCCATACCCGAATAAATTCCTTATATAAAACAAGATTCGTCCCATTACTAATTAGATCAGCATTGTGTCTAAGTGCAGTCAAACCACCATCATACGTTCACGTGCATTTCTAAGTATCTCACAAGTCCACAAAATATACTCAGGCGTCTGTTATGCTACTTGTCTCAGTACCTATTGGTTCTCCCTCCTCCTATACCCTAGAGCACGATATTTCTGTGTGTGTTGTCTCTAATTTTATGAAGCACACTACGCTATTGTGCATAGATAGTAAAATATAAATTCAGACAAAGGAGCACCACTGCAGGTAGGTTGTGTTCCTCCTAGTGTCTGGTTGGTCATGTCACAGTACTAAATCACATTCATCCGTCCTTCACCCCGATTCTCAAATAATGATGATGATGATAAAAAAAAATATTTCTCACTTAAATATATCATACCTCTACAAAAAATGTACGCACGAGCCTTCGAGATGAATAAATGAATATAGATTATAAAACATACATTTAGATCTAAAAATAAATTATAAAACTTTAGCGTAGGACTCTATCTTTCTGCGACGGCACATACATAATTAATTGAAAAGGGACTTCACAAAAAATTATCATAAATTATCTAAAAACCTTAACTGAAATTCGGATAAAAATCTCCATAATCCTTAATTAAAATTCCATGTACATACTTCCAGCCCCCGCCCGACCGAGAGCGAATTCCTGGCGTATCATAATATCCGATAATTTCCATTACGCCAGTCTTGATCCTTGCAAATTAAGATGGTCGCTGTTTGGCCAGGATTCCAGAAATCTCCAGTTTCCTGGAAGCACTCAAGCCGCGCTGGAACCCGCCAAATCCTCGGGAGGAAAATCGACAGATGGCGGGGCTAAAGCTTTTTACAGTCCCACCAAGGATCCGCACAAATCCCGGATAATAGCTACACAGTGGTTTCAAGATAGGATAGTTCCCTACAGTGTAAACATCAAATAATATTATCTCCTTAATACGGTATAAATTATTATATTACTTTTACCCTAATATTATATTCTTATACCTTCTACTAGATAATAATATTTTTTGTTCCCGTTTCATTCGTTTGATTACTTTTAAATAATATGTAGGTACCTATATATAAGCTATTACGTAAGCATAATAGAATGCTAAAAGATTTTTTGAACAACTTGAATAATTCAGCCCCTACAAGAAAATATCTGCCGTGAAGTTGCTGCCATTGAACCAGCACTTTGGTCTCGTGCGTTTGCAAATTTAAGAGTCCGATTACAAGAGTGTCTTGAGAGAAACAGACGGCATAAAATCCGTATCATTAAACTCCATTTTGTATAACAAAAATATGAGAATTATACTGTAGTTTTTTTTATTTAATATTAAACTTGAAAATTTTCTACTGGACACCCTTTATTAAACCAATTTTATAAAAAATATATAAATTTCACAGATTCATCGGTGATGTCAGACGACACTTATTATTTTGCGAACTTATTGAATTGTCAAATTAATATTGAGAGATTCAGAAATAGGTTGTGATGTTAATAATTCATTTAAAAGTCATCTAAACGAATGTACTGTATAAGCTGATAAAATAAGAACTGAATCACTCCGGTCAGTGATTTTTTTAAGCTTGCCGTATTTTTTTTTTTTGTAAGCGGGCAACCCCGCGCGTTCTAGCGTCACGTTGCCTTGGGGGCGGAGAGCGATTAAGAAAAACAAAATGGCAGATTTTTAGAATTAGCGGTGGTGGAGCGCGGCCAGTTTGTTGTGACTCTCATTTGGGATTTAAGATTTAAAATACTTTACAATGTTAGTGTTATTCGTCCAATCACTTTCTGTTGAAGAGTTGGGATCATGTTTCTTCTCCCTTCTTTGCAACCGTATGGCTAATACTTTAGTGCATTAGTGCTGTATTTCCATTTAAATCATTTTCTTGTCGGTAAATAATGGCAAAGAAGTTATTTGTTAGTTATTATTAGTGCTGTATTTCCATATAAATCATTTTCTTGTCGGTAAATAATGGCAAAGAAGTTATTTGTTAGTTATTATTAGTGCTGTATTTCCATATAAATCATTTTCTTGTCGGTAAATAATGGCAAGAACTTATAATATGATCCAAGGGGACAAAGGTATTTTAAAATATGAGATAGAAGTTATGAGTTAGTTATCATTTGTGCTGTATTTCCATATAAATCATTTTCTTGTCAGTAAATAATGGCAAAGATGTTATTAGTTAGTTATTATTAGTGTTGTATTTCCATATAAATCATTTTCTTGTCGGTAAATAATGGCAAGTACTTATAATATGATCCAAGAGGACAAAGGTATTTTAAAATATGAGATAGAAGTTACATTAAGAAAGTTCTTCAAGAAATCATTATCAATTACCATACGAGCTTCCGTAATGTGACGTTAGATGTGCATTAGAAAAATATCAATTAAATTTCACCCACTTAACGCTTCTCGATGTCGCTTTCTTTAAACCAGCCAAGATAGCTTGGCGGTACGTATTAAGTATAGAGTGAATATTATATTAGAGGTAATCTTTTATTTACTTACTTAGATTACTTAATTACAATTTATTAAGAAGTACCTAACGTCTTAAAAATACGTTGAAGTTATTAAAACATTAAAATAAACACAAACCCGACTTTTGGCAAAAATTCGACTTGGCGGGTTTTGTTAATAAACAAAACTGGCATTATTGGGGCACTGAAAATCCTCAATTGATCCACCAACGACCTTTACACCCGCGTAGAGTTGCTGTATGGTGCGCCATGTGGGCCAGCGGAATCATTGGGCTCTATTTCTGTAAGGATGTAAAAGGCAATGGTGTAAAATCTTATTGGTGGTCGAATTGAGTCAATTGGGCCTTTTAACAGGACGGTACCACCTCATACACAATTTAGATGAATGAAATAAAATCGCCCTGGTATATAATATTCATTCTGTAGATAAAAATATATGGAAGGAACATAATAAAATAATTTTATATCAAACCTCTCAGTGTCGATGTGCCTATGCAGTTACATGTTTGTACACAGATTACATATTTTTTTCAAAATTAACTAAGTTAATAAACCTGGTGATGCTCAGCAGTGCTTGCCAGTACTAATTTGAAGCCTAATAACGTGAGCGCGGCTCGGGACTAGACAACCACATACATAGTTGGAGCAACGGAACAGCTCTGGCACTGCAATGCGGAAGGCAAGGGAAACCACAGCTAACGTTACTTACTTAGTAAAGCCACAATGGGGTGACGCCGTGAGATCTAGCTAGCAATTGGCGCAGTACGGTGTGGAATGGACCACTGGATACGATTCGGTGGTAGATCTGCGGCTGGACAAAAAACAGCAATACGTGCAGTTTTAAATTTTTGGAAAATGGAGATGTTATAAAATAAATACATGATAAGTTATGATATGTTTTAAGGATCAGAAGGTTATGTGTCAAGCGCGGTCGCTTCATACATGCATTGGATGCTCCGCATCCCTTGTGCCCTAGAGTCAAAAAGCTTTGGACTTTTTGTTTCTAGTCGAAAATAACACTGCTGTAAATAAATTCATGACCAGTTATAGAAATCGAAATACAAAACAAATGTGGCCACCGAACAGCCCACATTTAAACCCAGTAGATTATGGAATATGGGGGGGTTTTGATGATTTCTGATTAGCTAAATATTGTGCAAAAAAATTACATTTATTACGTTTTGAAATAACTCATGTGTTTATGAGATATTCTCATTTTTTTCGGCCACCTTGTACATTGAATGTTGATGAATTGTAATCTATGATGTATAATTGTAATTAAACTATAAATTAATAAAAAATATAGCACTTGAAGGGTGAGGAAGGTTATAGAATTTTGATCGTGATTTACTAAATTCTTGACAAATAGCACTTGGGCTTATATGTCTAGAGAATAGTCATTTTAAATTTTCGCGATAAAATCTAGCTTGATGAGTATAAACTTCTTAAACGGTTCCGGGAAAGGGTGGGTCCTTTTCTATATGGCTGTTGAGTGATATCCTGTGTGGCGCGAGCGTCGAATCTCAGAGAGAAATCTCATCCGCGAATACTGACCATTATCAGTCTACAAAAAAGCCTACTCTTAAGAAATTTTTAAATCTTGTATGGTTGTCTTTAGAGAAAAATTAAAGAATATATTGGTGTTACGCAAGTCGAATTTAGAAGTGGTTTTGGTACTCGAGAAGCGGTTGTAGAAATGCTAAGATCAGAATAAAATTACCTATTTTATAAGAGCATTCGAAATTGTTAAATATTATTATTTAATTGACATCAGACTAATACAAAACCTATACAGAAACCAAACAGCTCAATAACAATTCTTCGAGTTTTCTAACCATTTCATAGAAACAGACAATCCCAATAATCCAATGTCTTTTTATGATCACACGTAGATATATTTGAAAGGACTTTGACACATTACACTGATACACGGCAAGAGTGTCAATTTCATTTGAAAGATATTTACTGTACGTACAAACAGAAATTTCTGTTGTAAAAAAATTCAAAATTAGAAAGCTGTTACGTTATAGATAGATAATTATGAATTATAACAAATTTAGATAAATCACATAGAAAAATACAAAGGAAATGGTATTTAATCAAAAAATTAGTTGTTGCGCCACCGGGATTCGAACCTGGATCTCTTTCCTAACCGGAGAAGATGCATTATCCAACTATGCCACAGCGACAAAATTTTTAGCGACAATTTTCTGGCGTCTGCTATTAGTTTACTCAAGGGTGTTTGAGATTCTGTAAAACTAAGGTAGATGGCTCTTTCAAATAATGGAACAATTAAATGTATTAATATCAAAAAGGTAACCTATGTAGGTTCGAAAATTGTCGCTAAAAATATTGTCGCTGTAGCATAGTTGGATAATGCACCTTCTTCGGTTAGAAAAGAGATCCAGGTTCGAATCCCGGTAGCGCAACAACAATATTTTTCGATTTTATATGTATGTCTTTCTAATTAATATATTTAATTAATATTTAAAATATCACAGACCGTCTGTTCTGAATAATTACAACATCATTATAAGAATGTGTTCTCTTAAATAATAAAAAGGTAATCATCACCAGAACTCGAACCCGGAAATGTACATATTTTGGAGATAGAGAGACTACAGAAATCGACAAATTTATTGCATTAAAAAATAAATACAAAAATATTTAATTTACTTCAAAACGTGTATATATATATATCATGGATTTTGTACGGATTTTTGGCGAAGAAAGGTTCGCTCCGAAACCACAGTATTAAACACAAGTTTAACGTTAAATATTGCCAAATATACGCAAAGTATCATGTTATTAATAAACTGTAACATCGTATAACATCGTGTTATTTATTATGTATCTAATAGTATGATTTTGAAGGGATGAAACTTGTAAGGGATTAGTATTCATGATTTTAAATCCGATAGGTACTTATAGATATATGATATCCTTGAAGCAGGAGTTGACCAATTTGATTAAAACTAACCTTACGTAACGTGAATTGGAAAGTTATGTTAAATTTCAGATCCCCTCAGTAGATGGGTTTAGGAAGATATCGAGTTTAAGGATCGAAACTAGATTCTCTGTGAAAGTACGTTTTGAATACAATCTGTTCTACATCATCAGGTATACACTGTACAATATAGTAATCCTTAATTAATGTGTTCATTAACTAATACTTCGATCGAAATAAATATCGAAAAGTCAATTTAAAAAAAAAAGGTATTATATGGGTTGCGGTTATGAAGGAGTGTTTTGTTGATTAATTTGCTGTTTATGGTAGAATAATCAGAATACTATGTTGCAGTGTGAGTTGTGGTGCTTCACTAATCACCCATTCGCTCACATGTTCGTTTTAAGATCGCGGAGTGTAATGAGTAAGTGTGCGGTGTTACGGATGACACAAGTTTATTGTTAGTACCATTACAGATTACAGACATATATAATATGTACTGATATATTAGGTTTATCTTTATGGTAGATTTATTTTGCTTTTTCTATAACCAAATCTTGTGTCCAGTAAAGATGACATTTAAACTGAAAATATATTTCAATGCTAATCCCTGTTTTCTTCATTCCTAATATTTTTGGTTTTGATAAAAAAAAAATATTAATAATAGTTTTCATATTTGTATGATAGACAACGGTTGAACCTGTCTCCTTTAGTACAGACATTGGTCTAAGTAAGGAGACAGAGAACATCTCTTACATTCATAAAAATGTTTAAAATGTAAAGTATATTAAGAACATGAACAGAATAAAATAAAAAAATATAATAAAGCGTTTTTTTTTTTAATCGATGATGTAAATTGCGATGAAGACTTTAAGAACCTGTGGATCCAGTGGAAGAAGAAAATCCAGATACCTAAAATAGCAACTCTCAGGTGGGTTTTGTTTCTTTCTGATTCTGGTTGAGCCTTCAGCCCCCCTGATTTTATTTCTGTCCCTCTCCCAATTTACTTCCACTCTTTCTACATTCCATATTTCCTCAACTCCTGTTTAATCTTTACCATACCATGATATAAAATATCCGAACGCAGCCATGCTGTCAACTCGTGTTACCGTAAATAACAGTTAGAAAAAATGTTTTTATTAGCTTAAATAGCTTTTTTGAAAAAATGATTAATAACATAATTTAGAGCATTCATTAAGTCGTATACAATGTGTCCTTCCTTCTTATCTCTCTTCATTTAATTAGTGAGAAAGAGACAATTATATTTGTATATTTGTTGTTCTTTTCACTGTGAAAATAGTGTGTGATCTCTGTCTTTCATACCACAAATTGTATATTTATCAACGGATTGAATGGTAAACATAATTGTTTTTGCATGATTCCCTTTTCATAATTGGTTTTTCACTAGGCATTCCTAAGTGCTAATATTTTCTTTGGGATAATCTAAAATATGAATTTTATGTTGCATGTATTTAGCGAAATATTACAGGTTTAGTTATGATGGTAGACCTGTGTCACTTCATGGTTTGGGAAGGTTTAAACAGAGTCAAAAAAATAACGAAAATCAAACATGCATTTTGAAAATAATGTTGTGAAATTGTCAAATTTTTTACCTAAATGTTTTTAATACGTACGTCTATCTCCGGTATAATCAATGTTCATTTAGAATCCAAATATCTGAACGCGACGTTGGAAATTAATTAATCAAACCAGTCTGATTAACTAAATACGACAACATTCACACAATGAATTCGTGCGAAGAATACATCATAACACATAATCCATTTTGTTCCATCTTCATCATTTATTGCTAACACGTTTATGAAAAATACACCACGTGAAAGACACGTGGACCAATGAGTGAGCGGAAACAGGAAAGAAAATAAATGATTCGAGAACTGATGGAAACAGAGATAGAGAACCATCCTCAAAAGACCTGGAAAAATCAGGTATTATTTATAGCTCTTTTTTTCTTGTTTAAAGATCACTCCCGTATGGATGTTATACAAGGGTGGTACGCTGATCTCAGCTTCTCTCAACCGGCGATGAATATGATGATGACGATTATGAGGTCAAAAGAAATGAAACACAAAAAATGTTCAAAAATCGAGAATGGCTTCCGCCAACAGAATACACTGTTTTTATTCAAATTCATAACAATACATAGATGTTTTACTAAGACGTATTTGTGTTCCACGGGGTTTTTTGGCGCCACGCCGATGATTACACCTTTAAATTATTGACACGTGTTATATGGCGCCTCCTCGGCGAGTAGTTCTGTGCGATACACAAGCTAAATATCGTCATTACTATTTGGATTTTAAGGACAGCCGCTCTGAATAATGGTAAACTGCAATGGTGCCAGTCATCCAAGTTCTTTTACGTTGTGTTTACGATATTGGAGAATGATGTAGAATAAGCCTGGGCTGTACGTAAGTGACATTTGATTTAGATCGCCGGGTCCATTAGGCTATAGAGAGTAGGCGAAACAACTTTCTCTATACTAGGTATTCGAAACTATTTATGAAAATTTAAATACATATTTAATATATCACTCCATCTTGAAGATGTTTCTAGCCAAACAGATAAATGGTTTGAAACATATTCCGCACTTTCTCGTAAGGAGAACACTAGACGACATTTAAATCCCCGGAAATCCAAGATACTTAGAGTTTCCTTTGAGCAGACACACTTACAGACAGATCCATTGTACACCAGCAGTGAGATAGTATATACGTATACAATACCTTGAATAATGTAGTGTTTCGCGAGCGATCAGATTGTTTGTTCCATGAAACTAAATATTTGCCTGCTTCTAAATATTTGTTCGCTTCAAAGGTAAACAGTGTACTTTTGTTCATACGATTATATGTCTTTGGGCAAAAATGATGTAATAAAATACTTCTCCAAAACAAACAGAAATTATTATTATAGATATTAAACCAGATGGTCACAAACAGTTAGCAGAAAATTCGAAAATGCATACAACTAGCTACAGTTTTTATGAATCGACTTATAGAAATATCGAAAGACAGTGGACATTAACAAGCAATTAAAATTTTGTTGACTCACACTCTCATCTTTTTTCCAATCTATGGACGTTATAAATCGGGGTCACGTACGAAATTGCCCCGTCACTTATTTTATTGTCAAGTACCACGAAATTCACAAATAATTACCCTTACGTTGGTATCACATTAAGTTTCTGAGGTTATAAAAACGGTTGCGGTCTATGGTTCGTTTTGCTGTCAGATTTGGGCGGTTGAATAGCCGCGACCAGAGTTACTAAGATGTAGCCGTGTGCGATTCATTGTAACCAGAGAGTAAATATTTTATGTTATTTAATCAGTAGTACATAATTGACTATTAATTTGTTAATCTAATCGCAGGAAACATGATGTTTTCCTTTATTTGCTGCTGCCTTTGATTTCTATCATTGGTTTCGATTTTGATTTAGTCGCCTCACTGTAGGCGACATTTTTCTGATATGAAGTGATCTTAACAAATTCCGCTTACGAATCCAATCGCGTCGGCCTGGATGCTGAGGGTCAATACGATGAGGAGCCAAGGAGATGGGATCCATAAATTTTAACATCTGGTTGTCACCTGCATGAAGGACGTCAAACTCGCGCCCATCACGACGAGATGAAGATTTGTCAAGTGTATTGTATTTTCATTTATTTAATTTGTTCTTGTACTTTTCTGGTTAGAAGCAATTTTTCTAATGAATAACATATTTTAATTTATCACCTCCAGGTGTTACTTATAAATTTTTCCCAGTTTAGAATGAAGGCAGAATGTGACAAAAATAAGGTGGGTATGTGTTGCTAAAGTGAAGAACTTGCGGATCTTGCGCTCTTCACTGGCTAGGCGGTGAAAAGGAAGAACACAGGTCTTTATCCCCACAATATGCAGGGGAGACTTGGATGGTTTGCAATAGCGACAAGCGTAAAATAGACGCCTTCATTGTTACGTATCCCGTAGTACGACGCACAAATGCTGAGCAATTAATATCGCATATCCCGTGGAATGGATTATGATAAATCCGGTTGTAAGTCGAAATTATCGCAGCGTGGGAAAGGAAATCGGTATACGGATATACGAAGAGGTTGATGAGGGGAAAGAGATTTTTTCTAAGGATCAGCCATTTTGAGATTTAGAAGAAATGCTCGCCTAAATCACACACAGTCGACGATTTTCACTCCCGACTGAAAACAGTTATGTCACAGTTTACCCACGGTACGCACAAAAATAAACAATATGATCACAACACAAAATCACATAAAATAGTGCTCCACTGCACTGGAGGTAATTGTCCACACCGCGAATGGTATCGCGATGTCGATTTCAAACAATGTTATGACACCTGAGGGCAAGCAATAAGATAGATCGAGGGTAGGAATTTGGATAAAATATTTTTCACGGCCGATATTACAAATGCGCCAAAAGTGTGGTTTACAAAAACGGAACAGCAGAGCCTTATCTACAATAAAGTTTTGAGAAAATATATATATCATCAGATCGGATGAAAGCTACGATGACCTTTAACCATGGACAGGGCGATATCGTCAATGATCCCAGCAGCCTGTCTCTTATTTTGACATCGCACCAGAGGAGGTGACCAGTGGACTTTTATGATCGAAAAACATCAACATCAAATAATACAATATGACTTCAAACATTAATAATTCACTACTATCGAGGTATTATACATTGAAGCGTAGGTCAGTCCCAGTCTGCATGGTTTAATAAGATTGCAGGAAGCAGTTGGATGCGGATGACAGATGTAAAAGTTAATGGATGTGGGCTGAAGGATAACAAGCGAGCACTGAATAAACGTTCAGACAAACACAATGAAGTCTTGGTACCGACACCGATGTTTAGAAGTGAGGTCTGGAGCTGGCAGGAATGAAAGTAGACTGAATGCAGTGGAAATGAGATCACTTAGGTGTATATGTGACAGATTTATTAACGACAAAGTAAAGAATTAAGAAATAAGGAAATAATTTAAAGCAGTTCTTAGTATAGCTAGTAAGATTAAGACAGAATCACTTAAGTGGTTTGATCATATTGAACGGATGAATGAGGAGAGAAAGGTAAGAAAAATATATGACGCAAGTGTTGATGGCAAGACTTGGCACGACCAGGTAAACCTGACACTGGAAGATGGTTCTGTTAGGAGCCATAATAATTGGTGAGCTTGTATGAAAGATGCACGAATGTGGATGACGCGAGAAGAGTGTGGCACTCTATACTCTCTGCCTATCCCCGCGGAGAAACGGTGTGATGGTAAGTAAGTAAGTAATAATCCCATTTAACTATGGAATGTATAGTGTCGTGAGAATATTTTTTTTAGCTAAGTACCTACGCAACAAGAATATTATGCAGACCGATCGTATGTCTAGCCACTCGCACTGCACGCGGCGCGAACACATGTCCGTTTCCCTTCGGCTCTCTTCTCTCAGCAGATTCGGGCCGGGTTCCCTGACAGCAACAGCGGACTCAGTTATTTTTTCTAAACTCGAAGTTCAAGAGTTCTGCGACTATTGTTCGGACGTAAAGCCCTCATGTTACTACTGTATTAATGCGTTGTAATATCATCTGTGCACTGTGGTTCCCGGATTACTTAAATACCGTACTGTATATATGCTAATCTCTCAATCATTTACAATTTGCTACGGAATCATCCGATCGAATCTCCGCCGTAGATCTTCATCTGGTTGTGCACTTCGCTATTTCTACATCATACTATCTCACGGAGATAGTCATATACGATATTCTACCTGCCACGTGCCCAGCGAAGGCCTCCTAAGACGACGATGCTGCAAGGACTTCTCCATTCATCATCACGTTTCTACCTGTGCTGCCGTTCCTCCCATCATCTCCGCCTAGCCTGATCTGCGAGCAGCCCCCCACCTTTATCTGAATGGTGTGTGTCAGTGTACTCCTAAGAGGTATTTATGTATCTATTGTTATGTTCACATTTGTGTCGTCGCCTCATGTAATCAGCTGGGTAGATCCAAAGTTAGATCCGCTCAGCGGACTATATAATCAGTGCTAATAAGATATTTAACCCAATCCCCACTACGCGCATCATATGATGTTTTCGACTTATTTTGTCATGTACTACGTGACAGCGCGGCAAATCGTGCGGGAAAATATACCAAAAATTAGTTCGATCCATACTGTTGCTGACATCTTGCGTTTCTCAAGTGAAATATTATTATTTGTTTATATAAAACGAAGACATCTTGAAACGCCATCCAGTTATTTGAATTTCTCGCCATGTGTTCGAGGTCACTACTTTGGGGGTTAGGACGGTGGTTAAATGAAATAAATGAAATTTGGCGTGTGAGGTTTATTATGATCATGACAATGAAAACAGATAGAATTAATACATTAATGAATGATGTGAAGATGTAGAAGGTGCACGCGTTTTATGAAATGAAATGAATTGGCGGTCTTGCTCGGCGAGCGCGAGCCGGCAAGACCGCCGTCGTAAAACGATGGTACTGGAGAGACTGCTCGGCGGTGAATGCTTGAGCCCGACTTGTAGCAGCAGCCGACAGCGCTGTCGCTAGCGTCAGCTACACTAGTATTTCGCGATCTGTATTTGTAATTGGTGTTTACATTTGAAATGTTGATATTCTTTTGACTGCATTTGTGTTTTGAGGGTGAACGTTTGTATTTCTGACAATATTCTTTTACTTTTCATTAAAAAACAGAAGCTTGCATTGTGCTACGTATATTTATCAAAATTATTTAAATTTAATAATTGTATGCCTTTTAAAATGGCGGGCCGTAGACATGCGGAGGAAGAAACATTAGAAACATATTTAGATGTGGACTCCGATTTAGAAATAAGTGAAGATGAGCAAGGTTAAAAATAATTAATGAAGATGTCAGTTAAAGTGAATGTACTCTTTCCGTCAATTGGGATTGTAGCTGTCACTTATATGATTGGTGGACAGAGAGCTAAACATTACCATCTGACCCGCGCATGTCTTGTGTTCTCTATGAACCCTCTTGTACATTTAAAATTTCGCCTTATTAAATAAATGTTTCTGTCTTAGTATAACCAAAATATATTTTATTGTCCTGTTCTCCTGAATATGCCTCTGATTACCCACAGCCCGCATTGAGAAAGACAATCCGTTCTCATGCGAACTAGCCGAGTACGGAAAAATAATATTTAACATCTCATCTCTTAACCTCCAAAATGTACCATAGCAAACGGTCGTTTACAATAGGTTATATGCCAGTTGTAAATGAGTTGGACATAATCAGGCCTATTCTAAAAAATTGCAATATTGAAATGAAGGTGATTGTTACACCAACCCTCAAAAATAGTGTTATATTTGAATGAGAGAGA
Source organism: Eubasilissa splendida (assembly GCA_031772225.1). Lineage (NCBI taxonomy): Eukaryota > Metazoa > Arthropoda > Insecta > Trichoptera > Phryganeidae > Eubasilissa > Eubasilissa splendida. Next base: position 5,052,747 of record CM062862.1, read on the forward strand.
GGGAGAGAGAGTGAGGGAGTGAGGGAGATAAACGTACCATAATCTGTCAATACTATCTGTCTATTTTTGAGGGTTGGTGTAACAATCACCTTCATTTCAATATTGCAATTTTGAGAATAGGCCTGATTATGTGATACATTATTTAGTTAGAAAAAAATAATTTGTTTTTGTATATATGATAGTGTTAAATATAAGTTTTTATAATTCTGTCCATGTTCCGCCGCTTCTGCAATAAGTTGGTATTTTAATTTTGTATTTAAATTTATTCTAACTTTTACCGCAACATTTTATTTTTATACTAAATTAACATCATTATACGATTTGTAGCCACTGCAGAAGGATGTTGGAGGGGTTGTAAAATTGTAATCAGCGCGTGAATTGGAGACCATATTTTTATTTTAACATTTCATAAAAATTCTGCACGTTCTGTACAATCAGCAATAATAAAAGTCCAGAAATGTGTGTTTGCCATGTGACGTTGTGCCTGGGTAAAATCTTAGGAGGTATGTCGCGATATATATATATATATTGTGATATTACAAAATTAATATCATGTTCGAAATCACCCCGTCGATATTTTTACAATTATGAACAACGCTCTAAGGTTGGTAATACGGGCGATCTTCACGGTGTATAATCGGTAGTGATCTATGGTTTTGGGTTAATTTTTGCTCGGCGGCGGGGAACGAGAGCTGTCACTAGACGCAGCCGCTGCCGGCTTTGTTTCCAAGATGTAAACCGAAGGGTAAATGTTTTCATTATTATTCAATCACTAGTGCACTATTTAATGTAATTTGTTTTGATCTAATTACATGATGAACTATCTTTTCAGGAAATAAGATATTTCCCTTCTGTCCCTCTCTTATCTAACAAAAAATAGTCTAACCACTCGAAATTCGATGACCTTTAATTTTTTGTATTCAATATAATATGAAATCAATAAAATATTAAAATTAATTGCAAAATAATTGCATTATTACGTTTTTTTAAAATTCTTATATCTCTGACATGAATGAGTTTAGGCACATATTCCTTGGACATTTTCGACTCGCAATTAAGTTAGGTTATGGGTCATACATCAAATATTGTGGACTAGGTTTGTTATACCCTGTATATATATATATAAGATTTTTCTGCCACACATGTTTTTGATTTGTTTTCTTCTCTTTTATATCTTGTTTGACGATCGCATATTAAGACTGGTATAATATTACGGACTTGAGTCGGGATGGGATTAGTATTAAAATGTTATGAATCAGAAAGTTGTGTGCGTGAGAGTCTTGTGCCTCCATATATTACACCCAGCGCTCACGATTCTTTTGAATATGATCGCAGAGTGTTTATGTGTGTGGTTGTGTGGTACAAAGGATGTACACGTGAAACTAGCCTTTGCTAGAGATCTTAAAGTGGTGCGTACATCAACGTAATAATACATTTCTCGCTGACCTATCGTATGTCTGATTGGATATTTGTTTACGTTAATTAAGTAAGTTATAACAGTATACTGCTACAGGGTGGACCACTTTCGTTCAGTTGTATTACATGTTTAATAATCAACTAATAATATTACTATACATAAAATACTCGTCGGTTGAGAAATGGTGATCTAGACTAGGATAGGTGGACTCCAGCGTTCAGGGATCTTGAGAGGAAGGGAATAGGATGTACCACAGGTGATTGATTTTCGTCTGGGATTCACGTTGCACTGTAGGCCGAACATAATGGTGGACCCGAGTGTACGGTATCGCAAATAGAAGTGTACTTGAGCTGAATGGTCTAACCATGGTGCAGCACTCAAACTCTTAAAGATGACTGGATTTAAAAACGGACGGACAATTGTAGTTGTAATTTAAATAATTAAAGAAAGATTTCACGTCATTATTATTATCCTTAACTAGATCAATATAAAACAAATATCTCATAGAGACAAAGCTGTTATACTTAAGCCAGCCGAAGACAGGTGGTAAGCTAAGTAATTACTCGTACATAATAAAAAATAGCGTTTGTCTCTATGAGATATCTGATATTTGTTTAATAACAGTGCCTTTGTAGGTAAAAATCCAGTAATTGTGCGTTCAAATATTGCTAACAGATCAATATTATTAACACTAAAAATAGATGGTTATTTTTTATTTCCTCCCTCTTGTCAGTATTGACATATAATGGTCTCACTCATACACCTCCATAGGTCCCGGTCCAGAGTCGCCTTCACAGCTGACTCCAGCTCCAAGGTCTCTCCAGCCAGATGCAACGCATTAATCCTCCGTTGTGGCACTTTTCCAGGTCTTCATCGGCCCAACGTTGTACCCGTATTACAAATATCACAGAACTATGTTCTGAAAACATTACAACTTTACAAATAATAATCTGTCCTCTTTAAAAGATAATTTTAGTTACTTGCTTGATGTCATTGTCTTTCCAAATTCCCTAAAGTTGTTTCATAGCGACATTTGTTAGCTATATGCATCTTAGAATTTCCAGTCCACTGTCGCCAGATAATTTAAATAATTTACCTCTTGAACCATCTCACGTCATACTATTTAGGAAGTTACTTACTTACTTAGAATAGGCAGAGATGATAAAGCGTCACACTCGTCTGTCTTGACACACAATTCTCGCCTCATCCACATTCATACATCTTCTCTCATACAAGCTCGACGATTATTGAGTATCTAGTATCTGGTTTACTTGGTTTACCAAGTCTTCCGTGGACGACCTCTATTTCTGGTGTCATCAACACTTGCATCATATATCTTTCTTACCATTCTCTTCTCATTCATCCGTTCCATATGTTCAAACCACCTTTCTTAAACTCACTATACTAAAATCAGCTATACATTCTTTCCTTATTTCTTCATTCTTTAGGTTGTCATAAATGGATCTGCCACATATACGCCTAAGTGATCTCATTTCATTCGGTACAAAGACTCCATTGTGAACCACTAGTCTTGTTTCAGTTGACAAGTTCCCATTAATTATAATTCGTTTAATTTATTCCTTGCAGTCACCCTCATTTCGATATCTTTCCGTTTCTATCAAACATACTTTCCAAATACACAAACTCATCTTCTTGTTCCAAACGTTCATTACCTACAAGTATCTCGCTTTCGTCCTTCTCGAAAACCATTACTTTCAACTCGTTGACATTCATAATAAGGTCGCTTTCCTTGCATACATCGTACATTCTACTCACTAGACTCTGTAGTTCTTGTTTATTATTCGCCATTAATACTGCATCATCGGCGTACAATAAACAGCATTCAATCAAATCATACTTTTAAAAATGTTTGAACAATAGTGGGTTTTCAGAATTTTCTAATCATTTGATAGAAAATGGTCATGATTTTGATAAAAAATTGGGATTGTCAATTTTGCATATAAACGGTGATGGTCACAAATTAAATAATTTGGAATCGTTGGAGATAAATAAAGCATGTAAAAATAATCAAAAAATTATAAACAACCAACTAAATTTAACTACGAGTCCCATTCTAAAATTTTTTCCTAAAAATTATTCGAGTAAATTTGTATTAAGTAATGATTTGAGTTAGGTACTAAAATATTTTTTTTTTTTTTTTAAAATAGATTCCGTCAAAGAAACAATAAATGTTTTAGTTAGTTATGACATCCTAAAGAAGAAAATTGTATTTTTCGAAACCGGTAGATGTATTTAAACTCATTTTAGTGGTTAATAAATAAAAATACAATCTAATCGCCCATTTTTGCTCCTACATTCATAAATTCCAGTTCTTTCACACAATTATCCATATACAAGTTGAGCTGCCATGGAGACAATGCACAACCCTGCTAGACACCTTTTAGAAAGTTTGTTGTGCAAAAGTGGAATTAACATGCAAGTGTGTGCGCAACCGTACTTATTGAGAAAGTTGCAGATTTATAGACAGTATTAAGAAAGAATTACTTATTAGGTTGGTTAGAAATCAAACAGCACCCTAAATTAACGTAAATAAACCTTCAAGTCATAGCCACCAGTGCGTAGGGGCTTCAAAACACGCTGTTAAGGTCTGAATCAGTGGCGTAACTACGCTAATACGTTGTACTGGTAATAAGTATTGATTTAAGCCATAACGAACAAATAAGCATAATTTAATCAAAATGTATATATCAGAATACGAGAGGATGGCGATATATCATTCCTGTCTACTAAAGCGTGATGTTTTGCATGCAGTTGGTCTGATGCGGTGATGGTCTGGCGTAAAAGGGAACATCTCTCAACAATGCAAACAGACGTTCTCTCGGCGATTTGCGTACATATTGTAATGAACAAGTACATTGGAATGTAATATATATCAATGCCAGTTTATCATTGTATAGCGTAACGAGGCAGTGGGCAGTGGCAGCTCTTTAACAACTAGGAATTATTACAATTTAATAGCAATATAGAGAGCGTCAGATTGTCAACAATTTTTCATCCCCCGAAAAGCTTTTAAGAAACTCCCTTATTTTGCGTATAAAATAAATGGTAAATATCAGGCGCGGTCGCTTCATACACGCTTTAGATGCTCCGCATCCCTTGTGTTCTAGAGTCAAAAAGCTTTTGTTTCTAGCCGAAAACAGCACTGCTGCAAATAAACTCGTTCCGTTCTTTAGTGACCAGTCCTAACATACACAACGACACTGCGCGCGCACGGAGCGAGTCGAAATACAAATTAAATACCAGCAACAGTGGATTCAATCATTTGTTCCGTATCCACCAAGTTTGAAAGTATTCGACTTTTGCGCATGCGCATTCAGTTTTGAGAAATTTGTTTGTGTGACGCATTTTTGACAGTTTGACTTGAATACTTGAAGCCGAATAATTGAAACATTGAATATCCTTCGTTTACATTTTATATTTGTATATTTGATAGAAGATATAAACTTGTTCTCCAGCAATACTTCTACAAAAAGTCACCGACCGCCACTGGTAAATATACAGGGTGGCCCAAAAAAAGTGAGAACATTTCGTAAAATGTGATATAATTTCATCAAAATTAGTTTAACTATATCAAAAATAGTTTAAATAGTTTACTAATCTACTTACTTACCTATTTACCTATATAACGTTTTATTTCGACAATTTCCGGTCGCCATTTTTGATTATTAATTTGAGTTTTTCAAAATATCATGGTATAATAAATTTCATCACCTCGAGTCTCGCTCTAGTGCTTGCACGCTATTTTCAACTGATCGCGGTTCATGGCCGTAAACTCTGTCTCGATAGTGGCCCGAAGAGAGTTGACGTTTGGGTGTCTAGACTTATTGGTTTGTCTTCCGACTACGTCCCGCACTTAGCAGTCCAGAGGGTTTAGGTCGGGACTGTTAGGAGGTCAAAAGTCCTTTGAACAAAACATGTCAACGTTGTCAGAGAGCCAATTTTGCACTAAATAGCTCGTATGAGCGGATGTTTCATCTTATTGTTCAGGACCTCTAAATAAACCTCCTTCTTGACAGTTTCACCCTTTTGGAAAAAGTGCGGCGGCATGACATCACCCTCACTTTAAACGACGCTCAGGACGTGGAAAGTTGAAGTCTTGCCCACCACGGGAACGTCCTTGGGGGTTGTGGGCGTTTCAACAGTTATATACAGTCGATCTTGGGTACCTGAAGAATTTAATAATTTCGGTGGGAGTTCTTCCGGCACGAAGGCTTTCTGTAATCGCTGCTCTTCTATCGTACTCCATGTTTGGGTTGACAGGCTCTGAGGTTATGAAAGTCTCTGACATATTTAGCTAACTAGCACCTAACCCTGAATTCAAATATAGCGGGAACTTTAAATACAATTTTGTCTGGATTCTAACGGCGCAACTGTATATATATAAAATAAATAAATTACGAATATGGAATAATCTGTATTTTTTAAAAATTATAATATTTTTAGTGATTTAATTTGTTGTTGTGATATTCACCTGAGAAATGTTGAGGCGACATGAAGTATTTGAGATGTGGATCTACAGAAGAATGTTCAAAACAAGTTAGATGGATTGAATTACGAATTAAAATTTTATGGTTCGGATGAATAAATAAAAATTAATATTTAAAACATCAACATATCAACATGTGAAGACACATCACTCACAATGCAAGGAAATATTGCTGAAAGTTGGGACCCCGGAAGAAGAAGAAGACATCTACTATAGAGCTGATGATAACAAAAAAAATAAATTATTTTTTTGCCGTTTTCAATTTAAAAAAATGCCGCGCATTATCATCGTTATTATGTCAAATTTGAAAGCACCTGCCGCCACTGGTATTGGATTGCCTCTTGCAGGCGGACGCTAACGTACTGACAGGACGGTACCCAGGCAGTAGGTACCTACCCATCGGCTTGTTGTGAATATGCTCAGAGTTGTCTATCTACTCGCTGTATACGTTTGTGCGGTTTGGGATTAGATCCGTACACACAGCCCGTCTCCTTGGCAACCTACCACGCCTAAGCAAGCATCGTAATACCCGAGGATCTGGCCTATTCTGTATTTTAACAAAACCTAATTGTACGGAAGACGAGTCGAGAATTACTGCAACGACTTTGTGTGATTTGAACAACACGGCTGCAGATCAACTGTGGTCTGATTCATTTGTCCGACTAACTTCAGAGCCGGCTTGACTGAACCATCTTACGTGTCAGAACCGACGTCTTAATTTGTATCTTACAAACTAGAACCAATGGTTATAAATTTAAATTCTCGTCATCATTTGCTTTGGGCTTTACGGTTCACATTGAAGAAACGTCAGGGGTTTGCGATTGCTGTTCGCTCTTACTGTTCGCTGTTTGATGTTGGCTTGACTTAGTTAGAAGTTTTAGTTGACTTATTGAGCTTACTTTATAATAACTCTATTCAATTACTTTTAGCAGATATTTGGAAAAATAAATGAAGCGGTTCGCGTATTAGCTAAATGTACAAAAAATATATATCACTATTAAATGGTACATTAATCATTGCTTTCATACTGATATCATCAGAATTTTAAATCCAATAATTCTTTGTTTCTTTAAAATAAAACATATTACCTGTAAGAGTCCAGAGTACAATCGGAATTAATTCATGATTTCAGATTCAGACAAGTTATAGAAATAAAGTAAACATTTTCAAATAGACTAAAGACATGTAAAAAGTACGTAATAGAGTAAAAATAACTTCTATCGGAACCGTCTCAAATATCTGGTTTAATTGGTCTACCAAATCTTCTTACATTTTTTTCCATTCTTTCCTATATATATATAATAATATTTTTTTATTCCATTCACGATTTTTTATATTATTTTCAAATTTGTTTATTATTTACTCTATCGTAAAAACGGATTTGCTGAACATTTTGCCAGCTGCAGGCTTCACATCCATACATCAGTGTTTGTGTACACAAGTTATGGCCTGGCTGACAAGTTTTAATTATAAATTTATATGTTTGGGACATATATTTATTTATATATTTATTCTTGAACGAAAACCGATCAGTCGGTTGGTGATCTTAAGCGTGAATCGAAAGAATTACAATATTATTCGCGTCTATAGAGTGTCGGAACCCAAGTTCAAATTTTAGAGGTGCCAGCAGAATCCGGATTGAGGTGAATGCCAAACTCCTTCCGTATCCAAATTCTTCCGGCATCTATGCAACATTCTACATTCAATTATTCTAATCATGTATTATCAGTAATTTTATTAATTTACCGATATAACACGTGAAGCTGAAACTATACTAAATGGAATCTCAAGAGTGTGAGAGAAAGATTATCAAAGTAAAAAAAATATTCAGATTAATACTGATTCAGGCTTTTCGTAATATATTATGTAAGAAGGTATTACAACAGAATAGACCAGAGCATCGGAAATATATGGAAATTTAGCTGGGATATTATGTCCCATGAGAAATAGGATATATTTCAAATTGTACAACCGCCCCCACTGTCGAACTTATCGCGCACTGATCAAATAGAGAGACTTAATTAAGTTACAGAACACTGTGCCTAATGTAATGCGCATTGAGAAATATTACCTTATGCCTATATCTGTAGAATGATACACATGTACCACATGTTATACATGAGTGATAATAAGTTTTGGAAACTATATATTCACATAATAATTTGGACAGCTTGCACCTACAGTTAAAAGTGTTGAGGGTATGTTGTTGTGAAATAAAGTGTGGATTATGTCTAAATGCAGAGGCGTATGTGATTATAAGAAGGATCGATGAGTGGCGCTATGGACATATATCTCTCGGCTGTGTATGTGTGTGTGTGTGTGTGTGTGTAAATAGACACAGTGAATAGTGACTTACCGCTTACTTATGACAGATTTATGAGCATAAATTCTCAGGTTGGCATTTTTTAACAATACTACTTGACAACCATACTGTGCCGCAATGCCGTTTAGAGGCAATGCAGGGTTGGGAATAACGTATGGCCCGAGGGACATCTTTCTAAACACATGACCGTTTCAAAATCTCTCAACGAGACACCCACACACCCACAAACTCTCGAATAAGTGCAAAATTCCTTTCGTTCTTCATCAGGTCACATCCAATGTATCTATGGTATGTATTCCGGCGTCTGTCGCACACAGTAATGACGTGACACATGATGGACCAAAGAAAAGATTCTAAGACACTCTGAAGGTAAATATGAGTAGATGTGGCTTAGATCCTGAATACTGGCAAACGAAAACAATAGTAACATTAGCATAGCAGGGGAAATTTATGAACAGAAGAGGGCTGACGCAGAACCCCCCTGCCCAGCGGATGCACGTACACAACATGTAGAAGGGTGGGCGGTTCGAGAATAGGGCTCCTCAGCCACACTTGGACTCGATGACCATGCCAGACGTCGTCCTCGTAAGGAGGTGCCGCCGAAGAAGAAACAGATACAGTAAGGACGTAAAGTGCCTGCTGGTTAGTAGTCTAGTCAGGAAGCCGGCCGCGAGAGAAGTGACTGGCTCTCGGTGTGGCTACGACGCGATGTGTTGTCGTCGGTTTGCGGGTCGGTACGCCTGTACCTTTCAGGTATATGCAATTTTGTTAATGTAGAAACTGTTCAGAGAGCAATCTTCTTCTTCATTGTATACTCAGTACTAAACATCGTGGTCCTTCGAAGTGTCTGGAATTGGCTCCCGCCTTGAGTGTGTAACAACATAAAAATGTCATGGTAACTACATATTTTATGGATTGCATTTTTTAGAAATTGACATATTCTATAATTGTGCCAGACAAACAATTGAAAAAATTAGTTTTTCAACTACTCGTATTTTGCATCACACTGCTTTAAATTAATATACTATGATGCGAATTATGACAATTGTGAACAATTTGTAGTGTTATATTCAGTGTATTGTACGACGTTCAACGGTATTTATCATTCCCACACGGCAGGAAGATAATTCACGAAATTTGGTAAACGGTCATGTTCAACTTTAACATTCAATTGGTCTAAACCATAGACAGCACACACCACAGAAAAAGTCATGTTCTGGGTATACGTGGTGAAAACAAGTAGGTAACGGAAAGAAACCATTCTATATGACGCGTTCACGTGCGCGAGAGACGGCGATGAATCATAAAGATCTTATTAAGGAGAACACATTCTTATTGTGATGTTGTAATTATTAGAATACAGGTCTGTGATATTTTACACACTAATCAATACATTTAATTTGTATTTAAAATATTTTTTAATCAATTCAAATTCAAACCTTTAAATATCTCGAAACGAAAGAAGCTTGACTTATACCACTTTCATAATAATGGGTACAATTAGTATATGACCTTTCACGTTCCGGTAGAAAGGTACTTATTTGTGAAATCATTACCCGCACGGTACCGACCTAAATATTAGAATAATAATTGTAATACGTGGTACTATCCTACATAAAGTATAACCATTTTCCAAAACGTAAAATTTAAAATAAAATGTATTAATGATAACATATTTGATTTCGAACTGTAAAAAAATAGGATCCAAATAAATTGCGCGATCTCTGAATCGCACGTCCCGCGGAATATAATACGACAATTCCGGTCGTAAATCGGAATCACCGCAGGGTAGGGGAGGAAAGTAAGGAAACGTTGTACAGAATGAGGTCGATGAGTCGACTGCTCGCCTTACCTTTGTATATGACGCCTCCGTTATCCCTGCAGTCGCCGCTGAGATCACATAAATTGTACGCAGATGAGTTGATGTTACAAGTTCACCCACGGCGCACACACAACAAGCAATACGTGATCAAAACACAATATCACAAAATACAGTGCTGGTGCACTAGGGCTGAAAAGCTCACAACGTGAATGCTATCGCGATGTCGAGATCGAACAAATATCGGTCAAGTTGACGTCTGCTGGCGTCAAGGTCACAATTCACACTGAAAAGACGAGCATTAGGAAATATATGGATGGGAATTTGGACGCGGAAATGGGTCAATAACAGTGGTCGCGGCTGAATCGAAAGTGTGTTTTACGAATTCGGAACACATTATTGTTGTAAAGTTGCAATTTTTTTCAAAACACAGTTCCGTGGTATTTTAATACAAATTAAATGTATTAATTAGAAAAATATGCAGGAAAATTAAATTTATCGAAAAATATTTTTTTTGGATTCCCTGGATTCAAACCTGGATCCTTTCCTATTCGAAGAAATGCATTAACCGATTATACCACACCAACAGAGTAAGTTGACAGCAAATTTTTGAGCTTATATGCTGCAGTTCTTTAAATTAATTTATTGCGAAAATATTAAATATCTTTGAGTTATATCGGTTAACGCATTTCTCCAGATAGGAAAGGATCCAGGTTCGAATGCCGGTAACAATAAAAATATTTTTTCGATAAATTGAATTTTTCTGTATATCTTTCCAACTTATTTTATAGATAATTTACCTTTGTTTGTAATTAACCACTTAATGAGTAAACATCAACACAATTTTCGTCTTCAATGTATATTTTTGGATAGTTAATTTTACATCCTGAAGAAGAAAATGGTGTTTTTCAAAACCGGTTGATGTTTAAAAATTACTCATTTAGTGGTTAATAATAAACAAATTTAAATAATCTATAAAATAATGAATACAATAAACCACAAAAAAAATTCACTATTTTCTTTTTTCCCAGTGAACTGTACACAAAATACACACACATACATACACATGTGCACACATTGTATTAATTATACTCACTCGATTTTTTTAACTTAATCAGTGTGGACTTTAAAAAAGTTAATTGTATGCAATGATTTTTATATTAATCACTTGTATCAAATATTTCTGGAAGGGTTTTCTGTTACCAATAAATATGCAGATTTATAATTGGGTTACCAATTAATTTATAATGAACCTTTTGATATTCCCCTTTTGATCATTTCACATCCCCGTCTAACCGTCGCGGGGGGCAAAAACGGGTCTTAACAATAATTCCTCTTTGTAATAGCGAAAATCCAACATCAAAGATTCTTGTCTATGTATTAAATGTGTATAACGTAAACAATTTTTTATTTATGGTAAAGTTGTTGACATCATATTTTGACTTGGTTTTTTTTTTTCATCGCACGTTAAAGGTTCAAATTACAAAATGTTTCAAACATTGGAACTTGCTTCGGGTTCATCGGTTTTTTCAGCAGAATGTTGGGCAATTATAGAGGCCTTGAACGTCGATAAGGCTGTTATATTCTCTGACTCGCAAGCATCTCTTGAATCGCTCTTTGCTAATATGAAAGTTTGGATAGATAATGAGGTAATCTGTTCCATCAGAAGATGTGTATTTAATTTGAATAGCAACAAAAAATAGGTGTCATTCGTTTGGATTTCTGCACATAAGGGAATTCATGGAAATTAATGTGCTGCTACTCTTTCCGGAGTTTTCCAACATCAATTCCATATCCCGATGTATAACAGACATAATATATTTAAAAAACGCACGAATTCTATCTGGACTGCACAGTGGATGAATCCAAATAATCATAAGGGTAGTCGGCTTAAAATAATTAAAAGGTCTATTCATCGCACCCCCTGGTTCACCAAAAGGAATGTCTCTAAAAGTACAATATCAAATATCTCTTCAGGGGAGGAAGAAACACGACCCATCGGAGAGTTACTCCTTTAAATATCTGGATATTAATTTTCTACTAGAGTCACAGGTCTTTTGGCTTCAAAACACGTATTCTATTATTTCGCACATACACTTCGGTGATAGAAGATGCCAGATAAAAGTTACGGTACGTACGGTAGCGAGAAACCAATTACACACAAACGGTACACAATCAGCCCTACATAGCAGGGCGATGCTTCACAAGCCAACAATTCGTTCCCGCACGGCAGGAAGAACTTGGCGGAAATCGACGTACACAAATTTTTTCTTACTGGAAATATACATGTACATGTATAAATCCAAATCCAGTAATATATCCAGATAAAAGTCATAGATAAAAGATGGGGAAGTGCACACCGAGCTTTGTAATTGGGCCTCGAAATCTATGCTCCGTTGCTGTCAATACGGCTGGTAGATGCTGACAGATTTATCGTGCCTTGTCCACGGTGTGTTGTGCTTTTGTTATGGCAAGCTTCATCACGCCAGAACAATGGAGCGATGACACGGCAAAATGTTAAATGGCGTCAGTAATGCGGGTTGTGCGGAATTAACGCAATCTGCGCCGTTTATCGTCAGATGATGTGTGTTCGCAGGTTTTAAATATTACTCTATTGTACGGATTCACATAAATTCCAGATTCATGAATACTCTTATTCACTACATTAATGATCTTTATTTCCAGCAATGTTCTGAATTCGGGGCTCCGTCCCTGTGCCGTCCGTGCACCAACTTAATCCCGCATCGTGCGCACTTGAACATAACCTAACCTAACCTAATTAACAAGAAAATACCAGAATATAAACATTAAGCTTTGTATTATTAACATCATCATCAGCCCGTGTTTATTTGCTAAACGAAGAAGATCTCCACATAATGTTGCCACAAGATTCTATTTCTGGTACCTTGCTTCCAGTTCATTCCAGAACTAACACATAATATAATTAATTTTGTCAAGTGTCTCTGCTCCACCATCCCACAAGTCAATAATTTAACTTTATTATGCGGAAGCCTTCCTTCCACGAATCTGATTTTGTATTGTCATCTATTATCAATGTTATACAACTTATTGTAGTTTGCTATCCTTTTCTAAACCTCACTTGATATTTGCCAATTATTTTTTTTTGCGTGGGAATTGATACTGGGAGAAATTCCCGTTCTTTTAGTATCTGGTAAACGAAAATCAGATCTCTTTTCAATTAGAATGCGTTTGACATCACAATACAAGAGAATTAAAAGTCTGCATGTTTCCAATACATCTCTATCGGTGTGCGACCTTGAATCAGAACGGTGTACGATGTTATCAACCTCGAAGGTTTCCGTGAGTCATACTTGTCGACCTTTGGCAAAATAGTGATAATTCTATATACAGTCCACTGCATCCGGATATGATTGAGAGACCCAGAAGAGGCGGAATTTGGTGAGTGCCTTTTTCCTGTTTCTGTATTTTTGGCACCTAAGGTGCGATTGCATCAAATAGTGTTGACACTAAATGGTTATTGTGAGAACTGTTAATTTGGATTTATGTGTATGTGTGTATGGCAGGAGAGTATGTAGATGAGTGATGGAGGACAAAGTCTCTGGGGGAACGGGTCTCTTTTCCATCGCCACTTCGCAATAGTAATTAATCTGTATCTGAATTATATAATTGTTCATTACTGTAAATACGTTGTTGTAATAAATGAATATTGTTACACGAATCTATCGAGTTTCACTCCAAAGTGACTCGAGAGTACAAAGAGAGGATAGAACTCAAAAGTACTTCCAAAGACACCACAGTTATTTAATAATTAGAAGCATACAAAAATGAATGGAAATCATCAGAATTCCAATGAATAATTTTGTCTCTTTTCATCTCATTTTAATAATACTGCATTGCTATCCTTCACTATAAATGAACATTCATATAAATACAAGCTGTTGAGTTAAATTGTTAGATTGATAATGCTCCTACAAGGCGAAACGCGTCTTAAGAAAATTAAACGAGTACAATAAAAAAATAAAAAAGTGTTTTATTTTCACATATACGAGTATGATTATGGAGTTATACAAAATTACATCGGAAATAGTTAATTCTGGGATACCGTGCCCATGTGCGGACCACGACATGCATCTTCTGAAAGGAAACGACAATGACCCCACTCCATTTCCTCTACATCCTATTCCTATTATCTATACGATATGCTGAATATAATTGTATTCCGTAATTATAATTTTACGCATAAAACTTCAAAGTATATTTAGGGTTATCTTATTTGCCTAATTATCTGTAGAGATCATTAAAGCCTAAAGGCCTATATGAAAAAAATACAACCATAAAATGTAAACCTTTGAAATACCTAAAAATATATATCTATTTTATATAAAGTGTTGCGCTGATCTGTGTGAATTTATATTAAGAGTAAAGGAGCATTTCAAATATTTGAACAGTAGTGGGTTTTCAGAATTTTCTAATCATTTGATAGAAAATGGTCATGGTTTCGATAAAAAATTCGGATTGTCAATTTTGCATGTAAACGAAATAATTTGGAATCGTTGGAGATAAATAAAGCGTGTAAAACTAATCAAAAAATTATAAACCAAATAAATTTAACTACCATCTAAATTTTTTTTTCTAATTTCTATATCTTGTAATTCTGTATCATCAAGTAACAATTTGAGTTAGGTACTAAATTTATTTTTTAAGTAATTATTGTGTTTTTAAAATAGATTTTGTTAAAGAAACAATAACATATGTTTTTGATTAGTTATTGACATCCCGAAGAAGAAAATGAAATTTTTCGAAACCGGTAGATGTATTTTTGCTCAATAAGTGGTTAATGAAACAATGTTAAAAATAAAAATAATAACACTTTTATAACTTTTCAGTAATTTAGAATAACATCTTAGTTTAATTACTTTTTGCTGATAGCTATAAACCATTTTTTTCCATATATAAAAAAGTTTAATTTCTTACCGGAAAGTAAGTAAAGTTATATAACATGGAAATGGAAAGAAATAAATATGCTCGACGCTATCGAGATGTTGTATTGGGGTCGTATGCTGCGTTATATAGGGTGTCCAGCGAAAAAATTTCAATATTAAATTGTAATTGCTTGTAAACCATTAGGGTGAGGTAAGTGGGAGGGGTATTGTACAACTCGCGTGATGTAATGATTTGCCAGTCGTAATGGGTCACTGGTCGGAAGCGCACTGCGCGTTCGCGATTGAACAATATTTGGTTTGTGCGCGTCGCGCAATGAGTAAAAAATGTTTGCATTTTCCAAAAACGACAGTGCGGTGTGCAATTTCTGCCCAAGGGATAATTGGCCCTTATTTTTTTAACCAGCGAGAGACAGTCACTGCTGACGTGTGTTGCTGAATGATTGACGAGTTTTTGGTACCACGGAGCCACTCCACGCACAGCTAGAGTTTCAATGGAGAAGCAGAGGGGAATTTTTCCCAAAAATTAATCATCTAGTTCGGAGACATACACTGGGCATCTTGGTACACCGTGCGACTTTTTTTCGTGGGGATACCTTAAGTCGAGAGTTTACAGCAACAATCTTCGAACAAGTCTGGCCCTACAAGAAAATATCCGCCGTGAAGTTGCTTCCATTGAACCGACGCTTTGCTCTCGCGTGTTCGCAAATTTAAGAGTGTCTTGAGAGAAATGGACGGTATTTAGACGATGTTGTTTATAAAACGTAAAATCCGCATCGTTAAACTCCATTTTCTATAAATAAAATATGAGAATAGAATTGTAGATCTTTTTTAAAATTTAATATTAAATTATTAAATGTCTCCATTCTTCAGAAACTCCAGAAAGATTCTCCACAGCATGAAGGAAATATATGATTTTATAGGGGTTTCCAGTATAGATGTTACCGGAATAAACGTGTGCTGTTTATGCGAATTTAACCAGTTAAAGCAGAGTGTGAGATGAATTCGTGTGGTTACGACTGATGCCCAGAAGAATTACAAAAAAAAATTTGTATCATTAAATCAATTTACACATTTTTCATCATCGTGACAAAATAGGTATTAGATTTGTTTTTAAATAATGATTATTTAGTGATTATAGCAATATATATATATGATTTTAGTTATTTTATTTGACATCCTGACGAAGGCGACGGTACGGTGTATTGAAAATAACTAATTAAGTGGTTAAAAAAACAATGTTAAATAATCTGTTTAAAAATGAACTTTAACCACAAAATTCAATTTGCAAATATTAAAGATATTAGAGTATTTGAAGATTTTATTTATAATATATGATTTCAATTATTGTACGTATAAAGGGCGTGTAGTGTTTAATTAGTTTAAAAATATATTTTAACAGTCATAAACTATACTTCTATATTCAAGTCATCTTTCAAGATAAGATGACAGCATAGATGGGTGATTTTTGTGGTTACAAAATGAGAATGTCATAGACAGTGAGATGAACCCTTTGCTGGACCAACTTTAGACTTCAAGGGTTTTCTACAAGGGTTAAGGGATGCAAGTAAACATTATTAAATGCGTCAATGATGGACCCCCGTTCTTGGATATGAAAGACAAATGACAAAAGGGTTTTTCGTTGTTCAAGAACATTCGCATGTTAGACCAATCGAAACACTTAAAATACAATAAAAGAGCATTATAGAATATGGTATAGTTGGCTGGGGTGGAGCCGTTATCACAATACTCGATCCACTGATTAAAATGCAATAAGCTATAATAATAAGAATAATTCTCGATAAATCCTTTCAGTATGAATTAGAGCCGCTATTCTAAAAATTCAAGGTGCTAAATATCATTCGTAAAGACTCTGCTTAAAGATATACATGATGACAGAATCCTGCGCCTTATAACACATTCTATGTATACTCGGGCAAAAACTAAATGAAATCTAGCTGTCCCGTTAATGAAAACATTAATAAGCTACCACAAAGATGGCAACGGTATTGTATCATCAATTCTGCGTGCTTATAAAGGAATGGCTTTTCAAAATTGGAAGAAGTCAGCTGGAAGAGTTCCTTAAGTGATCAAAGCTACTCATTTTATGTAATTCCTTTTGTCCTTACATCTCACTTTGTACTTATCGTGTTTTGTTTCTTTTCTTTTACTTCTTACATATTATTATACCTTTAGTCTGTATCAAATAAATTTACTTTGTTCAATTAACTTATTATCTCTACTTGTCTCCTTTAGATTTTTGATTTATCTGTTATTTACCATTAAATTTAATTTGTTACCTTACTTACAACTTATATTCTAGCTTATGGAACCTTATGGCTACCTACGTCAGAACAGGTGCTTTATATGTACCTGGCGAGGCAGGAAGCGGCCAACAGGCTTGCATGTAAATGAAATGTATTATAATATTTGTACTAATTTAATGTATTAATTATTTTTTTAACAATAAGAATGTGTTTTCCTTAATAATATAAGTTGTATCAATGTGTCCAAAATAATAATGTAGATGGCTTTCAAAAATAATGGAACGACAGATGTATTAATATGAAAAAGTATAACATATAGGTTCGAAAATTTGTCATGAAAAATACTGAGGCTATAACACAATTGGTAGTGTACTTCCCCGGATTGGAAATAGAGATCCAGGTTCGAATCCCGGTAGCGCAAAAACAATATTTTTCGACAAAATTGATTTATATGTATATATTTATTAGAACACATTCTTATTGTGAAGTTGTAATTATTCAGAACATAGGTCTGTGATATTTTAAATATGAATTAAATATATTAATTAGAAAGATATACATATAAAACCAATTTTATCGAAAAATATTGTTGTTGCGTCACCGGGATTCGAACCTGGATCTCTTTCCTAACCGGGGTAGGTGCATTATCCAACTATGCTACAGCGACAATTTTCGAAGCTATATGCTATCTTTTTGATATTAATACATATTGTCGCTGTAGCACAGTTGGATAATGCACCTTCCCCGGTTAGGAAAGAGATCCAGGTTTGAATCCCGGTGGCGCAACAATAATATTTTTCGATAAAATTGGTTTTATATGTATATCTTTCTAATTAATATATTTAATTCATATTTAGTATATATTTATAATTGATACATTGAAGTAGTATTTAAATCATCACAGACCGTCTGTTCTGAATAATTATAACTTCACAATAAGAATGTGTTCTTAATAATATAATATTTGTACTAAGGATTTTTATATTATGGCACTGAAATGAATGGATTTTAATTGATTAGGTACATTTTTAAATCAATGTGCGACCTGAGCACGCTGCCCCTAAAAAAATCTACGCGTAACTTTCAACAAAGAATATTTGCGCATATTATAATGAAAGTGGTGCAAGTCAAGAAAGTGTAAAAAGTGAGTGTATCAATTATTTCACGTCATATTGTTTTAAATTAATATAATATGGATGCAAATTCCAACAATTGTGAAATATTTGAAGCGTTGTATCAAGTGTGTTGTAACAATGTAATTCAACTGTATTCCGCTAGTGTTTACTTTGGGTAATACAGTAAGTCATTTCAACCTTAATTTTTTTAATTTATTTTTAAGCTACATTATAAATCTAGTAGACTAAATACAGTTTTGAAACATTGTGTTGTGTGATATAAAAATATTTTTTAATAAATTCAAACGTAGTAAACCTTTAAATATCTTGAAACATGACTTAGATCACTTTCATAATAATGGTCACACATGGAACTGCATTTTAAATAACAGTTTATATATATATATGTAAAGCGCCCATGAATTTCTTACAAAAATGGCGCTATAAAAATTATTAAATGTTATTATTATTTTTTAGTATAACATGCACTGCATAAAATAAAATAATTTTATTAAATGATTATCGTTTTTATTTTCTACAAAACGAAAGATACCCCATCTGAAATTTCGTTGACGTTGTTTAAAAAGACGGATAAAAACCGATGTGTATGCGACATGGGGGTGGCGAACTAAAAAAATCTTACATCTCTACGCAGGGATGGTATGATACAAGTAGCGATTTTTTTTTTAAACTTAAATAAAAAAATTCTTGAAAACTGCGTTAGTTTTTATTACGAATATATTTTTTAAAAAGAGATCCGAACACGGAATGCATGTCGCATCAATATTATTACTATTTTAAAACTAAGCTAAACGCTTGTATTATGAAAATATAATTAACTTGCCGGAGTCCTGGAACGAGGCGCGATCCCCCGATCTTTAGATCACTAGGCTAGCGACTTAAGCACTACACCAACAAGCTACTATGTTGAACATAATTATTCCGTATCCGTAATTTTTTTTTAAATATGTAGATATACTTACATAATTTGAAACAATTGGAGTGTTATTGTCACTAGTTTTAGTTTTGTTCCTACCCTAAGGGCCAACGCCCATTCCCAATGGTACACATTGTCCCTTTGGCTCATTGGTTTGATTTGAATTCGTGAAATTCGTCGAGATTTGGAGAGGAAGCGTTCTCATGCGATTATTTGTTGGATCACTAGTTCACGTTCTGTGTTTTTGGTGTGTTGCGGACGTTGAAACTCATCAGAGTTTCATATATTGTGTGAACTTCCAGAAGATCAATTAGGTGACACGAGCTGTCCTTTGGTTCCGTGAGTCTATCCTGGTCCGCTATCGAAGGAATCCCTTACCTTTATCATTTCCTCATTTCCGATTCCCTATTTTCCATCCAGCCGTCTTTTCCGATTCTATCACACCTACCACTGTTATTGGAAACTTGCGTCGGTCACAATCATTAAAGAACTTAAGATATTTGGAAATGTCTATTTTCACGTCGTATCATTCATAACTGCCAGCAGAGCAGTTGTTAGTAGGTACCCCCCGCTTGACTCAATTTAAGAATATTTTTTCGATAGAGAAAAACATGTTATAATAAAATTGTCCAAGTCATAATATGCCTCAATGAGATTTACGCATTACCCTTTTCAAATATTAATGACTTATTTTGATATATACGTATATTTGGAATAAAATAAACAACTACATTGTACGAGAATTATGTGATATTTCCAAATAATTCAAAATAATAAAATGTAATATGACTGTAGCGTCCTTGCCAAGCTACGCGAGCAGATTCTCTTTTACGAAACGTTGCTCTTTTCAAAACCAAATTGAATCATCGAATACAAAAAAAAAACCCCTCTAAAGTCACAAACCCTTGCCGTCAGGTAAGTCCCCATAATTTGCAAACCATATTACCGCGCCCTTATTTTGAGACAGTCTGGAGTCGAGAAATCTCGGTCTCTAATACCCCGACGGTTACGTGCGCTCCTGACCCCATCCACGACGCGGAGGGATCCAGGCGGCCGGAAGGGTGGAGGTAAGCCGATCCCGGAGTAAAAGGGGATGATTATTCGTATTGCTGAATAGCGAGTACATTTTTGAAATATTGAAAATAAATATTGTAATCCCGGACTAAGTCCTCTACATACGAACAAGAAGTCGTTCCCAAGTTCACGACAATTAGTCTAAGCATAAATAAAAAGCAACATCAGTTGGAGTTGAACAAAATTTACATAGCTACACTGTACGTATGTTAAAAAATATTACACGTGACTACTGTAAACATTAATAAAATAATGGGTCGAGTGGCAGATATACATACAAATAATTTGTATCACTTTAAATGTTCGTGTTTTTGAAAGTTCGTAAGTAGAAGATTTACAAGAGTTGCACGAGTGATCCCTATTGTAAGCCTCACATAGTACGATCTATATTGTAAACTGCACTAAAGATTCCTGTAGTACGATCTACATTATAAGTTGCACGAGTAATCCCCGTAGTATGATCTTGTTAATAAGATACACGATTGATCCCTGGGGATCGAGCTAATAAATTGTACGAGTATTCGCACGTAAGCGTTCAAATGTTTCGTAAACTGATCGAGGTAAAATTGACAAATATTATTGTTCAAAGTTTGTGTAATATGGTTGACTTAACATGGACTGAACTACATATTATACCGTGGGTAACTGAGCCATCAACATCAGAGTGCGCCAGGAGGTATAAGCCAACATTCATCAGTTTTGTAAATTAAATATAAAAATAATGATTATCAGAAGCGTCAGTGTCTGTCCAGAGTATAGACTTGTAGGCTAGGTTTCATTACGTGAAAAATGGGATTTGGATAGTCACCCAAGTGCGACCCGGGCAAGGGTGATTCTACTGAGGTGGACATGGATGTTTGAGCATCCATGTCCGATCACTGGTCAGTCCGGTAGCACGAATCAGTTAGTTATTTCTCTCAACGCATCTCTCGAGGATCGGATGTGATTTAGAAGACCGGCAACCAGCTCTAAACTTCTTAGTTGATTCTATATTTTATTACTTGTAAAGTGCCAACGCTATACACAATTCACTCTCAATCGATACACATCTCTCATTCTACGACCAACTTCTTCAGTTTGATTGTCTATAATAAATTTAATTTACCTAATAGTCTTATTAAGTAACGAATGGTAATTTTCGTTGTTCCAAAATATCTGCAGTCACCTTTCGTGTGTAGAATATATTTAATATTTATCCCATATTTATTTAATTGCGTGATAGTATTTAAAACCCATCGTGGTGCGAAAGTCGTACTTAAGACGAGGGTTTTGTAATAATAAAAACCCAACAAAGTTGTTTACATATTTAAATTCATTTTAAATATACTATATAATATAATATATTCGTGGATGTAATGCCTCTATGATGACGATGTGTAAACATTTTTGTTGATATAAGTAACGTATTTAAGCAGCAATTTTTACGCCGAGTGAAAAGGATTCATTTAGAGGGAAGGGAAAAAACTACCCCCTAGGGTAGTTTTTTTTTTTTTTTTTCGAAATCAGATGTAAATGATAATTTTCCCCTTATTTTAAACGTCAAGTGTGCAAAATTTCAAGCTCGAAATAAAACTGCAGATTTGTATAAAAATCTTCTTAATATATTATTTTAAATGAATTAGTATATTTCGATAGGTACGGTAAACTAGCAAACATACTATTAATTGCTGCAGTATCATTTAGTCTAATCTGAAATATATTATATTTTTAAGATAAGCAAAATCAAATTTGTGGTTAAAATCCATTATTTTAGATTGTTAACATTGTAAATATCATTTTCTTCTTCAGGATGTCATTAACTAATCAAAAACATATGTTATATTATTTTTTTAACATAATCTATTAACTATTAAGGAGAAAACATTTTTATTGTGAAGTTGTAATTATTCAGAAATAACACGGGTTCGAAAATTTGTCGTCAAAAATACTGTCGCTGTAGCATAGTTAATTAGTTAATATATTAATTAGAAAAATATTATTTTTGCGCCACCTGAATTTGAACCTGGATCTCTTTAAAAAATATAAGATAAAATAAGGTAGATGGCTCTTTCAAATAATTAATATCAAAAAGGTAACATATATGTTCGAAAATTTGTCGCTAAAAATATCGTCGCTGTAGCATAGTTGGATAATGTGCCTTTCCTGGTTTGGAAAGAGATCCAGGTTCAAATTCCGGTAGCGCAACAACAATATATTTATATATATATATATCTTTCTAACTAATATTTAAAATATCACAGAGCTATGTTCTGAATAACTACAACTTCACAATAAGAATGTGTTCTCCTAATAAAATACATTAATTTAGAACCCGTTACCCAAATAATTAACCCATTTTCCTTGACGGTGGTAGCTGAAATGTGTCCCGAAACTTTGGGTGCAATTAAAACTAAATCAGTCCTGTTTAATCCATAAGAAATATTACTCTAACCTTTGTCAACTCTCTCTCTCTCTCACTCTCTCTCTTTCTCGCTAATTTAGTCAATGTGTTCGTATTTTAGTATCATCTTCTTTACTATTCTGGGCTATCGTCAGTGCGATGTGTTTCAAGGCTCCAGTTATTTTGTCTATACACTACACATTTTTGAATTTATATGCTGCAGTTCTTTCAAATTGATATTTTTTCGATTAATTGAATTTTCGTGTATACCTTTCGAATTGATAAATTTAATTTGTATTAAAATTGTTATTTTTCAATATTGTATTATTATTTAGGTTATTTTAATTCAAAGATTGCTTAAATGTGTACTTAAATATGTATATCTTACATAAATTATATCTGTTATTTCTTACTTTAATGATAAAATATATAACGAAATACCAGGACTGAAATTTTGGATCGGGATTAAATTTACTAGCCAACTCTTCTAAGCAATGTGCCCAAAATCAAGAATCATTTTCCTTTAAGCTGTGAAGAATTACTGAAAAATAGAGACAAATTAAAAAAAAAAATATTTTTACCATTTCTGCGACAAGCCATTATACAACCCTTCCCCTCGCCAAACTATCGAATGCAAGCGAGGGTGGGAGAAATTAGCACAGCTGGTAAGCTGGTCCAACCCACCCGTAGTTAAGCCGAGTTTAAACTGAACATCGTATAAACGCGTGACAATATGTGCCAGGGGTGGCTTACGAAAGTGATGGCACAACTAGGTTTTACTGCCATCCCTTAAATTAATACGTGAGATGAGTGGTTGATGCTTAGGCATGTAATTAGGGTGATCATTTTTGTTCTAGTTGCTCCGGAACGCCTTGTTTGTTCTATTTTCTATACCTTTTCAGCAATTAATTTCGTAAAGGGAAAATTGAAAACATTATTTTATCGTTTAATTATTTATTCAACATCGACATGCGCTGTCCACTCCTCTCTTATATAAAAATAATTGTTACAAGATAGTTTAATGCTTTAAATTCAATATTTTTATTTAAAATTTTAATGGCAATAATTAATATTTAATGTTACTAGCATGGAAAATGAGTTGCGCATATTTTACAAAATATTATTTATATTTATGTAGAAAGCAATTAATAATGAGACGTGAAAATGGAAGCTTACAAAGAGCTTATTACAAAACTCACCAGGGGTAACTATTTTTCAAAAAAAAAAACAATATTTGTATTAAAACAGAATGTTGCGAATGAATAAATAATAATGTATGTCAAAATAAATGCACGAACATCTATCACCAAAAAGGCAGTATAATATGATAATTTGACACCACAGTCTTATACGAGAATAGGAATATGGTAGAGTACTCTCACATACTGAGAGTAAGCAAGATCGATTCTCTTCGTATTCAAAATGGTATTTCATCTGGTATCGATTATAGAACCGGTAAAGGTGAAAATAAAATAAAAAAGTACATACACTTTTATTTTCTCTTTTATTTTTTTTATTCTTACGAGATCGACGTAATAGAGCTGTGGTATTGACGATTGCTTGCAATGAGTTGCGAATCTTATAGATAGCTCACATAACAAATATAACGTTTATTTACCACATTACAAATGTACATACTGAAATACTTCGGACATGTCACAATAGAGAGACTGGTGGTACAAGGTAGAAGTCGATGGAACCTTTTCCGATGGATCTGGTTAAATCTCAAATCAATGGCAACCTCCAGGAAACCACCAGGAATGCCTCAGATCGGATGATAGCAAATAGCGACAAATACGACTGAGCTTCTTTTTAACGCCAGACCCCGAGCTTCACGTCACCGACTAGTTACAATCAGCACTAACAAATTTTGAGTTCCAACCCGGTATCGTCCAAGGGCTGCTTTGAGAGAGACATCTTTTGTCTGTAGGGCAGGGAAAATATACAATGATTCCATGCTTCACTTGACATACCCAATTATTGTCCTTGTTTTCATGACTGTGTTTTACTTCACTTTCTACTCTTCAAGCACCTATTCTTCTCAGATGACTTTTGCACTTTAGAGGCTATAGAGATCCGAAGTGATGGGGTAAGCGCTGATCAGCTCCTCGAAGGTTGGACCCGCCATCTCAGAATTTGCAAGCATAATTTATTTTTCATCACCGGTCTCGATCGAAAGTGACACCTTCCATCTTGTATCGCGCCACAGATCATTCGCCGAACAGCGGGTTTCTCATTGGCTGATTGGACTGCGGTCGGTTCCACAGACAGTGCGACATTTTACATCAAATGTTTTCGGTAGGCACTCACACGTGGACGCATGCATCATAACGTCACAAAAGTTGTAGCTGTAGTGTCAACATTATCATAGCTATGACTGCTTTGGCAAGAGCAAAACAATGAAGAAGAAGATAAAAATTAGCACACATTTAAAACGGTGACTACAAATAGTAAAGATCTACTTCTATATCATTGAATTATTTCAGCGCTACATCTTGAGGCAGCTCTGAAGTGTCGCATTGAAGCCGCGAAATACAATATTTGAATATTTTAAAATACCCCTTTAAAACACTTCAAAATAAATCTAGCCGTTCCTTTCATCGGGTGATTAATGGGAATTTAATGTAAACAAAATAAATCCGAGTAGAATTTATTTACGGCTCAAGGGTTGTTTGTGACGGGGAAACTTGCTCAATTGTTGGGGAGCGACTTTTGAATTTTAAGAAATATTAAAAGCATACGGTCCAAAACAGAAAGTCTCCATTTATCATCAGACAGTAACTACCGCTGATGCTGTGGAACATTGGAATAAATATGATATATTTTTGACTATCACACAAAGAAATAAGGTTTGATTGTTGAAATTTCTGGAGGAACCTTTGTAAAAGTGTAGTAAAAGTACTCCCAAAAGTATTCATACTAACTGTTGATGCAAGTCCTTCTAATATAAACCTTAATATATCCCACTCTTTTTTTTTCGCCGACGTGGGAACAGATTGCCTTCCAACATCGAACCGTCAAGATCTGTGTTTTTTTTAAACGTCCGAAAGTAGCGCCGTGCGTAACGCCAAGACAACGAAGAGGCAGTGTTCTAAACAGCTCCGGAAGTGCAGTGATATCTCGGTTCTTCACTTAAAAGATGCGAGTCAATTGAATGTTTTTGAGCCCCTATATAATGGCATTGGCTGTATTGTAAGCTATCTATAAATGACCACCTCGTGTGTTTTTCTCACGGATTAGAACGACTTATTCAGTACATGAGAGCAGAACCACCCACACATTCGCAAGACCGTTAAATAAGGTCAAGGATACTATTTCGGTTCTACTGGTTTGCATTTTTTTAATTCCACAAAGGCGGCTGTTCAATAGCCGATAGTCCAGCATATATTGGCAGGGCGATACCGCGCAGCCATCTATAACAAAGTTTGCTCTCATTGATACATATTAAGTACATACGAATCTCAGAAATCAAAGCCTCACTGAAAGGATCATCGTGGAAAATGGTTATTAAAAGTATGCAGCTTTATAGCCCGCATAATCTGCATGCATCCTGCATCCCTTTCCAAGCACAAGAGCTAGTCTCACACACAAAAATATGTAACTTTAGTTTTGTAACATTCTCATGTAACTCGAATATTACATAAAATTGAAAAAATTTCAAAATAATAATACAAATATGTATATATATATGTGCCTGGGTGCAAAACGGGGCTTGTATCCACTTTAAAAACACGCCTGGTACCGACCCCAATAATACAACGCGCCGTAGCCGCTCAGGGAGCCGGTCCTAGAGGGAGTCGAATGACTAACCGAAATTACTATTTTTACATAGTTGCAAACAAATACAAACTTCTTCAATATATGCAAAATTACTTTGTGGTTTCATTTTATATTAAAAATTATACAATATACTTTGTTTAAACCATTATTTATTGTTTATTCTATATGTTTCGATACCTATTGTAGCATTTGAGATGCTTAAATAACAATAACTATTCAGAATTTTTCAATCAACTTTTGGAAACAAACCATTCCAAGGGTTTAGAAATTATATATAAAAATACTAGGGGTTTACAGTTAGATAAATTTAAAATTTTAGAAATAAGAAAAAGTATTAATAGAAAGCTTAATATTATAAATAATCAAATCTTCTTTGCAAATAGTCATCTTTTAAATTTGTTTTCATATTAGTTCTTACTTATTCACCATTTTATAGTTTTGTTTTTATCTATGCTTGTATTTTTTAAATTTCAGTATGCATTGTTTCCTGAAGATGATATCATAAGTATGAAAACATGTATAATAAATAATAAATAGTGGTTTAAACAAAGTATTTTGTATAATAATAAATAAAAATATGCCCACATTCAACAGCTATCAAATCAAAACTGCTCAATAAATCTGTCTGTAGTTTTGACAAGCGTCATTCAAAAAGTGGCGTTAAACAGATTTTTTTGTCAGTAGCACCATCAGTCGTCAAACACGGGTAATTATCACACAGCTTTCATATTTTTAATGAAAACAGTTTTTAAATATGAATTAAATATATTAATTAGAAAGATATACATATAAAATCAATTTTATCGAAAAATATTGTTGTTGCGCCACCGTTATTCGAACCTGGATCTCTTTCCAAACCGGGGAAGGTGCATTATCCAACTATGCTACAGCGACGATATTTTATATGTATATTTTTCAAATTAATATATTTAATTCATATTTAAAATATCACATACCTATGTTCTGAATAATTACAACTTCACAATAAAAATGTCAACTCCTAAAAACATTTTTTTATTAAGAACACATTCTTATTGTGAAGTTGTAATTATTCAGAACATAGGTCTGTGATGTTTTAAATACTAATTTAATGTATTAATTATAAATATATACATATTAAATCAAATAATGGAACGACAGATGTATTAATTTGAAACAGTATAACATATAGGTTCGAAAATTTGTCATGAAAAATACTGGCGCTATAACACAACTGGTAGTGTACTTCCCCGGATTGGAAATAGAAATCCAGGTTCGAATCCCGGTAGCGTAAAAACAATATTTTTCGACAAAATTGATTTTATATGTATATATTTATATAATGAATACCTTAAATTACAATTTTTTATTGTAAATTTGCAATTTAAGAATACAGTTCTTTGAAAATTAAATCAAGTTAGATGAATCACTTAAAATAAATCTATCTACCAAAAAATATATGTTATTACCACCAAACTTTCTCTTGCTGGGAGAATAAGTTATCAATGACACCACGTTATCAAATTTTTTTGAACATGTTTTAAAAATTATAGGGCTACTTTTAAATAATCGCCGATTTTAATAATTACGCGTTTTATGGAGAAACCTGCCGTGGCTGTTACTTTGTAGTGCAACACGATTATTTTATTTTTTATGTTTATTCACAGGGTCACCTAGTAATATTTGTTAACGTGGTACCATTGATAACTTATTCACCCAGCAAGAGAAAGTTAGGTGTGGTAATTACGTATATTTTCTGGTAGATAGATTTATTTTAAGTGATTCATCTAACTTGATTTGATTTTCAAAGGACTGTATTTTTAAATTGCAAATTTACAAAAACAAAACCGATGCTTCACGTTGTAGAACTTTAACTGCTTATACTTGAATCGGTAACTATGTTTCAAGCATTATTACATATCGAGTAAGAAATACTGTAAGTAGCTTTTTATTGTTCTCATCCTGTTCAGGCCACACACACGCGCCGCATTACAATTCAAACGAACATGTGAGCGAATGGATGAAATATAATGGAGCATTCATTCACTCGTGCTAAAGCACATACATCTGATCCATCAACATTCTGACAATACTTAAACAAATGCCAAAATTCTTGTTATTTTAATTGTACCTTATCTCAAAGTATCCCTACTTAACCAGATTAGATTCTAGAATATGTATAAACAAGTAAGATTGTAGAGTCGAAGGGTATTTGGGTGTCCAGTAGAGCAATCGAGGGAATAATGTCGATCAGCGTAGATACCGATCGGGAACATTGGGATGGCCGGCAGCTTGGCCAGGCGCCCGGTGCCCGGGCCCGAAGGTCTGATTTTATTCATGAGACAACCGATTCCAGAAATTCCAGGATCCTGCATATATAATATCCCCGTGTCCGTCCGACCGTGTCACAAAGCAAAATAAAAAATATATAATTTTTATTTTGTGTATATGTATTTGTTTTGACTTATTTTTGTCTGGCGGCCTCTAGACAATGCCAGCGATATAATTATTTGAGGGACGTTGTGCTTACCTATAAGTTTTATGACACTACTTACTTGGGTTCCGACGAGAAGATCACATGGTCAGTGAATGTTTGTATTTTGGCTGTGATGCGTGAGAATATGTACATTATTCGTAATATTTTTTAATTTTTTAGCAGAAACATTACGGCACATCATACTATTTCATTGAATCATACTTAAAATGAAATATCTATAAATATATAAAATATATCATTTTTATTTTGACTTTGTACTACACATACACACATAATTTTTTGACTTAATATCCCGACTGGTTTCGGGAAGAGCATTCCTTCTCATCTACAGGTGTAAATTGAACTAAATTAAATACAATTGGCTATGGGGTGGTGGGGTATGAAACGATGGGAGTGACTTTATTGTATCCTGGGAACATCGATAATAGCGGTGAAGTATTTGAAAATATGATATGATTTTTATGGATTTCTATCATTTTAAAATTATTCCCCTATATGGTACCACCGAGTGGAGTAATTTTAGATCGTGGCTGTCGAAAAGAATGGTTAGTTTCTTTGATAAATTTGATGCGGTTTGGCCGATGTATTTTTTTGTAACAATCTCCATAAGTTATTTGATATATCCCGCTTTTTTCTAAAATACCCACTAATTTTCGTATTAGAATTTAGATGAATTTTTCCCTTATTATTATGAATGTTAAATGCGGGTTTAATGCTGGTAGGGTAATAAGGTGTGATTCGTTTAGAAATTGGACCCGTGTATAGAATTATTCGCCAAGTAAGATCGGCGGTGCTAATGCTATGGCCCGAGCACAAATATATTTCCACCAGTACATATATTATTAATTATCGGTTTTAATATTTTATCTATTAACGAACTATCATTTTATCTATTTAGAACTACAGACTCTGGTGAGTAGAATGTACGATGTATGCAAGGAAAGCGACCTCATGATGAATGATGA
Organism: Eubasilissa splendida; assembly: GCA_031772225.1. Taxonomy (NCBI): domain Eukaryota; kingdom Metazoa; phylum Arthropoda; class Insecta; order Trichoptera; family Phryganeidae; genus Eubasilissa; species Eubasilissa splendida. Next base: position 5,082,729 of record CM062862.1, read on the forward strand.
AAACAAGTCGAAAGTGATGGTATTCGAGAAGGAGGAAAGCGAGACACCGTGCTAAATACTTGCAGGTAATGAATGTTTGGAACAAGTAGATGAGTTTGTATATTTGGTAAGTATGTTTGATAGAAACGGAAGGGCTGAGAATGATATCGAAAGGAGGGTGACTGCAGGAAATAATGTGAACGGCGCTTTGAATGGAATTATATCTTTTTTTTTTTTTTTTTTAGGAGAACACATTCTTATTGTGAAGTTGTAATTATTCAGAACAGTTCAGTCTGTGATATTTTAAATATGAATTAAATATATTAATTATAAAAATATACATATAAAATTAATTTTATCGAAAAATATTGTTGTTGCGCTACCGGGATTCGAACCTGGATCTCTTCCCTAACCGGGGGAGGTGCTTTATCCAACTAAGCTACAGCGGCACTATTTTTAGCGACAATTTTTCGACCTTATACCTTTTTGAAATTGATACATTTAATCGTTCCATCATTTGACAGAGCCATCTACCTTATTTTTACAGAATCTCAAATACATTAAAAATACTAAAAAATAATAAAGTTGTATCAATGTGTCCAAAATTTAATAAAAATGAATTGATAATTCTGGCGTCTGCTATCAGATTTACTTAAAGGTATTTGAGATTCTGTAAAAAAAAGGTAGATGGCTCTGTCAAATGATGGAACGATTAAATGTATCAATTTCAAAAAAAAAAGGTAACATATAAGGTCGAAAAATTGTCGCTAAAAATAGTGCCGCTGTAGCTTAGTTGGATAAAGCACCTCCCCCGGTTAGGGAAGAGATCCAGGTTCGAATCCCGGTAGCGCAACAACAATATTTTTCGATAAAATTGATTTTATATGTATATCTTTATAATTAATATATTTAATTCATATTTGGAATTATATCTAACGGGAGTTTGTCAACCGAGGCAAGACTAGCGATGCGCAATGGAATCCTGGTACCGACACTGATGTATGGAGCTAGCAGAAGAGGAACGAAGGTAGACTGAATGCAGTGGAAATGAGATCATTTAGGCGTACATGTGACAAATCTATTTAAGACAGAGTAAAGAATGAAGAAATAAGGAAATAATGTAAAGCTGATGTTATTATTATGAGTAAGATTAAGAAATGATCATTTAGGTGGTTTGGTCATATGGAACGAATGAATGAGGAGAGAATGGTAAAAAAGATATATGGCGCACGTGTTGATGGCACCAAAAATATAGGACGTCCGCAGAAGACTTGGCACGACCAGGTAAACCGGATAATGGAGGATGGTTCCGTTAGAAGCCTCAACAATCGACGAGCTTATATGAGAAGATGTACGAATGTAGATGAGGCGAGAATTGTGTGTCAGAACAGAAGAGTGTGGCACTCTATCCTCTCTGCCTACTCCCGCGGAGAAACGGCGTGATGGTAAGTAAGTGAGTATCTATTAACGTGTTTGTCATATCCGTTAATAATAGCAATTTATTTATTGTTGATTAATTATATAAAAGAGATTTATCACAAAGTAACTTCCGAGTCAATAAACGGTATAAGATAACTGTTTGTATTGCATAGTAACATGCGCTTAGGGTTATCTTGTCAATCAAAGTTAATTATTTGACTTGAAACGCGTTTCGATTTGTAAGAGCATTATCAATCTAACAATTTAACTCGACAACTTGTATTTATATCTATAGTAAAGGACAGCTATACAACTTTATTTGCATGAGATAAAAAGAGATAACATTATTCATATGAATTTGGAGGATTTCCATATATTTTGAATGCTTCTAATTATTTTAAGTAACCCTTCTGTTTCAACACTTACGATATAATATTGCCAAAGGTAATATATAAAAAAGGACAGTAATATAATTTTACAACACCGTAAGAGAGACATTTTGGTATTTATATAATGTTTGCATGATTATGATTCTAGGTAATAATTATGTTCAACAATAATGATATTTTAAAATTAATTCAGCAATGCCGAATTGGTGATCTTGTTCCAAACCTTTGGTAGATCTATAACAGAAAAAAGGGTTCAGTAGAATCAAATCAAATCAAATAAACAAGTAGAATAAAAAAAACAAGTGTTTTATTTTCACATATGAGATTATGGAGTTCTAAATATTTTGATTTATGTTGTTAACACGAGAGATTGGGGAAATAAGAGATGCAAGAACGGTGGAAGGAATTTGGGAGAGAGACAGAAATAGGGAATATGGGTTGGCTTAAGAATCACCAGAACCAGAAAACACGACCCACTTGTGAAATGTTCCTTTGATACGCGAAGTACACTTGGACATACACTTTCGGTGATAACACAAATATGTCAAACAACACCATGCACAATTGTACAATGTACAGGTTTCGGCACGCACGGTAGCGAGGAACCAAAACACATATGATAAACTATCAGACCCATACAGCGGGACGATAATTCAAGTCAACAATTTGTTACCACAGCAGGACAAATGCACCCAATGGTAAACGCTTACTTGACAGTTCATATTCTAGTTATATGGAGAGGGGGGTAGTGGATAGGTAATAGATAAGAATTATATATATATATAAGCGAGACGGTGATTCATACATCATAAAGATCGAACAGATGTCATTGAGATATGATGATGAAGACGCCGTAAATCGTAGATGGTGAGACGCACTGATGTCTCCATGCTGCAGGAGCTGAACATCAACAATATTTGTCTGATACGAATTCTACATTTTTTTGGGTATCTTCCGAGAAGAGAAAAAGACAATAGAACATGAATGGCCCTACTAATGGATTATGCGGCATTGTGTTTAATCCCCCTGCTCTACCCGTATCTACTCCCTTACATTATTTTACAGAACATCACTTGATAATGCATGGAATAGGTATATATGGAGCGATGATATGCATATCTGAAATTAGTTCATTTTAAAACAATACTCCTTTCGCTCATTGAATGAAATTTAATTCTGACGTGTTTTGATCGAGCAAATTGCTTTCGAACAACTTTCTTTCGAACAAATTGCTTTATCACAAATTGCCGGACATCGTTGGTACGTATATTGAATTTTTTTTTAGTTTTCATATCGTTGGGTATATATTTATATTTGAAGGCAATCGGGCATGGCATTAAATCGTAAGCACTTATAATACCATCTATGAATTATATATATGTACATATATACATTTTGACATTTTGTTATAAAATGCCGTTACAGATACCGCATTAAGTCCATCTCACCACTGCACTATATTGTCCTAAAAAAAAAATTTTTATTTTTAATATACAGATAATAATTCTGATAGTCGTAGTATGTGACATTATAGTACAATTTATACATTTTTAAACAATTAGGGGTAAAGAGCCATGGAGGGATGTATGTTGGGCATTACACGAAGAGACAGGAAATGTGCGGATAAGATGAGAATAATTAATGAAACGAGACGAAAATGAATTGGCACACATTAGAAGAGGACGTTACCCGGAAGACGGACAATAGTTAGACAAATGTTGTTCTAGTAAATTCCTTTGATAGTTTGTTATTCCCGGATTTCCCATTGATAATATGAAAGCCAATGCAGGTAGAAAGATCACCACTAACCTTGAAATTACGGATACTGTTTCTCTGGTCGTCGTGGGTTATATCGTTTTACTTTTTGTGCTCCGATCTTGGGTCTGAATTTAAATTTACAAATTTAATTAAATACTGGAGTCGATTAAAAGGTCCTTATCTGGTTCATATCGTGGTTTGACAGAGATTCACAGGTAACAGAAAGCGACGACCTTCACACTACATACACTAATCATAACAACAACACAAAAACCTGGGATGCCAGTCGAAGGAATAAGAAAGTGAGTAAACAAATGTAGTCATCCAAAACCCGCTGGCCCGAGAAAACTATCAAATTTGATAAAAATACGTGGCAACGGTATCGATAGGTGGGGAGGCCATCATGCAACAGTGGATAGAAAATTGCTGACATTACTAATGATGATTAATGGAGTGTCTAGTTTGTGACGTTAATGACGTTAGATCCATGATTTTTGGACTAGAGATTTAGCGAAAATTCTCGAGTCTCTTATTGTAAGTCTCAATCAGTGACGTTACTTAGTTTAGATGTTAGAAGTGTATAGAATGATGATGCCGCAAGGCTAACCTCTCCACCCAGAGGAGGGGACAGCGCGGACTATACAAATGAAGTGTAATCTTGTTTCATTAATTTAATCTCAGTATTTATGTTCGCATCAAAGCCGGCCCCATAAATCAAGACCGGAGGCTGCATAAATAATGTTGTAAAACTCAACTGTAAGTAAATTTAGTGTAAACAGTATTATTATTATTATTATTTGAAATAATTAGATTGCATAGACAAAACGGCGATCCCCCGGTGACGCCATTAATGTTTCACAAAGGCCCGTTCGCTCGGCGGTAGTTGTCTATTGTGTTCGGACGTCGCGCGTCGTCTGGGCCTGTCGTTATTTACGGCCCAAATAATTTTTCCAGCTGAAATCTCGACATTTGGAACTTTTCCAGTAATTTATGAAATTCTGAGCTTTGGAATAGGCGGAGCGAGACATTTCAAATTAGATTTTTTTTTTTTTTTTTGATTAGATCGCGAATTCGTAAATACATTTTTAGCTAGGTTGTTTTATGATTTATCATCATCAGTTTAATTCCCTTATCTTAGGAGGGTTTGGAACCTAAATTTCGGTAGGTACTGGTTGACCAAATAAGACCCTAATCTGTCTTCATACATAATTTGTTGCTTTGTTTATCCTAGCTTAGTCTGGGCGACCAGTGGCATACACTAGACACAAATTTAGGTTATGCTGTTACCAACGTTGCTAAGTATACAATAGGTGTACTAGAAATTTAAAAAAATGTTCTATTAACAGTGCTCAATACCATTTATTTAAATAACTAGCTTTACCATAGCCGAAATTCATAACAAAAATAAATATTGGTAATAAATTACAACATATAATTTGTATCTATGCAAACATCAAAATATAGAATGACAGGGAATGATGTTGGAATCACACGTTGAAACACACTACGAAAACAAAACGTTTAGTCTGTCAAGCAAAACAAATATTTAGAAGTATCATTGCACGCAGTTTTCAGAAAGGATTATTACAGAATTAAGCACAAGTTGTTTAAAAAATGCAGAAAATTTGCAGACGTAAAGATGCGAACAAAGATTCAGTAAGAACATATTTAGTTCAGTTTGATTATTATGAGGTTTGATAAAAAAAAGTTAGATTTATACAACAGCTATGTGCTAGGAATTTGCCGAAAAGCATTCACATGAATTTGAAATAAATGACTTGCAATTTTTTTAAGTAACCTACGGCTAGAAAAAAGTTGTAGGTTAAGCCATAGATAAGTTTAGGCTAATTTTGTAGGGTTATTAATAAGATACAGATTATTTAATTATTTTTTCCAGAATTTTTAGTAATGCACAGTTTTTTTGTTTGTATGCAGTGCGCACCCCTGGGGGTGACCTACTAGCTGCCTTCAAAGTTATCATGATCATACTAGCGATGGTTGATATCAAAAATCTGCTAAAACACCAGTTGCAGTTCCACATGAATATCGGCTCATTTGTTAACTATTAAACCATTAACTATTAAAATAAGATCGATTTTATAATCAAATTTGATGATAATGGAATAAAATAATACACTTTATTGGTATCCATCTCTGATAGAAATAGCGGTATTCTGACTTCTTTACTAGACTGCCGTCTGTGTTAGAGTAGCCAATTTTTTTCGTGCTGTTTAGATTCATTTAATTAATACGAGTGAATTGATAGATACAACAATTTAGTTGTTTAGGGCCTTTAGCCGCTGCTGAGTAGCGTCATCATTATTATTATTTTTATTTTTTTTCTACCTTGTGGGTTAAATCTGCCGACAGTGGTGCATGGAGGGTGAGTCACTTATATGTTCTTCTTTTGTCTCGTTTCCCGGAAGGGAGTGCTTATTCACTTTTCCCCTTGCTCATCGGTCTTGTGAATTGTATTATTTTATATTATCTTTATGTCATGTATTGTAAATATTGTATTTATTTACTAATAAAGTGAGTTAGCCGGGGACAATGAGGGCAAATCTTGTTTTGGCAGCCGTGTGGTATCGTCCTGTCATTAAAAAATGCCAACCAGACGGCGAATGTATAGGACCAAGATAGGAGCTTTGAACTTATTGCATCGGTCCTGGGTAAGTGGTGCGCCCGATGGGAACTCTTGCGAAGCCCGGTGATTCCCGAGAGTCTCGATATTTGATTGGGTTTTCCAGTGTGTTTTTTATTTATTTATTTTTAATTATGCTTTTATGGTATCTGTAATGTTTTTGTAGTTTCTTGTTTATCCTTTGGGTTATAATTTGCCGGCAGTTGTGCAAGTCACATTGTGTTCATTTTTGTTTAGTCGTTTTTCCCATATCGGGAGTGTGTTTTCTTTTTCTTCTCTACTCCCCGACTAAAGACAAATATTTATTTATTTTTGTTATCCTTTATTTTAGTGTTACTTTAATTGGTCATTTGTGCTTTTGCTTCTTTGTTGCGCCAGAACTTATGGTGGAAATGTGAGGAAGAAAGGAAGGCACTTACTTTTCGTCTGCCGGATGCTATTTCATTGATAGATTCCTCTTCACTACAAATACACGCGTTTGGGCGGGGTGAATACTAACACTCGCTAAAAGGATTATTATTTATAAGCGGGATTAAAATAAGATGAGTTTATAAGCATTAGCGAAGTAAAGCGGAGTAAAGCGACGGTAGTTATTCATACAAAAGTTCCAAGTGCACTATATTGTACTGAAATATATTTATTTAATATGTTTTGTTGTCGGGGTCCATGATGGCAATTTTGTGTTGATAGCTGTGCGGAACGTTATTGCATAGTTGTCATAGTAGCATTAAATAAATGCTAACCTGGCGGCGAATGAGCAGGATCATGTAGGAGCTTTTGTTTATAAAGGGTCCTGGATATGCGGTGGGTCTGTCCTCATAGATTCAAATTTAAAATGAATTTATAATATATTGAGTTGAATTTAAGTAAAAATGTTGGATAACATTGGTTTTGACTGATCTCAACCAAATTAGATTATATATTGAGTCCATATTTCAAATATTTTTTTCGTAAGTGAACGATTTCCAGTTAGTGTTTAGTGAATTGTACAATTAAAAAGAACTTTTTTTTTTAATTGTTCATAATTCGATTCTGTGAAAGCGGCGGTTATTACGATATCGCTAAAAGACATCGTGTCCAAGCTGTATTAAATGAGTTTTTTCTATATATAGAAATGACAGTTTCATGCTAAGGATCTCTTTTATCGTGGTAATTCTCACTGGGCCTAATAATGTACTCCTCTAAGATAACTCATATTGGTAATCTGGATTTTTAATTCTCTCTATAGAGGTCTATATTTGGTGATCATATATTAAATAGGATTAAAAACTGTCAGCTTGGTCTTGATACTTGATGTTTTTATCACCGCATAGCACTAGGTCCCTAGCAGCTTCGATCTCACTGTCTCTTTTATCTTCCTGTCTCCCGTCGCTAGAGAATTCCACTCCAAGGTACCTACTTTTTTTTCTTCTTTAGCTTCGTTTCTGTGCTGGATTGTAATCGTACACTGCTTCTGAGAAGTTTCTCTACCATCATCACTTTGATCATTTTTGTTAATTATTTTTATCGTGATGTTTGTAATATTTGTCCGTATCAAAATTAATTAGAGTTGGAAAAGTTAAAATATCATTGTTATACATTAATAGATTTTACACGAATACAAATGTAGTCTTTCGACAGAATCTAATGTAATATTATGTTCTAGAGGTTCAGTTGTTGCGCACGGCGTCTGACAAAGATAGTGATGCCTGCAACCACGCTTTCACACACGGTATGTAAATGTTCGTATATCAAACGCTTGTTCGCTTATCGGGTGCCAAGGGCTGACCGTAAATTGTACACAATCTTTTTTCAGTACCTACTCACAATTGATTCGCTACTTTCACATTACTGAACCGTATAACGTTCCATTTTGTAAAGCTGCAGTGCCTACATGATATCTGTCAAGTATAAAATTCCAAAAAAAACAATACTAGAAAAATGACAGCAATGCTCTATATTATATGTAGGTTAGTGCACGTGTGTCGCGTTATTGTTGGAGTAGTACACTACGTCAAAATGTTTGTGTTATTTGGCTAATTTAATTTGTACTGTGGTGGTAGAGCACTTATATTTTCAGCATTGAAATATGTGTTTTACGGAAACGTTGACCATGATCGCGCAGCGGCCACCTCCAATTTGGCGCCTGTTTTTTTACGATTGATAGATTTTTTATGATTTATATAATTTTTTTTTTGTTTATTTACAATTAAAAACAGACAATACGGCGTTTTTTTGCTTCGTATTCTTTTTTCGCTCATTTGTAGAGATTCCTTAAAAATGTGTCCGATAACGGGCCGTGTGTTCCGAAACTAATTGTTTGTTTTGGGAAACAAACAATTTAATTTGCGCGAGAAGTGAATCCGCTGCTCCTGACAGAGCATCCGGGGAATGGCTGACGCCGGATAAAATTGCAGTCAGCGAAAAAATAATAGAGGGAGGGAACACTTTTAAAATTGGGATACAGAAAAATATCTAACTCAAAATTGTTGTAAAGTGAAAGCGGTTAAATTGGACACGGGCTTTTGTGAACACTGAGGTTCTTTGTGGCGAATATGTGTGCGGTGAAATACATTGTAATTGCTTCGATAGTTTGGTGAATTGGTGTTTGACTCGTTAAAAATAATAAATAAAATTTATAAATAAATAGTTTTTATATTTAATTCATTAAGTATTGTTGAAACAACCTTTCAACAATGGCAGAAAATCATATTCATATCATTAATTAATTAATAACATCAACAAAACTAGTAGAAAGCCCAGTGATCTAGTGGTCGGAGGTTCGCGCCTCATTCCAGGACACCAGCAAGTTAGTCTTATTTTCATAGTACAAGCGTCTAGCTTAGTTTGAAAATAGTAAGAATATTTTAAATACTAATTTAATGTATTAATTATAAATATATACATATAAAATCAATTTTGTGGAAAAATATCGTTTTTGCGCTACCGGGATTCGAACCTGGATCTCTATTTCCAATCCGGGGAAGTACACTACCAATTGTGTTATAGAGCCAGTATTTTTCATGACAAATTTTCGAACATCTGTCGTTCCATTATTTGAAAGCCATCTACATTGTATTTACGTCTATCAATTATCAATTCATTTTTATTAAATTTTGGACACATTGTAACAACTTATATTATTAAGGAGAACACATTCTTATTGTGAAGTTGTATTTAGTTGGAAATAGAGATCCAGGTTCGAATTCCGGTAGCGCAATAACAATATTTTTCGACAAAATTGATTTTATATGTATATATTTATAAATACATTAAATTAGTATTTAAAACATCACAGACCGTCTGTTCTGAATAATTACAACTTCACAATAAGAATCCAATATACATTACTACACTACTAATTGTGCTATATGTTATACTTTTTCAAATTAATACATCTGATGTCTTAATTTATATATATTTATAATTAATACATTAAATTAGTATTTAAATAAATATGTATTTATCTACAGTAAATAAATATAAAAATCGTACAAAATTCGTAAAAACAATGCTATAACATAAGAAATAACTTTCATTATATCGCACACGAAAATTCAGTATCACATTGAAATAAAAAAAATCGACATATCCCACCTGTTAGCGTAGCGAAAGTCCTCTCCTATACCTAGTGTTTACATTACTTGGAATAATATTCATATCTGAAGCGATGCGGTTTAGCATGGATATAGCTTTACTAATAATCATAACCATTGGCAGATTGGATCTGTATATTTGAGGTTAAAACAATCTACGTTGCTGCTTTCCTCGATCTGTAATTGTCGCACCAGTGTTTCTTTAACTTTATGCCACGTAAATAGTTTTTTAACTATCCCACGTATACGAGGAATGACAATTAAGTTCGTAGAATATTTTTACAATACCTATTTATTCATTACGAGAACACATTTTTATTGTGAAATTGTAATTATTCAGAACGTAGCTCTGTGATATTTTAAATATTAATTAGAAAGATATACGTAAAAAATGAATTTTAACAAAAAATATTGTTGTTGCGCCACCGGGATTCGAATCTAGATCTCTTTCCAAACCGGGGAAGGAGCATTATCCAACTGTGCTACAGCAATGATATTTTTAGCGACAAATTTTCGAACCTATATGTTACCTCTTTGATATTAATACATTTAATCGTTCCATTATTTATTCCAGTGGCGCAACAACAATATTTTTCGATAAAATTGACACAATGAGCACTGACGAAATTTTTAATAAATTCGATGCCTTTGATATAAGACAAATATACGCTAATACTACTGTTAAATACATATATAAATACAAATAGACACATTTTAAAACAACTCAAAATATAATTTCCTCACGGACAAATACAAATAACCTTCAAACCCCAAGAGCACATACGACATATGGTCAAAGGAACTACAAATATTTTTGACCTAAACTATTTAATAGAATGCTAAAAGATTTAAATCAATTGAATTGTCCCAAGAACATGAAACTATATATTAAAACTTGGATTCATAATATGAGTAGAGCTAGTATTGGTGCATTTACCCAAACATATTGACTCATACCTATATTAATTATTGCTACAAAGCGATCCAAAAATTAAGTCCACTTTGAAATTGTTCTTCATATATACCTTTTATATAGTAATAAATGTAATTCTATCTAATACTTGTAATTCTAATTAATTGAACAATTGTTTGTAAACTGTGCCCGTCTCGACACAGAATTTCTCCAGTGAGACGGGCACAGTCCAAACAGATTTTTACAATGTATTATATAGTTACAAATAAAATAAAATAATAAATAAATATCTTTCTAATTTCTAATCTAACGTCATTTTCTGATACATGGTCCTCTTAAAAATAATCTCCTCCTACAGCAATGCACTTGATTTAAAATATTTTCCATTGCAAGTAGTAGTATCTTCGTAATGCTGTTTAGAGCACGCGTCGTAATCCGTTCCATCTCCAATTACGTCTTCCTTGATTTTGGCGAATAAGGTTAGTGTTCGGTGTTTATTGACTGAAGCATTCCAATCCAGCTTTCATTCGAAAAAAATCACCTCGTGATAGAATGCTTCATTTATGGTTTACCTTTCAGGGATAAGTTCCGATATTATTCCGCTGTTTACCTTTCTTCATGATGAATTAGGGAAGTTTTCGTGACTTAAAACACTAATTAGATTCGTATAAATATTATTTCTGACTTTATAATGTTTTATTCTAATATTATTATAACACGTGGCTGTAGAGCTAAGGGTTGTTGTTATGATCAGAGTCCGTCGGTGTTGACATGATGGATGGAGTGCTGTCAAGACATTTTGCATGACTTTTCACCACAGTAATAAATTCCTCTCTGAGAAGCAGCAGACCTCGGGCCGGCGGAGGCTCTGTGAAAATTCAGGATGAAAATTTAATTTCCTTTCAGAGTTGATAACTTCCGGCGACGCGAGCGCACCTAGCGGCACTTCTGTAAATAACATCAAATAACCTCCTCACTACGAGTGGGTCGAGAGACGTTTAAAAAGGTAATGAAATATTACGGGTATTACGTGAATTTTTTTTTGACTAAACGCTCGGTCACTCATTTATGAAAATATGTTCTTGTAGTATTTATTTAATATAATAATTTGAAATACCGGAATTTTTAATTTGAACGCTATATGTGTGTATTCAAGAAAATTTCTTAAATTTTTATTAGTTTTACTATTAGGGTGTATTTAATATTCATTTTCTCTAATACTGGGATCGATCAGGCGCTTCCAAAATCTTTTTAAATCTAATTGGAAGTGAGTATCGATCCCGCTATCTCTAATATGCTAAGTTAGCGCTTTGCTATCTTGTTATTGCCCTGCAAGACTGTGAAGTAATTAAAAAACATACCAGTTTATATTATACAGGGTGTAACAGACCTAGTCTTGTTACCTAGTCGAAAATGTTCAAGAAATATGTGCAAATTTTGCATTGCTACGGAAAATATTATTGTATGAAAGTTTTACATAATTGTGTTAAACTTGAAGTTCTTCAAAATAAATATTTGAGAAATTGTTCAATGTGTTCCGCATGTAACTGATAAAAAAAATCAAAAAACTGCGTATTTAACTCAAATTATCCGGGTTTTGGAATTAAGCATTTTAAAAAGTATGAACTGTAAATTTGGTTAATCGAAATATTTTATTGGTTATAAGTTATACTTACTTACATATCATCGTGCGGTTTTCTCGCGGGGCAAGCAGAGAGGATACAATGCCGCACTCTTCTGTCCTGACATATAATTCTCGACTCATACATTTTTTCATTCAAGTTCGTCAATTATTATATTATTCATATGAGGAGATAATTGTCGAATTAACAATTTAATATATAAGTTATTATGAGTATAATTCATGATTAAAATATAATAATAAATGACGATGGTGATGATGCCATGCAAGATTCATGGTGATCATGAAAATGCTGATGATGCTAATTTACGTAGTCCATTTAGGGGTTTAATGAGGAGCATTACGTTGTGGATCAGTATCATCCATTTAACTCTTAACGGTATTAATTCGATAAGTTGAAACCCAAAAAGTTTATATGAATCTATCTCAACTCCAACAATATACAACTTAAATATTTAAATTTTCCCACATTCCACACATATGGCAGCAATAGCACCAAATTATCCCTCGGCTTGTTGGTTCAACTTTTTACCGCTCGGCGTCGCACCCGTCGCTCTTTCGGATGATTTTTCCCGCCGAATCAAACCCACCCCATCCTTCAATCAACCCCCCTCCCCGCTGCTCCAATGAACCGTAACGAGTTTGTATCTAATTATGGAGGCAATAACAAGTTTAATTACGACCGGGTGCCCCGGAAAAGTTTGAATTTAACCACCCTGTAGTCTGCGGTGATGTTGTCCTGTCGGCGAGTAAACACCAACACAGGTAAAGGATTGATTCTCGCAATGATAGGGTCGGGCGGGGACGTATGACACGCGGAGGAGTACTTTGTTTGCTATAAGTACCGCAGCTCAATAGTCACCTAAGTTGTGACCTAACCAAATCTAATGCGATGACGGATGTAACGAGATCACATATATAGCAAGCGAGCAAGACAAAGCTATATAGATCTGAAGCGTGCCTGACGGCTTCCTGAAGTTAGTCATTGGACACGTCGAAAGTGTATTAGAATGTGCAGCGGTATTGTGAAACATAGACGTTATAGATCATTAGTTTATTGTAAAGTTGGATCATCAGCTAGCACCAGACCTCTTCCTGCGTTCTTGTTATCTTAACGTATATGTCTCAGATCCGTATAGTATTTATTTCACTGTTTTACATTTAATTAGGTTTTAGTTTTACTATGCCTATCTCGCTAGAAAACTCTGTGTTGAGACATGCAAGTACATAAAATACAAATATTGTTACGTTATGCGCTGGCACCGGCGAATCGAACGCCAGCGCACCACGCCACCGGCTAAACCCAGTTTGTATGGTGTCGATATGCCTGTCTCGGAAGGATACACTATATTTACACATCAAAGTTACACAAGTAAGATGGAATCGTTCTAGGAACACATCCCGCTCGAAGCAGCCCATGACTCCGCTGTGACATCTCATGTTACCACCATATAATCACCGTTATTTGTTTGAAATAATCTACTTTTTTCGGGTAGTGGCAACGGACTTGGTAGCATTCGTCCCACGTCCAGTGAAAAACTACCCCTTCTGCATTTCCATGTATCTGCGCCACACCCGCAGAGCTACAACCGGGTGTTACTGTTATCCGATCTCTATTTATTGCTTTGATTTCGTCGAGGCGATCCCGACGCGAGATCCTCTACGTGGATAAATTCGGGGACCAGCATCTCCCAAATTTTCTTCTAGTTTTCAGGCTTTGTAATCTGCGTCTGCCGTCATTGTTTTCTCCAGCGGCCCAGGCTCGCACGCCTGACCTCCACCGCCTGTCAAAAAGTTTCCCCTTCCACCCTCGCCTTCTCTTTCCTCGACCGCGTCTGCTCCAGTCGGTAATGCAGCGCTCGGTATACCGCGCATTTTGAAATGTAACATCACAATATATTAAATGAAAACTGATGATTCGTCGATTAGATATCCTCTCAAATATACATATCATACTTGGAATCATTGAATACCTTAATATAGTATGTTACCTGGAAAACGGAATTCGAGTTGATACTATGTCTGGATGAGTGTCCTAATAATTTATTTATTCATAACTATATAATACAATGTAAAAATATGTTTGGACTGTGCCCGCTCACTAGAGAAATTCTGATCGACCCATTTCTCTAATACAAATTTTTAGATCCTTCAAATACCTAAATGTTGATACACTTTCTATCATTTTATTGTACAGTTTAGGGCCTAGGAGTGTACAATTTATTTGTTCATACGTGTTTCGGACTCTTGGGACTCGAAGATAATCTTTGTTTCTGCGGGTATTAATTGTATTTTGAGTTTCTTTAAAGTATGTTAATGATTTTAGCATAGATTTGTCTCGCATCGAAAACGTTTAATAATATATTCAATATATCAACTGTCTTTAAATTTAGTTTAAGGGGCTTTAAGATTGTTTTTAAAAATGTTTTCTTGTCAAAAATTTAAGGGTTAATTGCAGTCATAGTCGCTCCTCCCCATGCTATTACTTAGTATTCAATGATAGTGTTTACGCGTTTTTTTATACTTCGATAGGTAAGCCTGGTGTAAATTTTGAATATGTGCATTCTATTTGTGTAAATTTAAAACAGCAAACAAAAACGGAACTGCTTCTGGTGGGATATGATTTTCGGTTCGATCGGATACATTTACGGCGGTGATATAAAAACATTTTATATTGTATTTTGTCGGATTATCGGTTGTGATAAAGTTTTGGAGGCTGTTCAGCAGAGTTTAGAAGTTTCAAGACTGCAAAGAGAACGACCATCGACGTCTAACAGCCCAGTTTCACAATGGTTGGTGTACTTTTATTTGCATGGATTGAATGAATGTATTCAACATGAACAATAGAAAACCCAAGACTAGCTATCGAAGGGTAATTACAATAGATAGATTGACAGATAGCGTAGTAAACTGTTTTTAAAAGAACTTATATTTCTTAAAAAGTAGATTGTTTTTTGAATTGTACGTGATCAGTCCATTTAACCTTTACCATACCATGATACAATATACCCGAATGCAGCCATGCTGTCAACTCGTGTTACCGTAAATAATAGTTATAAAAAATGTTTTTATTAGCTTAAATGGTTTTAATGGCCCGAATTTACTCTAAATATTGAGTATTTAATTTTGAAAAAATGATTAATAACATAATTTAGAGCATTCATTAAGTCTTATACAATGTGTCCTTCCTTCTTATCTCTTTTCATTTAATTAGTGAGAAAGAAACAGTTATATTTGTATGTTTGTTGTTCTTTTCACTGTGAAAATAGTGTGTGATCTGTGTCTTTCATATCACAAATTATATTTTTACCAACGTATTAATTTTACAACTGATTAAATGGAAAGAATAATTGTTTTTGTATGATTCCCTTTTCATAATTGGTTTTTCACTAGTCATTCCTGAGCGCTAACATTTTCTTTAAGATTATCTAAAATATGAATTGTATTTTGCATGTATTTACCGAATTATTACAGGTTTTATTATGATGGTAGACCCGTGTTACTGCATGGTTTGGGAAGGGTTAAGATTAGTATATATGAAGAGATTTAAGTATCTTATTGTATCGGTGCGATCAATGTAGAGTCACTGAGTAAGATTACAAAGACAAATGTTCTGATAATGTTTACCTGGTGATGTCCCCGTCTTGCTAAAATTTGTTCAGTTCGTTTATTGCTTCCATTAGAAACGAGTACACCGCGATAAACGAACTCAACTACTTGGAAACGATAATGAGCTACGTCGGCCACACTTCGATGTAAGCTAATATATGGAGTTTTTCCAATTCAAGTGTAAACAAGATTATCGGTGAATTCCATTATTGTACATCCTATTCGGCAGCAGGCTTAAAAATACATACTACATCCACACCGCGACATCGTGTCGTACTCTGTGACCTTCCAGTGGACTTTTCTATCCGGGGGAGTTCTCGGCAGTCTCACCTTTCTAGGAGGTTAATCTGTTTGAGAGGGGTTCTCGGCAGATCTAGCAGACCGGATCAAACCGGACCGGATCAGTACTTAAAAAGATGCGCCGAGTTTAGTTGATGCTTAAACCGACCCTCACCTGTCATGCGTCAAAGAATCGACGAGTCACTGCCTACATTATTCTCTCCGCCTGGGCAGTAATCCCAGTGAAATTCGTCATTCTTGCCGTCAGTCTAGTATTGTGTGTGTTGCGTACAAAGCATAGATGCCAGAAGGATCTCAAGACAGGAAGGAAATTGACATCTCCAAAGATGTGGACTGTATATTTTAACTCGTTATTTCCTCAAGGTTGCTACACAAAGTATAGATGAAAAATCTCGAATTAGTATAATATTGTAAACTGTTCTGTACAATGTCACCAATCGACTGGTCGGAGGCGCGGCCGCGACGGGAAGGGATGGGGGAAGGCACTTTAGTGCATTATTTTTGTTCAATAATTAATATATTTATACACACGTGAATATGTCCCAAATAATGAGTATTTAGTTGAATCACTGCAGATCTCATCTTAATTAAGATATAAACTTGAGTAGTGATTGGTAATACCTGTATATCGTTTATTGTATAATTTTAATTCAACTGTCACACATCTGAGTTATAATTTGTTTATACTATTATTCTAATTTGTGTTTAACTGAATAAACATTTCTATTTAAGCGCAAACAAAATTGAAAGCCTTATCGTTTCACAGTTCATATGTTAATCTCGGTTTTAACGCTTTCAGTATTTTAAATTAGAGAACCAATATATACAAGATTTCACAATTCAAATCAAACTTTACTATATTATTAGCATCTTAAATAAATAATTATTTTGAAAATAGATGTAATAAAATAGAGCCTTTCATGTTTTTAACGAAAATGCTAGTGTTAACATTGCAAGAAAAAAAATTGTCACGTTGATATTAGGATTTGTTAAAAAATCATGTTTCTCATCATGTATAATCCCTGTATAAAAAAGCAAAAGCTGTGTCCAAATTAATGGAGTGGTTTCTGAAGATTTTGTGATAGGTATCAGATTATGGCAGGGTTGCCTCTCTCTGGGATCCTTTTCTCTGTCATTACGGATAAGAATTCCCACCCTTGTCGATAAAAGCAACGTCGACATAGTTCCCCACTCTTGAGACTAGCCTCAACATGGGAGGGGTGTTAAAGAGAGGATCAACAACTTTGATGAAGAAGTCTGTCGAATAGGGATGAGGTATGGAACTGATATGAACTGAGAATAAATTGTTTTAAAAATAAATCAGATACAGTGCAATATCCAAATTTATGGAATACGAAAAATTTATATCTAGTTGTAGAGAATTTAAACAGCACTGGTCATAACTTATATTTGAGAAGGAGTGAGTGTCATAGTCACGAGATGATGATGATAAATAGGTAATGTTTAAAAGTGACAGATGGCGAAATTGAATCAAATGTATTGAAAAGTTATTGTGCTGTTTTGCGTGGTAAAGAAGTGAAAGTTTACTAAGTCAGGGGCGCGTTCAAAATATCGATAAACATCGTTCGGGTTGCTAAAGTAATGCCGATGGGTCATGTACAAATGTAACATGTCTTATGTCTTACGTTGTGTGTTACGCGTATATATATAATAAGAATTCATATTTTTATTTATTATCTTTGTTTTATTAACCACTTAATTGAGTTTAAATACATCTACCGGTTTTGAAAAATACCATTTTCTTCTTCAGGATGTCATAACTCATGAATAATGTCATAATGTCATAATGAAGAAGAAAATTGTATTTTTCGAAACCGGTAGATGTATTTAAACTCAATCAAGTGGTTAATAAAACAAAGATAATAAATAAAAATATGAATTGTATTTTTCGAAACCGGTAGATGTATTTAAACTCAATCAAGTGGTTAATAAAACAAAGATAATAAATAAAAATATGAATTTTAACCACAAAGTTAATATTACTAATTTTAAAAGTATAATAAGGATTTAATATCTTGATTTATATTCATCAAATAATCACGAAACATTAATTAAAATAATAATATTTGTGAACGCCATCAGATAATAAGAGTTTATTTGCTCAAATAGCATAGGCATTTTGTTTGTAAAAAGTACCATCCAGAAATATCCATGCATTTCATCAAAATTCTTTGTTTATACATTAAAAAACTTTTGTGATGTTTATCTACAATTTAGGATTCTTTCACGACATTCGTATATCTTTGCACGTGATATTGAAGAAGATTTATGAAATATTTGTAGCATTTCTTATATTATACACAAAAAGTTACTTTGGTTGGGTGTTTAATAATGCGATTGAAGGATTGAGAAGTTGAGATATTTTACATTAGGGAGAAAGGATTTGAATGTTGCTAAACCGTTGTTCTTCCAAGGTCCCGATTTCCAGCAATCTCTCATTGCGCACCTGAGATATTGAATTTTTCAAATTTAATATTTTAAATACTGTATTTTTTATGCATACAAACCATACATCTGCATTAACCTTTATCATACTCTGATAGAAAACGAGTAAATAATTAAGGCTGTTACATTTTTATGTTAACGTACTCCAATAATAATAATAATAATGGATGATTTGTATAGCGCCATTTTCGTAAAAACTTTCACTTCAAGGGCGCTTTACACATAATATGTTTTTTAAAATTAAAAAATTGTTATTTTCACTTATGGAAATGATTTTTTGAAAAAGTGCGTTTTTAGTTTCTTCTTAAATAAAGTCTCTGATGCACTGTTTCTAATAACGGAGGGCAAAGAGTTCCACGCTTTTGGGCCTGCCACTGCGAATGCCCGTTCACTAAATTTAGACTTCTGGCAACGGCTGATCGGTTCTACAACCCTTCCTGAAGCTGAAGTAGAGGCTGACCTGAGAGTTTGACGTCTACCATTAAAATTGTCTGGGATACAAAGTTCTTGAAGATATAGAGGCGCATGTTGTGTGTCGCCTTGTGCATCAACCAGCACAATTTAAATTCAACTCTTTCAGGGAATCGGAGCCAATGTAGCCGATGTAAAAGGGATGTTATATGAGAGAATTTGGAAACTCCATATATTATCCATGCAGCCGCATTTAGAATAGATTGTAATCTATCCAGCTGAAACATTGGTAGGCCAGCATAGATGCTGTTACAATAGTCAAGTCCAAGTGTCGAGCGACTGACTCTAAAATATCAGGCTAATGAAAAGCACATTCGCAGAACGATGGACACCTCACCTCTGCATTGACGAAAGTCTTCTGCTTTTCAAAGATCGGCACTTGATATAATTATTTTTACAGGTGAGACTTACTTTAATCAAGGAGAACACATTCTCATTGTGAAGTTGTAATTATTCAGAACAGACGGTCTGTGATGTTTTTAAATACTAATTTAATGTATTAATTATAAATATATACGTATAAAATCAATTTTGTCGAAAAATATTGTTTTTGCGCTACCGGGATTCGAACCTGGATCTTTATTTCCAATCCGGTGAAGTACACTACCGATTGTGTTATAGCGCCAGTATTTTTCATGACAAATTTTCGAACCTATATGTTACAGTTTTTTCAAATTAATACATCTGTCGTTCCATTATTTGAAAGCCATCTACATTGTTTTTACGGAATCACAAATACCTTTGAGTAAATACTTACTTTTAACACATAATTCATAAATGTTCAATGCGTGTAAAAAAAATATTATTTCTAAAATGTTGTCGGTGTTATTGTCACCAGTTTTAGTTTTGTTCCTACCCCTTAAAGTTGAAGTTGAAGTGTCAAATTTTATGTTTTGTGGACGGTGAAGTTTAAGAAACTTTTGCCGTAGCGGTTATATTTTTGGGGTGAGCTTCAGGATTAGCCGGTGACGGCGTCAGCATCAGGTGATCGGAGCTGTCTTCCTTATTCCGTAAGACTTCGTGGTCCGCCACGAAGGATTCTTTTATTCCTCATCATTACCTCATTTCCGATATCCTATTTTCCGTCCATCCATCCTTTCCGATTCCATCAGGCAGTATTGTGGTGTTGCTTCTTACTCCTTACCTAGGCTTTACGGGGCACATTTTGTATGTAGACAATTATCCATCACTATTCAAATGCTTCACGAGAGCAAGACAATCGCTTCTGAGAAAAAATATCATATTTCAAGTGGCCACATCATTTCTTCTGTTAGAGTTTATACTTCAATTTCACAAAATAATATCGAGAAAATATAAAATTTGACCATTCGCAATCGTGATCTAGTTAATGAGGTTTTTTTATAATGAAAAAGGTTCTTAAAATATTTATTACTAAAACATGTATTTAAACTATTTCTGTTCTTATTTCGCATATTTTTATTATACATTTTTTTTTAATTTTCAAAGAAAGCAAACACGTTATGGTTTGACATTATAATTAAATAATATAATATTTAGTTTTAAACCATTTTATTATGTACATAAACTAAAGTCAGCTACTTTTAGTTGGACCCAACCTTCTTCAGGACAATAATAGTATATATACTAACCTAAGCACAGATATTTAAATAGGAGATTAAGAAGACAGAGCATCAGGTAGGGGATGGGATAGGAGAGTAGGGATTGGATAAACTTATTTGATTATTTAGAATCTGACTACAAGGCTCGATGAAATTAACATTCTTACGACGAAGAAAGTTGATTTGAAAGTGCCTGTGTGAGATCGAGCTCCGTCCTGTTGTAATGTCCAGTTGTGCTGTAATATCTAGCTTTGTTTTGAAGCTCTGATAATTTTCCTAGCACACAACGTTTTACGATACGCATATTTTTCTGTAGTGATTTTTGTCATTCTGGGCAACAATTAAAAAAAAAACAAATATAAACAATGGGAAAATTAATAATCAAAGACGGCGACCGGAAATTGTCGAAATAAAACGTAAATTAGTAAACTATTGAAGCTATTGTTGATGTAGTTAAACTAAGTTTGATGTAATTATATCACATTTTACGAAATGTTCTCACTTCTTTTGAGACACGCTGTATACCCGTGTACCTATATTATGTACTTCCACCCATAGGTGTTTAATCATTGTTTCGACTTTGTAAGTCCGAAAATACATTTCCTTTATCTTACCCTAAACAAAGTTGGCCAAACTCTTCCCTTGCGCCCCCGCCCCCGGTACACCTCACACGTAGTTCTTCCGCATCATCAGGCAAACGAGCAAGCTGAATATTTACGTTGTTGGGTGTGTGATGATTAATCTATTTTCCATAAATGCTCATCATCCATTATCATTCCAGACAAAAGGTTTCTCTTAGACTACCCTTGTCTTAAGCCACCCCCACTTGCTTTAAATGCCCTTAATCACTCCCAACCCTTTCGGCGTCACGCCACTGGAAGCTTGAACGCCGTAAAATCAAAGGATGCTCAAGATGTACTTTTGATCGATGAAAATTAAGCATAGTTTCATATCACATTCTTTGGTGATAGCATTTAAGACACAGACCACTAAATACCTTGTCACATAATTTTAATTTTGGCGGCACACACGTGATCACTTTGGTGCCACTCACGCCACTCTGCGAGATTTTTTTAAACTACAACTCGATTGTAATACAAATTTAAACGCAGAAATATTTTAAAACGTAAATACTTTTACTGTTGCATAAGTGTGTCATAATCTATCGAATTTATGTTTCATTGGATATATGTGTATGTAGAATGTCAGTTCCATGTAACCATGTAAACCTGTAATATTTCGGTAAATACATTCAACATAAAATTCATATTTTAGGTAATCTTAAATAAAATATTAAATTATAAGAATGACTAGTGAAAAACTTATTATGAAAAGAGAATCGTACAAAAACAATTATTATTTCCATTCAATCCGTCGTAAAATTAATACGTTGGTAAAAATACAATTTGTTGTATAAAAGACAGAGATCACACACTATAATTGTTTCTTTCTCACTAATTAAATGAAGAGAGATAAGAAGGAAGGACACATTGTAAGTAAATTTTTGCCATTTAAGCTAATAAACACATTTTTTATTAGCTTAAATTTGCGTTAACACGAGTTGACAGCATGGCTGCGTTCGGGTATTTTATATCATGGTATGGTAAAGGTTAAAATTACACCTAGAGAATGAAGTAAAAACCACATTAATTGCAGACAAAATCTACCCAATTCTTGCAACCAGTGCCAAAAGTGTTTAGATATTTGGTAACTGAGTATTGTAACACTTCAATAGTAGTATTTAATTAGTTTCATTAAATAATGTATCCATAAAAATATTGCTAATATTAAAGGTTGAATGGTTTAAAAAAGGGTAGTGGGATAAGATCCCGTGGACTGTATCGAGTATAGTATTAATCAATGGACGCAACCCGAATTGGAAGTCTGAAGTAACATAAGGGAATATGGATCTGGCCTACGTTGCTTTAAAGTCCTGGGTTGAGCGTCGTCTTCACCTCCGGTTGACTAGCACGTTTGTTGTGCCGAATCGAGAGATCACTGCACTTCCGGAACTATTGAATACACTTCCTCTTCGCGGTTCTAGCGTTACGCACAAGATATTGATAGTTCGCTGTCTGAGCGCAATCTGTCCCCCCGTCGGCGAAATTGCAAGTAATATTTTTACCAGAGCGGGACAGGTATAGATTATTGGATGAACAAAAGGGACAAGGAATGAGTATTTGACGTTCTAGAACGTTTAATTATTTTAATATTTATTTTTTTACAATTTTCGTAGGAAGCAATCACTTTGTGGTTTGACATATTATATTAAATAAAATAACAATCACTTTGTATGAAACCACAAAATTTATTTTCTAACATCAGGCCAGCGTTTTGCATAGACAACAGTTTAGGATAATTTTTAATAAACTCAAAAGATAAAGATAACAAACTAAGCCACTCGGGTGTATATAAATTATATTGCAATAATTGTCCCTCATTCTACATAAGCAAAACTGCTCGTAATGTCAATATTCGTGTCAAAGAACATCTTATAAACAGTAATGGTTTCTCAAAATTTGCCCACCATATTATTGAAAAAGACCATTCTTTTGATATTACCACAGGGGTCAAGATCCTCTATAAAAACGGGTTTGGCCTCCGGTTGGACAATTTAGAAGCACTTGAAATAAAAAAGGCAAGAAATATTGGTACGCCAATTCTCAATAATCAAATCAATTTATCCATTAGGCTCATATTAGGTATGTTTCCTTTAAAATCAACTTAATATCCATCAACACTGTATTTTCCCATTCCTTAATGTCCCATTTATCCGTATATGTATTCTGTCTCTCTTTTTCACATGTAATTTTATATTCTATCCCCCTCTTTATGTATATATATATAAATAAGTGCATTCTTCTTGTATTTATGATCAGATTTTAATACGTCCTGATGATACTTGAGATAAGCGAAACCGGTCGACGTACAACAAATTTCGTGGTTACGTACAAAGTTATTGTTATTTTATTTGATATAAGATTTTACTAATTAACGTTATCTTAGTTAAATTCTTCATGACGGGATCTGTTCAAATACGAAATTATGCTGTAGATAAGTACTTGATTGATATCTGTTCGAGCGTGTAATACGTGATTACCATACAGCCAGGTTCACATTACTGCGAAAACATACGTGGATGCCAATGTCGCGTAGGTGTCATGTTTTTCAACATGCGCTTTTTATTGTCATATTAAGATATTTAAAGTTAATTTTTCTTTAATTGTAAAATTTTTTTACTGTTCTAATTTGCTGTTGGGATATTTACTTAAGAAATGTTAAGACGGCATGACGCATTTGAGATGTGAATATACAGAAATTAATGCTTAAAATAAGCTGGATGGATAGAGTTACGAATGAAGATATTATGGTTCGGATGATAAAGAATAATAAGTATTTAGAACTTATATATCTCGGACACGTGATGAGATATATAGAGAAGTATATATCTCGCATCACGCAGAGAAAGATTGCTGGAAGAAGTAGAACATCATGGCTGGAAGAAGTAGAACATCACGACTGACGATCAGTGTTCGATCTTCATAACTTAGTCATGGATCGCCGGTCGCCGTGCGCGCACATATGAACACGATCTTTTTCTGTGGTTGTGTTCTCTATAGTTTTTTCGGTCAGTTGTAGTTATACCTTTCTTTGAACTGACGGATATCGTTTTATCATTGGGTACGTTGATTGTTGCCAAGTTCGTCCTGCCTATGGCGCTGATACTGTCGGCGTTAATCAGTTTCTCATATACCGTTGTGTATACCGCTTGTTAACACTTCGCACTATCACCGAAGTGTATATTCAAGAGTGCTTTGTGCGGAACAACGGAGTACGTATCCTGGAGGTAGAAGACTTGTGGATCCAGTAGAGGAAGATACAGATACCAAAAAGAGTATTTCACAGGTGGGTCGTGTTTTCTGATTCTGGTTGGTTCTTCAGTCGCACTTTGACCTCTATTCCTATCCCTCTTCCGAATTTATTTCATCCTTCCTGCATTCCTTATTTCCAAACCAAGTGATTAAGCCAACGTTCCAAGAACAGATAAAACACTAGTAGAAGAACAATAAGATATTTACCTCAACTTGGCTCATCAATGGTTTAATCTCAAGATTACATTTTTGTGTGTTAATAAAATAAATTGGTTAAATATGGCTGATATAATAAAACAAGTTATTAATAATCCAAAAGATAATTAGGAAAAAAAATCATCTCATACACATGTGTCATACCATTCCTGCTTATATTGCGTATTTTGTTTTCATTCCTAAATACTAAATAAATAAAATAAAAATAATAATCTAATGGTGAAGAATCGACCCAGGCGAGAATATTAACCATTGATTGCACTAACGATAAATACGAAAAAAACGTAAAAATATACCTCTACAAATCTCTTTTTTAATATTAGCTTGTTATAAAGTTCACCAGGGCTAATACATTTTTCAAATAATATGAAAATTAAAGTTTGTTCGTACGTAGGTACATCAAAAATATAAATCAATGCATTAAACTCCAATACAAACAATTCAGCATATATACTCATCAATAATGGTGTGAAATAATGGTTTGCTTAATTATGAACTTTGAGAGTTGTAAATAATAGAAGTACCTACTTATCTAGTCTAATGTCGATCATCAATTTTCCAGATACAAGATTATTGACGGAATTTTTTATTATTAAGTAAAATAACAATCACTTTGTGTGAAACCACGAAATTTATTGATGTCGACCGGTTTCGCCTAACTCAAGCTACATGAGGACTAATTTATTTTACTTAATATAATATGTCAAACCACAAAGTGATTGCTTTTTACGAAAATAGATTTTTTTTTTGTTAATTATAATATAAAACGTACTAGTAATAATACCTTTGTCGCCGAGTGACATTTGTTCGAGATGTGGTGCTGGAGGTGGATGATGTGTGGACCGCGAAGGGCATACATGTTTCTATCCTCCAGGAGTTAAAGATTACCAAAAGACATGATGGAGAAGAATCCTTGCACACTTTGGACATGTTGTCAAAAGAAACACGTGTCCGACAATAACGCGCAAGACAACTGCGCGCCGACAATAACGCGTAAGACAACTGCGCGCCGACAATAACCCGCAAAACAACTGCGCGCCGACAATAACCCGCAAGACAATTGCGCGCCGACAATAACCCGCAAAACAACTGCGCGCCGACAATAACGCGCAAGACAACTGCGCACCGACAAAAGTAAATGAGGACATTTATTTCCAAGTATTTTATTTTAAAAAGTATTTTATATACTTTTAAAATCAGCAATATTATCTTTGTGGTTAAGATTCATATTTTTATTTATTATCTTTGTTTTATTAACCACTAAAATGAGTTTAAATACACCTACCGGTTTCGAAAAATACCATTTTCTTCTTCAGGATGTCATAACTAACTAAAACATATATTGTTTCTTTGACAGAATCTATTGTTATGACATCCTGAAGAAGAAAATGGTATTTTTCGAAACCGGTAGATGTATTTAAACTCATTTTAGTGGTTAATAAAATAAAGATAATAAATAAATAAAAAAATAATAGTATTTTATATGTTAAACATACTCATTACATGATAAAAAATCAGTTAAAAAAGATCGTTCGCGAAGATAGCCAGTTTTTTTTAAATCAAGCTAAAAATTGAAATGATATGAATTTGAATTTTTTGAATTTTTGATAGGTTAGGGTACGTTAGGTTGATTGGATATAAAATACAATACATAGGAATAAATGTCCTCATTTATATTAATTCTTGGGTTCAAAACCAATTTCCCAAATTTTTAATCTTGTAGATTAGTTCTGCGCGCTTTCAATTTGCGTGCAGTTGTTGTGCGCGCAATTGTCGGGTTGCCACAAGGACAGTTGAGGAAAAGCAAGCGAGAGGACGGTGTTCTGTAAGCTAGATAGATTAAAAAAAGAGGTCCTGTTTGAAGGCTGCCATCATCACGTTTCAGGGCCGGGAGGAATGAAAGCAGAATGTGCGCCATGCTTCAGACATGTCAGGGGACCACGACACGGATTAAACACGATGTATAAGCTTACATGTGTGGACGCGGACATTGTAGGTGTTTTATAAATTTGGTGATTTTTTTTATAAAAATCAGCCTCAGTCTTCCTATATATGCTCTAATATAAACAAGATTAAAGTATTTTCTTTTACTAAAACTTATCTTTTGCATATTTGGTCAGTTTCATTATAAATCTATTCAACTTATCCTCCTTTCTTATGTTTTCTGGCATTTCATTAAAAAATTTCAACGCACTATACATCATCGATTTCTGAAATTTGGCCTTCTTCCTGAATGGTAGTCTCAGTCTATCCCCCCCTCTTGTACGCTGCTCGTGCTCATGTTGATTTGCATCAATTTTTAGTGTAAATTCCGCTGATATTTTCTTATTGAGTATTTTGTAAATAAATACTATTATATTGCTTAAAGGTTATCATATTTAGATCTTTCAGCATTGCACTAATCCGAGTATATCTATTTTTTCAGAATATCTATATCATAGCTATATTTTGCAATACTGACAATTGTTCCATTTCTTCTTCGTTAGCCAAAAACAAAATGCAGCTGCAGTAGTTGATGTGAGGAATAATAACAGAGTTGTAAACTATTTTACAAGACTCAGTACTAATAAATCTTCAGATCCTTCCCAGAAGTGAGATTATCGTAGCAATCTTTTTAGTCACGTGTCTTGTATTTTATTTGTCACTTCAGACTTTCACCATCTACGATAATTTTTGGTGTGATTGGTATTCTTTAATTTTCAATGGTCAAGAATTTAGTTTTAGTTTATTTTTCTTACGCCATATTGGTATTATTGCTAATTAGGCACCTCCCGTCGGTATAATCTACACTCGCGCTCCGGGACTGACGCGGTGATTTGGCCCCAGATTTACGTACCCCTCTTTGATTAATTTTTCGCGAAGTTCCGTCAAGCCAAACATCCCCCGGTGGTGGCGAGGCTCGCGGGGGTGGGGTGAGCTGGGAGGGAGGACCAAAACAAGCCCCGCACAAAGTTCCATCAAGCCGGGATTATGAATTTTCAGTATTGCCGGCGCCAACACTTGCCGGACGCGGGCATTATGGTGTTCATTATTCATGGACGTGTTTTGGCCGGGTGCGAAAAGTTAACTCGCGGCCGAGACAATACAATTATGTTGCGCGGCTAGAAATTTGGCTTCCGTCAACTGATTTCCCGAGATTCGCGTGTTGGACTCGCGCCCGTAGCGTTACCCCTCTCGGCTTACCAGTACAAAAGTTAATAATTATTAAATAACAAATTAAATTAAATCAATTAGAAGAATATACAGAAATAACATTTTAAATATGAATTAAATATATTAATTAGAAATATATACATATAAAATATATTTGACCGAAAAATATTGTTGTTGCGCCACCAAGATTCGAACCTGGATCTCTTTCCTAACCAGATAAGGTGCATTATACAACTATGCTACAGCGACAATATTTTTAGCGATTTCGAACCTATATGTTACCTTTTTGATATTAATACATTTAATCATTCCATTATTTGACAGAGCTATCTACCTTATTTTTACAGAATTTCAAATACCTTTAAGTAAACTGATAGCAGACGCCAGAATTATTAATTCATTTTTATTAAATATCACAGACCGTCTGTTCTGAATAATTACAACATCACAATAAGAATGTGTTCTCCTAAAGAAATAACATTTGGTTACCATCGGATTACGAGCCCGGAACATAACCTATAACCGTACAAGAGGAAAGGATAGTCCGAGACTGCCATTCAGGAAGAAGGCCAAATCTCAGAAATCGATGATGTACAGTGCGATGAAATATGTTTAATGAAATGCCAGTAAACATAAAAAAGGAGGAGAAATTGAATAGATTCAAAATGAAACTGACCAAATATGTAAAAGATAAGTTTTAGTATTTTTTTAAAATTTATATTAGAGCATATATAGGAGTGCTTATGTATGCACTATGTAAATAATGAAATAAACAATCTCGCACATAAAATGAAAAGTTTGTTATATAATTTCGAATGTTTCTGTCAGTAGCGGAGTATACGATGTCTGAATATGGGATTAAATATTTTTTTTAGTATAACTTCATAAAATATTTTTGTAACGAGTAAGTTTTGAAATTCTTAGAAATGATTAAGATCATGCAGTACGAGGTAAATTGGATCAGTTATTTTCTTATTTGTATTGTTATTTTAACACAAAATATGATAAATATTTATTATTAGGAGAACACATTCTTATTGTGAAGTTGTAATTATTCAGAACAGACGGTCTGTGATATTTTAAATATTAATTAAATATATTAATTAGAAAGATATACATATAAAATCAATTTTATCGAAAAATATTGTTGTTGCGCTACTGGGATTCGAACCTGGATCTCTTTCCTAACCAGAGAAGGTGCATTATCCAAAATTATCAAAAATGTAACATATAGGATCGAAAATTGTCGCTAAAAATATTGTCGCTGTAGCATAGTAGGATAATGCACCTTACCCGGTTAGGAAAGAGATCCAGGTTCGAATTCCGGTGGCGCAACAACAATATTTTTCGATAAAATTGATTTTATATGTATATCTTTCTAATTAATATATTTAATTCATATTGATAAATATTTGTTCACACATGGTTCGTACGTACAGTAAAAAGAAAAATCAAGGATCGTGGTGTTAGTGAAGATGAGAAAGGTCCAATGTAAAGAAATTACTACATGTAAAGCTGCTAAAGTTTACAATTTTCCTTACAAGAGTCCTTAAAGGAGAGTTATTTGTCTTCAAACCGTTTGATGTGTCGTTGTTTAGTCCATTTACAACCTAACCTAACCTAACCTAACCAACAAGCGACAGCACGGCAATGTTCATACCCAGGTAAAGATATTTGGAAGTACATTTGTTTGGGACATATATTTATGCTTGAACGAAGATAATGTACTGTGCCTTCCACCTCCCCTCCCTTCCTCACCTGCCACGGTGTCAGTCGATCGGCGACCCTGAATCGGAGCGGTAACAAGTAAATTTCGCAGTATAACAAACGAGTGAGACGTGTGTCTAAGTGTCTGTCCTATGCAATCTGAAGACTCAAGACCCTGAACGAAGATAGTGTTACAAAACCTAAAGTTACAGTCCACCTTGGAGGTGGCAGAAGAACGGGACTGTGGTGAGTGGAACTTCCTTCCGAATATCCTGTTTCTTCCGGCATCTATGCTTTTACGCAACAACATTCGTTCACCTACAATAGGAAATGCTACAAAAACCTTTGAGAAGTTAGGAACACATTGATACCAATGCCTATCGTACTGCAAGTTTGATGAAGATGATAAATAAATTGCGAGTGCCTCAATCTCAGTTTTCAACAAAAACTCGTAATACATAACCACTGAGACATTGAGTTGCGGGCGTAAAGATGCGGCTGGAGCTCAGCATCAACTCAGCGGCGCTCTCATGGAAAGCTGGTTCCCTGACCAGAGAATGGCAACGCCCACAGAATAGCTACATATACAACAATGGCCGCGACTGAAGTAGTTATATATGTAATATTTATATTTTGCGTGTATATATGTGTGTATTTTTTTATTTAATAATATTTTCCTTGGTTTTCTTTTTCATAGCATTATATTTATTTCATAACTTAAATGTATAACATTATTTGTATTATCTCTCGGGTTAAAAAAAACCTGATCACGCTGGAATAAACACATTATTATTATAACCTTCTACTAGTGTATAACCATCTTCTACAATAAACATTAAGGTTATTGACTGTATAAAATAACTTTTTCCATCGCTTACGGTGACAAAAACTACAAAGAAGACTCAAACTGTCACTTATATGCCAAATAATATCGATTCAATTCAGTATTAAAAAAATGTGATAACAAAAAGTTTCATTTCGATCTCATATATTATATATTTCTCACTTTAATATTTTTTGTTCCTAAAATAATAAAATTTAAGTTTGTTTTCAATTTAAATGGTTATTATTATGGAAAAATGCACGCTGCTAATGAATTTATAATAAAAAATAAATTTATAAATTAATTACTATAATTTTTTCACCCTCAAATTTAAAGTGATCTGATTCGCCTCGGTCGACCCTATATTTGAAAGAAGGAAAATTTTCGGACCTGTCAAAGAAAATGGGTAGGTGTGACAACCGGCAACATTACGATGAGTATTACCACCGCCTTAACGATCTTTCCGATAAGCCGAAAGTCACAAAATTAGAGAGGCTTCAATGGCTAGGCCTTATAAAGCACGTGAATAATGCGCGACATCTGAATGGCTGCTCGATAATAAATCTGAAGGAAGAGGCGAAGAATGTGTATAAAAAAAGTGGCAGAATAATACAGAAAACAAATAAAGAGCTATCCATTTTTCGCGTCAGCAATTGGTGAGAAGCAGCTCAGTGCAGGTATATTTTTAGGAGACGAGGACCTATAATTTTTTTTTGGCTTTAAAAATTATAGATGCGTACACGTTAGTGATGAGAAAAAATGCTACTTTTGAATCACTGGTGTGATTGTGATTAGTATTTGATAGTATCAGTGATTGAAAACTGTGACTGTGATCACCGAACGATATCATAATACGTGAGATAAATGAATAAAGAAAAAAAAACATAATTTTGAACATATTTACATATATTATTCAAACTTCATTTAAGTAAAAAACATATTATAGCATATATAATTAATATATAACTAATTTAATATCATCACAATTGAAAGTGTGAGTTTATTTTTTGGGTCAAATTCTCAGCATTTCAGGTCAAATGCGTAAAATGATTTGGCAGAATCTACTAGATGACGTCTATCACGAATTATGACGTCATTCCTTCATGAATATTTTTGTTTCATATGCACATGCACCGAATCACGGTTCACAATCAAATATAAATAAATGAATTGCGAATCACGATATTTTCAGATATTCTATCACTGATAGTGAGTGTGACTTAGAGATATCAGTGATTGATTCATGGTTCGTGATTTTGAGCTCATCACTAGTACACGTAATACAGGCGAAATTAATATTCTTACCATTTTCAAAGTAAGCTAAACGCTCGTTCTATGAAAACAGGACTGATTTGCTGGTTTTCTGGAAATTTACTTTTTTTACTGTTTATATGAACCGAAGTAAATTTACGTTGTATCTTTCATCTGATTTTGTTCAATTCGTGTTCAAACCGTAGAATCAGTGGTTTTAAAAGTTGTAAGAGTTTTGAAGTCAGAGATAACTTCTACTGAGAATTTATAGAGTGAACTTTAAGAAAACTTATAATAATAATTAAGCAATCATCCCACCTTTCATCCATAGCTATAAGTTTCAGTAACATACATTACTTTGAACCTGTCAGACTTTGAATTATGTCTTTCGGTTTTTAACATTACTTTGAAATTTATTTTCATTTGAGATTAAAATACTCTTTCACTATTCCAACTACCAAGTTGGGTAGCAATCCACAACCCGAATTGAGATAAAGAGACTGTTTACCGTCACGCTGAACTACCCTGAATAGTATTCTACCTACAGAGTAGTACTTTAAAAATTCGAGAGCATCTAGTGCACCCAGCGTGTGGTCTCATACGCCACATACATGCTACTCTAGTACAGCACTGTTGAAGGGCCAGTGATGATAATGACAATATGATTGTATCACATCAGTCCGAGTATGCTGTCAGTGTTTTATCTTATTTTCCGTAAGGGAGTGTTTTAATTTTACCCTTATGTTGCTCTTTTGCTTCCCAGCCTCCAAATGCCAAAGTGTTCTGCATTATTATTTGTTATTAAATTTTATTTATTTATTATTAATACAGTGCATACATAAATATAAGAACGTTGTTTTATCCACTTCACCGGCTAATCAGTGGAGAACACAAGAACGACGGATTTTTTACCTCAGTAACGCATTTTGCCTTCGCCCTAAACTGGGAAAATTTATTATTAAAAAATGTTTTACGTTATCAAAGAAACATAGGTTAAATTAGAACAAATTACAATCAAAATGAAATATTCCTAATTTCGTGAGGTTGAGCGTGAGTTCGACGTTCTTCAGGGCAGGTTGGTGACAACAAAGTTCAAAATGTTACAAAAGATGGCATAACCTCCAAATCCATGCTCGTCCGTGTACATTCCATCGTAAGTAGAAAATCTCAGTGACCCATCGTCATAGTTAGTTTTCTCGGCATCCCAAGCCGATGCAAAAGAATTGTAAAAAAATAATACAATGAGAATTAATGTAGACCGAAGGAAAACAACCTCGTTCCCTGAAAAGATCGTTCACTACGAATCAAAGTATTTACCATTCGGTTACATGTTGGATTCTTGATAAATAGTTTCGCTGGCCGCAGCAGTAAGCCGCGTATCTGACAGCTCCGAGCGAAAAATAAATTAATCTCAACCATAGACTCCGACCGTTTTTATAACCTTCAAGCCCGCTCGCATTACCAACATGAAGGCATTGTTCATGATTACTAAAGTGATTGGCATAAAAAGAATGATGGGGCGATTTTGAACGTGACATTTTTTTTGTAATGTCACAATACATATGCTCTAATATAAATAAGATCTAAATATTCCTTTTTACTATAACTTATCTTTCACATATCTGTTTAGTTTCACGTTGAATTCATGCAGTTTCTCCTCTTTTCTTATGTCTAATGTCTGCATTTCATGAAAAATCTTCATCGCACTATACATCACTTATTTCCTGAGATTTAGCCTTATTCCTGAATACCAATCTCTTCCTGTTATGTGGTGTTCATGCTCATGTTGATTTGCATTAATTGTTCTTATAAATTCTGGCGATATTTTTTAGTGAGAATTTAAAAAAGTTTTCATATATAGATTATTTGGTTTATTACAATTAGTTATAGAACAGGACATCGGCCAAGTGGCCGCCTCTGGCAGCGGCACAAATGCGTGCTCTTTTAACCACATTTTTCATAACATTCTCGCGCACTTCGCGTGTTATTTCAGCAATTTCCTTAGACTTTTCCTTATCTCCACAGAAAATAGTCGGGAGCCGTTAAATCAGGTGATATCGATTTCACCACTTTTTGACATTGTGCGGCCGGGAAAAATTTCTTGCAAAATTGGTACCCTCCTGTTGAAGCCACACGTGTTGAAATCCCAATCGACCCAATTCGGACACCAAAAAGTTTTCCAACATGTGACAATAGCGATCACCATTAATGGTTACAGCATTGCCATTATTATTTAGATAAAATGTTTTAATGACTCCTGCAAATTGTTGAGGTGTTGGATACTCCATAATAAATTGTAATCAACTACTCTCTACGACCACCGAATACAAACTGACAAACTTTTGCTAAATAAAAATAGCTAGTAAATAAAATCGACCTGGAACATAATATTCACCCTGTACATCTACAGTCAAACACTAGCGCCATAAAAGTATCACTAACTTTGCTCACTCCCGGCTGACTAGACCGGTAAGCACCTGTTTGAAATTCACATATTTGACGATTTGTAGATCTCCGTGTTAAAAATTTAAAGTACCTTAAGAGTTAACCTCAAAAGTTTAAAACATATTAATTATTAAACCCGACTAAAGTTTATTTACTTGGAACGAAATTAAGTTATTTAAACCGCGTGCCGAAATATCTGAATGTTATGTAATTTCACGGCAATTTCCTGTAAATTACCAAATTATAATTCGCACGACAGGATTACTTAATTAAAGATTGTCAGACGCAATTAGCACCGACGTGTTTCGTTTGCCGACATGCGTTAGGTACCTCTGGTGCCCACCCGCTGACATTTGGAAACGTGTAATGATGTATTTCAAAGTCTAGCGAATTACACTTTAGTGCGTTTGTTCCATTTCACACTCTCTTCGTGATAATACGACTCGCATATGGTGTAGTTACGCGTATACAGTTACAAAATATGCTATGTACTCTATTACGTGTGATTCTACAATGATATGGACCGGAATATAACGTGAGATGAAGAGAAATGTGGCGAAATGTGTTATTATACATATTTTATAACTTTACACTAGCTTTAGAGTAATTATGATGTAATATATATTTTTAAATAAATTGAGGAATGTTAGCAGTGGCGTGCGGTAGGTATAGATTTATGTTAACGCTGTTGCTAATACGATATTATACAATCATATATAATATATATACTTTCGTTTAACCAGTCTTTAAATAAAATAAATACGTAGTTTATACGACCCTACAATGTATTTATTTATAATTTTAGAGCACTATTAATAGTGTTTTAAAAGTTTAAGTTTTAACGTAAAATAATACCGTCTTGCCCATATAAAAATGCATTGACATTTTTAAGAACACTTTCTATGACTGAACATGATTCATTTATTGTTTGAAAATCCTTTATGTATTATAACGAAATAATTATTTTTATTATAGGTTAACGTAAGAAATAGTTCTGCCAATTGTTTTTTGTTTTTACCAAAACAAAAACCAATCCATGCACCAAATTTAAAAAACAATCATGAAATCAACACTAATGTTATTCTGTTAAAAAACAGCATAGGTAATGACTCCATACAAAACGGATCAACCGAAAGGAATTTGCAATTCAGTAAATACCCATTTATATGACTTAAGTAATTCATTAGCTTAAAGACAGAACAGAGTAATGGAAGTAGCTCAATGCGGCGAATACAAAAGAGCGCTATGGGTACAGCGGTGAGTTGTCGTGGTAGTTTTTAGAACAAAGCAATTAATGTGTCTACTAGTACACAAACGGCATTAATTGTAAAATAATGTTTTCATTTATGTTAATCCAATTATTTAATTTATATTTGTTTCCCATAATTTTTAGTAATGCACACCTTTTTAGCTTGTATGCACTGCACGCCCCCGAATCAAAATCGCTCAACAATGATTTCTTTGTCTCAGTATTGTGATTCTGTTAAGTGTATATGTTGGCAAATGTTAATTAAAGAGAGTATCTCGTTGACCAACATTTCGACAGAATTCAATGTCATATCAGAATTCATAAAACCCACGTACCTTTTAATACGCTCAAACTTTTTCTATAGGGTTAAGGTCTGGAAGTCGTGAAATTATTTATCAATAGCGTATTCCTTGAACACATCTTTGTGCATTAGCTACTATTATCTGATGTAATTCTGGCCTACGACATTGAAAAATGAATTATGGTCACCCTATTTTTAAATAAACAAATAAGCGTGCGCCTACCTTGAAAGTCAGTTGCGTACTGACACGCGCCGTCAACCAATCACTGCAATCAAGGGTAGCTACCGACACACAATTTTATCAGTGTATTAAAAAATGCAAAGTTATGAAATCAGTTATGTCATTTTGTTTCCGATTCTCGATGACAGCGGTTGACCCGGCCAACACGTGACAGGAGTGTCGTAACATAAATTT
This sequence comes from Eubasilissa splendida, assembly GCA_031772225.1. NCBI lineage: Eukaryota > Metazoa > Arthropoda > Insecta > Trichoptera > Phryganeidae > Eubasilissa > Eubasilissa splendida. Next base: position 5,118,903 of record CM062862.1, read on the forward strand.
ACCCTCATTAACTTAAGCATAGCGACAAGGTCCTGGGGTGTTCAAAGGATAAAAAAGAAACTCCCATAATAATAATAATAATAATAATAATAATAATGAAAAAAATTTATAGCGCCATTTCCGTAAAAACTTTCACCTCAAGGGCGCTTTACACATAACATGTTTTTTAAAATTAAAAAATCGTTAATTTCACTTATGGAAATGATTTTTTGAAAAAGTGCGTTTTTAGTTTCTTCTTAAATAAAGTATCTGATGCACTGTTTCTAATAACGGAGGGCAAAGAGTTCCACGCTTTTGGGCCTGCCACTGCGAATGCCCGTTCACTAAATTTAGACTTCTGGCAACGGCTGATCGGTTATACAACCCTTCCTGCAGCTGAAGTAGAGGCTGACCTGAGAGTTTGACGTCTACCATTCAAATTGTCTGGGATACAAAGTTCTTGAAGATATAGAGGCGCATGTTGTGTGTCGCCTTGTGCATCAATAAGCACAATTTAAATTCAACTCTTTCAGGGAATCGGAGCCAATGTAGCTGATGTAAAAGGGATGTTATATGAGAGAATTTGCAAACTCCATATATTATCCGTGCAGCCGCATTTAGAATAGATTGTAATCTATCCAGCTGAAACATTGGTAGGCCAGCATAGATGCTGTTACAATAGTCCACACGTGACACCACAAATGCATTTATAAGTAGACGGGCTGCCTCAAGAGGAAGATGTCTCCGAATACTTTTAATCTGTCTCAGTTGATGGCAGCATGCACTGACAATTTTACTGATTTGTGTATTCATTGAAAGATCTGAATCAATGTGCACGCCCAACAACTTAACTGCAGATTTAGCATTCGTAGACATTGATTCCTGTATTAAGTTTTGCCTTCTGGGTGTCGCTATCCATAGTAATTCTGTTTTGGATGGATTCAATGTAAGTCTATTCTGTGCCATCCATTCGCCTATTTTATTCGCGCATCTTTCAATTTTTCTTTTCAATACCTCTGTCTCACCCGGCTTGCAGATTAGTGACCTAAAATTTGGCGTACCATATAACTATTATTATAATGGGATTTCAATTTTATCTTCAGTATTTATCTTTTTTTATTACGCGTTTGCTTGTAAATATAAAATTAATATACTTTTGTTTGATAATACTCTCATTTGCTAATGCTATGTTAACCCTTCCAAAACCATGCAGTAACAACACAGGTCTACCGCCCCGATTAAAACTGTAATATTTCGGTTAATATACGCAACATAAAATTAATATTTTAGTTAATTATAAAGAAAATGTTTATGCTTAGAACTAACCGTGTAAAGCGAATCTTACAAAAATAAATATTTTTCAATTCAGTCAGTTGTAAAATTGATATACTGGAAAAAATACCACTTGTGGTAAGACAAATAGAGATGGTACATTAATTTCACAATAAAAATATTAATAAACATATACGAATATATGATATCTCTTTCTCACTAATTTAATAAAGAGAATAAGAAAAAAGGTAGTATTGTATAAGACTTGATGAATGCTCCGAATTGTATTAAGATATTGATCCCATTTTCGTAATCAATTTTAAAGCCATTTGAACTAATATAAAAGCTTTCTTCACATTTAAAATGTTACAAATTTCTTACGGTAACACGAGTTGATAGCATGGCTGCATATTGATATTTTGTGTCACGGTATGGTAAAGGTTAATGCTTAGGTATGTTACTTTATAATGAAAACTGACATTATTTCTACACCAGTGTATTTAAATATCTTTGTGGAATTAGTCTCATATACTATATATTATGTTAGTGTATTATGTGACTTTATACTGTTAAAATCTTTTAATTTATTAAATTAAATTAATGATTTGATTAAACTAGAAGTCGCACAATATTTTGAGTATGTCCAAATTTTTGTAAGAATATTTTAATATATATAAGACTGGATTTTATTCCCAGAGGCATTGTCATCAGTGCATATGAACGTCTTATTTGAAAAAAAACAACACTTGTCCACCAAAAGTACATCTGAGATAATCAATAAAAACTGTCTAGTCAAGTTATTTCCAGTATAAAATAATAATCATACACGCAAAATTGATCAGAGAATAGGCAATACAGATATTCTTATTTTGTTATTTTTTTTAAAGATATTCTTAAAATTTGGAAGTCTGGAAAAGTGTTGTTTTTCAAATAAATTTGGACAAGTGTTGTTTCGCAAACGAATTTGGACAAGTATTGTTTCGCAAACAAATTTGGACAAGTGTTGTTTCTCAAACAAATTTGGACAAGTGTTGTTTCTCAAATAAATTTGGACAAGTGTTGTTTCTCAAATATATGTAATGAAAGTGAACAAATTTTATGATAATTCGTGTTAATAGTATATGAAGATTGATTTATCAATATATTGTCATTTTTACAAATAAATAATTTAATATTTTATTTTATTTTTATTTTTAGAGAAAAAAACAGTGTAACAATACTAACTGATAATGACATAATATATAAAAATAACACCAGTGAAGTTTCTTCGGAATTAAATAACTAGTACATAATAAACTAAAAAATAGTATATTCAAACTATCTAATAAACAAAAAGACTAACAAATAAACATAACAAACTAAAAATAGTATAAATTAAAAAAATACTGAAAAAAGAAACAAATGAATGTTTTTAAACTGAACATACAAAATGGAAAGGGTAAGGAAGAGAAGAAAATAGGATGCAATATATACAATTTATGTTAATAGTTATTAAAAAGTTGGCGTAGTTTAATTTTAAAGGGAAGCAATTTATCGTTGAAAATGTCAAAGTTATTAGAAGAATTTACGGCATTATATTTTAACGTAGAGCGGGTCATAAAACAATTTTTTATGTAATTAGTTTTGCCAAAATATGGGTAAAAAGATTATTTGATCGTGTTGGGTGTGTGGGACAGTTTAAAGTTATTTGTTCTAAGAAATAGGGCGAGTCAAAAAAGTTATTTAAAATTTTATAGAAGTAGGATAAATCTTTTGCGTTTCTTCTATTTAAGAGGGAGGGGGGTGGGGATTTTATGGAAACGGATGGGAATTAACTCGCTTTATGTTATTAATTTTTTATTCCTTTATTGGAACTTTACAATCATTTTCATTCACCTGTTCATTAGCTAGTGAAATATCTTTTTTTTACGGCCAACTAAATTGTAGATGATACCGGTTCATCAACAAATTGACGGGCTGTTAAGATAAATAATATAGTTCTCATACTTCGGTAAAAAAGATTCTCATTAAAGACTTCTATGCTGTTTCAAGGGAATGAATATCAAATTCAAACCATAGATGGCGATAGCGTAGTTGAAAGAAATATACTTGAAAGGTTTCTACATAATACAACTTTCAAAAATTTGATGGATGTGGCAGTCAATCATGGGTATAATTGGTGAACGTTACATTATGTAGAGTGATCACTCAAGATAGCCGAGGATATGACTACCATACTTTCAATATAAAAAATAATAATAGATGCAAAAGAAGAAAAAATGATCCTACAATCCAAGATGGATTATCCACGATCTGTTTGAGAGGCATCTTCCAATTTGTTAGACACGCGTCTGCAAGAAGACGATAATCTGAACAACTGCGATGATGCGACCGGCTCATTATACTGCGACTGCTTTCGGAACTACAAGCTGCAGAAAACGTGGAGGTGAACTGTCAAAGTTTATTCCGTGTTGTGATAGTATAGTAGTTAGAATGCACAAGAATTTGTGTAAGATTGTAAAACAAATTAGGTTTGTGTGTTGTTCGGTATTCGTAAAACACCGTGAAAAATATTGTTGTCATATCCTCAATCAATTTCCCTCAGTTTTTGAATGGATTAATATCGTTTTGTGTGATATTGACAACACAACGTGTGCACCATAATTTGTGATCATCTTGTTTATGGTCTGTGTGCGCCGTGGGTGAATTGTGAAATCAAATCGACCGTCCATCGTGTAAGAAGTGTAAGTCATACTTGACGTAAGGCGAACTTAATTCTAAATCCTGGTTCTCCGAGATCGCTGGTCCTTCGATAAAAAAATATTTCCCCTCTTCTTTATATCCGTTTTCCAATATCCCTTCCCCACCCTGCGTTAATTTCGACTTATAACCGAAACTTGATATCCCTCTACAATATTCTGGCAAGTGTTGAATACATTCGATATCGGAAGATGGTCGTGTTTGAATCTTCGGAAATCGACGAAGGCGTGCATGAGGGATGTATGCAAGGTTTAAAGTACAAAGATACGGAAAATGGAGTTTAATATACAATATCGTCTAAATGCCATCCATTTCTCTCAAGACACTCTTGTAATCGGACTCTTAAATTTGCGAACACGCGAGAGCAAAACGTTGGTTTAATGGCAGCAACTTCACGGCAGATATTTTATTGTAAGGCCTGAGTTGTTCGAGGATTGTTGCTGTAAACTGTCGACTTAAGGTATCCCCACAAAAAAGTCGCACGGTGTAAAGTCCGGTGACTGAGATGCCCAGGGTATGTCTCCGTACTTGCTGATTAATTTATTGGGAAACTTCTTCTCAGTTTCTCCAATAAAACTCTAGCTATATGTGGAATGGCCCTGTCTTGCTGAAATTGTATTCTGTTGTTGAACCCGAGAAATAGCTGCAGTTGCGGTACCAAAAACTCGTCGATCATTCGGAAATATACGTCAGCAGTGACTGTCTCTCACTGGTTAAAAAAATAAGGGCCAATTATCCCTCTGCAGAAATTGCACACCACACTGTCGTTTTTTGACAATGGAAACATTTTTGATGGCATTCTCGTGGGTTGTCGGGGCACCAGTGTCTCATGTTCTGTTTATCAACATAGCCATTAGTATGAAAATGTGTTTCGTCAGTAAACAATATGTTTTCAAGCATTCGTGTTATTTCAAAACATTCCAGTATCGTTCTCGCTAAGGTTTCACGTAAATAATAGTTATTTTTGTTGAGAAACTGCATAATTTGCAGTTGATTTTTTTATTTCAGTATAGGCTGCAACCTTCCTTATTGATTTACGCAGATTGTGCATAATTTCACGTCGATCTTGAGCCACATGTTCTGGCGTCGCTGCTAACGTTGTTGGTCCCGGAGAAGTTTGGTTAACCATTGTCTCTTCTTGTCTAAACTTTGCCCTTGCGTGGTCGGCCCATCACTTACTCGTCGAATATTAAAGTGAGTTCAAAAATCGCGACGCGCACGAACCAATGAATCACCGAGCTTTAAATATTGCTCAACTGAAAACGCGCGATGCGTTTACAACCAGTGACTCATTGCGACTGGCAAATCCGAAAATCACGTGCGTCGAATAATACTCCTCCCACCTGATGGTTTACGAGAAATTACAATTTAATCTTGAATTTTTTCCTCTGGACACCCTATATTAATTTATGTATGTTTGTAACGCTAAAAAAAAAAGTACCGGAACCCTATTTTAGTTTTTAGTCTTTAGTTTACGTGAACCTAAAGACGATTATCCTGGTTATGTTGTTTGTTGCATTGTAGTTAGGGTGTGCAGTGTACTGTTTGATTTAACGATTTTTTTAATAAAAATACTTTGTTATAAAACCTTTTATTATAAAAGTATAATATAATAGTGAAAAATAATGTGAAAGTATATTTCGAATGAAATTTACATATTAAAAAATCCAAGGCAATTTTTTTTGCTTTATCCTTGCGGTAACGGTAAATTGTCACATAAAGTACATTCAGGTTCGGTTTAGAATTTCAGCTTTCTTGGAAAAACTTCGTAAAATGAATACATCTATTGTACTACATACAGCGTATTGTAAAGTAGATGTATCAGGCGAGCAAGTGAGCGAAACCACTTACAAATAATCTTATTTCAAAGGTTGAAGTTTAAATTTAAGCTCGCGAACTGTGTATCGCAGAATAGAGGCGACTCGAAAGGTATCTCTGTGGACGACGTCAGTATGTGAAGTAACGAGGCCGCCGGCCGATACGGCCCGCTGCCTGGCATGGCTGACGCGTGTAAATGCGTCAACGTATGTACAGCGGAACCTGACGAATATAGAACCTGACTAGAGTCTCCAATTCGAGTACTCGATACTAGTCCAATTTTTAAGTACTCGATAATCGAATATTTTGAAAAACACTCAATTATCGATTATTAATAATGAAATATAAAAAAAAAAAGTTATACATTTAGCTGCGTTCTGCGTTCGGAAATGACTAGCCGGGTTAAAGCGGTTACTGTCAGGAATGATTATTTCTATAGTTTCAGTCGTCGGCTATGCTAATGGATTACGACGGAACAATTTATTTTGTGTCTTCGTGTCCTCCTGACTTGTCTTATCAATGGCGACGAACAATATATTATTAATCTTTTCAATTTACCGACTGAGGGATACAGCTATGGCGAAAACTGTTGTAAAACCATTATATTATGTGTTTGTGTTGCAAATTCGTAAAACACACTTTTGGCGCGTCATTTCGAATCGGCTGCCACCCATGCTATTCACACATTTCCCGATTTCCTCATGCTCGTTTTGTCAGTGTGAATTGTGACCTTGAGGTTAGCAGACGTCAACTTGACCGATATCGCGATAGCATTCGCGGGGTGGACATTTCAGCTCCAGTGCACCATCACTGTATTTTGTGTTTGATCACGTAATGTTTGTTGTTTGTGTACCGTAAGTGAACTTGTGATGTCGCCGTATTCGATTGGGATCGGTGATCGGCTCATCCGCGTGCCATTTGTGTGAACCCCCATTCCCTCACCGACTTCATCATGTACCAAGGTTTCCCTATCTTCCTTTCCCTACCCTGGTGTGACTAAGATTTACGATCGGAGTTGTCGTATTTCATTCCACGGGACGCGCGATCCCGGAGATTGCGCAATTCGAATTTGTTCATTTGGATCCTATCTGTGCAGAATTTACGTTGCAAATTCAGTTTATATTTGTACGAATCCGTTAGTAGAAATTATAAACCAAAACATCTGTATATTTTACACTTTTAAAGTAAAATCAGTTCCTAGTGAATCATTGAGATTAAAATTTATGTGTTGTGTACTGGATTTGACAAATAATATAAGCGAGACAATTTATTATATCTGCATGCAATTGAATTATTATTAATAATAATATTAATATAAAAATTGTATTGTCTAGTAATTGGATTTTCTAAACCTGATGAATACAGACAGTTAAACAATACAAGAAAAATAGGAGAAATGTTATTATCGTTTAGAATGAGAATTTATTTAAAAATGTATACAAAGCAATAGTATATTTATATATTAATAAGAAAGATATACATATAAAATCAATTTTAACGAAAAATGTTGTTGTTGCGCCACCGAGATTTAAACCTGGATCTCTTTCCAAACCGGGGAAGATGCATTATCCAACTATGCTACAGCGACAATATTTTTAGCGACAAATTTTCGAACCTATATTTTAACTTTTTGATATTAATACATTTAATCGTAAAGCCAAAATAAGGTGAATGGCTCTTTCAAATAATGGAACGATTAAATGTATTAAAATCACTCACTGAATTATATCTGAAGGTTTATTTAATAAACTTGCAGATATACGGAGAATGCCTGCACAGAGGCTGTAGGGTACATGTGGCGGTGGAAGGACTCCTAGTCTGACGATGCCAACTGGAGGACAAGAATGATGAGACAGCCGTCAGCAGAAGCGGTTAGCATGGTTCCGAAGTAAATCCCAAAGACTTATGCGAAATGATGAGGCGATGATGCGATTTGTTCGGCATTCAACACAGGATTACGGCGGAGTTTGTCGGGCGTGCTCAAGACTTTGACAATGTGAACTACGATGAGATGGTGTAGAATTGCAAGCTACGAGTGATTCTAGTGCGACCGATGATGATATTGTAGTTGGTTCGACACGACGATTCGGTGAGATCACGTGGAACATATAATGGCGGTCGGGTAAAGTACACTAAGAATAAGATAAATGCAGATATCTTTGATCACTCGCGGATTTACAGTGACAATTTGCACAAAAAATATGGAAAATCAGATGACAGATCACGCTGAATTGGTTCCGAACTACAGCTTTTTAGGATCGAGCTTAGTTATATAAATGAAATCCAAAATCCACACGCGATGATGTTAGTACTCAGAGTTTGTTTGGGAGAGTGACCGTTGGAAATCAGCGTTTCTGGTTTTGAACGGAAGCGAACGGCTAGAACAATTAGGTGTTCGCGCGCAGTTTAATCATTTACGACGGTAGGTACTTAGATTTTAAAATAAACTCACGACACTCCCTTTACCCTATATCTCAGAGCACGAATTTTGTGTGTAGTGTGTTGCCTATGACTTTTGAACTGTCAAGAAGTGAACATCCCACTGATCTGGTCTCGTACGGTTACTGGTGCTATTGTGTTTCAGTTTTCTCGCAGTGCGTGCCAAAGATTTACAATCACCATCGGGTGATACACAGTGCAGCAAGAAAATTCAGGTAAGTCGTGCTTTCTGGTTGGTTCTTCAGCCCTTATTGTTCTGTATTTATACCAAATTCATATCACCCTTCCTACATTACGTTTCTCAAGCTCCTTGTGTAAAGATAAATATTTGTGTACGTATGGTTCGGTATCACATTGTTCCGCTTTCGGTTGCATCTCATGTTCGATCAGTGAATCATCATACTCTGCACTCTTGCGAGGAAACGTATAGGTTATCTTAATAAACATAAATGTCTCTAGTAATGCTCTGTACTATTTTATTTACGTCTGTGCTCTCGTTTTGTTGAATAAAGTATAATTGTATAATTTTAGCATTACGGGCCGTTATCGTAAAACCGTTTAAATAGAATTAATGAAATTTGTTAGAATTACCATCTTTTACCGCTAAAAAATTGCCTCTACTGAAAATTCAGAAAGAATCTGCACCGAATCCGAGTCTCATTTCATCTCCACAAACTGTGTTACAAAATTACATTGTGGTTTGAATCTTCGCTAAATACACAGAGCCTGAGAACATTGCGGTGGGGAATTTGAAGTTCAACCAAATAAGGAACGTGCTAAGATTCTGGAGAGTAGGCTTACGTTAGTGATGGCGGTGGATAAGTTTAACAAATATTTTACTCAACTCTGTTAAATACATTAATTATTTTCCGTCTTGTAAAGTACTCAAAGTTTCATATATCACTCGGTACACATAGCTCGATCAATACCGTTATAAAATCACGCATTAAAGATATTGTGACAGAGACGTCGCTCAAAGATACTGCGATGCTGTAGATGTGGACTCAAAGCGTCATCTTGTAATAACATTCACCGTCAGACGAGCGGAAGAGAGCGAAGCTCCGCTTCAAATAGCGGAGCTTCTCTTCGCAACATCGCATTTAATATAGTCATGATGAGAATCACGTACAAAATTGTAGCTTTTTTGAAAAAACTATGCGATTAAACAATTGTATCTTTTACTCATTTTTTTTGTTTTTTTTATTAATATTAAAAATATAATACAGTTGCAATAATCGGTGGATATATATATTAACATTTGTTTCTTCTCTATGAGAGTAAGACTTGTGTATAGAGAAGGAGTATATTCGAGTTAATTTAGTTGTGTACATATTTTTTCTACTTCAGTTACAAATTTATGATAGTCCGTAATTTTTCTAATTGTGATGGGGAGATTGTTAAAAAATTTTATACCTTGATAAATATATTGATTTTGAGTTGCGGTATATTTTAGTTTTGGAATATCAATTTGATCTCTATATTTTGTAGATCGGAATTCGCTTCTAAAATTTAATTGATTTTTAATTTTGAAAATTTGAATTATTGAATTTTTTGTATATGTCTATTATTTTTGGTACTTTAAAATCTGTGAAAAGTTGTATACTTGGATTTTTATACTTTTTTTTTTTTAGAATAATTTTTATTATCATTTTTTGAGTGATTTCTAATTGTGACATTGAAGTTTTATATGCACCTCCCCATCCAATAATACCGCATTGCAAATGTGACTGTACAAACGCGTAATATATTATTTTCAGATACGTAGGTAATAAGATGTTTCTGAGTCTAAAAAATATGTAGGCAGTTTTACTTATTTTGTTTGTGAGATTAGTAATATGTTCTTTCCATTTGAGATTGTTATCTATTATGATTACATTTATATTTATTCATATTTACTCATCAATTACCTGACTCGATCACATCATTACTCTATTTTTGAATCGTGTTGAACATCTTGATGGGATATCGGCCGTCAGTCTTGCAATACAATTGCCGTCACTTTAGAGTGCCCTTCTGGTACTTCATCATCAGACACGTCATACTACAAAATTGGTAACTCTAACGCGACAACAATTAACATAGGATGATGCATTTTTTTGTCTTGGGATAAATTGCAAGGAGTATTTGAATGTAAATGTAAGCCTAGCTTTGCGAGTAACATTTTTTAATGCATAAACAAATTTGAGAGGAAAATATAGCCTACAAAGTATTAAAAATAGATGGACATGTGATCTTTTATTTTGAAGGTACATTTTTTAAAGAAGTTCATTTTTATTGTTTGAAATTTGAAAACTGAAACTTATTAAATTATGACATTTTTTAATAGAAACCGACGTATGTACGAGGCCTTGAAAACGTACAAAAACAGGCTACATTCCACAATGAATATCTAAAGATTTAAAATAATATATTCATCTTTGATTAGTCGTACTGTATCTATAATAATATTACACTTCCCCGTCTACAACTATGACTTTCTGAATGTGGCGGCTTCGGTAGTGCCATTTGCTTCGGTAGACTGTAAAGTACTTGCTTAAACGGCCAGGTCTGTGAGACTCCTGACACGGATAATAAAAATATTCTGTCATCTTATCTATGTATCATAGTCATATCGCGACGCATTCTATGTTTTTTCCCCTATCTATGTCACGATCAAATGTGACGTGAATGTTTTGTTGGTATTTTTCAAGAACGTCTTTAAGTGAATTTCAAGAACAGAATGCACTAACAGAAAAGCAGAGGTGGTTAATTACGTATTTTTAAATAATTATTTCTTAATTTATTAGCGTAAGGATAAATATACGATTGCTGAAACAGCTGTAAATCTATATATATTACTACGAGAAAAATGTGGAGTACATAATGTATAAGAATACGCACTTGTAATATAATAATAATTTAAAAAAATTAAATCTTCTTAAGGTGTCCATTTTAAATCTGAATTAAAATTCTTACATTTTTACGTAACTAATTAATTAAGCCTTTTAATACTAATTATTTTTTTAGCGTTTTTTTTTACGAAAATATGGGTTTTATAATTTTAATTTTTAATTTTATTTTATTGAGGGATTTTGACATGGTAAACATATTGTAACAAACATAATAACTATTTAACATGTGATACTAATAATTAAAATCCACAAAAATATTTAGATACATAAGTATGTTTAGATGCAGAAAAAAAGAGGGAGAAGGGTGGGGAGGTTGCAACTATTGTTGCGGTAAAGAGAGAGCAACATGTGTTTTATTGGTAGAATGAATGGCTAAAATTGAGATTGTAGTGGTTCATAAGATGAACCCTTTGAGCGTAATATTGAACAAGTCAATTTCTGTAAATTTCTCATTATGTTATTTGCATGAATTATTATTAATTAATTGCAAAAGTTATATTTTTTTCAAAGTAATTGCTAAGGTAAAACCCTTATTCTAATATAAAACTGTAATATTATTTGATAATTAAGACAATATAGGTATACATTTAAAGATCACGATTTGTTTTTAGTGTGCCGTAGGTAAATAATCAATGTTCATGAAGTTAATAAAATGTTAATATGAATAATTATAAATAGTAAAATTTTCATTTTTTGATAACAATTATTAAAACATAATAAATCAGTCCTATTAATGCTAATTTTTAACTGTTTTTTTAATGTCATTTCACTAACTCGCATTTTCATAAAAAAATCGCAAAAATATACATTTGCATTGAAAGGCTCTCCTTCTTCTAGGACCTCGTAGTTTAATAATTTATCCTTGTATGACAAGATGCAGGTATGTATGAGTTAAAACATAATATTGTAATTGAAGTATATAATGCTATAAGTATCGATATAATCAGTAATGTGACTGAACATGATAAATTTATTGTTTGAAAATCCTTCACGTAATAACTAAACGAAAGAAATATTTTTATTAAAGGTTTACGTGGGAAATAATTCTGCCAATTACTTTTTGTTTTTCTCAAATCAAAAACCAATCCACACACTAAATTTAAAGAACGATCATGAAATCAACAGGTTAAAAACAGTAAGATAGTAAAATTCGCAAATTAGTAAAAGAGGAAGTAGACACTTCAATAATTTGCACGCAGTTGTAACCCTTTCTAATGTTATTTTGTTAAAAAACAGCATAGTTAATGGCTCCATACAAAACGGATGAGTAATTTACTAGTTTAAAGACAGAACTGAGTAATGCAAATAACACGGTACGGTGAATAAAAAAGAGCGCCATGAGTACAGCGGTGAGGGTTCGCGAATTTTTATAAATGATCAATTGAAGTCTCTACTGGCACAAAGATGGCGCTAATTCCAATAAAATGTTTTCGCTTATGTTAATCTAATTTTTTAATTTATATTTGTTTCCCAGAATTATTAGTAATGTACAGCTTTTTTGCTTGTATTCACTGCACGCCCCTGGATATAATGCACTCCATTTGATTTGGATTCAAAAATATTTTCGTTTAAATCTTCAACATACATAAGTATGCAGAGAAAAATAATATTGCACATTACTTTTCCAACGAACGTCATTTATTTCAACATTATTTCACTTTCGTCCATTATTTAATAAATAAAATTGTCAACAGAGTGTACAAAGATCGACTATTAAAAATAAAAATAAATTCCTACCCATACCTACTTATTACATATTAATATAGCTTCTAAGAATTTCCTGTCTATTCTATATGTATAAATAATTTAGTTATTCTCTGGGTGTTTGTTAACTATTCTGAGAGTGACAGCTGGATTCCCAAACACTTAGTAATTGAGTAGGGTATAAAGGTAAAGACATATAAATATTTTACTGTTAATTCGACTATGTCAGATTTACCTTGGTCGCACCAAATTTCTTGTAACATCCATATTTATTTATCCTTATATAGAAAACAATGCTTTTATATTTTTTAACTTATATTATAAATACTCAGTCAAACAATAAATATATATCTTAACAAATGACTGGTGTATCTAGTCTAGTTTCGGTAAAGTATCAAAAATTTGACATAAGATATGGTAAATAATACTTACTTACCATCACGCCGTTTATCCGCGGGGGTAGGCAGAGAGAATAGAGCGCCACATTCCTCTGTCCTGACACACAATTCTCGTCTCATCCACATTCATACATTTTCTCATACACGCTCGCCGATTGTTGAGGCTTGTGACAGAACTATCCTACATTATCTGGTTTACCTGGTCGTGCCAAGTTTTTCGCGGACGTTCTCTATTTCTGGTGCCATCAACACTTGCGTTATATATCCTTCTTACTATTCTCTCCTCATTCATACGTTCCACATGACCAAACCACCGAAATGATCCTTTCTTAATCTTTACATTATTTCCTTATTTCTTCATTCTTTACTCTGTTTTAAATAGATTTGTCATATATACGCCTAAGTGATCTCATTTCCACTGCATTCAGTCTACCTTCATTCCTCTTCTGCTAGCTCCATACATCAGTGTCGGTACCAGGACTCCATTGTGCATCGCTAGTCTTGCCTCGGTTGACAAATTCCCGTTAGATATAATTCCATTCAAATCGCCGTTCACTTTATTCCCTGCAGTCACCCTCTTTTCGATATCATTCTCAGCCTTTCCTTTTCTATCAAACGTACTCCCCAAATACACAAATTCATCTACTTGTTCCAAACATTCATTACTTACAAGTATTTAGCATGGTGTCTTGGTTTCTTTCTTCACGAATACCATCACTTTCGACTTGTTAACATTCATCATGAGGTCGCTTTCCTTGCAGCCATCGTACATTGTACTCACTAGACTCTGTAGTTCTTGTTCATTATTCGCCATTAGTATTGCATCACCGGTGTACAATAAACAGCATACAATCAAATCGCACATTTTTGCTCCTAGATTCATACATTCCAGTTATTTTACACGTTAAGCATAATATATTATATTAAAGTGCAATGATAGCTTTTTTAACGAATGACAAAATAAGTGAGAAAATGTCATTATTTTTATAATAATGCTCTTTAAAGTTACGTAATACAAGATTTTGCGTTCTATTTGATTAAAAAAATTCATTCGTTTTACACATTAATAAAAAATTACGAATAAAACTACGAAATGTCTTATAAAATTTTATACACGGCTATAATTCATAGCAACTTAGAATAAAATTCGACAATTTGGACTCGATTCTATAGAGATCATCAAATTAAATTATAAAAGGGTTTAACATAAATTTTTAAGGTTAATTTCAAACTATGAATGAATTATGATTTTTTAATGAGCTTTCTAAATTTAAACTTTCAGTGCTATTATTAGTTTTTATTCAAAATAGTAAATGGCATATTGAACATCTTTAATATGTAATAAGTATCAAATACTAATTATTATAATAACGCATCCACACACAAATTTCACACGCTTGAGAACGATTTTGGTTTTGTCGATATATTCCGTTATATGCTCAAATATAAGAGATATATTTTTGATGCTGACAAAGATATAATTGATCAATAGATTTAATCCGTTTTATGTTTAACCTAAATTTAAATTAATTATTTTTATTTTTCTCTTCGTTGTGATTTAATATTAAAAATAATATGTAGTCCTCATGTATTGTATTTAAAATCTATTTAGACATATATTGTTTGAACTGAAAAAATATATAACTGTATCCCGCTTGAAGCTAACGTCTGTCGGGTCTGCAATCTTTGTGGTTGATAGAGATATATTCATCTGCTTATAGATAACTTTCCCGACACATTTTACGCCCGACTGGTCTGTTAGTGGATAAAGTCCACTTCGACACGATGAAGAATTTCTTCAAAAGAGGTTGCATGGAAGTCTACTCGTTTAAACGTGAAATTCATAAAAGATATACATAGGTTACTAGAAAAGAGAAAAAAGTTTAATAATATATTCTACATCGTTTTAAAATATAGAGTTAGAAATACAATTTGTTAACCAGTTAAATGTTTATCCACATGTAATCCACAATATTATTTTTATTATCACAGGCTCATTTTATAAAATAAATTGTATTATTGAAGCTTAATAGCCGTTTAAACGTGTAATGCACGAGTTTCTTATCACATGATTATACTTATATTAGAGGTTATTATTTTTATATATGTTAAACACTAATACAATATAGTTTGTAAATCGATGTACCTATTTGTCTGAACAAGGGGGGTTGGGGAAATACAGAAACAGTAGGAAGGGTGAAAGGAATTTGAAAAAGGAATAACAATAGGGAACGGACGGCGGAAGGACTAACCAGAACCAGGAAGAAACACGACCCACCTGAGAAAGGTTTCTTTAGGTATCTGGATTTTCTTCACTGGAGTCTTCTGGCTTCCGAACACGTACTTCATTGTTCCGCGAAGTGCTCTTGTTGTCTTCGGTGATACTTCAGCATGCATGGTAGCGAGAAACCAAATACACACAGTACATTTTCCATCAATTTTTTATTCCTACACGGCAGGAAGATAATTCACGTAATTTTTACAGCCTTCCGAACTACTGGTAAACGATTAATATCAGTTCACTGGTCCAAAACCAAAAAAGGTCGTGTTCTGGATATAGGGAGAGGGAGTAGTGGACATGTAATATATAAGAACCATTATATCCATGAATCATAAAGATCTACACTATTATTTAAAACAAAAAAAAAGTGTATTTCAAATGAAAAATTTCATAACGTCAAATGCTAGTCCATTGACTGTTGGTATTCCGATCGAATGAAACTCAGTAGCTAAAACAGAATAAATATTAATCAAATGAGTATATTTTTGTTTATCTAAGTGTTGTAGGTATCGTGATACCTTTTTTGATATTAATGGTAACATATAGGTTTGAAAATTGTCGCTAAAAATATTGTCTCTGTAGCATAGTTGGATAATGCACCTTCCCCGGTTAGGAAAGAGATCCAGGTTCGAATCCCGGTGGCGCAACAACAATATTTTTCGATAAAATTGATTTTATATGTATATCTTTCTAATTAATATATTTAATTCATATTTATTGATTATTCTACATGTTTCGATACCTATGGTATCTTCTTCTAAAAATAAAAGTACCAGTTAGATAAATTTGAAATTTTAGAAATAAGAAAAAGTGTTAATAGCAAGCTAAATACTATAAATAATCAAATCCTTTTTGCATATAGTCACCTTTTAAATTTGTTTTCGTATTAGTTCTAATTTATTCACCACTTTATAGTTTTGTTTTTATCTACGCTTGTATTTTTTAATTTTAGTGTACATTGTTTGCTGAAGAAGATACCATAGGTGTCGAAACCTGTAGAATAATCAATAAATAGTGGTTTAAACAAAGTATTTTGTCTAATTATTAAACATTTTAAGGATTAGTGAATGTAAAATTGTGACAGAAGAAAATATTGTTATAGTTTATTTCCTCTCCTAGATATATTATATATAATGCATCTTATTCAAATATCTTTAATATTACAGATAGTAAAGTTTATGTAATAATCTTATCAGTTATGTTACTGTTTATGTGGTTGAACTTGCCGTTGGGAATGAATTCAAAGATAATTCATTTTAATAATACTTTATCCAACACAAACACACCGCATCACCAAAATCATTCCATATTCGAAAGCAATTAGCTTGATTGATTGCTTTTGTAAGATAGTGGCCGCTTCGCAGTCAATATTGACCGCTGCTCGGCGTGGCCACAATAATGTAAGATCCCATTGTTTAATGAGTAATTAGCTTCATTAAATGATGCATTATTTCGCGTATGCTATCGGAATCGTTGCTGTCCTGGGGTCGCATCTGAGATCTTGCCGTACTGTAGTCTGTACAAAGCCCTGTGCATAGACGGAAAAAGCTGCAAAATAACGTCTCGGATCACACTTGCCACTAGACTGAGGTCTCCATTATTTCAAGAGCGCATGTGGGTGGTACTATGCAATACCATCTTCACCTTAAACAACCCAAGAAACCATGGCAGACGCCATTCTCGTAACGAGGGACCACCGAAAAAGCAGAATGAAAGATCCTGATTTAAATAATCTAATTCTGGGGGGTACAGTCAATTAACGCAGACAAAACTCAAGTCAGACATATTTTAGAATTTTTTTTAATACTACCGTAATCAAATATAAGTAACAGTTAACAGTATATAAAGGTTTAACAGACCTAGTCCATAATATTGTATAGGCGGTTCCTGACTAAATTACGAGTCGAAAATGTTCTAGAAGTGTTTATAAATTCGGCACCGTTACGGAAAATATTATTGCATGAGATTCTTACTGTGATGTATCTATGGGACGAATGCGTGAGCGCGTGAAGATTGGTACGATTGATGAGTGTGTGAAAAAGTTAAACGTATCGCGCCTCTTGCCTCCGAACTATTGAACTGTGACCATCTTATATTGACTCTCACTATATATGACACAATCTCGCATACAAAGAGTCGACATTATCATCAGCACAAGTTGAAGATATAACACTCACAAAATCATGTTGAGGTTTAAATTTACGTACTTCTTCTTCTTCTAATCTTTTTTGTATTCAGTAAATAGTTTGCAATCAATAAATCGTCTGTTAATCGAAAACTGCCTACATATTTTTTAGACTCAGAAACATCTCATCACCTATATATTTGAAAATAATATATTACGCGTTTGTACAGTCACATTTGCAATACGGTATTATTGGATGGGGAGGTGCATATAAAACTTCAATGTCACAATTAGAAATCACTCAAAAAATGATAATAAAAATTATTCTAAAAAAAAAAAAGACTATCCAAGTATACAACTTTTCACAGATTTTAAAGTACCAAAAATAGTAGACATATACAAAAAAAATTCAATAATTCAAAATTAAAAATCAATTAAATTTTAGAAGCGAATTCCGATCTACAAGATATAGAGATCAAATTGATATCCCAAAACTAAAATATACCGCAACTCAAAATCAATATATTTATCAAGGTATCAAATTTTTTAACAATCTCCCCATCACAATTAGAAAAATTACGGACTATCATAAATTTGTAACTGAAGTTAAAAAAATATGTACACAGACTAACTGAAACATAAATTAACTCGAATATACTCCTTCTCTATACACGAGTCTTACTCTCATAAAGAAGAAACAAATGTTAAAATATATATATCCACTGATTATTGTAATTGTATTATATTTTTAATATTAATTAACACACGACTTTGTCAAAATACTTTTTATCTCTGATAGATTGAGATTAGGCTAATGAAGATTGAACAATTTTTACTCATGCTGACCTAATAAATATTAGGAACTATGTATTTTACACCCAGTATACATGATAGACCTTTCAATGGAAGTAATTGAAGACTCTTGAAAATAGCCCAGAAAAATAGAATTTCATTTATTGACATACGATATTTTGTATATTTTATTACACCAGTTATTTTCCTCTATCTGCTGTAACATAAATATTTCTTCATACCCCCGTACATTACAATAATCCTGGATTTAAATTATTTTCTTGTGCTTTTACTTCGTTTTCGGTCTAACGCAGTCTTCCCCGACATGTTTCCCTAAAGTAAAGCACGTCTCGAAAGACACAACAATTTGTTTCACGCAGCTGTCGAACTGTGACGCTTCACAAATTGTTTCTTGAGCCACATTATATACACTACATACACCGTTTCTTTATCAGACATTGATTTATTCTTAGTGGATGGCGAGACTCGCGCAAATTATATTTCGCGTAATTAGTATTTTTTTGAAGTATTTTCTCATTTAATCTTGTTACATATTTTCCAATAAAAACAAATTTTTTTGTTATGTTGCATTTTAGAATATACTATAATGATATTTAAAAACAATTTAGATGAATCGATTAAGAATAATATATATTTCAAAAATATTTGGATGCCAGCACAAATTAGTTCTAAAATTAAATGGTTAACGTGACGTAATGGTAATGCATTTCCCCGGCATGGAAGTATTGGATCATCCCATAAATAATGCGGTTTTTTTACTTCTTTTATTTTTCAAAATGAAGATAAACAAAGTTGCTTTTTATTTAAAATATGCTCTTTTTTTTATTTTCTACAACGCTCTTTCATCTATCTAATATACTTGGAAGGCTCTTCTTCCAAAATTCACTTTTCAGTGACCTAAAATTCAGTACTGTTCTGACCTCGTCTACAGAATTCACATTTCTTCCGTCCAAGGCTGCAGAATAAATAATAATCAGATAGGGTAATACTTTTAAAATTGGAAAAATTAACTTTGTAGTTAAAATACATTATTTTTATATGTAAACTTCGTTTTATTAACCAATTATTGAGTTTAAATGCATCTACCGGTTTCGAAAAATACCATTTTCTTCTTCAGGATGTTAATACTAATAAAAAAACATATATTATTGTTTCTTTAACAGAATCTATTTAAAAATAATAATAATTATTTAAAAAATTAATTTAGTACCTAACTCAAATTGTTACTTAATACAAATTTACCCGAATAATTTTTAAGAATTTTTTTTACAATGGGACCCGTAGTTAAATTGAGCTCGTTGTTTATGTGAACTAAGGTACTTATGATTTACACAATAATTGCACTAGATAACATTTTTAACAATCTTTAAGTCACATTCTATAGGTAGATAATTTTTCAAAATTAGGTTTATTAAGGTTTAGAAAGAAGCTTCCTATGCTGTGCAGATAGAAAACATTTTTTTTTTTGAGTTATTAAGTCTATTAAGAATTCTAAGGCGCATTGTACACATAAATATATTTCGTTTGAATTCCCTTTCCATTATTGAGTGAGTATATTGGGGAGAAAATGTGTTAAATAAGCGATATTTTCTTGAAGAACTGTTTTAGTTTTTCAAGTAAATGTTTCGAATAAAGTTGTTTAATATTGAAGACTTATTTCAAGTATCCAGACATCTCACTTCCAAGATTCATAAATGTCAAAATATTATATTAAATCACCAATTTATATCATGAAATGATACAATTTATCGACAGTTGATAAATAATTTTATAGTTAAAAAAATGTTTTTCGATAGTTATTATTTTACTATATATAAATAATGGGATATATATACTCACGCGATGTGAAGTTGACATAGAACACGGCGTACTCTCGGTTGCTCGCTGAGAAGTATTTCAAGCATTGATAGGCTGATGAGTGGATTTCCGGGAGGAAACTCGCCCAATCAAACGCCGGAAAGTGTAGCGTTCCATTTTCAAAAATGTATCTGAAATAATCAAAAAAATATTTTAATATTTTTTTTATACGACCACAAAACGGCATGTACGGGAAAACTTATCAATTTTTTTATTTTTCTGTTATTAAGTCACTTTTATCAAACGTAACAATAATTTTTTCGTAAACACACTTTTGGCGCGCCTTTTCGATTCAGCCGCGACCACTGTTGTTGAAACATTTCCGCGTCCAAATTCCCATCCATATATTTTCTCATGCTCTCATGACTTGACCGATATTTGTTCGATCTCGACATCACGATAGCATTCGCGGTGTGCACCTTTCAGCTCCAGTGCACCAGCACTGTATTTTGTGATATTATGTTTTGATCACGTATTGTTTGTTGTTTGTGTGCTATGGGTGAACTTGTGACATCCCTGTATTCGATTAGGATCGGAGATCGGCTCATCCGCGAGCATTTTTGTGATCTCGGCGGCGACTGCAGGGATAACGGAGGCGTCATATACAAGGTAAGGTGAGTAGTCTTTCCGAATCCCGGTTCTCCGAAATTCACTGGTCCTTCGACTAAACCCCTATCACCTCACTGACCTTTTCTGTACCACGTTTCCCTGTTTTCCTCTCCTATCCTGCTGTGATTCAATTATTACAACCGGAGTTGTCGTATTTCATTCTGCGGGACGTATGACCCGGAAATTGCACAATTCAATAAGAAAATACTTTGTTTATACCTTATAGTATATATTGTATCCTGAAGAAGGGGCCATTGGCCCCGAAACATGTTGATTTACCGATAAACAGTGGTATAAACAAAGTTTTTTTTAATATTAATAATTTATAATCCATTATCGAATCAGTGCAATTCTGAAAGATCTGAAGAAACAATATTTTAATATAATAGTATTTCATTAAGGAGAACACATTTTTATTGTGAAATTGTAATTATTCTGAACATAGGTCTGTGATATTTTATTGTTGCGCTACCGAGATGTTTCTCAATAAAATTGATTTTATATGAATATCTTTATATTAATTAGTATTTATAGTGTTATTTATTTATAAAATCCTTAATAGGAAAATATCGGCGGAATTTATAGGAAAAATGTATGCAAATCAACATGAACACAAGCATCGTACAAAGAGGAAGGGATAGACTGGGACTGCCATTCAGGAAGAAGGCCAAATCTCATGTACAGTACGATGAAGATTTTTAATGAAATGCCGGAAAACATAAGAAAGGAGGAGAAACTGATAGACTAAAAGTGAAACTGACCAGATATATGTTTTAGTTGAAGAAAAGACTTTAATCTTGTTTATATTAAGATCATATATAGAAGTACTTATGTATACATTATGTTAAGAATTAAATAAATAATAACATTGCACTTCCCCATTTATGACTTATTAGACTGTAGTGATAGTGTCATTATGGCTGTACAATGCTTGGTTAAACGGACAGGTCTGTAAGGCGCGAGTAGAGCAAAGACGAATGTGTTTTTAATATTTTTTAATAGCCGCCCGCAGGGCCTAGCACCGCAGATACTATAACTATTACTGCTAGTAATTTATTATTCTTTTTTCCTCTTGAATGTCAGTATCAACATACATATAGTGACCTCAATCAGATGAGATTTCACAAGTTTCAGTCCTGGGTCGCCCTCACAGCTGACTCCAGCTCCAGGGTCTCTTCAGTCATCTATCCACCGCTGTGGTACTCTTCCAGGTCTTCTTTGGTCCAAGTTGTGCCCAGGATAGACTATTTTTCAAGGCTGCCACTTTGTCGCATAATACGGCCGAAGAATTGTAAGAATCTTTTGTTGTTGAAAATGATTTAATTGATTAATTACATATAAATACCATTATATTACTCATAAAACAAATTGTTATGAAAGAAGTTGAGGTTCAATTATATTTCGTTGGATAAAAGAAGATATATATTTTTTGGCATTATTTAGTCACGCCATTAGGTCGTACCGTTTTTAAGCAGCTTATCGGGAGCACTTAGAAAAGGCATTAAAATTTCAGTTAATATTAAATAGTTCGCCATCTTGTAAAACGACATTAATGATTGAAACGTTAAGATTGCGATTGAAACATTCGATTTTTTTTCGTATTCTGCAGTTGGTACCTATTGTTAATACAAATTGATGTACTAATTTGAAAAAGTGTAACATGTAAGTTCGAAAATTTGTCGTCAAAAATAATGTCGCTGTAGCATAGTTGGATAATGTATCTTCCCCGGTTTGGAGAGAGATCCAGGCTCGAAAACCGGTGGCGCAACAACAATGTTTTTTGATAAAATTGATTTACATTTAATTAGTATTTAAAATCTGGAGTTAAACTAATCTTGCTTTTGTTGAGAGGAACCAGTACACGAATGAAAACTCTTTCATAAAATGGTTTCGGGACTTCTTTTCGATTAAATGAACTGAAAAATGAATGTTTATATAGTCTTTACGAAGAAGATCATCAAAATCACACTAAAATGAGGTTTTGATATGTATTTTGAAAGCAATGACGACGAATGACGCACATAGAAGAAATAAAGTAAATAATCAATGTATTTCCACGTACGTAATACATTATTTGTACAATACAAATTTGAAAGGGTTGTACGATATCTAGGTGTGTGTTTGATGTTTTTGGTTCTTTCCTTGCTCATGTCAAGACCGTGTCTTATTCACATCAATGAAGAGGATGAGTACGGTGGAGTTGGGGATCCGATCCCAAGTCATACGACGACATATCTGGCCCAGGTCACATCTGCCGTCGATGGGCGCATAGGCTGCTTACTAGGGTTGTCGCCTCCGTCCTGAACAGGGTGGCGAGTACTGGACTGTATCTGGTGAGGCTCTCCCGGTTCTAGGGGGGGCGCTATCTGTAGGTTACGAGGTATTGGGGACTACTTTGGAAAAACCCTCAGGCCTTCAGACACGCAACACCGAGAGTTGCGTATTAGACTGAGGAATTTTACGTTAGAAAAATGGCAAGATCGATGGGACACGGCCACGACAGGAAGATGGAGGAAAGAGTGATTACTCTTTCCTCCTCCGAGTGGCCGTGAGAGCGAATGGTCGGAGGTGTCCTTCAGCGTTTGATCATTAGACAGTTCTGATGGTCTCAAGCTATGGCGAGCTCCGTACCAAACTATTTGTCCTGCAACTCGCCGAGGATCCGTAGTGCGTCTATCGCCATGTGGGACAGAAGCCGGAGCACATACCCTGGATGTGAGAGATTATGAGGGACGCCAGGGAGGATACTCTTGCGGAATTTGATGTGGAAGGTTGTTGTTCAGCTTGAAACGATGGCTGATAGAAATTTCAGACTTTTTCAGGCGTTTATGGGTGTGTGGGTGTCTCGCTGGGAGATTTTGTGACGGTCAAGTGTTTTGTTTAATATCTGCCGGATAAGGAACGATAAAAAGAAGAAGAATTTATGGAAATCTTCCTCTGCTGTCCGCTTCGACGTCTTAGTTCTTAATATTCTCTTGATGCTTACCTATGAAATTCTTTTACCGGGTGCGCCAGTTGTGTCCTATGGCAACAACTATTATATATTAAATATATTAATTATAAAGATATACATATAAAATCAATTCTATTGAAAAATACTGTTGTTGCGCCACCGGGATTTGAATCTGGATCTCTTTCCTAACCGGGGAAGGTGCTTTATCCAAATAAGCTACAGCGACATTATTTTTAGCGACAATTTTCGACCCTATATGTTACCTATTTAAAATATCACAGAGCTATGTTCTGAATTATTATAACTTCACAATAAAAATGTGTTCTCCTAATAATAATGTTGTATCAATGTGTCCAAAATTTAATAAAAATGCATTGATAATTCTGGCGTCTGCTATCAGTTTACTCAAAGGTATTTGAGATTCTGTAAAAATAAGGTAGATGGCTCTGTCAAATGATGGAACGATTAAATGTATTAATATCAAAAAGGTAACATATAGGGTCGAAAATTGTCGCTAAAAATAATGTCGCTGTAGCTTAGTTGGATGAAGCACCTTCCCCGGTTAGGAAAGAGATCCAGGTTCGAATCCCGGTGGCGCAACAACAGTATTTTTCGATAGAATTGATTTTATATGTATATCTTTCTAATTAATATATTTAATTCATATTTAAAATATCACAGACCGTCTGTTCTGAATAATTACAACTTCACAATGAGAATGTGTTCTCCTAAATATTATATATTACGCTGCTGTAGTTGTATTTCTTCCTCTTGAAGAATATAAATAGTAATGGTGATGTAAAGATTACTGGGTAAGAGCAAGTAACAATTTAGTATTTATTACAATCAAACTAGTACAGTTTACAACACGTTCTTAGATCTATCTGCGTTGGGAGACGTGTAGCCAAAGAGTGCATTCTCCCGCGGTCTGTCATACTTAAAAATTCTCCCTGACGTGCCTCTCCATACGCACACATACACAGACCCCTTCGTCATGTACGCGCGTGCGTCTATCATTCGTTCTCATTTTATAGACATCATAATAACATCAAAGTATTGAATTACTCAAATAACCAACATGTTTAGAGATATGATATGGCAGTCATTTCCTCTGTTTGTAAACGCACTGTTTTCGTATCAAATTTATGATTAATCCGTGTGTAATTTGAAAATATAAATATTAAAATGACAGACAGTTAAAACAATGAAGATAAAGAGGTGAAAGTAGAGTTAATACAAATGTTTGATGATACATGAATACATTTCTATACCTTCGGTTAAGATGCTCAGCTTATTGTCATTTTAAAAATTTACTTTATCCTGTAAAGGCACGTTTCGGAATCGAAGGACATCAGTATGGTTTAATAAGATAGTGTGTAGGGCTATCGCCGCCAATCCTATCATCAAATGCAACTTCCCGTTTATATGCGCCTTGTTACTTCGATTGGCACCACTGGGTTTCCTGGTTTATAATTTTTCTTACAATCTAAAATGCGAGTTATAATAATGTACATGTGTGTGTGTGTGTGTGAGCATTGCCGCCTTTTTTTCGGAAAGCTAAGAAAACTGTGACCGACAGGCATCATTCTTCTATCCATTCTCCATTCTCACATCCAGTGCTTCGATCAGTCTAGTGGTCCAAATAAACCACCAGTACGCGCTTCGGTCTATCTATAAATCTAAAAAAGACAATCCAGCTAAAAGAACAACAACATCGGACCAGAATGACAGTAAAAATAAAAAGGTTAGTGCAGTTCATATATCATATGTGTGCTTATTGTTAATCGGAAACCTGGGAACCAGCTATCGAAGGAATTTACATAAATACACCCATTCGTCTTGAAGACACTGAGCATCGACGGCATTGTATTAACACCAACGTGGCCAGCGCTCTGAAGAAGACGGATTGATTATCATCACTCTTCCTACGAACACCATACAGACAGCAGCTCCAGAAAACGCTTCCGATAACAAATCGCACTGTACGGTTACACTTCTACTTTTATACAAGTAACTAACTAACTTATCATCACGTCGTTTTCCTGTAGAGGTAGGCAGAGAAGATTCTCTGCGTTTAATTGTAAATGTGAAAGTATCAAAAAGGGTCCCGCTGGATCTATAAGAAGTATCGGTGTAGCGAGAACAGACTGTCGCCATTGCATAAGAATATCGCGTCCAGAGTCCCGGCTTGCCTGGATAATTGGGCATCGTCTTGTCATCAACTATAAGCCTGAACTCCGTCACCCTACGCTGACACCACAAGGAGTTGACCACACTTCACGTCTAGGATCCAGGACCATCCTAAGAGGTAATCCCTTACGTGAGGGACCTGAATAATCTACATCAGACAAGCGTCAATATAGACAATTTGGCATAGAAATGAATGCTGGCATGATGAACACAAATATGTAATGTTAATTTTATTGTAATTATTTTTGAATAGCTTTATTTATAAGTATTAAAGTAAAATGTTCATTTTCCACTTTTAACACATGCAAGTATTTTAAAATATAGATTATAAATTATCTTATATAAAAATATTCTTTCATTTCATAACCATTTGACTTGTCAATATTAAAAAAAAAGAACCAGTTGGGCTAGATGCCTTCCCCCTGGATATGAAGCCGAGGAAGAAAGAAGAAATTACCTAACATATCATATGTTAAATAGTTATTATGTTTGTTATAATATGTGTACACTGTAAAAATTCATCAATAAAATAAAATTAAAAAAAAAACTTTCGACTTGTTGACATTCATCATGAGGTCGCTTTCCTTGCATACATCGTACATTCTACTCACTAGCTTCTGTAATTCTTGTTCATTATTTGCCATTAGTACTGCATCATCGTCGTACAATAAACACCATACAATAAAATCGTAGATTTTCGTTCCTACATTCATACATTCCAGTTCTTTCACACAATTATCCATATACAAATTGAATCGCCATGGAGACATTACACAACCCTGCTGGACACCTATTGTAACGTCAAACCATGGTCCGAATGATTAATTGATTCTTACACATTTTATATAAGTAAATTCAATGTGAACAGTTTTTGTTTCCTCTAACCTGCCACCTGGCACACGCACACCTGTTCTTTTAAGAAAAAAGATTATATTATTATGAATAATAATTATGTTATATACAATACACACAGAGGCGTTTTATGGAGATGTTATCTGGAATGCGACAGAAGAGCTGGCGTCGGTACCGGGCGTATCTTTCGGGGAACTCTAGTTTTACGCAAGGTGCATTGGCACTGCTGATGAATGTTTAGGTGATAGATCTCCACAGTTCTCAATGCAAATACTCACTGCAATACACTTCGCGACATCGAATGAATCCAAGAGTATATGGATGATTTTTGGGGCATATATTACTCGCACACAAATCGCAACATAATGTTCAAACCTTTCTGATTCGATTCATACTACCAAATATGGTGCAAAGATTGGCAGGTAGCATAGCAAAGATAAGGGTGGATTAACCATAGCCGACGATTATGATGTATAACTTTATTAGTGCCCCTTTAAAGTCATTAAAATAATCAGTTGTCTTATATCTGTTCAGGGCCGTCGGACGAGGGTCCAGGGCGTGAAGTCGTCAGTCTTGAAGCATGAATGGCGCAAATTAAGTTACGCGATGAGATTGTCAAGCCATTGAAACATTTTGCAAACAAACGCTGGTAATTGCAAAGCTCTCGCTCCTGGAAGGGCTGTCTTCCTACCCTGGCAGGGGTTTTTTTTATTATTCCAATTCATGAATACTATGGCACAAGTTTTTTCCCCGCAGGGCTGGCTCGCAATAATACGTATAACGCCAATGGCACGAAAAATGTGTTGAACATTATTTATCATATGAATTAGAAAGATATATATATATATAAAATCAATTTTATCGAAAAATATTGTTGTTGCGCCACCGGGATTCGAACCTGGATCTCTTTCCTAACCGGGGAAGGTGCAATATCCAACTATGCTACAGCGACAATATTTTTAGCGACAATTTTCGAACCTATATGTTACCTTTTTGATATTAATACATTTAATCATTCCATTATTTGAAAGAGCCATCTACCTTATTTTTACATAATCTCATATACCTTTGAGTAAACTGATAGCAGACGCCAGAATTATCAATTCATTTTTATTAAATTTTGGACACATTGATACAACTTTATTATTAGGAGAACACATTCTCATTTCTAATTAATATATTTAAAATATAACAGACCTATGTTTTGAATAATTACAACTTCACAATAAGAATGTGTTCTCCTAATAATTATTTATCACTTTAAATTGTTAACTTTATTTTATTAACCACTTAATGAATTAAAATAACATCTACCGGTTTCGAAAAGTATCATTTTCTTCTTCAGGATGTCAATAACTTATCAAAAACATATGTTATTGTTTCTTCAACAGAATGTATTTAAAAAAAAAACAATATTTATTATAAAATAAATTTAGGACCTATCTTACTTGATGATACAAAATTACTAGAATAATTTTAGAATGAAACTTGTACTTAAATTTAGCTCGTTGTTTATAATTTTTTGATTAGTTTTACACGCTTTATTTATCTTCAACAATTCCGTATTATATAATTTATGACCAACACCGTTTACATGCTAAATATACAATCCCTAATTTCTATCAAAACCATGACCATTTTCTATCAAATGATTAGAAAATTCTGAAAACCCACTATTATTCAAACATTTCAAACTCTCCCTTACTCTTATATTGAAATTTTGATCTGTTTTACCAATATAATATGCAGTACAATCCTTGCAACTAAGTTTATAGACAGCAAAATTGATAAATTTATCATCTTTGTCTTTAGAATTTATGAGTAAATTTCCTATACTATTATTTGTATAAAATGCCGGTGTAATGTTTCGTGGCAGGTGTTTAGATATTTGATTCAAAATTTTATTTGTGAATAAAATCCTACGCCAATAATCATTATTATCATTATGTTTTATCTGTGATTTATATAAAAATTAACTAATATATTCTTTTAATTAATTTTTTTAAATAGTGTCTATTAAACCTGTATTATTCCCGTTATTAAGTGCTATTTTTTAAATTGTATTCAATTCAATATTTAAATTAGATGTTGACTTAGAAATATTGACTAAACGATGTATCATGGAGTGGAAACCTGAATGCTTGTGTGAATGGATGATTAGATACACTATATATGATAGTATATGTAAAAATTGGTTTTCTAAAAATTCAATTTTATTATTATTTTTAATCAATGTTAGATCCAAAAAAATTAGGGTCGAATTATTTTCCATTTCTAATGCAAGTTGTATTTTATTATTAAATGAATTGCTGAGATTTAAAAATGTAATTAGTTAACATTGTGAACCTGACCAAATAATTACTACATCATTCACATACATTTTCCACAATAAACAATTTAAAATAATGTATTTTAACAACAAAGTTGATATTGCCAATTTTAAAAATATGAACATTATTTAGATACAAAAAAACTTGTACACCACACTTTTCCATGAAACTATACCATACTCATTTAGAAATGTAATCACTCTAACGTTTATACAGCAAATCAATTTATGATTATGATTATACAGCAAATCCATTTATGATTATGATTACACAGCAAATCAATTTATGATTACGATTATACAGCAAATCTATTTATGATTACGATTATACAGCAAATCCATTTATGATTAGCGTAAGGAATGACCACATGAACTAATTAAAACTAAAAATAAATGTTTAACTTTCTGCCACTGTGTTGTTTTTACGTCAACCGGTTTCTATACTAACGTATCTTCGTCAAGACTAGTGTACAACTGAACTATTCCATACAATTGAAACGACATCTATTATGGGGTGTAGGTGGAGTCTTGGTAAGAGTAGAGAGGTGATTAAAAGGAACATATGGAAATAGGGAATATATTAAATGATGAATATATTAAAGGATGCTTGTGAGGTTTAATGGGTTTTTATTAAAATTAACTAATAATAAGTTTTATTAGATTGAGAAAATAAAAACAGATCGCTGATAAGAAAGGAAAGAATTTAATTGACATTTTAGTATTTCAGTTGTTATATTTTAGACATATTGCATTTTGTGCAGTTATTTACTAGGTATGTATTATTTTTATTCCGAATTATTATGTAAGCATCATATATATAACATATAGGCATATAGTTTTCATATTTAGTTTATATATCATATCAACAAAGTTTTAGTTTATGGGTTGATACTGAATATAATATATTGTCACCATGACTACACCGTGTCTACAGTGCGAAAATACGTCTACATTGAATTTAAGTTGAATGAATGGCCATTTTTAATAATTATTGTATAAGTACACGGTACAACATTTCCTATGTGCCACAGAAAAAAAGGACACCTGCAAGCCATACTTGCGACTGATTCCCATGTTACTCGTATGTAAATACGCGTGTCTTTAGATATAATATAACGGCCTATTTATGTCACGTCCGCCACATAAAATACCCAAGTAAATAGCACGTGGGTAGAAAATCTGCTTATATATGTATAGACGCTGGTAAATATTTTGTAACAAGTTCATCGTGAAACAATTAGAGCTTTTTTTTTGACGAAGTACATCCTAAAATCGTAATTCATAACGTTCTGGCATACCTTTACAAAGCATTCAGTCAGGTAAAGTATTCAGAAGATTGAGAAATTTAGTACCTGAGAAGTAATACGAAAACTTGATAATACAGTATTTATTCTGTATGCAATACTTCGAGTAAGTATTTTGAATCTGCAGATATATATTTAAAAAAATAAGACTATATTTTTGTAAATCTTTATAATAGGAAAAGTAGAAATCCAAATAATTTATCGCCAGTGCTTCAATTCAAAATAAGTCGGCATTATGCAAAGTGTTTTATGTAATTTTTGTGCTGTAAACTGAATTAATCCACTTTAAAATAATCTGCGTCCCTGCGCTACTACAGAAAAACCCCAGTGTCTGGGATTCTTAAATCCCCGCTCTCGGCGCAGTGGTCTGTCTCTGTGAATATCGTCACTAATTGTTGGACGCTTTCATCAAACACGGATCTGCTTTGCTGGCAAACTGATTGGGAACACTGCATCGATGGAAATTTCTTTATTGAAAAATTTAATGATTTAGAGTGAATAATTAACTTACAAGTAATTATATTTTTTCGTAATGTATTGCTAGAGAAGAATTATTGTGAATATGGCGACGTTATAAAATAAAAACGAGACCGTGGATTAGTGTGTGGATTTATATTTATAGTTAGTGAGGGCGTATGGCAGCTGAATCAGAAGGATTTTCTGTGGTTTGATGAATGTCCCAATAACCATCTGTCATTCGTAAGTTCGTTTGATAATGATCGCAGAGTGTTTATTTGAGTGTGTGTCGCCAGAGCTGGTTGAAGAAGAAGAACTATTTACTGTTGACATAAGTTTATTGCTGATCGAGCACAGTTACGGAATTGCTGAGAAATTAGACCGTACAATAAAGATTCATGAAAGTATTATAGTTAACGCAGCTCGTGGTTGGGAAGGCAGCGGCGAGAGGAGTGGCGCTCAGGAGTCGACCCTTCTAGATTACGGGCGCATTAGCATGATTGGCGCATAATTTATTTATTTATGAAGCTCTGTTTTATGCACAGGTATCTACAAAGTGAGTTCAGGGGTCATATAGTATACCAATATGACTGGGGTCATGAACTTCCAAGTCCCATGAAACCGTTAACACATAATCTGCGGTGGTGGGTCAGATTTGACCCGGGTGCTTGTAAAAGTATGAATTACGCTACAAATATTCGTTTAATGCTGTTTTCTTTCTAGCTAATCTTTTATTAAATATTTTTAAATAATTTGAGATACAAATAAATGTTATCGGACGAGATTAAAATGAGATATTGATAAAAATGTGAAAAACGCTCAAAAACTGACCTAAGATAGTCGGATTGAATCTCAGCGCTTACGCCAAAACATGTCAATATTTTGAGTGGGTAGACAAAGGATACCAGGTATGCGTCCATGTATTTGTTTTAACTAATTTTTGTCTGGCGGCCCCTAGATAATGCCAGTAATATAATTATGTGAGGGGAGTTGCGCCTACCTGTAAGTTTTATAACACTACCTGCCCGGGTTTCGACAACAAGATCACATGCTCAGTGGATGTTTGTATTTCGGCTGTGTAGGGCGTCTGTTGATGCGTGAGAATATGTACATTATTCGTAATATTTTTTAATCCTTAACTTTAATTTTTCATTGCCATTTCATTAAATCATATTTGAAATTAAATATCTATAAAAAATCTCCCACAAAACGGTTGAAAAACCGAAAACTTGAGGTAGGTCTAAAATGACCCACCACCGCCGGACGTGTTTTATTTTGACCCACCGGGCAGTAAGTGTTAAAGAAGAAGACAATTAACACGTGTTGAGATTTTGATTTAAAGATAAAGATAGAGTCAAGTTTTCCAAACAGATGGCATGAATTAAAAACATTTATTCCATTTTATAAATTCACATCGGCGCAGAATCCTTTCGTTTTACATTTTCCTTACAATCTAAAAAGCGAGGCATCCAACTCTGGGAGACGGAGGTATATAGGGGCTGTAGACAAAAAGCCAGCTCAGGCTAACCACCGGGGAACATTCGGGACTACCTCCAATCATTGACAACCACCCGTAGACAAGTTGCGGATCGAGTCTGGGATTAATAATTGAGTTTCACCAACTTGTAATTCTCGATTTCCGAAGTAAACAGCGACGAGATAATTTTGGTCAAGTCAGTAAAAACTTCTGAAAATTAATCTTTAAATTATTTTAACCTTTCTGTTACGGTGCGGGGTAATATTTTCAATGAAATATACTTAAAATTAATTATCTGAGAATTCACGTACATGGTGCATCTACCAACAAACGAATTACTACATGTCATACATCATGTGACGTATTTAAACGGCTAAAAAACACACGCATGCTGTCTGTATTGCTATGTATTTGGAACTGAGTTTCCACGTTATATTGTACTTAATAACACATATTATTAGGTACTGTATAACGGCCTACTTATGTCACGTCCGCCACAAGGGTAAATAGAACTATCTGTCTATATAAGGACACGGTGAATATTCTCTGGAATAAATCTAACGTGTAATAACCTGAGTTTTTATTGGCAGTTATTGTTAAGTATATCCTAAAATTTTAGTAGATAACCTTCGCGCATTTGTCTACAATTATTATCAGTTAGTCAAAATAACACATAGATTGAAAAAAGAAGCACTTAAAATATAACGATACAATGAAATACATATGTATGTATTTGTTTTTTACGTCTCCGGTGAATTCTATATTTTTACGTAGTTTGGAATCATGAATCCTGAAGTTGGCTCTAGGATTCATTATTTATGCTTTTGAAATGTGGTGCTGAAGATACATGTTACGTACACCGAGAACTGCGAGATGCTGGAATGTCTCCATTCTTCAGACTCGACCATTTGCTTCAGATGAATTCTTCAATTTTTTGAGCGTATTGTTAGAAGGGAAGATAGCTTGGAGAAGTTCATATTGTGGACCACTTCAAAGAATGGAGAGGAAGAAGAAGACCCCCCCACTCGTCGAACCAACCGAGTGAAAAAGGCAACAGGCACTTCTCTAGTGACAGCGCAGAAGTTGATTGAGATCACGATTTTAAGTCACGAAAGACTGACGCGGGTGAATGCAAATGTTATGTAATTACTTAACACAATTTATTAAAATGAATTATTTGATTACATCATTTATTGACATGGCGGTTATATTGTATTAATTAATTAATTTTAATATTTTTAAACGAAGAGAAAATTCATTTTCTTTTTAGATTAATTAAAATACAATCACTTTGCATGAAACCGAGAATTTTATTACACGCCAACTAACAATAAATACAAACAATACATTATTACAACTGTAATAATGTATTTTTATATTCTATCTCCCTCTTTATGTATTTATTTATTGTTAGTTTTAATTACATCCTGATGAAGCTTGAGCTATGTGAAACCGGTTAGCGTGTAATAAAATTCGTGATTTCATACAAAGTGATTGTATTTTATTTAATCTAATATGTCAAACCACAAAGTGATCGCTCTCTACGAAAATATAATTTTCTTCTTGTGACACGATAACCACTCATTTTCACGCGAATAGAAATAGAAAAATTATTTAATTTAAAATAAGTAAATTAGGTAGGGGAGCAAAAAGAAAATTTTTCCAGAGGAAACAGAATGGAGAAGACGAAGGGAGATGGGATGAGGATTAAATTCTATGGAATAATAATAAAATGAAATGCCTTTATAATTGGACTTGATGTCTTCCATCTGAGAGTAAAATATGTTTGAAAGTAGAATTATTGGTTTAAATGGAAAAAATCATGAGAAAAAAGTTTTTTAGTGTAGTGAGGGCAATTTCTGTTATCTTCTCATTATAATATTTGTACGAACGTATTTGTATTGTGCATAACATTTTCTACTTCTAGGAATGTGAAAGAGTACTATTGTATCGCACGGAATTACTCCATTATAATTAATACGATAAGACACGCATTGATAATTAAATTGTGCAATCATCGGTGTGGCGCCGAAAACCCGTATGAAAAATTTTAGGAAAACAAAAGTAAAACGTCACTTGCAAATATAACCACACGTATTGTAATGAATTTGAATAAAAACAGCGTAGTCTGTTGGCGGAAGTCATTCTCGATTTTGCCGCCGTAGTGTATCTAAATTGAACATCTTTAGTGTTTAATTTATTTCGACCTCATTATCATCATCATCGTCGCTGGTTGTGAGAAGCTGAGATTAGCGAATCACCTTTGTCTACATTCTTGTTTTCTGTACAAAACAACTTGTATAATTAT
Organism: Eubasilissa splendida; assembly: GCA_031772225.1. Classification (NCBI taxonomy): domain Eukaryota; kingdom Metazoa; phylum Arthropoda; class Insecta; order Trichoptera; family Phryganeidae; genus Eubasilissa; species Eubasilissa splendida. The sequence continues at coordinate 5,153,697 of CM062862.1, forward strand.
ATTTTAATCAACTTTTACCAAATATATTACTTAAAAAAATTAAATTAAATTATTTCAATTGGCTCTGAGGGCCAATCATTCTTCAGGCCTTTCTGTCTTGTGATGTCAACAGGGAATTTGTTGCTTCGCTGCATCCGTTCATACTATGGCCTTCTCAGTCTTGAACGTCCCAGGGGCGTTCTGTGTTCTATGGCGTGTTCTGGAGTCGTCACATCTGACAACGTGTTCATGACTATAATATTACCGAGAAATTTAGTTATTGGAAGGCATTTTTTATTTATATATTTTTTGGTCCATCAAATATTCAAATACATTTTATTTTATTTTATTTATTATATGTGGGTCGAATATCAAAACTCCTCGGTCAGGTGACAATTAAATTTATTCAGACAAGAATACAACATTATGTATAATAGTATAATACAGAATAAGATGGCAACTGAATTGCTTATCTCACACAACACACACACACATACCTCCTACTTCGCCCGCGCTCCGCGGACCAAAACACACACAAACCCTTGGACATCAAAGCTTATATATTCTTATTAAGTATATTAATTTATTAGGAAAATTGTGTTCTCCTAATAATAAAGTTGTATCAATGTGTCCAAAATTTAATAAAAATGAATTGATAATTCTCGCGTCTGCTATCAGTTTACTCAAAGGTATCTGAGATTCTGTAAAAATAAGGTAGATGGCTTTTTCAAATAATGGAACGATTAAATGTATTAATATCAAAAAGGTGATATATAGGTTCGAAAATTGTCGCTAAAAATATTGTCGCTGTAGCATAGTTGGATAATGCACCTTCCCCGGTTAGGAAAAAGATCCAGGTTTGAATACCGGTGGCGGAACAACAATATTTTTCGATAAAATTGATTTTATATGTATATCTTTCTAATTAATATATTTAATTCATATTTTATATTAATTTAAATAAATAAATACAGAATCTGCACTGAAAGGACAGTGAATGGCTTTTTAGTGGTTGCCATGATGTGTTGCTTTGTTGCAATGCTGCATCATGTAGAGTAAAAATTCAAACTTGGCAGCGAATGAGTAGGACTGATATGAGAACGGTTCTGAGTAAACGGAGGGTTACAATTCACTGTAAAACGCCTTGACAGGATCAGTATTTGTGCGGATGCACCATTAATGATTATCCTTACCTTGTCTAAGTATTCTACTGGGAATAATGTTTTCATTTAATTTTTAAATTTTATTAATTAATTTTTCCGGATTATGAATCTATTGGGTTGATGTTTGTAATGTTTTTTCCCAAGGCAAAAGTGTTCTAGAAATATTTTTTTCTTCTTAATTTGTCAATGCCATTTTAATGCCACAGTGTTGATTTGTTGAATATGTATTGAATTTTACAATTTATAAAAAGTTTATGTTATATTGGTTGAAGAAAATGGAGATGAAAAACTATAACCTATTTTTAATTTAACAGAGCAGTAACCTGAAAAACCATTTACTATGAATTTAGACATCTACTGTAAAATATTCAGAGGAATACAGCCATCACTTCTGAGGTTTATTGTCTTGACGACATAAAGTGATTTTTCAGCATGATAATGACCATCCACATACTACTAATGTTAAAAAAGCTGTTATTCAAGAGACCGGTTGAGAGGTTATTCCATATCCACCCTATCCTCTTGATCCTGCTCCATCAAATGTTCCGCTCTCAATCAACAATCACCGAGGAATCTCTTTTAATATTGACGTTACTCTTTAAAATTGAACTTCATCCAAAAATTTCTAGAACGCTGAGGGATAATCTTAAAGAATATATTATTGAACAGTTGTATGTAAGTATTTTGTTTAATAACAAAAATATTATTTCGATAAATTGATTTAACATGTATATATTCTAATTTATACATTTAATTTGTATTAAAAATATCACAGACTTATGTTCTATAAAATTGTAACTTCACAATGAGAATGTGTTCTTTATAAAAATATATAATTTGTATTAATGTTTTCAATATTTAATAAAGTTGAATTAATACAAATTAAATTAGTTTGACGATTTCTCTACTTCAATTATAAAAAAAATATCAAACAATGTATTATTGATCAGTTAATACATTTTGTTTAATAATAAAAATAATTTTAAAATTTAATAAAAATAAAAAACCTTTGCATCGACCTAATAGCGCTATAGTTAGCTTAACGTGGTCATATTGTGAACGTGGAATTAGATTTTTTTGGATACAATTAAAATCACTTTTTAATATAATTAAATCAAAAATATATAGTATTTTTAAATAGTACACCAATAATGTAATGAAAATCATACACAATTTACCTCAGCTCAATTTTTTCCCAGAAATCACAACTGATTGAAAAACGTAGTCTGTTTGTTTATTCCATATTGAAGACGGGAAAATCTTTTACCTCGTATTGAAATAAATTATTTTTTCGAATCTCTCAATTTGTTTCATTTACCAGGAGAAAATCCAAACCATCTCTCCTTTTCTTCAGCGGAAGTGCATTCAATTTGTATCTCGGTTCATGTTCTATGAAGAGACGGTTTAATTTCACGTGAAAATTTGTTAGTAAGGAAATACACCGGTCTACCTGAAAATGTTAAAAAAATTCAACTCTGAAGGTGTAGTGAATTTATATGTAAATATTTTTTTTCTGTTAACACGCTACGAACAATTTGTGAATCAAAATGGCTTAATGAATATGTCCAAGAACACACAATTATTGGATTTTCACCTACAAAGGCACTGTTATTATACAAATTATAAATATCTCATAGGCATTGTGTGTTCTTGGACATATTCAAATTTGAAATATGCCTTATGAGCGCATTAGCAAAAATGGGATGTGTTTATTATTATTGTATATATTATTACTGCAATAATGCAAGGGTTGCTAGCTAGGGCAGGAGATAAACACTAAAGAAATACGGTTTTGGGACGTTTAATACGCGAGGGGGCCGTTGCGTCATAGGTTGACAGAACGTTTATCGTGGAGTTTCGGTGCTGTGGGAGTTCAGCATAAAAACGCTTGGAGAGGTATTTTATGAATTCTTTTACTCGGGGAATACCCGAGTCGTAATGGAGTTGCGTATTCCTGGTAATCTGGAAGGATTGTAATTTATTTATGTATCTAGTGGCCGTGTGACTCCAGACGGGGGCTGCTTAGAGGGGTATAGGCCTTATGACGGTCTTGTATAAGGGGAGACAAGTTTGTTATTCATGCCTATTAGTGGATACATTGCACAGAGTGCACGTGATGTAGCGTTTCATTTACTTTGTATATATTTAAATACATATTCAAATATTGCTAATAATATACTGGTGAAAATAAGAAAATATATAAAAATTGAAAAATATTGATTTTTCAGGCGTGTTCTAGTATAATGTGTTAAAAACATTTTACAGATAGAGAATATTGCTTTAAATAATTTAAAAAATATATATATTCTCATTATGATTTATATGCTGTTTCGGGGAAAATGAATATCAAATTTAGTCTATAGATGGCGATAGTGTAGTGGTATTCGAAGTGATTCCACTTATTGACATACATACAACTTTAAAAAAAAATTGATAGGTATGGAAGTTGATTGGGTGAAATGGTGAACGTTACATTATGTAAAGTGATCATTTAAGCCAGCCGAAGATAGGTCGCAAGGCCTGTAATTACATATACTTCCATATTTTTTCATTAATAAAAAATAGTTTCACCTCTGTGAGATATCTGTTTAATGATGTCTCAGTTTGCGGTGTCAGCTGTGTTTACTAAAATACCGAATGCCAATCATGGCCCGGATGAGATTTTCTACTCAAAAAAATCTCTGAGATATAAATTATGCTCCTATGAGATGTCAGTTCATTAAACATTAATGTTCCGTTAGTCAGTTTTTGTGAATTGGAATAAACGTTTTCAATTTAATGACTTTATTTGTCCATCTTACAGAATAGCTAGTTGTAGGAATCTATGGTTCTGGGTGATGTTTATGCGTGCACATGTACAAGTTTATCTCTAGATTAAAATTTGAAATGCGTCATAAATAGACTGAGGTGCTGATTGAAGAGAGACTTTTACGAAAAACTCTCAAAATTTTCTTCCGTCATTATCATCATTCATCACAAGGCGTTTCCATCTTCCTCTGTCTTGCGCGGTTTCAGTACTTTGTGACCAAACGAGCGCCACTCAGTTCTCATAAACTCCTTAATTGTAATTATTTTACGGCATTCGAAAGACTCGTCTAAGCGATCTCAAATTAAATCTTTCTACATGAAAAATTAGGAGCGGCTTTATGTTAAGGTTCTCCCTCATCCCGTCATTACTCCGATCCATTACTGACTGTCACTTCTGGCTAATGCCAGGCTATTTTAGGGTAATCCCTAAAATATCTTATTTTTGTAGATTAGATTTATGAGCTTATTCTATATATGAGAATCCATATTTGGTGACCTTTAAAAATAGTTTGATCTTAATCACTACACTACAAAAGGACCCATAGCAGCCCCGATACCACTGTCTATTTCACTTTCCCGTCTCTCATCGCTTTCCACTCCAATTCCACTCCAAGATGTTGAAACTTGTCATCTTGCTTTAACTGCGTCATCGGATGCTAATGGCGCACTGCTCTTGGTGTCTTACAATAACCTCTGTACAATGCAGAGCAATTTTCAAGAGAGCAATCTTCATGCCCACTCGAGTACATTCTTCACTAAAGGTGTTCCGTACAGGAAACAAGACGGAACAGATAGTTCACTATTCAAGTTACTTTGGGGACAGATGAAATCTGTACAGCGGTGCGCAGAGAAATTAAAATCAATGTCCATGTTAATTTTGATACAACATTCTAAGGTGATAGCAGAGTCGAGGCAAAGACGAAATAAACGTCAACACGTGTGTACTCAAGGCTTGCAGAGGCAATATTTATTATCATCCAGTGGGGCCCAGGTGCGCTAGACCACCCATTCCTCGCCGTTCTAATGGGTTGAGACTTTCACTATTAACCTCGCCCCAAATCAGCCCAGCACCTCCGCCGCCTAGCGGTCGAGTCGAAAACTACCGGCCGTTTGAGCGTCGCAGCGCACTGGTCGGCAGAAACAGATTTTCTTATTTTATTTGATTTTCTAAAATTTCTCATTCCCAAGAATATCGTAGGCATTTCTTTATTCTATTTGAATATTTGTCCACGATATTGCACATGTTACAGGTTAGGGCGATCTTCCGTGATTAATTTAATTGTGTTCAAAACCAGATAAAATACAAAATGAGAGTTATTTTTCACTTGCCAGGGTAATATAAATTGCTAAAACACATTCACACTTTATTAATAGCATAATAGTTTAAAAACTTTGGGTCTGCGTGAGACACGAGGTGCGCATATTCTGTATGCGGGATTGCACAGGGTTGACGTGCACATCACCTGACTTCAACCGAGTCACGTGATGTGCGCCGCAGCATCAACATTGCGCCGTGAGAGTGATACAACTACGAAAATAATAATTGAAAATTACAATCTTCAAAGCGCCGTAAAACGAGGTATGAAAATTTGACATGGGTAATACTTAAATTCTATTACCATCAAATTTCATATAAATTATACTATCTTTCAAATTTATCAACTGATTATTTTTCAATGACTTATTAAATGTATTAATTAGATTGAATTGGTTGTTGCTACCGGAATTCGAACATGGATCTCCTTCCAATTCGAGGAATGTACATTAACCAACTATGCTACAGCAGACAGTACTTTTGACGACAAATTTTCGAACCCACATGTTACACTTTTCAAATTTACACATCTACCGTTCCATTATTTGAAAGTCATCTACTTTGTTTTTACGGAATCTCAAATACCTTTGAGTAAACCGATAGCAGATGCCAGAATTAATAAAGAATAATTAATAAGAAAGAGATCCAGGTTCGAATCCCGGTGGCGCAACAAGAATATTTTTCGATTAAGTTGATTTTATGTGTGTATCTTTCTAATTAATACATTTAGTTAGTATTTAAAATATCGTTGACCTATGTTGTGAATAATTACAACTTTACAATGAGAATGTATTCTCCTTAATAATGATTATTTTTCAACTGCATACTTATATTTTCAGAAACACCTCCACACAGCGAACCGCGTAAAAGCATAAAAATATAAAAACACCTCTGAAACAACTATATTACTCGATCAAAGGATTTCTGAAGCTCTTTGATGTGGTGATATGTATTTTTTAGCTTTGACGACTCGATAAATTCATGTTAATCCAACGCGGGACTCATCTTATTACATCGGAGGCTGGGCGGGCAGATTAAAGGAGTCTCCTGAAAGGCTTCCGCGGTGGAAAGGAACGAGAACAGGGATGTATGTAAACAGGGTGGTTAAAGCGGAACGCTAACTAAATTGTTTTATTACTTAACTAGTTTATCGAAAATATTTCCATTTGGTGAATTTTCTCTGTGTTGTATATTATACAATCAAATTATTAAACTTAATGTGTTCAGTATTAATAGTTCATAGTCACAAGGGAAATGATTACTCGCGTAATTAAAGCTTCAAAAATCGGTAAATCATCTGGATATGATTCTCTCAGTACTGAGCATGTAAGAAATGCAGCAGAGTATTTATCCTCGCTCCAAGCGACATTTATGATCAAGCATCTATACATACCTGACATACGAAACAACTGGATATATCGTTTCCCAAAAACTATAGGCCGATATAGCTAGCCACTATAATGGCAAGACATTTTGAAAGAATCATTATGGACCAGATTTCTGTAAACATGAACACTAGAGACAACCAAATGGGATTCAAAAAGAATCTGTCTACTGACAATGTGATTGTTGCCGTAAAGAAAATTGTGGACTATTTTAAAAGTCGAAGAATCACGATATATGCGTGCTTTCTAGAGTGAGCTAAGCCTTTGACCGTATCAGATATGATAAATTATGGACGAAACTGCGCGAGCGAAACGTTTCCTAACCAGTTGTAGATATACTTGACAGGTGGCTCAGGCAGCGAGGGAACTCAATGCAGTGGGAAGGCGCCGACTCCGAGCATTTTACCTGCGCACTGGGGTGATGCAGGACGGGTGCATGTCGCCAATCCTCTTCAATATGTACATGGACGAATTGAGGGAGCGACTATCTGATGAAAAAATTGGCTGCCACATTGGCGGGACAAATGTGAACCACATTAGTTATGCTGATGATATGGTTATACTAGTGCCATCTATAAAATGAATAATAAAGCTTTTACAGGTATGTGAAACATATGCCAGTGAACATAATATTTCATACAATGCCAGCAAATCGGTCATAGTGGCGTTCAAATATGGAAAAGGGTCAGATAATATCCCTCCCGTAAGGCTGGAAGGGACGAAATTGAGTGTTTATAGTAAGGTCAAATACCTTGGCCATATATTCAATGAAGATGGACAAGATGATGATGATATAGAACGGCAGAGGAGACGGCTGAGCGTTTGTACAAATATGCTGTTACGACGTTTCTATCGATGCAGTAAGGAGGTGAAGAGCATCCTGTTTAAATCGTTCTTCACCAGCATGTATACCTGTGAGCTCTGGTCGAAATACAAGCAAGTGACGTATACCGTCTCCGAATTCAGTACAACAACTCAAACATTGTTCGGATTGGCGCGTTATTGCAGCACGTCTACAATGTTTACCAAAGGCCGTATACATGGATTCGTTCCGCTTCTGAGACATCGAGTTGCGGGCGTAAAGCTGCGGCTGGAGCTCAGCACCAACTCTCTGGTGCAAGCGGCGCTCTCATGGAAAGCTGGTTTCCTGACCAGAGAATGGCAACGTCTATAAAATAGCTACATATACAACAATGGCCGTGACTGATGTATTATTTATATTTTGTGTGTATATATGTGTGAACTTTTTCCTTTTAATGTTTTATTTTTATTTATTAATATTTTCCTTGGTTTTCTTTTTAATGAATAATATAAAATGTATTATCTGTATGGCGAATCGTGTTAAATAAAAACTGATCACGCTGGAATAAACACATTATTATTTTTATTATTATTAAGTTATTTTTTTGTCAGATGTATGTTGTAGATAAAATACGACTCGACGAGGCACATCAAGGATATAGAACATCCATGTGCTACTTAGGATGTAATTCACTGCAAATGAAGCTTAAAAAATAATGACAGGAGAATCTCCTGATTCCAATTAACCTCACCTTTTATCTAATTGATTGATAGCTGTAATGATTGGAGTGTGGTTTGATATTGTTTTAAATTTCTCGTGCTTCCATGCTCAGATTCTTTTATTTGTTCTAAATAATTATATCGGATTTAAACTATTTCATATTTCATTATATTATATTATAAATTTTCCTCTAGAATAATTATTTCAAAGCAGGTTGTGAAAGGTAAGTAGCTAATTCTAGGTAAAGTGCCCACTATACTTCATACTATACCCTAAGTAAAACCGGTTGATGTGCTGACATACGAATATATACTTAATTGTATATTATGTTTATCATGTTATATTATAATATATTCACCCCTGTTACAATAAAAACATGTATGTTAATAAAGTCTAATATATCTTTTAATCCGGTTTACAGAGTCAGCGGTGCAGAAAAATCATTATTATTTGCTATGCCAGCATATGGGGTCTAAGATAATTGTTCAACCATAATTGTTTCTCTACGACGATATATATATATATACGATATTAAGTATATATTCATAGTTTATTGTGTGGGATGGAGTAGACTCCGCTTTTGATATATGCAGCATTGTCCTGTCTACATTACTAGACTGCCGTCTGTGTTAAAATAGCCAGATTTTTTGATAATATTTGATAAAAATATACCAAATCAGACATGCACAACGCATATGTGAACGGTAAATGAGAGTGTAATCTGACAATATCAAATCATTTCTGAAGATAACAGCATCAGACGCCTCACATGATGCAAATCTAAATACTGTCTACGACTGATAATACTCAGCACATGCAGACAGTGAGACCAAATAAGTCATATATATGTTTTTAATTTTTAAAACAACAAACTTTGATTAAGTTAACGTAGACGTATCATAATTGGGACGGACATACATATTAGGTTAAGTAAGAGTACTTATGTAATTGATAAGTGACAGCGGTATCAAAACCGGTCGATGGCAAATTAAATGGTTTATTTTAAATATGAATTAAATATATTAATCAGAAAAATATACATATAAAATCAATTTTATCGAAAAATATTAATATTGCGCCACCAGGATTCGAACCTGGATCTCTTTCCAAACCGGGAAGGTGCATTATCCAACTATGCTGCAGCGACGATATTTTTGGCGATAAATTTTCTAACCTATATGTTACCTTTTTGATATTAATACATTTAATCGTTCCATTATTTGAAAGAGCCATCTACCTTATTTTAACGGAATCTCAAATACCTTTGAGTAATCTGACAGTAGACGCCAGAATTATCAATTCATTTTTATTAAGTTTTGGACACATCGGTACAACTCTATTATTAGGAGAACACATTTTTATTGTGAAGATGTAATTATTCAGAACATAGCTCTGTGATATTTTAAATATGAAATAAATATATTAATCCCGGTGGCGCAACAACAATATTTTATATGTATATCTTTCTAATTTATAATATATTCAGTTCCCTAAATAAATGGTTTATTAAAAAAAATGTTATTTTTTTATTATTATTAACGAACATAAAAAATACTTCATAAATAATGTAAACATCCTGTAAGCTTTATATTTTTTTTAATCACCGTGTATACACATTCGGATCGCTTGTAAGATACGGGAGATGAAAGAAACCTAAAAAGAAAAAAAAACGCGAATTAAAAGGATTCTGCCAGACGTATTAATATTAATGAGAATTTCCCGAAGGGAAGAAAGATCTGCTGGTGAAAGTTGCACTAACATTCATCCCTTTGAAGCAAATTATTTCATTTACTATTGAGGGTGAATTTGTATGTACTGGGTGTATCACGGCTTGAGAATATGGGAAGATATACATTAAAAAAATACCTCGAAAAGGTTCAAACTAATCTCAACTACGTCAGAGATATATTATAAAATTTTCGCGATTAATTCCCTTGTTATTAACTTTTAGAAAAATTAACTAACTAAATTAACGTTTTCGATACTTACTGCATCATCTTCAGTAATAAACTGTTTTGTGACTGCTTACTCAATGTGTGTATAATTACTGCCATGTCAATTAACGTAACTTTTAAGGAGTACTGTGGCTTAATTGGTAAATAGTCTATAATATTCTGGATTCAAGTTCCTGCAAATCTTAGTAGGTGATTTAATAATATGAAATTATTTTTAATATAAATAATTAACTGTATAATAATAATTTTCTCCTTTATTATTTCATGTCAGGATTGATACCTTATTTTTTTTTTTTTTAAATAGAGATGCGTACATGGAATCCATGTCACATCAATATTCTTACTATTTTCAAACTAAGCTAAACGCTTGTACTATGAAAATAGGACAAACTTACCGGTGTCCTGGAACGAGGCGCGAACCCACGACCACTAGATCACTAGGCCAACGTCTTGACCACTACACCAACGAGCTAATCAATCATAATAATGACCTCGATCAGACGGGATACAATTTGAACATTTGAAATGTGTGTAAAAATGTTTTTAAAATAAAATGTCAAATATTTATTATTAAATTCGTGTTTATAGCAAGGTAGTCGCGTTAAATTATTTAAAAAATACGTTGAAATAATATTTTATTATTAATGTAAAAAATAATTTCATCAGAGGGCGTCCGACTTTTAAAAGGTTGAAAAATATTTTTGAACGAAAAACTTTCGCGAAAAATTATTAAACTTTATTTTTCTTTTGTACTCTGTGACGCTCTCAAATTTTCTAATTAAATATTAAAAAGTTAAATGAAAAAAAATGTTTTTAATTTGATATTTAAAGGCAAGGGATGTTTGAGTTACTGTTCACGTTCCGTCGTCCCGAAAGAGAAAAGTTTTCATTTTTAATTATGTTAGTACGTCAACGTCAGCCGACCGTATTGACACAGGTTCAAGAGTTGTCAACTTGGCTGTGGCCTCGAAACACCTGAGGCGCAGCCCCACTTTAAAAAGATTGACTGCAAATATTATTTTACGTAATTAAATACGCAAAATACTGTTCAAGTATCTATTTGCAAATTTGACATGTCTGTAACACAGTTGTAAAGAGAATATTATTAGAATTTTGACTAATATTTTATTTAGAAAGAAATGTAACATTGTTTACACTCGTAAACCATCGGGGTGAGGTAAATGGGAGAGGTATTGTTCGACGCGCGTGATTTGCGGATTTTCCATTCGCAATGAGTCACTGGTCAGGAGTGCATTGAGCGTTCGCGGTTGAGAAATATTTAAAGTGCGGTGATTCATTGGTTCGTGCGCGTCGCGCTTTTTATACTCACTTTAATATTCAACGAGTAAGTGATGGGCCGAGCACGCAACTTATCTGGTGTTGGGTTCAAAAGTTCAGACAAGAAAGGACAATGGTTAACCAAACTCCTCCGGGACCATCAACGTCAGTAGCGACGCCAGAACATGGGACTCAAGTTCGACGTGAAATTATGCGCTATCGATGTAAATCGATAAGGAAGATTGCAGCCTGTACTGGAATAAAAAAATCGACAGTGCACGTTATTTTCAAAAAAAACTTCAGTTTCACCCACACAAACTGAAAATCGTGCAGTTTCTCTATGAAAATGACTGTTTTTTACGTGAAACCTTAGCGATAAAGATGCTGCAATATTTTGGAACACAACGAACGCTTGGAAACATATTTTTTTACTGACAAAGCACACTTTTGTATCGATGGCTATGTTAATAAACAGAACATAATATACTGGTGCTCCGACAACCTAAGGGAACGCCATCAAAAACGTTTGCATTGTCCAAAAACGACGGTGTGGTGTGCAATTTCTGCCCTTATTTTTTTAACCAGCGAGAGTCAGTTACAGTTGACGTGTATTTCCGAATGATCGACGAGTTTTAGGTACCGCAACTGCAGTTGTTTCCCGGGTTCAACAACAGAACACAATTTCAGCAAGACGGGGTCACCCCACACACATGTAGATTTTCAATGGTGAAACTGAGGGAAATTTTACCCAATAAATTAATCAGCAAGTACGGAGACGTACCCTGGGCACCTCGGTCACCAAACCTTATACCGTGCAATTTTTTTTTTTGTGGGAATACCTTAAGTCGAGAGTTTACAGCAACAATCTTCGAATAATTTAATCCCTACAAGAAAGCATCCGCCGTGAAGTTGCTGCCATTGAACCGACGCTTTACCTTCGCGTGTTCGCAAATGGAAGAGTCCGATTGCAAGAGTGTCTTGAGAGAAATGCACGGCATTTAGACGATATTGTTAAACTCCATTTTGTATAAATAAAATATGAGAATAACATTGTAGTTTTTTTATTTCTTTAATTAGAATTTAGAACTTAATTAAAATTTAAACTAGAAAATTTTCCGCTGGACATCCTTTATGTTTCTAAGCGCGAGATTTTATTTTATTTTAAGTTTTTGTGAAAACAAACAGTTAATCGATGTATACAAAAATTATAATAAAAGTATAACAAAAATTGAACCAATTCACAACAACAAACTACTAGATATAGTGTAAGACAATAATTTGAATATAAGACTTATTAATTTGATAAATAGCTTATTAAGACTTTAATAGGAAATTAATTTTACGCTGAAGATTGATGAAGATACATCGCTCTATAAGAAATAAAGCTTGTGCCTTTAGAGAAAGAGATGATTTACAATTTTGAAATATGTATTGCAAAAATACAGTCATCTAACATCTATTTAGAAATAAATAATGATTACATTATTAATTTATTGTTTTAAGAAGAATAATTAAATCCACACCAAAAATGAGAATTTTATTCACGTATCTTAATATTTATTTCAAACTCTATTAATAGGCAAACTAATGTAGTTTCAGATATTACAATTTCAGTTTAACCCTTCCCAAACCATGCAGTAACACAGGTATACCATCATAATTAAACCTGTAATATTTCGGTAAATACATGCAAAATAAAATTCATATTTTAGATAATCATAAAAAAAATATTAGCGATTAGAAATGACTAGTGAAAAACCAATTATGAAAAAGGAATCATACAGAAACAATTATTTTTTTCATTAAATCCATTGTAAAATTAATACGTTGGTAAAAATACAATTTGTGATATGAAAGACAGAGATAACACACTATTTTCACAGTGAAAAGAACAACAAACATACCAATATAATTGTCTCTTTCTCTTTAATTAAATCCAGAGAGGTAAGAAGGAAGGACACATTGTATATGATTTAATGAATGCTCTAAATTAATACATTAATCATTTTTTCAAAATTGAATGCTCAATATTTAGGGTAAATTCGTGCCATTAAAGCCATTTAAGTTAATAAAAACATAACTGTTATTTACGGTAACACGAGATGAGAGCATGGCTGCGTTCGGGTATTTTATATCATGGTATGGTAAAGGTTAGGCCCGCTTTAAATGCTGTCAACTTACGCCGGTTCAGTTATTAGCTACAGAATCTCGCCACACATATAAAACAACACACACCCCTATATTTAAGCGATTTAATATGCAGGATGGCGTGTAAGACACGGTCCTGTCGGCATTTGCCAGCTATTAATGTTGCTAGTCGGCGGTAAACGTTGAATACTGCCGTATCGCTCGTTTCTCACCATGTGGACGCGGGAAATTCTGTGCGAAAACAGCTGATCGCGGGCGGCCATTTTGTGCACAACTTGTACTGCGGTAATTAAGCGAAGCAAATAACCCGCGTCCTACCGAAGGCCATTTTGAATTCCAGCAATATTCCAATTATTCCAAAATGTTTCTTAGCTCTCATAATTTATTTCGGAGAAGGTATCAAAGAACGGAAACTGCTGGTGTAGAAATTATGCCATATAATATAAAATCGAGTTATATGAAATTGAATAAAATCAGTTTATGTTATATAATTAATGCAAAGATATAAGATATTATAGAATCTGTTCGGTATTAATGAGAGATACACAGATGTACGTATCTGTGTGGATGCTCCATTAGGTTTGCTATACCAATTTCCCCCCTCCCCCCTTTACCCTATAACTCAGAGCACGAATTTTGTGTGTATTGTCTATGACTTTGAACTGTCAAGGAGCGTGAACGTCCTGCCATGTGCTCGTTACACAGATCTGATTGTACAATAAAAGATGTCGCTGTACAATGTTGCGTGTAATTCAGGTAAGTTATTTAATTTTAATATACTTACAAAGGACTAAATGGACGATAGTCGGAAATTATTGTTATTAAAATGTATTCTAAAAATTTAATGTTTTATTTTAATTTATTTAAAATCGCCAGATAAATAAATTATTGTAATTTTTAAATCATTATTTTTTAACGTATTCTTACATTTTTATTTTCTGTTGAATTTTTTGAAATATTTAGGCTTCAAGATTAACGCGAATAACCTTTTTTAAATTTAATCCGAAAATAATATTTTAAGTCGTCTCACACTCTTCAATCCGTAAGGGATTATAAAATGCCTAGTAAGTAGTTAGCCGTAGTACTTACATTTAAGTACAGGTTGTTTCGAAAATAACGGCCGACTTTAACATTCTTATTCAATTAAACGAAACATTAAAATAAATAAATTTTATTAATCAATGTAAAAACCATTTTATTGTACACATTTGTGCCATAGAATTCAAATTAGAATATTCTATAAGACAAGTAATATATGTACTATATTCTTCTTTATTTTAATCTTACTTTAAATTAAAGTAGTCATACTCAGCATAGATGATATGTCGCTATCTATTCTGTTCCGTGGCATTTCTTGTACATTCTAAGAGTGGGCTCTGTCAAAGTTTTAACCAGGTCCATCGTATTACAAAGTCTGGTTCCTTTCGCTCTTCCTTGAATCACCATTTTAAAATGGTATCCTCATGTTTGGTAACTAGTGGTTCAGTGGAGCCGGAACGCGCCGGAATATGTTCCGGTCCAATTTGTTATAACAAAATACTAGCAACAAAATATGTGTGTGTGTTTTCGCACACATTCCGGGAATAGCGGTGTCACCATGCTGGTTCTTTATTCAGCGTATTTACAAGAATGCTTAAATTCTAAGCTGAACCTTAATACACTTTATACGACAATAAATAATAATAGATAGATTTCATTCAAAATATACTTTCACATTCCGCCGAGTCGAACTTGAATGATCTAAAATTGAATTCACATGAGTTTGAGGAGTTGATTTTTTTTACTTAAAAATTTTTTGTTACTACTAATTGTTTGTGTTAAATCATTTTATCATCATCATCTTCACAGGTATCAACTCACCGCGTGCTCACTCATCCAGTAACCAGCCCAGCATGCCATGCGCCCAGGACTCACCCACGAGCACCAACTTGACATTGCGTCCACGACTCACCGAGCCATTTTGCTTCTCCGCCTGGCCCTGAATATCAGCACCACCACCAGCAAGCAGTCGTCAGTTGGTACCAGTCGTCCCATGTCAGTGGCAATCGTCCTATGCCTTCTTCTTTAACGGTATCATGGAACGCATGGCCGCAGTTACAACAACGTGCCATGCAACCTTTGATATCGCCTTCGTAGTCCAGTCGGCTTCTTACCAGCCTACCTCTTATTGTCTTGACATCCGCCCATCTACGTCATGGTTTTTCCCTCGGTCAGGATCCAGTTGGCTTGTGTATGAGGGCTTATTGTGTGTTCCTGCCACTGCAGCATCATTCAAGATATCTGGGGCAGTATATCGTTCCCAATGTTCCAGATTTCTTTATCTCCTTCATCCTCTGATTAGGTTTTTGTGTGTTGGGCCGTAGATCTTTCGCAAAACTTTATTTTCATAGACCTTCAACCTATTTTCTTGCCCTAAAGTGAAGTGCGTAAACTTCACACTATAGAACGATCGGTAGTGTCAGGGTACAGTATAATCTTTATATTTTGTAACAACCTCGATGGCAGAAAATTTCTGATATATATTTATTGATGGATATCATCATTTCTTGTCACATTTCTTTTCAGATATTTAAACTATTTCAAAAGCGTGGTCTATTACAATGAATGGCTAAAGTGATAATGGCGTCAATTCTTTGCTCATTTTTAGTAATTTTGTTTGGGTAGTGCTGATCTCTCTAGTCACACTTGTCTTTTGTGTATTATGGAGGAAGAGTTTTTCAGTTCCTTCCTTCATTTTGGACACACCTTCAGACTCTAATACTGAAGACAGGATTTTGAGTTTGGGTATTAGGGAGTTGACTATGACTGCATGGCAAGAAGGATAGGAAACGGTACAAATTGGGAGGTGAACCTTATCATTCCTCTTTTCCGTTCCCGTTAAAGGCCGGGGGGCCCTTCGGCGTTTGACCATTTCTCGGTGCAGCTCATCTCGGCTCATCGCAAGTTCTTCGACTTATGGCTGGCCTCGAACCCGTGGTGCACCTGCAGCCGTATGAGGCAGACGCTGGACCATATCTTTTGAGAGGTACGAGAGAATATATGTTGGCGGTATTGAGAGAGTAGGTTGGGATTTCATTCGGTATTTAGACATACTGACATTTGTATTTACTACGCATTTGGATTTTTGCGTAGAAAATTATTCGTAGACCTCGTTGTTTTTATTGCGTAGGGTGGGTTTAATTGACTTGCGTTGGCGACCAACCGTTAAGACTCCCAGGTGTGCTGTTTTTTTGGATGAAGTTTGCCGGTAGTGGTGCTTGATTTTAAGTCAAATTCGTGCTATTCATGTGTTGTTTTGTTCAACGAAAGGGGGTGTATATACCCTTATCCCCTACTCTCTGGTCATCGGACGGTAAAATAATATTAATTTATTTAGTTATTTCTACTTATTACTGACCTTGGCATATGTCTGATATGGGAGCCTTTTGCTTAAAACAGTCCTGGGCAAGCGGTGGGTCCTCTTTCATTGCGCTAAACGAGGCTATCGACAGTCACTAGTTTATCATCAAGAAACAAGTTCCAAAATAATATTAGGTACACAGACTGGTGGGATAAGATCCCGTGGATTGTATTCATTATAATATTGATCAGTTGATACAACCTGAATTGGATTTATGAAGGAAAATAAAAGCAGGTGTATCTGGCCTACCTTGATCTAAAATCCTGGGTTGCACGTCGTTTTCACCTCCAGTTTACTGGCACGTTTGTTGTGCAGAACCGAGAGAACACAATCTCTTATTGGTCTAAGCGTTGCGCACGGCGCGGCTGTTGGACAGCAGAGAAAAAGGTACAAGATCTTGACAGTTCGGTGTCAAAAGGCAATCTGTCCCCCCGTCAGGTATAGATTGAGGATTAGATATTGGATGGACAAAATTGACAGGGGTTAGGTACTCGACTTGCGTCAACACTGACAATGCTCATCTTATTGATCGCACTTCCGCTTGTCAGATTCTTCCACCGTTTCTGTCTATTTTAAATTCGATAACATTATTTTATTCACAATGGCGTCCGATGTGTTTGCCCCGATGCGTGTGACGTCAACACCAATCACGGCTATGTGATGAATTATTCAAGGTTCCCCAATTTGAGAGCGGAATGTCGACAGTTTCAGAGTGGCGCTCGTGACGTCACGGCAGGGGTGGAAGGGGATGCTCCCACATGGAATTCTGGCGTCGCTGTATGCCACCGCGTTCACATTATGCCACGTCACCGAGATGGATCATTTGCATACAAGCTGCTTAGGTACACACCCTCCAGGGAGCCGGGAATGCGTGTCTCATCTTTGTAGCGCAGAGCAATTATTTCGCTTTATGACAAATTTTGAGGAAAATTGTCAAATGACACTCTCGCTGTGATACTGGAACAGATCGCTCTTGTGACAACACGGGTAAGTGACTTAAGAAATCAAGCCTAATTTATTTTAACACATTAATAAAATAATGAATCTGTTTTCGAGAACTGCCGCTTGATTTAATTAAAAATACGATTCAAGTAAATATGTGACCTCTTTATTCTAAAAAGCATTGTTATAATTTTATAACAGCAATCAGAAATATATAAATTAGAACTTTTTTCAAGATTTTACAAATTTGTATAATTGTTGTACTTACAGCGAACTAAAATTAAAAATGTAATTTTATGGTATACTATTGAATATGTAAGTAATATATATTATTATTATGGCCGCTTTGAGGGCGATAGTGGCCGCTACGCGGCCAGGGCTTCCATAAAATCAATATTTCAATGCGGAAATCCTTTATTATATTGCTTTAACAATAGTGCATTGTGCATCCTTATTAGATAAAATATACTCTACGGAAGCTCTGGCAGTGCGTCGGTTTTCACGGGCCGCGTAGCAGCCATATCAGCCGCCCGCAGGTCCTAGCAGCAAAAAGTAAACGGCTATCGGTGTTCTTACGTATCAACTTATTTTACTCAAAGGTGTTCTTGAAAAATTGAGATCATGTTTACATATATGTTTATTAAACAAACGTAAACATTACAATCTTTCAGTGTCGAATTATTCTTTGCATCTTTATTCTATGGTCGCATTTAACAGTGCGACCATAAATAAAAATAAAAATTCGTACGATTTCGTAATCTTTGGTACTCGTAATAAAGACAATGTGTACTTCATTTTTAATTGAATATAATTATATTTACGTATTGTTATTGAATATAAAAAAGAGAAAATAATTAAATAATCTTTACAAAGAGATATTAAAATTATGTTCAAAAACACACAATGCAGTCTAGTAAGTCATAGATAAAGCAATATGGATAAATATATAAAGGGTGTCCAGCGGAAAGTTTTCAAGTTTAATATTAAATAAAATAAAAGCTGCAATGTTATTCTCATATTTTATTTATACAAACGATCCAAATTTTACGTTATATAAATAATATCGTCAAAATGCCGTCCATTTCTCTCCAGACACTCTTGCAATCTTAAATTAAACTTTAATTAACTTCTTAATTTGCGAACATGCGAGAGCAAAGCGTTGGTTCAATGATAGCAACTTCACGGCGGATATTTTCTTGTCGGGTCTGAATTGTTCAAAGGTTGTTGCTGTAAACCCTCAACTTAAGGTGTCCCCCCAAAAAAATGTTGCACGGCGTAAGGTCCGGTGACCGAGGTGCCCAGGGTATGTCTCCGTACTTGCTGATTAATTAATAAATAAGATAAATTATTTTCGGTTTCACTATTGAAACTCTACCTG
This sequence comes from Eubasilissa splendida, assembly GCA_031772225.1. Classification (NCBI taxonomy): domain Eukaryota; kingdom Metazoa; phylum Arthropoda; class Insecta; order Trichoptera; family Phryganeidae; genus Eubasilissa; species Eubasilissa splendida. The sequence goes on from CM062862.1 coordinate 5,172,970, forward strand.
TGTGTGGAGTGGCCCCGTCTTGCTAAAATTGTGTTCTGTTGTTGAACCCGGGAAACATCTGTAATTGCGGTACCAAAAACTCATCGATCATTCGGTAATATACGTCAGCTGTGACTGTCTTTCGCTGGTCAAAAAAATAAGGGCAGAAATTGTACACCACACCAATTGGGTTGTCGGGGCACCAGTATCTCAAGTTCTGTTTATTAACATAGCCATCGACATGAAAATGTGCTTCGTCAGTAAACAATATGTTTCTAAACGTTCGTGCTGTTCCAAAACGTTCCAGCATCGTTCTCGCTAAGGTTTCACGTAAAGAATAGTCATTTTCGTTGAGAAACTGCACGATTTGCAGTTTGCATGGGTGAAACTGTAGCTTATTTTTCTAAATAATGTGCATTGTTGATTTTTTTATTCCATTACAGGCTGCAATCTTCCTTATCGATTTACGCGGATTGCGCATAATTTCACGTCGAACTTGAGTCACATGCTCTGGCGTCGCTGCTGATGTTGATGGTCTCAGAGGAGTTTGGTTAACCATTGTCCCTTCTTGTCTGAACTTTTGAACCTAACATCAGATAAGTTGCATACGCGATCCATCATTTACTCGTTGAATATTAAATTGAGTACAAAAAGCACGAACCAATGAATCACCGCACTTTAAGTATTGCTCATCCGCGAACGCGCGGTACGCTCCCGACCAGTGACTCATTGCGACTGGCAAACCCGCAAATCACGTGCCTCGAAAAATACCCCTCCCATTCACTTCACCCTGATGGCATACGAGCAATTACAATTTAATCTTAAAAATTTTATCGTATTTTCTATTTATGTCACTCTTACATAAAGTACACTAATAAAAAACGTAGGCAGGGAATATTTTTTAACCAGTTATCTTGTATAAATCCATTATGAGTCAACTTGAGTTTTTATTGACGAAGTACATCCTGATATCTTAATACATAACACCCGCACAAACGAAGAAATACAGTAATTCTGTACACAATGCGTATTAAATTATGAAATATTAAATAAAATAGTGTGGCCTTGAGATTAAATTTAATATATTTATACTGAGTAGGTTCCAAGCAGTTTAAATAATAATTTGGATTATTTTATGTTTGCAGCATTGTCGCTAGGCCGCGGTCGCTTCCGGTTGCGGCAGACCTTGTGACGCTTGATAATTCGTCCTATTTCTGTCCCAGTGCAGAAGTAAAAGTAGCGAGAATTATTTGTCCTGTCCGTCCTGCCCGCGAGCGAGCTGGAAGTTCTGAGCCTCCACATTTTTAATACGAAAGACGATGATATACAAATTTCGTTGGCAGGTAGTTTTCAATTTTGTTACGCAGTGTTGATGATACAACTAGTAATTAAAGGAATATCGATTATCGAAAAATATTTAGCTTGTAAAAATAATGTAGATTTTTATGTTACATCGTAATTTATTATTTTTTTAGATTACTTATTAACAAGTATGAAGCGAGGTCACTGGAATCTACTGTTACCACGTTCTACCTTATGGCACACGTAAGTCATGTATAATTTATTTAATTGTAGAATTAAATGTCAAATATAAATCGCGTTTTGTCGAATGTTTCAACGATAGAAGAGCGTTCATGAGTGCCAGGACAGGAGAGTGTGGCGGTCTATTAGTTCTACTGTTAGTAGAATTGAATTGAATGTGGGTATGAATAATTTTTATTTATATATACATATATTATATATCTCTTTTCAATGCGGGGAAGGTGCATTAACCAATCCAGGTTCGAATCCTGGTAGCAACAACAATATTTTTCGATAAAATTTATTGTATATGTATACTTTTATAATTAATACATTTAATTAGCATTTAAAATATCACAGATCTATGTTCTGAATAATAATGAGTTTATAATTGATTCAACAAATGAACTATCTAAGATCACGCTATTTCTTCGCGAGAGTAAACAAAGGATAGAACACCACACTCGTGGTTGGCAAGCTCGTCGATTTTTAAAACTTCTCATCATCTTTCGATATCTATCGCTTCATGTATATTTAATTCGCCATATTCTCCTCACTCATACGCTCTTATTGCTCAAACCATCTTAGCGACCCTTAATTAGTTCTATCAAATGTGTAACAAACACATTTATATTTTCTTCTAATTTTTTCATTATTTTTTCTATTATATATAGCTTTTTACACATAATTCTGAGAGATCGCATTCAATTATAATTAAATAAATATAATTGTATTTGATCAATAAGCAGTACTATCTGTGTGTATTTAAAAGTAACCCCTCTGCAACAACACTGTATATCGGCATGCATCGTCGTAGTTGCGCTATACCGATATCCATGCCTATGATTAACTGAGAGACTATCATTCGTTGGCCGCGTATGATCAAAGTTGAACTTAAAGTTAACTTGTCATGTTAACTTGAACATGTAAACCGTTACGTGTATATGTTACGGTCGGCTTCCGATCTGCCCAAAACCGATGATTTAAAAATAAAAATTTAATATATCTGATGAAATTAGAAAGAAAATAAACATATCATTCAAATACTAATTTAATGTATTAATTATAAATGTATACATATAAAATCAATTTTGTCGAAAAATATTGTTTTTGCGCTACCGGGATTCGAACCTGGATCTATATTCCGAATCCGGGGAAGTACACTACCAATTGTGTTTTTCATGACAAATTTTCGAACCTATATGTTACACTTTTTCAAATTAATACATCTGTCGTTCCATTATTTGAAAGCCATCTATCTACATTGTTTTTACGGAGTCACAAAATACCTTTGAGTAAACCGACTGCAGACGCCAGAATTATCAATTCATTTTTATTAAATTTTGGACACATTGATACAACTTGTATTATTAAGGAGAACACATTCTTATTGTGAAGTTGTTATTATTCAGAACAGACGGTCTGCGATGTTTTAAATACTAATTTAATGCATCAATTATAAATATATACATATAAAATCAATTTTGTCGAAAAATATTGTTTTTGCGCTACCGGGATTGGAAATAGAGATCCAGATTCGTACAGATTATTAAGGAGTAACTTGTAATTACAACATCACAATAAGAATGTGTTCTTCTTAATAACATGGTAATAATTCAGGTTATATGTATCAAGTCAAACATGTCTTCATCATTTTAATAATACTATGCCTAAGATATTTTAGTCTAAAAAAATTTAAGACCTACATTACATTATATTATGCATGTGTAAATACGCATTTACGGGTGGCTTAAATTAAAGGATGTAAAAACATCAAGGATATAAAATTTAAACGAATTTTTTTAGAGACGTTGGCGCAAAAGGATTTGATTAAAATATTACGTAATTTTGTCGAACCCGTGGGGCGGCACGGCTCGTCATACAACACCGCACCAATTTCGCAAAAATGTAGGTAGAAAAATTACTTAACGTATATAAACAAGACATATATTATTTCGGATTAGCTATATTCCGTTCTCTTTAGTAAAATATTTACCTGAAATTACGAATCGTAAATGTTCAACGAATATATGCCTAATATCAAATTTGTCAGAGATATAGCTTTTCGATTATTTCGATTAATTGAAATATTTTATTGATTCCAAATTATATATTGAATACACAAAAGTTAGACTAATTTTTGTTAGATGATTTAGGGCCTGAAGCAAAAATTAATAATGGAACAATTTCGCAAATATTTATTTCGAAGTACGTAGACTTACTATTTTCCGTAACGTTGCAGAATTTGTATATTTTCCTTGAATATTTTCGAGTTATAATTTAGTAATGGATCCTATAAAATGTTGTGAACTAGGTCTGTTACACTCTGTATAATATTAATGGATGAAAAGTAAATTGTTGTAACTCTCATTTAAAAAATATATAATATTTTAAATATTACATACTTTTAAAGGTTTTTACCGTTTTACCGGTTTTAAGGTGTCTCCAACTTCTTTGGCTGATGTTTCGGATTCCATTACAGAATCACCATAATCAGCCCAGAGAAGTTGGAGACGGAAAAAACGTTTCATCATCATTAGTCGTTCATCATTCACTGCTGGATGGACATGGAAGTGTTTCTCACTCTTCCATGTTCATTGTAATTCGCTGTCATGTATTTTCGCAGAATTTAATGATCTCATCCACTTGATTTCGGAGCAGCCTGTCGTCGGTCTCTTGATTGTCCACTGGATGACTGCTTTCATCTAACGAATGTTTATCTTCCGAGCATGTGGCCTGCCCACAGCCATCTAATTTATTGGCTTATTTAATTATATTAATGACTCTTCTCTTTTTCATACGTTTTTTCTCTGTCTCTTCGTGTGATCTTTCCATGGCTTTTAGATGACTATAAGTTATTGGAGACCGTAAAATAAGGTAGATAGCTCTTTCAAATAATGGAACGATTAAATGTAATAATATCAAAAAAGGTAACATATAGGTTCGAAAATTTGTCGCTAAAAATATCGTCGCTGTAGCACAGTTGGATAATGCACCTTCCCCGGTTTGGAAAGAGATCCAGGTTCGAATCCCGGTGGCATAACAACAATATTTTTTGATACAATTGATTTTATATGTATATCTTTCTAATTAATATATTTAATTCATATTTAAAATATCACAGACCGTCTGTTCTGAATAATTACACCTTCACAATAAGAATGTGTTCTCCTAATAAATAATTAAACACTAATAAAACACTTTTTGGGCTTTGTAAAGTTTACTAGCAAGAACGGTGATCATACATCGCTTTGCTATATCTATCAAGTAACTACATATTTAATTTAAAAGACTTGATTGTAAATTATTATACGTTAATTTGCCTCTTAACTTATTAATATATAAAATTAATAATTAGACAAAATACTTTGTTTAAACCACTATTTATTTATTTATACTAAAAATACAAGCGTAGATAAAAACAAAACTATAAAATGGTGAATAAGTAAGAACTAATTTGAAAAAAACTTTAAATTGTGACTATTTACAACACTTGACACTTTTGTTTTTATATATATGCTTGTATTTATTAATTTCAGTACACATTGTTTCCTGAAGAAGATGATACCATAGATATTGAAACTTGTAGAATAATCAATAAATAGTGGTTTAAACAAAGTATTTTGTCTAATTATTAATATAAAATGAGGCCACAAAGTAATTTTGCAAATATCATATTTGTTCGCATAAATGGGTAGAGCCAAAGATTATGAGAATGGCTAATGCTAGTCTTTTTACTGTGTCACATGTTTCAGGTACACTATTCCACGTATAAAATATGATTATATATGAAAACATAAGCTGAAGTTGAAGAGTTACAAATGGCTGTGAAAAGAGTCGCGGTCTGCCGACCCCTATTCTAGGTTGATGTAATTATCGACATGTTCTAGCTGGGGTTCCTTGAACATGAATGACTATCAAACATCAAACAATTCAAAAAGCTTTTATTGCTACAGTTTGTTATAGCCGACAAGCAACCGTGAGTAATTCTAAAAACAGTTTGACGGATCGCGCAAATGGATGTTGTCTCCTACAGGAGTTTATAACTAATTTATATTTTTTAAACAAGTCGCTTGTCACAAATTGACATTAGAGTTATTTTCCTGAGATGGCGGTTAACTAAAACTTCTCGAGTTAGAGTTAGCAAAATTTTACGCCTAGGTGCGCAGGGACGTCTTCGCAAAATGTCACTCTTGAGAAAACTTTCGGTTACGACAATTTAACTTTCACCCCTCCATATCTTTTGTACCTAGGTCTCATCAAATGTATTTCTTAGGTGACCGAATGAGAAATACACAATTTTATTTCATATCACACACATAATGAAGCATTCTCGTATATTTAATTATTGTCGCTAGTCCCTGAGGGGAGCTTCGAATTGATAATATATAATTTCGTCTCATTTTATACTATTAAATTTGAAATAATATGTAGTTGTTTTATAGCAGCAAAAAAAAAAGATTAACAATTTTTTTATAAAAATATTGATGAACAATCTGATTTATGGTGATAGTATATATATATGTGTTACGGTGCACCGACGTTTGATCCCCAGACAGTTGATCTCTCGGACACTTGATCCTTCTGCCAATTGATCTCCCGGATGAATAATAAATAAAAAAAGATTTATCACAATTCGTAAAACATAATAATTTATTGTTAATATGAATACATTTTAAATTATCAGGAATTATATGTAATTTTGTACGAGAGCAATATTTTTATAAATTTGCTCCTACCTTATTTATAACATTCACGAATGATGGTATTTAAGAATATAAATAGGTACTTAAAGAAGCTTCGGAGGTTCAATCGTCCGGGGGATCAATTGGCACAGGAATCAACTATCCGAAGAAACAATTGTCCGGGGGATCAACTGTCGGAGGTAACAACTATTGGGGGATCAACTGTCTGGCGATCAAACGACAGGGAACCATGTGTTACTGACGAAAAATGTACATATTTAGGTAAATTTCGATAGAAATAATATACGATAGAAATATTGACACTCGAAACCACCATCTGTTAAATGGATACACACAAATGTATTTATATCAAGTTGTCCTATAAGTATTTTGGTTTTTTTAACATGCGCGAAAAATACACATTTTTATAGTTTTTTCTACATAAAGCAAAAGCAGACAATAGTGCAGAAGATGAAAGAATTCCAGAAATGGTAAATTCAGCTTTATGAGTAAGTACCAACTCAGACAGAATACGATTTCAATATAAAAATATTTCTTTAATATTGGACTTGTAAAAATCACATTTACATACATACACGATATCTATATCATTCATGCAGCCAGTACAGAAAGGGATTTTCTAATACGTAACGATATAAAAGTTAGTTAAAAAATTGATTCATGTAATTTCATTTAAAACTTTTTTAATGGAGAATTATCAAATTCGTCGAGATTATTTTTTTCTCATCTATGTAAACTGTTATAAAATTAGTTCGAAATCTTTAATGGCCGCTTGAGGACTCCGAGATGAAAATGAGAAAATTCCGCACCGCTGTGGAGATAATCAAAGATATAGAATTTTTAATATATTAGTAAAATATTTTATCAAAAGGAAAACTATCTTATTTATAATCTAACAGTGATACAATTCCATAAAAACATAATTAAATTGTCTGATAAATAGGTACAGTGTTACTGGAAAACTCAAATTAAATTAAAAATATTCCGTATTTGATACATAAAGATCCCTACTCTTCATCATCGACTATTTTTGGTATTCATTATCATAAGCGGTGGCAGGTCGGTCAACCGGTTTGGACCGGTTTGCGCAAACCGTTTACTAAAATTGTAGAACTTTGCAAAACTAATTCTAGATACAATTATAGTATTCTCTTATCTACATTTACAATATGAAAAATCGTACCTGATAAAAAAAGTAACGTATGCTATGATATTCGAAGAGTTGATAAATTATGGAAATATAAATACTGATCCTCACCATAACTAGTCAACCAGATACGGCGAGAGAACGAAAGAATGTGTTGTGCCAAGAATAATTAACAAAATCGATAATCATTTTCAAAAATGATGCGACCCCAGTATGCCAAGTATGCGACCCCAAAATGCAAAGTAAAGAAATATATTCTTATCAAATTTTTTATTTCCTTGTTGTATTATATTATATTCAGGTATTTTTTACCCATAAAATTCTGTGGACTAGGTCTGTTACACCCTGTAAAAATTGTTTATCTTTTCGAAAGATTAATTTTTTTCTTTATCTTTTTAAGTAATTCATCGAACATCTGCATATTTATTTTAATTATAAAAATAAAAAAAATGTTTAACTATGTAAAAGGCAATCGTTGCCGTAAAACTGCCATACAGTTTGGCAAAAAATAAAATAAAAATGAATATAGATGTACTCGTAATAAAGAAAAAAGAAAAAATAAATGTTCTTTCTATGGAGTAGGGATGTTTCTTTAAACTCACTTAGTCATGGCAAATGTGTAAATTTTTATATCAATTTGAAATCAAAATTTGATATAACTTATTCTAGCGAAGAATGTATTAGCGATGTAAAGAAATAGAAAAATTATAATTTTGAATTCAATAAAATGTCATCATCTTCTCGGCATCTTTATGCCTGGTGGATTTGATATCATGAGTCTTTTATTCACGTAGCGAACTTCCCAGCATGGATTTCTCCATGACTCTTTGGGCCGTATTTAGCATTATTATTATTTTGGCATCCCTGTTTCATACAAGTACGTTAGGATTTTAACTCTTTAAAATATTTAAAAAAATTTGCTCATGACGTCATTATCAATTATTTTATATACTTTTAAAATTAGCAATATTAACTTTGTGGTTAAAATTCATATTTTTATTTATTATCTTTGTTTTATTAACCACTAAATTGAGTTTAAATACATCTCTACCGGTTTCAATACAACTAAATTTAACTACGAGTCCCATTCTATTTTTTTTTCCTAAAAATTATTCGAGTAAATTTGTATTAAGTAATGATTTGAGTTAGGTACTAAAAAAAAAAATTTTTTTTTTTTTTAATAGATTTAAAAAAAATTGATTCTGGCAAAGAAACAATAATATATGTTTTAGTTAGTTATGACATCCTGAAGAAGAAAATGGTATTTTTCGAAACCGGTAGATGTATTTAAACTCAATTTAGTGGTTAATAAAACAAAGGTAATAAATAAAAATATTATTATTTTATATTATATGATTATTTGACGCGATTATAAATCACGATGCTCTTATTAATTAAAGATCTACCGATCAATATTATTAACAATATGGTATTATTGTCAATAATTAAACTTGCATTACTATCTATAACATCAATATTAACAAGAGCAGAGACTCCTGTCGACTTTGTTACACACTACCTATCTTATTGTCAAGATACAGTAGAAATAAAAGCTGTAGTTTTTGATGTGACGTTGAATAATATTGTTGTATTAATACTATTAATAATTTCTTCTGGATCCAAGTTATCAATACACAAGCCAACACTATGTTGTAGATTTCGGACGAGCAAGGTACGCTTCAGTACGTTGGCTATGTTAATGGCTAATTTTGACTTGCTTTTAAAATCTGTAAAAAAGGGTTTAGTACAATTTAATTGTGATAATTTTTGTATGTTTGTGGAATAATTAAAAATTCTGGTGAGTGCTCACAGATTTAATATATTTTTAAAATAAAATGATTCTTTGAATAATTTCTAAGTAAATATACTAAAATTAATACAGATTTCTTAAGAATGCGGTTGATTATCATATTAAATAAATAAAATTCTCCATTCTATTTAACAATATATACTACAGATAATCATTGATCACTATTTATTAAAAATATTTATTAAGATTAGAAAATATTGGTAGGTGCTGCAGAATTATGGTTTTATATTATGTATTGTTTATTTCCTTCGTTCTTAGAGTCAAATATATTATAGCTGTCAAACCGGGCGCTCCGATCGTAATGTCAAAGGTTGTTTGTTCGCTTTTGCAGGAACCGGAAATATGTTTCTTTTATTTTTCGATAAAACATTTTGAATATTAATTCATAGTAGAACTCTATTTTATTGAAGGAACATTCGCTTTGATGCAGATACCCTTTTGTACAATAATGTTTTTAATATAATCAGAATCGGGAATCGCGGAAAGCGTGTAAAATTAATCAAAAAATTATAAACATACAATTAAATTTAATTAATTTAAAATCCCATTCAAAAATTTTTTCCTAAAAATTATTCGAGGAAATTTGTATTAAGTAACAATTTGAGTTAGATACTAAATTTATATTTTAAATAATTATTGTTGTTTAAAAATAGATTCTGCTAAAGAAACAACATATTTTGATTAGTATTGACATCCTGAAGAAGAAACCGGTAGATGCATTTAAACTCAATAAGTGATTAATGAAACAATGTTAACAAATAAAAATAATTAATTTTAACCACAAAGTTATTTTTGCCAATTTAAAAAGTATCAAAAGATAAGTTTACAGATTTTTTTTTGTGAAATATTTACATACGAATTTATCTATTCACAAACCAAACTGTTACATATTATAATTGGCGCCTGTAACAGACGAGATACTGAATAATTGGCGTTCAAAATTAAAATACCCAATTAAATATTTATTACTCACGTAGGTAATCTATTTTTTTGTGTTGTGTACGTGTGTTGTTGTGGTGGATCGAGTCGAAGAATGACGAGGAAGAAGAAGATCCCCCACGCATTGGACTGACCTAATAGAAAAGGCAACAGGCACTTCTCTGGTGACAGCCTTAAGGTCTGCAGAATGCCGAGAAAAGTAGAGGCGCATAGTTAAGAGGGCGATAGTTCATGAAGATCGCGATCCTATGTCACGAGACAGATAAATTAATAATACTACCTTTATACTTTTAAAATCAGCAATGTTGTCTTTGTGGTTAAGATTCATATTTTTATTTTTTATCTTTGTTTTATTAACCACTAAAATGAGTTTAAATACATCTACCGGTTTCGAAAAATACCATTTTCTTCTTCAGGATGTCATAACTAACTAAAACATATAAAAAAATTTTTTTTTTTTTTTTAGTACCTAACTCAAATCATTACTTAATACAAATTTACTCGAATAATTTTTATTAATTATTTAAATAAAATAGATTCTGTCAAAGAAACAATATATGTTTTAGTTAGTTATGACATCCTGAAGAAGAAAATGGTATTTTTCGAAACCGGTAGATGTATTTAAACTCATTTTAGTGGTTAATAAAACAAAGATAAAAAATAAAAATATAATACTACCTTTGTTTATATATTTGTTATTTCCTTTCAGGGCCCGATGACACTTGTGATGATTAGGAAGTTTAATGATTTGAAATACAAATTTAACCCAATCATCTACAAAGTATTAACCAATGGGACTCCACCATAAAAATTTGCAGAATGTAAGTAAAAAATATAATGTACATATAATTTCAAGATAATATTTATATATCAGCACGGTTAAGAAATCAGTTAAATGCATACCGACACACTTAACTAACGTTCTCATCATTCACCAGAGAAAACACTCCGTGGTATTGGACAGGGTTGTAACCAGAATACTGTTAAAAAAGATAGCTGTGCGAAGAGTATAAGTAGGTAAAATTGGCCATTTCATAAATAAGTGTTATTTGAAGTTTTTCGCGAAACTGTTAATTTTAAGCAGATGTGTAATTACTTAAAGACAACTATTAATTCCTCCTTTCTATATTTTTCTCAATATTGCCGTCCCTAGTAAACATAAATATTTAACAAATACATTAACTCATTCAAGTATTGTATGAATTCATTATTTACCATTGCTTAATACTAAGTCACACTTTCACCTCTTTAGAGACTTGACAACAGTAATTATAAATCATATTTGATGTAGGTAATGCTGTACATATGCATAAAATGTAATATTTTAACGTTTTTAATTAAAGCATTTCAAAAAAAATAGTCAAATGTAGAAATATACTTTTTACTGAAAAGCCCACGTATTTATTCCGGTTTCTAAGCCAAAATGAAATAAATGCATATTAAACAAATATCAGATATCTCATAGAGACAAAGTTATTTTTTATTATATTTTAATGGAAAATATATGAAAGTATGGAGTTATTACAGGGCTTAAGACCTGTCATCGGCTGGCTTAAGTGATCATTTTATATATATATATATATATATAACGTTCACCAATTCTCACCCCTCAATCTACACATTTATCAAATTTTTGAAAGTTGTATATATGTTAGTATGTGGACTCGCTTCGAGTACCACTACACTATCGCCATCTATTTTACGCAATACTTCCATATATTTTCCATTAAAATATATTTAATAAAAGATTTGTCTTTATGGTGTATCTGATATTTGTTTAATAACATTGCCTTTGTAGGTAAAACTACAATAATTGTGTGTTCTTGAACATATTTAAATATTGCTAAATGCATATTAGTTTTTTGCAACAAATTACAGTGATGACTTGTGTATAATTTAGGTGACCGAAAAACGTATACAAATAATAAAATTATTAAAAATGAAACCATCCATGCAACAACACTGTATATCAGTTTTGGGCAGATTAGAGTTATGGATGCCATAACGTTATAAATCTTCTTGGGCATATTAAACAATCATATAAAGTAAATAAAAATACTACGAAATTCAATTTCTAAGTGAGCTTCCATGCAACAACACTGTATGTTATCTATCAACATTAATTTGTAGAAACCGATATTCAGTGTTGTTTCAGGGAGGGTCTTAATTAGAAAAAATATATAAAATATATTTTTCTCTACCTACGTTACAACATTTTTTCATACCAATTAAATGAATCAACAATAAAGATATACAGAAAAAATTTATCAATCCAAAAAATATTAAGTTGCTACCGGGTTTCAAATCTGGACCCTCTTCCTATTCGGGGAAGCGCGTTCTCCACTTTCGCTATAGCATTTGAATACATTTTTGACAAATTTTAAACTTATATTCTGTAATATTCTATTCTAATTTTAAATGCAATATGATATAAGGGATCCAGGTTCGAATCTTGGTAGCAACTAAATATTTTTTCGACAGATAGATTTTTTCTGAATATTTTTCTAGTTGATGCATTCAATTTGTATTAAAATATAACAAAACTATATTCTGAAAAAATTACAATTTCACAAATAATGTGTTCTCTTTAAAATATATATTTTTATGTATTTTTTTTTTTGTATTCACAATTCCAGATATTCAAATGACATAACTGCTTCTAAAACCTTCTGATTCCACGCTTCAAAGACAGTTGACAGTCTTTGGACAGACCTTCATAGAATTTAATGGTTATAGTGCAGAGTTGACACCTCGATCTGCGAGATGTATTGTACAATGCTTCCATTTTTTAAGAACAACGTATTGGAGAAAGGTTACTCATATTATCCATAAATTGCACAAATTAGACCCATTGCAAGAATACATGGTGTGAAGGAGTTCAAGTGTGCATGGATTATCCAGCAAGATGCCTTGAAGAAGAAGCCAACCGAAAGCGGAGAATGGTCGATTAGAGGGCCACGATCCTCAGATATGAACTTCTGTCTAGAGTGCGAGGTACTTTGTAAACATGATAAATCTGTATTTATTAAAAAAATATATATGTTAAGAAATGTAATATCCGAAAAATTTTGATTGTGAGATTTGTGCAGATGTAACTGATTATTAATAATTCGGCGAGATGTTACTTGTACACTAGAAACAAAACTTCCAACAGTTAAATCACAGTTACCAAATCACACAATCACTATCACAATAATGGCTTAGCTTGTCACTAGTGTGATGTAATAATATTTAATGAAGAATAACTCTAGTGCAGTGACGGCGAAACTTTTGAGCTCAGCGTGTCAAAATTTTAGAAAATCTAACTTAACCTTCCTAGCGTGTCACCCCGTATTCCATTAGATATCAATGAATTAATTGCTGATTTCAATTATTTGTTTTTTTACATAAATATGTAATATGTACGTAGTAATAAATACGAACGTTGTTGTCGGGTAGACGTCTGGTGGTGGCGGGACACGTGTTCTTTGATAACTCTGATATTAGTGAACGCTGGCGTGTCGCTTTTGACACGCGTATCATAGGTTCGCCATCACTGCTTTATGATCAAGTCTTTTTCTTTAAAATCTGTAAAGAAAGTAGCACTACATTCTAAAAACGCTTGTTTTACAAACTCTTCTTCTGAAAAGAGGTTACCCGTGGCGAGCAATGCGATGGGTGAATTAGTGGCTGTAATGTTATGTTTTGGAATCAAAAAAGTTTTTAAAACACTGGTTTGTGAATAATTCTCTTTTTTCATTTGTAAAAAATATGTTCTTCTCTCTTCATCTGCTGTAAGACCGAGATTAGAATGCAACTTTTCAAAATGTCTTTTTACATTGTACGTACGTAAAGTGTATTTTTCGTTACAAATTAAAGTCGTTTTATAATTTTCAATCACACCATATTTAACAAACCATGCTAATTGATATAGTCTGGAACTTGTATCGTTAATTTTAATTTTTTTAACCACCGACGCTACCCGTAAAAATATTTATATTTTTTAATACAATAATTTGAGAAGAAATTTCTTATTAACGTATTTGATAAACATACGTATGTAGATGAGAAACTTTAATAATAAAAATAATGTTGAATTATTAAACACTTCTAGACGCGTACGACAAGGCTGCCATTTAGTTCAGCACTAGTACATCCCCGAGTTGGTACATTTCCCCGTTCTACGATGCGACGAATATGTATGCGCGTCAAGTTTCAACGACAAAAGAACGAAACACGACGTTTTACGACCATGTACGTCATACACAGGTGCAGTGATACGATAGAAAATCAGCTGACCAATGTCCACTTGGAAATATTTTTTTATAAATTCGACATTATATATACTATATTTTTTAAATATTTTTGATTGTCTATTCTCTCTTTTATGATATAAAAAAATAAGTTTATAAAAATCAACGCGTGGGTCATTTAAAAAACCTGCGTGGGTCAGTGTCTGACCAGCGGATCATAGGTTCGCCATCACTGCTCTCTAGTGTATGGAAATCTAGTGTTGAACTCGCACTTGAAATGGCATCATTTTGAGCGTTTAATTTACACAAAAATTTATTTATCTTGTGTCTTAGTAATGCAGCATTTTAAAATATATTTTTTTTAAACATTTTTTTGATTTGATGTACGAAACATCTCGAGCAAATATCGGTTGATTGAATCCTCTATCCATAAAATGTAATGGATAAAGTTTAAATGAACGACTTTGCACATATTTATTTTGCATATACTTAATCGTCGCTATTGCCGCCATTAATTAAATTCATTAATACGTTTTGGAGATATTTTTAAATAATTTCACGGTTGGTGCAAACAATTTCTCTTAAAATTGGCACAAAATGGACGAATGAGTATACATGTAAGAAAATATTTAAAAACACATTTTATCACTTCATTTTTTGATTCATCTTCATCATATCAACACGCCCAATCATCCTGCAAGCGCTGTTTCGATCTACCTCTTCTACACCCTTTTAGACTACTAGATCTTACCTTGTTTGCTGGTTTCTGGCCTTTCATACGATATCTTCTAGCCAATGAAGCCTGCCAACTTTGATTGATTGAACCGCGCTGACGTCATCGTACAATGCGTAGTGTTTGTCAGGTATTATTCTTTAATTGAAATAAATATTGTACGAAGAATTTTTCCTTCATGTTTATATAATATTAAGGTCATTTTCGTCGTTTTAATTTTGTTGGATTTTAAAAAGTTTATTGATAACTATTTGACTATCATCGCTCAAAGCAACCAGTTATCTATCAATATTTATATTAAACCAAGAGTAGTCACACATAAAATACGTTTAAATTTCTCCCATACAACTAGAGCACTTTTGGATTTCTCAGTATTCAACTCTACTTTGTAATTAATGGTAGAAAACTTAGCTTTACTGCAAATGAGGAAATCGGCTTGCGTTTGATGCGTCTCTGGTTTAAGACTATTAGATATACGCCGCAACATTAGAAATAACCTTTCAGTTTGCATTCGCTACACACTAGTGTATCATTGGCGTAAAAGCCTTCTTAACTGGTTCCGTAAAATGTACCAGATTATACTCGTATCAACTAAACATGTATCTAAATATATGTCTGAAGCTAGTCGAATGAGATTAAATGAATATGCGAGTTGAAAAGTTACATATTATGTTACAGCAGAAGTTACATATTATGTTACAGCAGAAGTTACATATTATGTTACAGCAGAAGTTACATATTATATTATGCGAATTCCGCGCGGTAATTAAAGAAAACCCATTTATTTAAAATGGATTTGGACCCCTGGCGATGGGTCGCCGCGTCTCGCGAGTGTTGCGATTCTGTTTGCATCCTTGCTTATTGAGCTTCGGTGGTTCACCGAAAGGTGGCACCAGTAGTCCGCCACGTATCTACAATATTTTGTATAATCCTTTAACACTAAGTATGGTCAACAACTATTTAGTTTTGTTTCTGTTTAATTAACGACACATCTGCTTTGCAGCTATTGTTTTATAATCAGCCATCATGCCATTGTGTGCACTTATAGTTGAGGTTAAACATTTTGATGGATAATTAGAGTTTTAAATTGTTGAATTTTGTCATATACTTTTAAACTGTTTATAAAAGCGTAAACACATTTCATTTACGAAATTATTGTAAGTCTGACAACATAATATTTCAAACTCTTAATTTACACTTCTGCATGTACGGGCACACGATATGGAATATTTTTTTTGTCTTGCTCAATTTGATATTTTGAATGCACATTTTGATTATGTATAATGGTAATAATAGGGCACGTAGAAAAATGTTTTATTTTGTTTTGAAGACACAATACATTGAGAAAATTTTCTTCGGAGAGTTTTCTGGCGTGTGTATCCGATGTCTCTGGCCGATGTTTCAGACCCCATTTCAGTGATAATGTCACTGCTGTGAGTGTGGTGATATAGTTGTGTATTGACTCTCAATACCGTGTTGACCTTTTTGCCCAAAGAGCCCCTTGCTCCTTCATCTGAAGTTGCCACTAAGGGCCAAATTTAACATGGTGGTGTTGGTAATTTAAAATTTAGGATAAAGGTAGATTGCGTAGATTTAGCTGCTAACTTGGGGCAGGAGATAGTAATACCAATTTGGACGTTTTATCCGCGATGGTAATCTGATGTCGTACGTTGATAAGGAATGAATGGTGGGGTTTCGGTGCTTTGGCAGATCAGCATAGAAACGCCTGGAAAGATGTTTTATGAATTCTGTTACTGGGGAAATGCCCGAATCGTGATGTAATTGTGGGGCCTTCAGAGCAAGTCTGATGACCTTGTTTTGGAAGGATTGAAGTTTATTAATGTGTGTTTTTGCCGCGTGGCCCCATACGGGGGCTGCGTAGAGGAGTATAGGCCTTATGACGGCCTTGTATAATCGGAGCTTGTTTTCTGTGGCAAGTTTGCTATGCCTGCCTAATAGTGGGTACATAGCGCAGAGTGCACTTGATGCAACGCTTAATCGATCCTGAATGTGTTTGCACCAGGTGAGTTTGAAGTCCAGCGTGACACCAAGGTACTTGATGTCGCTGGTCCATGGGATTTTTTTTCCAAACATTTTTATGCTAATGTTTCTTTTCTGTATTTTAGGTATACGATGGGAGTAGGTAGTGGCGGCACTTTTTTGAGGATTGATTTCGATTCGCCATTTTGAGCACCATTCCTCTATGAGGTTGGCTTGTCGCTGTGCACGTTTGACTGCTTGTAATGCATTTACAGATGACGCTAGAACCCCGGTGTCATCTGCAAATTGCGCAACTGATGTATTGTGGTCCAGCGGGAGGGGTGGGGGGGCATATCGCTGGAGTAGAGAATGAATAAGAGAGAGGACGAAGCGACCTTCTGATTTTCTACCCTAAACTTTATATTCGTAAGGAAGCTAGCAATCATATATCTTAGGGAGATACCGAGCTTATCTGTTTTGTAGAGTAGGCCGTTATGCCATACTCTATCAAAGGCTTTACTAACATCGACCGACAGGACTGCCGTAAAATGTCGTTTGTTTATTCCGTCATTTATTTGCTCGACTACGCGTAGGAGCTGATGTAATGTTAAGTGCTTACGCCGGAATCCGTGTTGGAAGTCGGGGATAATGGCTTTTTCTTCCGTGTAAGCGTTTAGTCTGTTGACTATTATTCTCTCTAATACCTTGTTGAATGCAGGGTGTATCGTTAAATACTGCCTAGCAATACCGTGTCGAAATCAGTTTGCGTCTGTATTTCTTCATGTGCGTGTTCCATCTAGTGCGGAATCTTGGACACGACTAGTTTTGGAGCGCTAGAAATAAGATTTCTATCACCCATTGCTACAAATTAACGAACTTAACGTCTAAACTGACTAATATTATCTCACTAATTTCAATCTTTAGTCTTTTCAACAAAACATGCTGAATCCTTCGTCCACGAGGCGTTTGTATTATCTTCAGCCGTACTTAGATATTGTATATTAGCATTTCAACAGCGTTCATTATCAATCTTGTGGAATGTCATCCTTGTTGATTTTAGAAGGCCCGTATATCACTGGTGCTTTGGACACATTTTCTATTTGTAATCTTTTGACTATCTCTCTAGTTTTTCTGTACATTTTTCAGTTGCATTCTACTCGATCTTCATATAAGTGTTGCTATCCAAATAGTACCGATCTTCGCCTTATCATTATTTGATTCCAAATCACTATGATTTGTCTGGTATTGAATTAGTAGTTGCAACTGCTGTACACCAGTTGCCTATTGTTCAATCAATCTTCGTTGTTCCATGTCTGATTGCAAGGAGGCCCGGACAATTGAAAGAGAGGCACGTAGTATCCCAATATTGTAAAACAGGTTAAATTTTTTTTCACACCGTATTTGAGATGAAAATTTTTTATCAGAGACGTAAAAATTCATTTTGTTTCACTAGTTCTAAATCCGGAAATATTTTTAATAATTCAACGTCATGTATTTTAATATAAATTTACCAGTGTAGTACACTACTGGTCAAATTGTATATTATGTATGTTACTGTTTGTTGTATAACCTATAAACACTACCGGTACATAATTTCAGTACGATACCTGAGATGAATGCTGGGCCTTGGCTTTAGTTGTAGGCGCATAGAAGAATTCTTCCGTTTTCAATAACAAAATCTCTCGCTAGAGACACAAATCTGAGTTTTACGCTAATTATTTGGAGTATTAATCGATAACAATGATTCTATTGACTTTTCTGCTTGTCTAGTTAGTTTTCTGCTTGTCTAGTTAGTTTTCTAAACAATTGGTGTAATATTTTGTCTATGGTAAATGCTAAGTGTTCAGTGTAATTATGTTATTCACATTGATAGTATTTGCTTGAGATGCGTGTTCATCTTCGAAGATGGTGATGTCTTGGGTCACCCTTATTACCCTTGCAATTTTAATTTTTCGCATCATCCATAGTACAAGTCCTTCAAACTTCACTAATTACTAAGAGAAATAT
Organism: Eubasilissa splendida; assembly: GCA_031772225.1. Classification (NCBI taxonomy): domain Eukaryota; kingdom Metazoa; phylum Arthropoda; class Insecta; order Trichoptera; family Phryganeidae; genus Eubasilissa; species Eubasilissa splendida. Next base: position 5,192,024 of record CM062862.1, read on the forward strand.
TTATAATTTTTTAAATGAAACTATCATTGTACTGCACACAATTGAGTATTATTTTTATCACGACTATTGTTTCGAGTTGTAATGATTTTATTAAAACACGTTTTTTAAACATTTTTCTACTATTTATTAATTTTTGACCATTACCGGTTTCAGCTCGTCACGTCCATCTTCAGACTTTTACATTTTTCTCTTAAGCTAGGGTTTTTATATATTATAATACGGGAATGTTTAAAGTGAGTATATACAATATTTATGTAGTAGTGAGTGTTTAAATGGTTGGTAAAAATCTGATTGTAATGTTGGAATTTACCCTTATAGTATTATAAACCTAGTTAATTAAAAACTCAACATCAATAGTTTTTGAAATGCAAGACTTAATGATGTTATGGGATTTCACAGAGAATTATAATTTTTAATAAAATTTCGATAAGCTTACAAAAAGTATTTCGAGAGCAGTGAACATTTCATGTATTTGTCGTGTACATGTAATGTCGGTATTCGAATGAGTCAAAATTTTGACATGTCGGTATTTTGACACGTCAGGATTTGACATGTTGGAATTTGGATGTTTTGGGATTTTTACATTTGGCAGTTTGGACGTGTCGGCATTATAACATGTCGAATTTTCGACTTGTATTGATTTTAATTGTTATAATTCTGATGATGACCCACGACCCGAACATTAGATTCGGATATTTGTTCATCTTAAGTATCTTGGAATATTTAAATATATAACCCAATAATTTTGTCTACTACATATAAAAGAGAGTTGACAGAGATGACACTATATATTGATGAAAACATAGAATCTATATGCTAATCATAATTTACTAATATTTCCGATTTATAATGATACATATCTTATTACTATTTTTAAACTACTATTCAAACATTTTTTCCTCGTATTCAAATAGATATTTTTAGTAAATAATTATGCTTTTATATATAACTAATTCGATATATTGTCAATATTAAGACTACCGAATTTATAAGTTAACGCTTCACGTAACATTAAAGTTATATTTTCTATTTCTACTGATTTCTTTAAGTGGTTTTTTGGATCATAGGCTTCGATACCACAAAAATTATTTACTTCAAATTTAACAATATAAATAAAATTCATTGAAAAATGTTATCGTAGAATATATGAATACAAATATACATAAACTTTATAAAAGTTGTATGCGTTTTACATAAGAAAAAGCAATGTAAATTGTACGCAATTACTATAATGAATAAGACAATATAACGAAATAGTTATAACAAATATGGAGATGTACATCAATTAAGATAAACGTCTTATTAAAATACTTATCAATACAAATAAAAATAATCAGATTAATGAAAGATAATAAAGGTACTTATTGGAAATATTTAAAATAAATGTGAAATGTTTGAGAATGTAATATTGTCGGTAAATGTTTTTTTTTCCGAATTTAGATTTTTCTTGAATTTCTATAAAAATTTAGATTTTTCTTATACTGTTCATTTGTATTGTGCTAAGTAGTGCAGAATGATTGGATTCAATAATTTGATTAGAGAATTCCGAAAAACTATTGTATTTCAGCTATTTCGTATAATAGATGAATTAACTATAGTCTGAATATAAGCTGAAATGATGATAATACTAAATCTCGTTTGTTCGAGAAATTTTATCTTTTTTGATAAACTGATCATTTCTCGACATACATTTTCGATACAAGACCAAGTTTACTTAATATGGGAAATAACCCTTTGTATTGATTGTATTCATATTTATTCCCTTGCCATATTTATGTATTAAATAAGTCGTACATCAGATATCATAATATTTGCAGCTTGCTGCTACTCCATTACTGTTGTGAATTTACCTAATTTTTAATTTTTAATTAAATGAAATACTTAAATTAAATTTACCGATACTGATTGATTGAATTTAAATTACCGTCTGGCATTTTCAATAGAACAGTCCTCTCGTCACTAAAAATCACTAACTAACTATGTATGGATCAGGTTATACAACATCTCGTTTTTATTCTTTAGTATCTGAACCATCGTCACGCGAAGCTTTTCAAATACCAACTTTTTGTTACATCTCTAATATAAATACAACAGTTAACACTTACTGCCCGGTGGGTCAAAACAAAACACGTCCGACTGTGGTGGGTCATTTTAGACCCATCTAAAGTTTTCAGTTTTTCAACCGTTTTGTGGGAGATTTTTATAGATATTTCACTTTAAATATGATTTAATGGAATGGTATTATGTGCCGCAATGTTTCTGCTAAAAAATTAAAGTTATAAATTTAAAAAATATAACGAATAATGTACATATTCTCACGCATCAACAGACTGCCCTTACATACAAAATACAAACATCCACTGAGCATGTGATCTTCTCGTCGGTTGGCGATTGCACTACCTGCTGGTGTGTAACAGTGGTTATAAACAATTAAAATGTATAATTTATTTTTTATATATTAGTATTTTTTACACATAAAACGGATGAAAATAATTTAAACATCTTGTCCGATAATATTTATTTGCATCTTAAATTATTTGGAAATGTTTAATAAAAGATTACCTAGAAGGAAAACAGCATTAAACGAATATTTGTAGCGTAATTCATATTTTTACAAATATCCGGGTCAGATTTGACCCACCACCGCAGAGGATGTGTTAATACTAGGAATCCATACAATTGTCAGTATCTCAACTATAATCTGTGTGACAATTGGATTTCCGATTCTGCATAATTTGACATGTCTACATTAGTTTAATTTATTCCATCCACTTCAGACCTGCTAATTTTATTTTTGATTTTTTTTAAAGAAATATATTCTTCTGTTATATTTACAGTTGTAAAGTAAATTAAATGTCATCTTCTATTGCTATATCAATGTCATCAAATATTCAAGGTCCTTACCATAGATTTAGCAATTTCCATATTTACTTGTCAATTTTTAGACAATCTATATGAATTCAGTTGTTTGAGTATAGAACGAAAATGCGCTGAATGTCGGCCCATCAGTTGTGTTCATGATTTTTCTATATTCATTATGATTTTACTGTTAAAAAGTGATTGCATCTTTTGACAGCTGACTTCTGGCAGTCGTGTGTTTCACTAGTATTCCTGCCGACGTGACTCGTGTCACAATCGCCAGGCGTCGCCTTGCGTCCTCTTCGCTACATACATACCTGTGTTAAAACTCCTTTCAAAAAACTATAAAATATAATTATTTTTCGCCATCAGATTTGATGAAGGGCCTACAAACAATCTCGGTAATATAAACATCTCCATTTATTTTGACATTGAATCATTTTTATTGACTACCGCTACCGCCAATATATTTACAAAAATGGTGAAATACTCTAAATTTTATTAATAATTTCAGATATACGAGAAAATAAAATTGATTTAATTATAAATTGTCTTTTGAAAATATTTTACATTTTCCGCTTTTGTCTCCTTTTTGTAAGTGAGATATCTCGAATGTAAAAGAGGAACATTTATCAATACAAATAAAATAAAATATTTTTTAAAAATATAAATGTTTGTTCAATAACTTAACAGTTATATTTATAGAAAAAGAGCGATATTTTTTCATTTAAAACAGAACACTCAAATATAATGAAATAGTGAAAAAATACATTTACATCAATTCTCAAAACGTCTATCTAATAATCCATATTTCATATATTTGTTGCTACGTCCAAAGTGACTTGTCCTCTGGTATTCTTTTCGAAATTTTTATTTCCTTTTGTCTCTCTGTTGGATTTAAACCATAACCAAGGTTTGTATGTTTAGTTTATTTTTTAGAATGCTCTAATAAATTTTTTTTTTCCATATTTATGATACTACACATAAATTGACTTGACCTTTCATGTTCTTACTCATTCATCGGCAGTGAAATGTATATATTATAACTTTCTGATAACCAATTTAAAAAAAATTATACTTTGTTATTTTATTGGAGGGAAATACTCTACTGGAAATTTCTCGAAACCACGAAAGAGAATTAATAAACCATTTTCACATTTTGTGTATAAAATGATTTAATCTTAAACGATCATTTTCGTTCAACAACAACCTACAATATTGATTTGTCTTTCTGTAAGGTTTAGACCTTAACCGATAACTGTTTATTTAGCTCTGCTAAAAAAATCTTAAAACGTAAATATTGTTAACCACAGTTGTTGACATTTCAACAACATTTTTTAAGTACTCTGCTGTGCCTGTGGCACAAGCTGCCATGGTAACCATTTCTTTGGCTGCATCTCTCGAGTATTTAGATCATCGCCACGTTTGATTCCCAGCAACGTAGGATATTATTTCTTACCTAATTTTCTTCATTAATATTGGTCTACTCACATTAATGATAAATTATTTAATTTGCCATGTAGAAAAAAGATTATGTAGACATAAGTAATGTAGAATGCTTTCTCCCTCATCATTTTACCTTATTTTCAATTTACTTGTAGTTGGCTCTCCTCATACAAAAGCATTAGGACATTTTGTCCTGGATCGTCTGAGCTGTCCTGACCTTAAACTTTAAAAACCATCAGGTTATTTGAAGTTCTCAAAGTTTTCGTCTTCGTCTATTTTTAAATCTGCAATACTGATGATAAACAAAATAATTTTAAAATAATTTTGTTTGTCATCAGTATTCACAGTTTCAGACTATCAAGATATTTTTTTCAATTTACCATGCAGCACGAGGAATGTAGAATGCTTTCTCCCTCATCATTTTACCATCTTTTCCATAAACTTTAAGTTGGCACTCCTCAAACAAAATTGTCAGGACGTTCTGTCCTGGATTGTCCTAATTGTCATGACCTTTAACTTTAAAAATCATCAGGTTATTTGAAGTTCTTAGTTTCTGAAGTTTTCTTCTTGATCTGTTTTATAATCTGCAATATAGATAATAAACAAAATATTTCAAAATAATTTTGTTTGTCGGTAATATTGACAGTTTTAAGACTATCATGATAAATTTTTCAATATGCCATGTAGCACGAGGATTATGTAGACGTAAGTAATGTAGAATGCTTTCTCCCTCGTCATTTTACTTTCGTTTCCATTAACTTGAAGGTGGCACTCCTTATCCAAAAGTGTAAGGACGTTCGTGAGTGTCCTGAAGTAAAAAGAAACTTAAAAAAACATCAAGTTATTTGAAGTTCTCAATGTCTTAAAGTTTTAATATGTTGTGTAGCTCAACAATTATGTAGACGTCAATAATGTAGAATGCTTTCTCTCATCATTTTACCTTCTTTACAATTTACTTGTAGTTGGCTCTCCTCCTACAAAAGCATAAGGACGTTTTATCTTGGATTGTATGAACTCTCCTGACCTTAAACATTAAAAACCCTCAGGTTATTTGAAGTTTTCAAAGTTTTCGTCTTCGTATATTTTTAAATCTGCAATTCTGATGATAAACAAAATATGTTTCAAATAATTTTGTTTGTCATCAGTATTGCCAGTTTCAGACTATCAAGATATTTTTTTCAATTTGCCATGCAGCACGAGGATTATGTATGCTTTCTCCCTCATCATTTTTCTTTCTTTTACATTAAATGTAAGTCGGCTCTTCTCAAGCAAAAACGTCAGGACGTTTTGTCCTGGATTATCCTAACTGTTTTAAATTATAGAATTTTTTTATAAACCAGCAGTTTATTTGAAGTTCTTAAAGTTTTCTTCTTGATCTGATTTATAATCTGCAATATTGATAATAAACAAAATATTTAAAAATAGTTTTGTTTGTCATTAATATTGACAGTTTTCAGACTATCATGATAATTTTTCAATATGCCATGCAGCACGAGGATTATGTAGACATAAGTAATGTAGAATGCTTTCTCTCTCGTCATTTTACCTTCGTTTCCATTAACTTGAAGGTGGCTCTCCTCATCCAAAAGTGTCAGAACGTCTTGTTATTGAGTGTCCTAACGTAAAAATAAACTTCTCAATGTTTTGAAGTTTTGATCTTTTATACTTATCATGATACATTATTTAATATGTTGTGCAGCTTGAGAATTATGTATACGTAAATAATGTAGAATGCTTTCTCTCTCATTATTTTACCTTGTTTTCCATTCACTTGGAGACGGCTGTCCTCATATAAAGGCAATTTGAAGTAATTTCAAAAACCATCAGATTATTTGAAGTTCTCAAAGTTTTCGTCATCGTCTATTTTTAAATCTGCAATACTGATGATAAACAAAATTATTTTTAAATAATTTTGTTTGTCATCTGTATTGACAGTTTCAGACTATCAAGATATTTTTTCCATATTCCATGCAGCACGAGGATTATGTAGACATAAGTAATGTAGAATTCTTTCTTCCTCATCATTGTTCCTTCTTTTACATTAACTGGTGTGGCTCTCGTCATACAAAAGTATTTTAAATAATTTTGTTTGTCATCTGTATTGACAGTTTCAGACTATCAAGATATTTTTTCCATACTCCATGCAGCACGAGGATTATGTAGACATAAGTAATGTAGAATCCTTTCTTCCTCATCATTGTTCCTTCTTTTCCATTAACTTGGTGTTGGCTCTCGTCATACAAAAGTATTTTTAAATAATTTTGTTTGTCATCTGTATTGACAGTTTCAGACTATCAAGATATTTTCTTCCATACTCCATGCAGCACGAGGATTATGTAGACATAAGTAATGTAGAATCCTTTCTTCCTCATCATTGTTCCTTCTTTTCCATTAACTTGGTGTTGGCTCTCGTCATACAAAAGTATTTTTAAATAATTTTGTTTGTCATCTGTATTGACAGTTTCAGACTATCAAGATATTTTTTCCATATTCCATGCAGCACGAGGATTATGTAGACATAAGTAATGTAGAATTATTTCTTCCTCATCATTGTTCCTTCTTTTCCATTAACTTCGTGTTGGCTCTCGTCATACAAAAGTATTTTAAATAATTTTGTTTGTCATCTGTATTGACAGTTTCAGACTATCAAGATATTTTCTTCCATACTCCATGCAGCACGAGGATTATGTAGACATAAGTAATGTAGAATCCTTTCTTCCTCATCATTGTTCCTTATTTTCCATTAACTTGGTGTTGGCTTTCGTCATACAAAAGTATTTTTAAATAATTTTGTTTGTCATCTGTATTGACAGTTTCAGACTATCAAGATATTTTCTTCCATACTCCATGCAGCACGAGGATTATGTAGACATAAGTAATGTAGAATCCTTTCTTCCTCATCATTGTTCCTTATTTTCCATTAACTTGGTGTTGGCTTTCGTCATACAAAAGTATTTTTAAATAATTTTGTTTGTCATCTGTATTGACAGTTTCAGACTATCAAGATATTTTCTTCCATACTCCATGCAGCACGAGGATTATGTAGACATAAGTAATGTAGAATCCTTTCTTCCTCATCATTGTTCCTTATTTTCCATTAACTTGGTGTTGGCTTTCGTCATACAAAAGTATTTTTAAATAATTTTGTTTGTCATCTGTATTGACAGTTTCAGACTATCAAGATATTTTCTTCCATACTCCATGCAGCACGAGGATTATGTAGACATAAGTAATGTAGAATCCTTTCTTCCTCATCATTGTTCCTTATTTTCCATTAACTTGGTGTTGGCTTTCGTCATACAAAAGTATTTTTAAATAATTTTGTTTGTCATCTGTATTGACAGTTTCAGACTATCAAGATATTTTCTTCCATACTCCATGCAGCACGAGGATTATGTAGACATAAGTAATGTAGAATCCTTTCTTCCTCATCATTGTTCCTTATTTTCCATTAACTTGGTGTTGGCTCTCGTCATACAAAAGTATTTTTAAATAATTTTGTTTGTCATCTGTATTGACAGTTTCAGACTATCAAGATATTTTCTTCCATACTCCATGCAGCACGAGGATTATGTAGACATAAGTAATGTAGAATCCTTTCTTCCTCATCATTGTTCCTTATTTTCCATTAACTTAGTGTTGGCTTTCATCATACAAAAGTATTTTTAAATAATTTTGTTTGTCATCAGTATTGACAGTTTCAGACTATCAAGATATTTTTTCCATATTCCATGCAGCACGAGGATTATGTAGACATAAGTAATGTAGAATCCTTTCTTCCTCATCATTATTCCTTCTTTTCCATTAACTTCGTGTTGGCTCTCGTCATACAAAAGTATCAGGACGTTTTGTCCTGGATTGTCTTAACTATCCTCACTTGTTATAGAATATAGAATGCTTTCTTTTTCATAATTATTTCCTTCTAACCCAATTTCTTGGAGTTGGCTCTCCTTATTCAATAGCGTCACAACAGACCCTGATGTTTCGATGCTGGGTGTTAGGACTCTGCATTGTTGGATAGAAAAAGGAGAAGAGTGTTCCCTGGGGTCGAGGGACCATTTACCGGCCTGCAAAATTATTTAACCCAGCGGTGGCGTTAGTTTAGCAAGGGATACTTAACTCCCACAAAGTCACAAAGTGAACTATTTAGGCGGTAGGTTCCTTTTCCATTCTATTGGGAAGTATGGAACAAATCAACTAATACTTCTACCGACAATCGCATTCTAGCGGCGCCCCAACTAAGGGCACTCTGAGCACTCTGGAACTGCTACTGGAGTGGTCCCAAAATTAGTGCATCCTCTCGAGCAAAGAGAGAATAAAATTTCGCTTACGTATAAGCACCATAAGCTATCTCTTTCGATAAGTTTCGTAATTTTTTATTTATAATAATTGTAATTAAGAAAAATTTACCCTCTGCACTACCCCCTGTTTCCGACTAAATTTTTTCGACAGCTTTTCACGCCAGCGCATACACATGTTATATTTCCTGGATTGCCCTAACTGTCTTGACTCGTCTCCGTTGGCGATGGGTCGAAAAAAGATCCTGGTGGAAAAGAGGGTGTTGATTCAAGTGGTGTTTTCGTATTATTTTCGTAGTCTAGAATTTTCGTTTTGCGATAATCAGTTTGCAGGCTTTTGGGTATTTATGTAAACGCCCAAAGCTGTTGGAAAACACACGAGAAGGTTTTGATTAACAATAAACACACATATGATATATGAACTGCACTAATATTTTCATTTTTGCTGTCTTCCTGGTCCGATGTTGTTTTTCTTTTAGCTGAGTTGTCTTCTTTAAATTTTGACCGACCGAAGCGCGCACTGGTGGTTTATTTGGACCGCTGGACTGGTCGAAGCACGGGATATAATAATGACGTCTGTGGGTTACCGTCTTCTTAGCTTTCCGAAAAAAGGGCGGCAATACTCACAGACACACGTGTATATTATTATAAACCAGGAAACCTAGTGGTGCCAATCGAAGTAATAAAGCGCGTAAACATTGAGTTGAGTTGACGAGAATCATCTAGAATATTTAGTTATTTATAACTACGCCCTTATACATACATACACACCTTGTACAAAAATCTATTTATTCAATAGTACCAATACTAATATAAGTCACGTGTCCTAATTTAATTCTTGAACTGATGCCGTGATTGGATGATTTTAGAAAATAAACGATTATTTGTAAAAAGTTCTAGAAATTTTGTAAGACTTTACTTTCTTTTACTAATTTTTTTAATCTTTGGTAGGCGTACGTACCCTGGGAAATATTGGAAGTACAGTTACGAATAATTAAAATTATTAAATATACTTAAACATAGCTAGTACTTTTAAAATATGTGTATATATATGAATAAATGTGTTATATTATAATATAATACGTATACGATAATATATACAAGTATGACTTTATAGTTTTTACAACTTTTAATTAAATTAAAATATCAATTATCATTATGTTGTACCCCTTGCATTAAAAATAATAATATGATAAAAAGGGTTAAATGAACCAGAGGTAAATTCAGCTTTTGCTGGCGGTAAAATATTATAGCCGGATATAGAAATCAGCGAGATAAGAGTTCGATAAGCAATTTTTAACAGCACAAGTCATCATTTTGAATAATTTTTCACCTTAAAATAACTCTTGACGTAATTTTAGTTAAAAATTAATGTAATACTCATTTGTCACCGCTCGAACGTCAAATCACCGCACGGACTTCCACTCTCGTTTAACCTCTTTGGATATTACAATTGTTCAATTTATGTTGTATTGATATGGATAAACTTGTATATTTAAAATGGATAAGAAAGACATTGTGAATATAAAATAAATATATAAATAAAAACTCATCAAAATTTGCCGAAAGCATTAATAATTCGCATACATTCATTTTTTGATATAAAGATAAATTCTGGATGAAACTATGTTAAAATATGGATTTATCCTACTCGCTAAATCTATATACTTATATATCTGTAATTAGATATAACAACAGAAATGTAATTAAACAAAATCATTTAATGCTTTCAAAAATATTCCTTCCGTCTGATCAGCTTAATTTTATCCAATATTAATTTAGATTCAAGTGATTTATAATTCAATAAATCTTTCTGTTATTTCAGAATTAATACAATTTTAATTAATGCTTTAAATTGCATATTAATTATTTACCATTAGTTATTTTGAAAAATCTAGGTAAGGCTGCAGTCAAAAAATGTTAAAATTAAGAAAAAAAACAATTTAGTTTTAAAACTTTAAAATCATGTTTTGTGTTTTGTATTTTATATTTATTTATGAATAATATATACCTAATTATGTAAGTTTTGTATTAAATATACTTAATAAGTAAGAAAAAAGCATTTTTATTCACATTGTGGTTTTTTTAAGAAAAAAATTATATTATTTTGACATGGTTAACATCACATAGTTGTTATTTACAAGGTATGAAAATTAGAGAAAATGTTGTATCGAGTACAATTATTTATTATATGAATATATGGTATCCAGTGGAAAAATTAAAAAAAATAATTGTAATTGCATCAGGGTGAGGTAAGTGGGAGGGGTATTGTTCGACGCGCGTGATTTGCTGATTTGCCAGTCGTAATGGGTCACTGGTCGGGAGCGCACCGCGCGTTTGCGGTTGAGCAATATTTAAAGTGCTGTGATTCATTGGTTTATGCGCGTCGCGCTTTTAGTACTCACTTTACCTATCTGATGTTGGGTTCAAAAGTTCAGACAAGACGGGACAATGGTTAACCAAACTCCTCCGCGACCATCAACGTCAGCAGCGACGCCAGAACATGTGGCTCAAGTTCGACGTGAAATTATGCGCAATCCGCGTAAATCGATAAGGAAGATATATATGGAAATGATGCCTGGAATTGGCAAAAAATAAAGTAGAATTAATGCGATAGAAATTCGGTCGCTTAGGTGCACGTGTTAAAAATATATGCGGGTATGATAGAGAGAAGAATGAACAAGTTAGTAGTGCAAGGAGGAAAGTAGAACGTATGAGTAAGGAGAGTATTATAAAGAAAATTGAAATATATGTATAAAACGAGTGTAGAAGACAAAAGCAACATAAGAGATGCAAGTAATAATAATATTTTTATTTTATTAACCTGACATTACCAGAGTTTTATATCAATAAGAAATTTACCATTAAAATTAATTATTTTTAATAGTATTTATAATTTTGTAATATTCCATCTTGGCACCATTTCATTAAAAACAATTTAAAGAATTTACATACGTTACAAATTTGACAAGTCTGTGAACTTTATAGACGGACCGGAGTGGATATAATATATTACATGTCCAAAATAATTGAAAAAAGAGGACCTTTAAATGCTATAAATTATCGAGGATTTATATGCCCTTAAAAAGATACTCCCGTAGAATTATTTATATTCCTATTTATATTTAAATTATATGCAATTTATTTGCCGGCATAAAATTTTCACGCGGCTAAATTTCACCGGTGGAGACGATAATGCATCACGTATATTATTCTGTCACCCACATGGGTCGACGGTATTGTTTTTACTGTTAAGTCGGTCATACACGCAACGGTGTACATCACAAGTACACCTGTTCAGGTCGCCTGTACAGGTAAACCGAAGCGCGTATGTAACAAAACTGGTGGGTATCCCTAACTTAACTTATCATGTTTACCTGAACAGGTATGCGTGTATGGCTGGATTTATTCTAATCTACGTCACGCGTTCCAGTCTAATGACTGTTGCGTGATGCGTTATCGAGTGTATCGAGTGTATCGAGTTCTAATGAGTCGAAATGACGTGAGCTATTCACTTTATTTTGTTGTACTATTTCGTTGTGTTTTGTCAGTGTTTCCGAAAAATTTGTTAGAACGCTTGTCCATATGATATTATCTACAAGCTAACGAAGATCTCTTAATGAGACTTTTATCTCTTTAAGTCTGTATACATATACCATTGCATTCTCAGAGATCAGTCTCTTTGAAAAATCATCGTAAATACAGGCTATTAATCATTTTTCATTTTCATTTCAGTGCCGATAAATCCGCGTTTATTTTTATGACAACATTCTTATTATAGCTTGCATCAAATATTATAATTCATTTCATTTACATGCAAGCCTGTTGGTCGCTTCTTACCTTGCTAGCTACATATAAAGTACCCGTTCTGACGTAGGTAGCCATAAGGTTCCATAAGCTAGAATATAAGTTGAAAGTAAGGAAACAAATTTAATTAAATGGTAAAATACTAAAAAAATCAAACAGAGACAGGTAGAGATTATAAGTAAATTGAACAAAGTAAATTTTTTGATACAGACTAAAGATATGTAAGAAGTTAAAGAAAAGAAACAAGCAAGAAACAAACTAAACCTGATAAGTACTAAATAGTACGTAAGGACAAAATGAAGTACATAAAATGAGTAGCTATGATCATTTAAGGTACTCTTCCAGCTGACTTCTTCCAATTTTGAAAAGCGATTCCTTTATGAGTACGCAGAATTGAGGATACGACATCGTTGCCTTAGCTTATTGTATATCTTGTGGTAGCTTATTGTATATCCACGGTCCTATAAAACATGCACGTCTTTGAGCAAATGAGGTTTTATTATTATTATTATTAGAGGTCCAAAGTACGTGAATCTTCGCACTGTTTATTTTCACGTTAGAGAAAAAGGCATTTGTTGAATACAGCCAACAGTCATACATAGGGTAGTAGGGTAATAAGGGTAATTTTTTGCATAATTGTGCATAATTCATCAATGGCAGCTCGGATATTGACCTCAAGTGTTTGAATCGTTTTTGGAAAATTAGCGTAGACCCTATATTTCACTAACCTAATATCAAAGATGGAACAATTGATGTCTCTAAAACGAGAAATTGTGCGTCCAGAAAATTTATGATGTCCCATACTGCAGAAAATGATTGCAATGATCTCAATTCACTGCTCTAATTTCGTTAACGGTAGATTTTTTATGGTTCTAACCCTGAAAGATATTTAAAAGTTAATTTAAATTCAATTTATCACTTGGGTAGATAGAAATAAGGAAAGAATGTAAAGGTGTTCTTAGTATAGTGAGTAAGATTAAGAAAGGATCACTTAGGTGGTTTGGTCGTATGGAACGGATGAAAGAGGAGAGAATGGTAAGAAAGATATATGACGCAAGTGCTGATGGCACCAGAAATAGAGGACGTTCGCGGAATACTTGGCACGATCATGTAAATCAGATACTGGAAGATGGGGTCCTGTTAGAATCCACAATAATTGGCGTGCTTCTATGAAAATGTGGATGAAGCGAGAGTTGTGTGTCAGGACAGAATAATGTGGCGCTTTATTCTCTCTGCCTACACTCGCGGGCATAACGGCGTGATGGTAAGTAAGTAAGTAATTTAAATGGGTAACGAGTAAGCAGATGTTGCGGATGCATGAAATATAATATTACCGAAATACAAAAAATTTCTTACATATTATTATTTACTGTTATTTTAGTATAATGTAAGGCATTTACTATATTTTTATTTTTCTTCTCTGTCTCCTTTTTATTATTTTTTTTACTTTTAGATTAATGATATTATTATTATTATACATTGTTATTAATGGTACACAAATTAAATAAGAATTTTTGTGTTTCTGTCATCTTGTTAAAATGAATTTAAGAAAGTTTGCACGTGGCGTATTAATTTCTTCTACGAAGCTTTGCTAATTACCTAATTGATTTGTATTGAATTTGTTGATAGAAAAATATCTGTTACTGGACTTGAATCCATTAAAATTTCTAAATTTGTAGCAAAGCATTCGTACATGCTATCAAATAGTATAAACCACGTGGACATTCTACTCACATTTGTGGAAACATAAATACGATATTAGTATATTTGTGGAAACATAAATAATATTTAAATATATAAAATATTTAAAATATCACAGACCTGTGTTCTGAATAATTACAACTTCACAATAAAAATGTGTTCTCCTAATAATAAAGTTGTATCAATGTGTCCAAAATTTAATAAAAATGAATTGATAATTCTGGCGTTTGCTATCAGTTTACTCAAAGGTATTTGAGATTCTGTAAAAATATGGTAGATGACTCTTTCAAATAATGGAACGATTAAATGTATTAATATTAAAAAGGTAACATATGGGTTCGAAAATTGTCGCTAAAAATATTGTCGCTGTAGCATAGTTGGATAATGCACCTTCCCCGGTTAGGAAAGAGATCCAGGTTCGAATCCCGGTGGCGCAACAACAATATTTTTCGATAAAATTGATTTTATGTGTATATCTTTCTTATTAATATATTTAATTCATATATAAATGCGATAGTTTATGACACATTTATGCAACAATGAATGTATTTATTCTTCGAAAATTAAATCTTTGTGTAAACAAAACGTATTTTTTACGTCAATGCATATTTTATTGTCAGCGTTTAAATTTTCGTTCCAATCTAGTCGAATATATTAGATTTTTTTTATTTTTTAATAATAATAAAATTGATTTTATATGTATATCTTTATAATTAATATATTTAATTCATATTTAGAATATATTATAAAATAGTTATTATTAGGAAAACACATTCTTATTGTGAAGTTGTACAAATACAAATTAAATGCATTAATTAGAAAAATATACATATAAAATCAAAGTAGATAGCTTTCGAATAAATGGAACGACAGATGTATTAATTTGAAAAATTTGTCTTCAAAAATAATATCGCAGTAGCATAGTTGGATAATGCGCCTTCCCCGTTTTCGAAAGAGATCCAGGTTCGAATACCGGTGGCGCAACAACAATATTTTTCGATAAAATTGATTTTATATGTATATCTTTATAATTAATACATTAAATTAGTATTTGAAAAATAATCGCCGAGCCATTTGATTGCGCAAGTGGTACCAAAGTGATTACGTGACAAGATTGTTAATTGCGATACGTATATTATTATTTTTCATATCTTGTTTATTTTCTCATTATTAAACTGATTTGTTAGCAATGTTTATTTGACTTATTTAATCTTATTATATTATTTCAGATTAATCACTTAATATATTAAATACATCTACCGGTTTCGATAAATATCATTTTCTTCTTCAGGATGTCATCAACTAATCAAAAACATATGTTATATTGTTGCTTTAACAGAATCTTTTTTAAAAAAAAAAAAAAATATTTCAAAAATAAATTTAGCATCTAACTTAAATTGTTGCCATTACCTGTCATTTGAACTTTCCGCTAAATTCTCTCAAAGCTAGATATAATATAATTTGCACACTATCTGCGCGAAATATTACATATTAACTCGGGAATTAAATGGAACCGCCGTCCGCTTTGACTATCTACAGAAGGAATACCGTACCGAACCGGATTCGTGTTGATATTGAACTTTTTGCGAGTGTGTACCGAACTTGCGTCAAAGGAATTCGTCTATTAATTATTTGAGATCCACACCGCAGCTTTAGAATCCCCAATCAAATTTCAAAAAGGTTTTTTTACAAACTTCATCAACATGTTGATCTAATTAACACTACAAATCTGGTTGTGATCAAAGTGTGCGATTCTAACTTAACATTATCAATATTACCAGCGAGCAATCGATGCAATATTTCCGTAAAACCTTTATTTTTTAAAAAATATTCTTAATCTTAGGGCTGTCACCAAAGTAGTGCCTGTTGCCTTTTTCCCTTGGTCGGTCCAACGGTTGGGAAATCTTCCTTTTCATCTTCGTTCTTCGACGTGGCCTACCACGATAACCTTCAAACCAAGATTTTCAGGATGCCGAGTTCTGTCATTTTACTAAAATCTTTATAGCACTGTATATAAATGTTTTTTGCTTGAATACCAGTCTCATTCTATCTCTTCTTCTAGCATTAATTTTTCTTAAAATTTCAGCCGATATATTTTTAGTGAGAATTTAAAAAAATAAACATAATAACATTGTAAATATATTTTCGGTTTAAAGGTCTTTCAGCATTGTACATATGTGTATTTTTACTCAATATTATTCTCAAAGCTTTATTTGTTGCATTTCTTCTTCATTTGCCAAAAAAAATGCTGCTGCTATAGTTTATATAAAGAACAATTGTATCGCACAGGAATTTCTCGCCGAGCAGACGCCGTATTAATTAATACGATAAGACACGTGTTAATAATTTCAAGGTGTAGTCATCGGAGCGGCGCCAAAAAACCCGTGGGATAGATTTAAGAAAACAAAGACATCTTAGAAGAACGTCTCAAGCGGCGGGCTGTCGCCGTTGTATGTATGTACTTGCAAAATGACTGTATGTATTGTAATGAATTTTAATAAAAACAGTATTCTGCTGCAGCAGGCATTCTCCATTTTGTCGCCGTAGTATGTTTATATTGAACATCTTTTGTGTTTCATTTCGAACCACCCTTATTTTCTTGTTTCTTGTAAGGAACAACAATAATATAATTGTATAAGTACTCAAGAAATTGAAAACTAAAAACATAATTTATTTTTAAAAAAATATTACTTCCGGCACTAGCCGCAAGAATTAGGTAGTTTTCATTTACGTGCTTTTTTTTCTAAGGATAACGAAGTTACAGATTTTTTAACATACATTAAAGAAGATGGCGAAGCAGGCTGGTTAACAAATTTAGCCGAAAAACTTCAGAAAAAAATATTGATCGAAATGTGATAAAAACTGTTATTTTCCACATAATCTGCGGATTTACTAGTAAATTTTTATTCTTTGTCACTCATATTAAACAATTACGAGTGTGTTTGAAGAAATGGACTTATGATCTGATGGTACAAAACAAAGAAAATGTTTTTTTTTGTCCCTGGTTTACTCAACTGGAGTTGCTTCGCACTGCTTGGGAGATTATTTACATGATTTGAAAACTAGTACGATTTAGTTTTAAAGTATACTAAAAGCTTCTACCGAATGAAAGGCTATTCGATGCAAAGTTTGAATACTACGACTCTTGTGGTTTCCAAGTTACAAGAAAATAAACCAACACACCATTCGCATTCAGATTTATGTAGATACCTTTCATTTTCAATCCATTCCACATTCCTTCTAAACATATATCTATTGACAACAACACTTTTCTTGGCGAAACTGTACATTTGGGAGGTCAATGTAGTGCATCTAAGGGAAGTAAAATAAGTTTATGATGTTATGTGTTTACGCACTTTCTTATTTCTTCGATTGGCACCTCTAGTTTTTGTGTTGTTGGTATGATGGGTTTATGTAGTGTGAAGGTCTACGCTTTTTCCGACCGGTGAATTGCTGTTAAACCACGGTCGGAGCGGTTGACAATTGCAATCAAATAAGGACCTATTAATCGGCTCCGGTATTTAATTATTTCAGACGGTCAAAATAGTATATGGAGATCGAGTCAGAGTCAAGATCGTAGCACAAAAAAATAACAATACACCACGATATTCCAAGTTAGTGGTAATTTTTCTACCTGCATTGAATTTCATATTACAAATAGGAAACCTGAGAATAACAAGCTGTCGAAGGAATTCACTAGAACATTATGCCTGTGTGGGTAAGTCGTGTAGCAGAAAGATTTGCTTATGTTATTTATTATTGCTGTGTTCGTGATTGATGATTGATGATATTAAGAAACGAAACGGTTAACACTAGTTTACAGATTTAGAAACGAGGCATGGTATGGCATGACGTGGTAGAGATGTTAGCATCCGACGTCGGTTTTTCCGGCTGTTGGGAGCTCTGTTTCATATACCGGTATATGCAAGGTGCGTTCAGAATCATCGGCGGTGTTGATGACAGTGGAGGCGATAGACCGCTACATAGTTGTGGGTAGCAGCAGCGATACTAAAATTTTCCCAGTTCTGTCTTATCTTACGATACTGAAACTCATACACAATGGTAAGTTGAATGCTGTACCGCACACGTGACGGAGCAGGATACAAACTAATACTGTGTGACGTAAGCCACACGTTGTAATGCACGGTACTGATTACAGCTGGTGCCACCGGCCGGGTACTCTCCTATTGCTCCTGAGTTGATGAACAGTGTTTAGCTCCTATCACTGTATTAGCATTACACTGCACTAGCTTTATTATTATTTTCCTTCTCTTTTCTCTTATTCTGTATTATTTTTATTATTAGTGCTTATTTTGATTATCCTGCTTTTGTTTCTCTTTGATAATCTTCAATGTCCAACTATTGTGCAATATCATTGTTACTTATCTCTTGTTCACTTTGTTATTGTAATTTTATACCTTCTGTTCAAATATGATCTACGATGTACTATTTTTGTGGGTTAAATCTGTCGGCAGTGGTGCATGGAGGGTGAGTCTCCTAGTGCCTTTTCACTTCCCTTTTACTGCATGGCCTTGTTACACCTTGTCTATTTCGCTGTCAATTATTCTATTCGTATTATTTTATTATATTTTAATTGTATTATCACTTTTATATTTAAACATGCTTTGTTATTTATTTAAATGTATTGTAAATATTTTATTTATTAATAAAGTGAGTCAGCCGGAGACAATTTCTGATTTTACGGCGATCCATCTTTATAAGGCAGACGTCTGCCATAATATATTTATTTATTTGAGTCCAATTGTGGTTGAGGAAACTTATTATCTTCCAAAAAATGTGATAAGATCAAATTGCTGTTTATCAAATAACAAAACTGAAATGGCAGTGGACCTCAACCGAAGGAATGATAACCGTTTAAACAAAAATATACTAATGGGGATCCCGTACTAGAAACCGAATGATGACGTAATAATATTACAGGAAGCAGCTGGATGCGGATGACAGAAAAAAAAGGGAATGGCGGTCAATACAGAAGACTTACACTACTAATATAACTATTCATAATGTGAATTGATATATTAATTCATACGTGATATTATTTTCTAAATTAAAATATTTTCTTAGCAATATTTGAATATGTCCAATACACAATTACTGGAATTTTACCTACAAAGGCACTGTTATTAAACAAATATCAGATATCTCACAGAGACAAAGCTATTATTTATTATATTTAATGGAAAATATATGGAAGTATGGGGTAATTACAGGACTTTCGACCTGTCTTCGGCTGGCTCAAGTGATCACTTTATATGTATATAACGTACTAACATATATACAGAATTCAAAATTTTTATATTTGTGGAGTTTGGGGGGTGAGAATTGGTGAACGTTATATATACAGGGTGGTCGAAAAAAAAAAAGAACATCTCGTAACATATGAGTTATTTCAAAACATAATATAATTAATTTCAATTCTTAGTGTATTTTTTTTGGCACAATATTTAGTTATTCAGAAATAATGTTCAATGTTTCTCTGTTGTTTCCTTGTTTCTCAGCAACTCTTTCTAAGCGCCTACGCCACTCGTTTATGCTTCTGCCAATAAAGCGCTGCCCCACATTTCTCCATTCCTCAATTATTGCCAACTTGAGCTGATCAACTGTGGTCAATTTTCGCCGAAAGAAGACTTTTTCTTGTAAAACACCCCATGTTGCATAATCTGCTGAGTTTAAATCTGGGTTGTTCGGTGGCCACGTACCTGGCTTGACAAAATTAACATTCAATTAAAAAGACAGTTGATTGTATTTTTGACTGTGTGAGATGGAGCTCCATCCTGCTGTAATGTCCAGTTATGGCGACCGCGTGTCGCTTGAATTACATGCGTCAAACCTTGTCTGAGAACATGTTCACAATAATATTAACCGTTTACTTGGGCGCCTGGTGCAACGAACACAACACTAGTCTTCCCCATTGGAGACACATAGACTGATATAATTATATCACATTTTATGAAATGTTCTCATAAAGTCATATTTTAAATATGAATTAAATATATTAATTAGAAAGATATACATATAAAATTAATTTTATCGAAAAATATTGTTGTTGCGCCACCGGGATTCGAACGTGGATCTCTTTCAAAACCAGGGAAGGTGCATCTCCTAATCACAAAGTGATCACCTAAGCCTGCCGAAGACAGGTCTTAAGCCCTGTAATTACCCCATACTTTTATTATTTTCCATTAAATATAATAAATAATAGTTTTTCTTTATGACATATCTGATATTTGTTTAAAATATTTTCGCTCATTTGATATAAAGTGGTCTTATTTGTTGATAGCATAAAATAAAGTTAATAATTATTTTGAAATCCACTTTGTCCCTTAAAGGATCCTTAATGATGTTTACAAAACGACATTATAATTATTAAATACCTCCAGAGAACTAAAACCTGCCATCAAAAGCGAGTAAAGGTAGGTGACTTAATTAGATTTCAGGTGGAGCGTTCTTACCGGAACTATTCCATATTCCCGGAACCACTCAACGTCCTTCAAAGGTTTTGAGCAAACAGTTTGCTTTGGTCCACTGTCGACAGAGGAGGCAAAACGCTAACTATTTACCAATGTATGCATTATTAATGAGGATTTTATCTTGTCCGCAAATTCAAAATAAACACAATCACAATAGGTCAACTTTGAGGTCCGGACTATTTTGTGGATGTATTTTTTAAATTCAGCGAAGACCAAAAGAGGTTTTTATTTTCGGAATATGTGTTTGTCTTTTTTTATATTTATCTTCAAAATGGTTACAGAAAAGTTTGGCTACTGCTCATACAAAAATACAATACTATTAAGGACGTTCCTAAAAAAATCACTTTTCTTACAATCCTTTTGAAACTTTGAATACACATACTTATAAGTGTCTTTTATACGTAGAAATTTTTTTCAATAGTCCTTGCGGTAGTAAATTTGTAAATATTGACTATTAAAATTAGCATATTTAACTTACGAACCATCCCCGATCATCCCCGATCGATATTGTAGCGCACGTTTAATTGAATAGCAATAGTAATTTTCTTACGATTGTTTTGGAAAACTGAGAATCATTAGTTGAAAATTTAACAAATATCTTTCTGTAAAAATAACTTAAACAAGCGGTACTTGTTTTTTTATAAAAAATGTTAAAAATCAGTTACTTTTTAATGGTTTTGACGTTTTCTTTCATAGTTTGAATAGCGAGAGATTTTTGAACTTCTGCGCATGTGAGCGGAAGCGAAAAAGTACACTGTACCTCAACTATTTTTTATTCTATTCATAGTAGTTCATAGTAGTTTACATACGGGGGAATTTTCTTGAAGATCGAGTACGATTGGAAACGACCTTAAGCAACATAATATACTCGTATATTGGGTCTATATTAGAATTAATTTTATATTAGTTAACGATTTATGATTAGTATCGGGTGGTAATATAACATGTAGGAACGTTGATAATATAAATTATTATAGCTTTGTTTTTAACCACTTTTATGAGTTATATTTAATATATCAACCGGTTTCGTAAAATTCAATTTTCTTCATCAGGGTGTCAAATAAACTTATTTAAACCACATGTCAAATTTTCAAGTGTTTTGAATTTGATTTGTAAAAATAATAATTTTGTATCTATCCAAATTTAAATTGTTACGATGGTGAAAGATGTGAAAATTATTAGAATATTTTTAGGATAAAACTTGTAGTTAGATTTCGTTGATTTTTTATAATATTTTGGTTATGCTTTACTTATTTCTAATGATTACAAAGTATTCAATTTAAGACCAACATTGTTTATTTGTATAACAGACAATCCCAAATTTTTTGCCCATCTTAACCCTTCCCAAGCTATGCAGAAACACAGGTCTACCATCATAATTAAACCTGTAATATTTCGGTAAATACATGCAACATAAAATTCATATTTTAGATAATCCTAAACAAAATATTAGCGCTTAGGAATGACTAGTGAAAATCTAATTATGAAAAGGGAATCGTACAAAAACAATTATTTTTTCCATTCAATCCGTTATAAAATTAATACGTTGGTAAAAATACCATTTGTGATATGAAAGACAGAGATCGCACACTAACAACAAACATACAAATATAATTATCTCTTTCTCATTAATTAAATGCAGAGAGACAAGATGGAAGGACACATTGTATACGATTTAACCAATGCTCTAAATGATGTTATTTATCATTTTTTCAAATTTGAATACTCAGTATTTAGAATAAATTCGTGCCATTAAAGCCATTTAAGCTAATACAAATATTTTTTATATTTGTTATTTATGGTAACACGAGTTGATAGCAAGGCTGCATTCGGGTAATTTATATCATGGTATGGTAAAGGTTAAAATAAATAAAAATAACAATGTAAAGATTGCAATAAATATTAAACGTAATATGATCGTTGATGCTTTCGACACGGGTGTCTAATTATTTAATCCTTGTCTTGTTTTATGACAATAATTATTTATTGGGTGTGTATTGTTAAGCGTATGGTAATATTCAACAAGTCACAGAATACATATTTGTCTTTTATCTAGAACATTGTATTATTTAAAAAGAAGATCCAATGAATATTTAAAAGAGCGACTATTTACGCTCTTTTAGCCGACTCTGGTAATGTTTTCATCAGTTTCCGTGTCTATAGAGTTAGGATATTACAATGAAACAAGGAATAAACCGTTAGTGGTGACTGGAAATCTAAAAATAACTACACGGCAGAGTAGATCTTGTTCATTCTATATTGAGTTAGTTAACTAAACACGATGAAAACTTGAATGAAAAATTCATCCACATCCAGAGACAGACTAGTATGTGAATCATATGATTCATGAGAGACTACCACAGGTACTTATATGAAAGCTATCATATTATGACTAGAACAGCGTATACTTTGAACAATTATTACCAAGGCATTTAATGTATTTCAATTTATCTCTATATTTAAAATATTCACCTCAGTACGGGCGAAGCCCAGTGAGGTCGGCAATGAAATTTTTTAACATAAACGAAACGAACAAATGTCCTCATTGAATGTGAAGAAAGACTCCCCATTATATACAGGAAAAGAATTAGACATGTTGACTGCCCGAAGAAATAAGGTATCATTAGGAATGTGCAAAGACGAAGAGCGAGAGATCGACCCTCAATAAGAGTGTTTGAGATGGTGATTTATTTATTTATTAATTTATTAACGCCCTTATGGGCTTTTACAAAATGGTTTTGGTATAAAACATAATAAAAATACGTGTGCAGCTACACAAGTAGCCTGGAATATATATATATATAAATAGAATAGAAAAAAAATAAGCAAAACAAACTATAAAAAATTAAGGTTCAAGACTGAAAAAATTATAAAAATTTATAGTTGAGTATCAAAATCAGTTGTATCTTTGACTCAGAACACCATTAAAAACATCGCTCTTATATTTAAACATAGAATATCGGAATATATCAACAAGACCAAAATCGTTCCCATGCCTGTGAAGTCTTTGTGTGGGTGTATTCCTATAAAAATCAGTAAATTATGAATTTACATGGAAAAGCACCGACGGCCTAGTACTCCACGTAGGAACGTGGTATACAATCAGTTCAGTTAAATTAGGGGCATGCAGTATGCCATTTACTATTTTAAATAAAAATAATAAATTACTTAAAGTTCTTCTACACGACAAGTTAGTTAAATTAAAAGTGCTCATTAGAAAATCATAAATCGATTGTTCAGCAGGTATACACAGTTTGAAGTTAATAAACCTTAAAAATTTACGCTTAACCCTTTCTAATTTTAATTGGTGCACTTTATAAAATGGAGACCAAATAGTTGAGTTGAATTCTAAATTGCTACGAACTACAGCCATGTATCTTTCACCGTTCTTAATACAAAACCAAGACATAATGGAAATAATGAAATATGTGGTTGGTGTACCTGTGGTCTATGATTGGATGGATGTCGGTTTCGGCTTAGGTATCGTATGTTATTATGGCTTTTTAGTGCTTGCTTAAACGGCCAGGTCTGTGAGACGAGATCATGTCACAAAATAATGTGTTTTTAATATCTCTAGTTTAAGATTACTTAAATGTTTTCGCTTTTAAATATTCAGTTCCGAGAGCAACAACGACATTGCGACAACGACGAACAACGAAATCGTTCAACTGCAATAAGATTACACAAATATGGATCCAATATACTCGTATGATCCAATCGGGTAGAGATCAATCAGGAGCATGGCTATCCAACATTCTAACATAATCATTATGCTATAATCAGGCCTAGTCTCAAAATTGCAATATTGAAATGAAGGTGATTGTTACACCAACCCTCAAAAATAGTGTTATATTTGAATGAGAGAGAGGGAGAGAGAGTGAGGGAGTGATGGAGATAAACGTACTATAATCTGTCAAAACTATCTGTCTATTTTTGAGGGTTGGTGTAACAATCACCTTCATTTCAATATTGCAATTTTGAGAATAGGCCTGAATATGCCTACATTAATACTTCACTAATTCTACAACACTCCCACTACATTTTTTTTTATCTCTATTTTTATTTCTGTAGAATCTTTATTAAATAACTAAATAATTAATAATTAATAAATCATAACTAAAAAAATTCATGTGTTCTAGGTTGAATGAGAAAGCCATTCATCTTTAATTAAATGCACATTATGTCATCTAGATATCATTTTTATTTGTTTCGTCAGTTAACGTAAAGTAAAGTAAGTGGAATAATTTTAAGTTAAAGTAAAGTAAGTGGAATAATTTTAATATTTTTAAAATAAGCAAAATTAACTTTGTGGTTATAATTATTTATATTTATTTGTTAACTTTGTTTCATTAACCACTTATTGAGTTTAAATATTATTTATTCGACTGAATTTGTATTAATTAACGATTTGAGTTAGGTACTAAATTTATTTATTAAAAAAAATATATTTTTTTAAAAATAGATTCTGGTAAATAAACAAAAACATGTTTTTGATCAGTATTGACATCCTGAAGAAGAAAATGGTATTTTTCGAAACCGGTAGATGTATTTAAATACAATAAGTGGTATAATGAAATAAAGTTAACAAATAGGAATAATTTTAATTACATCCAGATTTTATTTACGTGTGGTTTGTTTTGGGAAAAGCTCTATTATTGAAATATAGACGCTATTGAGACAGTACCGCGCAGCGGCCAGTATTGCTGCCCGCAGGGCCTAGCAGCAATCAATCGGTGATCAATAGCTGCATTGGCACTATTGGCCGCTTTTCTCTTGTCATTGGGATGACAACTGCCGGCAGTGGTGCTCCGAAGACTGGTTAGATAATTTTTTATTTGTTTTGTTATTTTTCCATTCTCGGGGGCGTGTTTCTTTTCTTCCTCGATTCCCTGACTAAAATAAAATACTGACACTGTTGAAATTGTATAATTCTTTGCAATTTTATTTTATTATGTTTCTTACTTTGGATGTTATTTTCCCCTCTTATTCATGTTTATTATCAATGTAATTGTAAATGTTAACAAATAAAGGTCGGGGACTTTGAGGGTTTTTGAGATGGCAGCTGTTCGGCTCCGTCTTGTCACATGTGCGAAACGAAATGGCACATTAAAATAATGCCAATCAGACGACGGATGAGTAGCACCAGATGAGAGATCCTGAATAAGCGGCGGGTTCACCCTCACAAATGTCGCTGGTATCGATGCCGGCTGGGAACGGTGGTAAATTTGAATCGCCATCCTCACAAAATGATAAACTACGAACGAGAAATAACCGGAGTTTACGTCACAACTAAACAAGGCCCAAAATCGCGAAGAGAAAAGGCAGACAATTTACAAACCAAACGACTATGATGTTAGACATTATAAAGAACGTCGACTGAGAGGGAGAGAGATCAAGTATAAGAATTAATTTATTGGTATACTTTTCATTTAGAAAGAAACATTGTATTAGTGTGAGTAATCACAAATGCAATATGCACATTCTAACAGTGTATTAATGCCTTGTGTCCTTGAAATTATTGATAATATTGGAATATGTCCAAGAACACACATTTATTGAATTTTCACCTACTAAGGCACTGTTGTTCAAATAATGCCAAAAGGTGACCATTTTCAAAAAGGATTTGGTTATTTATAATATTTAGCTTGCTATTAATACAAATTTATCTTAAATATGAATTAAATATGTTAAATAGAAAGATATACATATAAAATCAATTTTATCGAAAAATATTGTCGTTGCGCCACCGGGATTCAAACCTGGATCTTCAAAAATATATGCTATTAGTGGACTTATAGGTGCTCCCATAGGAAGACCCTCTGTTTGATTATACATTATATTATTAAATTGAAAATAATTTTGGTTCATACAAAGGTTTAACAAACAAAGAAACAATAATATATGTTTTAGTTAGTTATGACATCCTGAAGAAGAAAATGGTATTTTTCGAAACCGGTAGATGTATTTAAACTCAATTTGGTGGTTAATAAAACAAAGATAATAAATAAAATAAAAACAACAGTATTTTTGATAAAATTGATTTAATATGTATAAATTTCTAATTAATATATTAAATTCATATTTAAAATATCACAGACCGTCTGTTCTGAATAATTACAACTTCACAATAAGAATGTGTTCTTCTAATAAAGTTATATGGAATTTTTAATGGGCATTAGATGAATCAACTAGATAGATAATTTCTGAATATTTTGAAGGAGATTTGCGGATAGACTGTAACATGTTGTAACGTTGTTACGGGTATTTACTAATATTGTAGACATCAAGAGGTAAAAATATATTGTTTACGGAGATGGTATGGCACATATTTAATATTAATATTTTAATGTGAATTTTTATGAGCGAAAATAAATGTTTGCAGGATTCTTATAAAATTTGCCAACAAGATCAATCGCGGTATTTAAATTGTATGGCACTGAGCCTGCGTCAGAGTCACGGCCGCACAGGGAGCGCCGGGATGATGTATTTTCTAAAATGTCACTTTCGTCAACAGGGTTGTTAATAACAATTTACATTTTACTGGAAAATACCCCAAAATGATATTCCCTTCCCAACTTATCGGGGGAACATCTATTGCGTACGATCACGATGAAATTTTTTTTTTAGTATTTTAGTGAACGATCTATTTAACTAGCCAACTTACCACCACACCGTTTCCCCGCGACGGTAGGCAGAGAGGATAGAGTACCACACTCTACTGTCCTGACACACAGTTTTCGCCTCATCTACATTCATACATTTTTTCTTGTATATCTTTCTAATTAATATATTTAATTCAAATTCCATATAACTTTGTTTAATAATGCAACTTCACAACAAAAAGGTGTTCTCTTTAAATATTCCCTAAATAGTCCCTTTATCCTAAGAAGGTCGGAGGGCAAATGTTTCGATAAAGCGCTTCCGTCTTCCTTTCTTCTGGCATTCGAAAGACGCATTCAAATCACCTTAATTCAGATTTTTATAGAAAAATATTGCCCCTAATTCCCTAATGAAGCCCCTAATTCTTCATCTATAGGGCTTTATACAGAGTGTCTCTGTTATCCTGGTACTTCTCACTCGGTATAATAATATCACTCCAAGACAACTCATTTCGACAACCCGGATTCTTGAACTCACACTCTCCGTTTGAATCTATATTTGGTGACCATATCTTCATAACAGTTAGATATTAAACTGTGCCAACGGTTAGGGGACATTACTATTAATTTGAACGGTTTAGAAGTTATATATTCGAACTACTGTGTCTTTACAAAAAAAGCGCTGTGCCATAAATACTCAACTAATCGTAATGAAATTTGACACACATATGCTGTGATAATATAGTTATCATATCGGTTATCAGATTTATGTTTTTTTTGTGATTGTAAATAAAATACACATTAATAAGATCGATATAAATATTATCTAGTAATAAATTATTGTTTTTTAGGTTTTTTGCTAATTTGGTTGATTTCAAGATTAAATTATAATTGCTCGTTAACCATCAAGGTAAGGTAAGTGGGAGGGATATTGTTCGACGAGCGTGATTTGCTGATTTTCCAGTCGCAATGAGTCACTGGTCGGGAACGCACCGCGCGTTCGTGGTTGAGCAATATTTAAAGTGCGCTGATTCATTGGTTCGTGCGTGTCTCGCTATTTGTACTCACTTTAATATTCGACGAGTAAGTGATGGGCCGAACACGCAACTTATCTGGTGTTGGGTTCAAAAGTTCAAACAAAAAGGGACAATGGTTAAAACTACTCCGGGACCATCAGCGTCAGCAGCGACGCCAGAACATGTGGCTCAAGTTCGACGTGAAATTATGCGCAATCCGCATAAATCGATAAGGAAGATTGCAGCCTGTACTGGAATAAAAAAATCAACAGCGCAAGTTATTTTGAAAAAGTCCATACAAACTGCAAATCGTGCAGTTTCTCAACAAAAATGACTATTTACGTGAAACCTTAGCGAGATAGATGCTGCAACGTTTTGGAACAGCACGAAGGCTAGGAAACATATTGTTTACTAACGAAGAACATTTTCAAATCGATGGCTTACTCCGTGTGACTTTTTTTTGTGGGGAACTTTAAGTAGAGAGCTTATAGCAACAATCCTCGAACAATTCAGGCCCTACAAGAAAATATCCGCCGTGAAGTTGGTGCCATTGAACCAACGCTTTGCTCTCGCGTATTCGAAAATTTAAGAGTCCTATTGGAAGTGTATTGAGAGCAATGAACGTTATTTAGACGATATTGTTTATAAAACGTAAAATTCGCATTGTTAACCTCCATTTTATATAAATAAAATATGAGGATAACATTGTAGTTTTTTTCAAATTTAATATTAAACTTAAAAATTTTCTGCTGAACGCCTTTATATAATTAAGGAGAATACATTCTTATTGTGAAGTTGTAATTATTGAGAACATTTTAAATACTAATTTAATGTATTTATTATAAATATATACATATAAAATCAATTTTGTTCAAAAATATTGTTTTAGTGCTACCGGGATATTTTATTAGTGTAAAACTCTTATCTAAGTAACAGTTTAAAAGAAAGTCAAATCTAGTGTATAACTTGTGATATAAATGAATAATAAAATACCACATTTTCGTTAAAAACGCTCCTTTATCTTTTTTGCTGAAAATCAGAAAAATTCAAATAACTTTATAGAGTAGATGAAATGAGTCGAAAGGTGTGTATTTCAAGAGTTTCAGTTACTTGGAGGGAGTGGCCGATGTTTGAAGGAAATTGAAGGCCCTTTCTTCCTTCAGTTCTCACGCGTGTGGATGTATGTCGCAGTGTATATGAATGTAAAATGTGCGAGTGAGCATATATGCTGTGACTAGAGCAAGGTATTAGTTTGATTTATAATTGAATTGAATTAAAAAAATAATTAATAAAGTTCATAACTGGAAATGCTCGCTGGAGGTGTTTTCGAAAGGACGGGCTATCGCTGACTTCGAGGGCTGGGTCCACCGTGATGTTATTGTCATCTGAATTTGGTCGGTACGCTTCGGCACTAAATGGCTGTAGAGCGCTTGAATAAACGACCAGGTATTATGCGGCGCTTTCAAGTTTTTACAACTTCTAAACCGTTCAATTTCGTTGCAAGTTATGTCCCCTAACCATAGACTCCATTTAGACTACTGTCTCTGGGACACCCTGTATATGTATACTATTTTTTAATATAATGGGAAAGCCTCCGATAACACATGTTCAAATTAATTTTCACTCTTCGATATCACATGGGCTGGGTGTTATGTGGGAGGCGAGGAATTGGGCTGTTGAAGAAAATAATTAATTCGAGCATCAAAAACACATCCAAGTGATGTCAGGCCTAATGAATGAATATACAATTTAATACGTAGGGACCGTGAATATTGTACAGAACAGAGCTTCTATTTAATTTCGAAAATACTAACGAACGCCATATACACCGAGTACGTTAAATTATATGAATGACATCTCTGAAATTTTAACGAGAAAATTCGTAATGCTCACGCGTGTATGCGTAAATGGGTAGAGATTTATCCACAAATAAATGCTGTTTTGTAAGATATTTTTAATCAGTCTTATTACAAATGCTCAATGTTGGGTTTAGAGTCATCGTTAGAGTCAAGGCACATGGAAGCTAACGGTCAAACTATTTATGGCGCCATAAACTGGTGTTGTTCGTGGTCCAAAACTATTCGTGTGTACTATACAGTAGTTGTATTTTGTAATCAATGATTTAGCCCTTTCTTATTGGATCCGGAAATATATGAAGGGTATTATTGAAAATATCACAAATTTATTAAAATAATATTAAATGAACATGTGAAATGATTTGAACTGAACTGATTTGAATGAAACTGAATTGATTAAGATGAGACATATTTAATTTATGATGAACTAATAAATGCAAAATAAATTAATATAATCTTCTATGTAGAATTTTCTGGGTTTGTTGTGTTTTCGACCTCTCGTGGTGTTGCTGGTGTCGGCCCCGTGGACTGTAATGATCAGGGGCGTGCACTGCGTACAAGCAAAATGCTGTGCGTTACTAAAGATTCTGGATAATAAAAAAATATATTTATCTCATGAAAAGACCCTATAAAATTCTAGCCGTTATTACACGGGTTAGCGTAACTCACGGCTGTATTTTTGTCTAGCCGTCAATATTGTGACAAACTGCGACACGTTCGTATTCAACTTCATTGCCATGCGTCTCCGCATTTTGCACAACGCACGCGTCGGTCGCGTCTAACTTGTTTGTTCAATCCTTATGAGAAACGCACTAAACTATATATTTTTTTACTCAACCTATTGAGCGTTTTTAAAGCTACCAAAATGTACCTTTTATTTAAACAATTTGTACATAATTCGAAAGGTATTAACGCATACAGAAAACTCAATGTGAAAACACTGTTACATATTTGCTTCGCTAACAAAACTCTTTTCCACACTGTATTTCAACATACAAGTTATACTTTCAATCATCTGTGAAGTGTGAGATAGCGTAATACATATTCATGTTGATATTTTGATAATTTGAGTTAATAATAGGAGTACCGGAAAGAAATCCATTTTTTTTACGTTCTTTGTTTGAGATCATTTTGAAATCAGATTCTCGTCAAAGTATCGAGGATTTATCTCAAAAACTTGCTGCTCCATGGTCTACAGTACAAGAACACATAATCGGTAAAACTAATTGCGCTGCCTGTAGCGAACTATGAGGAACTGTTGTCAAGAAACAGAATTCACCCATATTTGGATCAAATTGTGACTAGTGACGGAAAGTGAATAGTATATGACAATGTGACGCGAAAAAAACAATGGCTTTCAAAAAACGAAGTACCAGTTCCAACCCCTAAGTCCGGTCTCACCCTACGCAAGATCCTTTTGTGTGTATGGTGGGATATTCGTGGAATTATCCATTATAAACTGTTGAAACAGGCTGATATGATAACTGCAGAGGTTTGCGATAGATTGAATAACAAATTAAAAGTAAGACGTCCAAATTTGGTAAATCAAAACGGAGTGACTCTATTACACGACAAGGCGCGTCCTCACAGTGCAAAGATGATCCGTGAAAAAATACACAATTTAAATTTTGAAGTCTTGAAGCATCATTCATACTTGCCAAACATCGTTCTTACTGATTTTTATCTCTTTAGATCGATGGAAAATTTATATAGGAACAAAAATTTTATTTTAATTCAAAACCACCAAATGGATACAGTACGCGAATCGAAAAATTGCCTGAAAGATGGCAAACAGTTCTAAATAACGATGGAGATTATATTTTATAATGTGTAGAAAAATATAAAAAAGAAAATTTCAATAAAGCCTAATACAGACATACGAGTATATTTTAATTAAAAGTAAAATTCAATCTATTTCTGTTTTTATGAATTAGTTTTTAGTGTAAGTTTTAGTGAAAGTAGAAATATAATTATTCGTCATAGTGAAAAAGTAGATAGAAACCGTCATATTTTTCAACGTCTAATTAATATAACTTGTTTTTTTGCAATTCAGAAATTACCCTTTCGAGGGCATAATGAATCTGCGAATCTTGGTAATTTCATTAAATGCGTGAATTTATTAGCTAAATATGACGGGGTGTTAGAAAATCATTTGAAGAGTGACACTAAATCATTATCAATATTTAGTGAATTTTCTAATAGGATTCAAAATGATTTTATTTCTAACATTAGTTAATTGATTTTGAAAAAAAATACATTAGAAATGGATAAAGCTGATTTTGTTGCTGTATGTAATAGACGAAACGCCAGATGTCAGCGTCAGTGTTTCATTTAAATCGTTTAAACAAATTAAAAGATTTTAATTGTACTATGAAATTAATAGCACAAACTTACGATGGTACTGCTCCTCGTTTCTGTATAGTTACGTAACAGCGTAACCTAAGTTTAAGCCTACTGCACGCCACTGGTAATGATGGACCTTGCAATGGAATTAGAAACTTCGGTCGGAGATATCGAAGACATACACGGTAGCATAGACACAACCTTGAAAACGTACTGCTTTATGTGTCTTTGAATACTTAGTATTGAGAAATTAATTTTAGGCATGATTGTAAATTATCGTCGGTTAATTTTCTTGTTAGCTTATTTTATATTTGATTCATAAATAGGTATAGCCGAAGTTTGTGATAATGGAAAATACTAGTTCTAGTATTGTGTCATTTGTCACAGGCAGACTATTCAATGTATCAAATATGACTGTAGATGAAAATATGACCTGGAGTTGAGAAGTCGCAAATGCCTATGAAATGAGTCACATGCAGCTCGCCGACCCCTGGGTTAGATTATGAAAGTCACTATCTTTAGGCGTAACTTGAAGTCATTTCCTTAGTCCCGTCGTCCGCCATCGGTCACATCTACTCGCGACTTGAACTCTACCCATATTAAATATGCACGTGTGGCGCTACGTGTGCGCGTGTGTATGTGCGATGGAAATTGTCGCCTTCACCGCGGGCCATCCTGCGCGTGACACGTGTCAGTTCCGAAGCTGCCGTGCCCGAGACAGAATACCGCAATCCGGCATACCTCTCTTCCTTAATCCCCGGTACTTCTGCTAATGTATTATATCGCGTTGTGACGTCGCCCGGTGGAAGACGCCCCCGCTGCCACGCACATCGGTCGCAGGGGAACGAACGCTTTATGTCGATGTGGGCTTTTGTGTTTCTCTCGTATTAAAATCTGGGCCGTGCCAGATACGTCAGAATAAAAAATAAACGTTGACTTCATTATTATCATACTTACACACTCGCCTAGATTTTAATGTGTTACTTTTTAGTGTATACTTTACGTAAAATTAAATTCAGTATCTACTTACATACCAGTGTTGCATTTAGTGCGTAAACTTTGAGAGATATTGAGGTACAATGTTAAACTGTTATTAATCGTTAAAGGTATTACAATTGAAATTTGAGGGGGAGGAATAGAATATTAAGACTATACTTATACATATGTATAGAAGTGCATAGGGTTCAACGGTCATCGAAGTGTGACATTATATATACTGACAATATATCCGGGTAACAGATAATCTAATAACACCATTATAATAGATCTTAAAAAACACCATTATAATAGATCTCATTATAATGGTGTTTTTTTGAGGTATAGAACTTTAAAATAGAATAAAACACATAATAATCGCGGTAATGGCCACGGTAATGGCTTTATTGGAAAGATATTTTTATACCATTAGTATTAAAATATAATTTCGCGTAATCTGGAAGTCCAATTTTTGAACAGCTGAGACTGTATATCGGCAATGATGAGACAAATATTGGCTTCCAAGTCGTCTATTGTCTCTGGTTTATCGGCGTAGACTAACGACTTCACATATCCCTACAGAAAATAATTCAAAGGTGTTAAATCACACGATCTTGGAGGTCAATTCACAGGTTCATTACGAATAGCTCGATGCGGCGAATACACAAGAACGCCATGAGTCCAGCGGTGAGTTATCATGGTAGTTTTTAGAACTAATCAATTAAAGTCTCTACTGGTACACAGATGGTGCCAATTGTAAAATAATGTTTCCGTTTATGTTAATCCAATTATTTAATTTATATTTGTTTTTATGAATTTTTAGTAATGTACAGTTTTTTGTTTGTATGCACTGCACGCCCCTGCTAGACGAGTATATTAAAACCAACAAGCACGTCAAGTAACAAACTTTCAGAGTAGAAACATGGATTTCGAAACCCAGTGAGAAAAATAAACTTGACGCTTTTGAAATGGAGTACTGGAGGCGAATGCTTAAAATCTCTTGAATAGCAATGTACTTATGCTTTGGAATAACTAAAGATGTAAGATAGATTGCCAATCTCAGCTATTAGAATTGACTAGATGAAGAATAAGTGTTCCTTACGATAATTTATAATCGGATAAACGTTCCCCCCCAATAACTTCCCACCCCACGCAGAACACCCTAACAAATGTTTTTTTTTTGAGAAATAGCAAAAAATATTACATAGTACTCTTTTTTGTTTGCTGAATGGGTCTGTCTGTATGTATGTGTAACATTTTTTCAAAAATGTGTTATTGTGTTGAACGACCAAATATTTAAAAAAATATTTTAAGAAAATCACCATCCCAGATCTGTATAATAAAGTCAGATAAGAACAATAAAACAAACATTCTAATGAAAGCGAAAAGATAATTTGAATTTGGAATTCATGGCGCAGCAACCCCTAGCTCTTTTCCGGCCAATCAGCGCCGTTCCCTGAAATGATGATCTAATTCGTCGTTTTTTAAATTGACTCAAGAGACATTTTGAAATTGCTTTTCAAGATTACAGAATATAATAATTTATTATTTTATTCTTGTATTATTTTTGGAAACAATTTCTATATCCAGACTTGATAAGTTATAGAAAGACCGCGATGTATTTAAAACAAGATATATTTTTATATATAATATCCTAATGTTTTTCTGTTCGTTAAGGAAAATGATACAATTTTAAACAGAACAATTTAAAAACAAATATCAGATGTCTCATGGAGACAAAGATATTTTTATATTATATTTAAGTGATCATTGTATATAAATTCTCCAATTATCACCCCTCAATCTCCACATTTATCAAATTTTTGAATGTTGTATATATGTTAGTATGTGGGCTCACTTCGAGTACTACTACACCATAGCCATATATGGACCAAATTTAATAATACATTTTTCCCCTTTTTTTTAAATAACATACATGTTATCACTATGAGGATCTGATTTATTTTAAATTTTTAAAGCAGTATTTTTATCTGTAAAATGTTATTTTACATATTATACTAGAATACGCCTGAAAAATCAATATTTTTCAATTTTTTAAATATTTTTTTATTTTGACCAGTAAATTATGTTAGCGATATTTAAATATGCCCAAGAGCACACACTTATTGGATTTTTACCTATAACGACATTGTTATTAAACAAATATCAGATATCTCATATAGACAAAGCTATTTTTTAATTATATTTAATGGAAGATATATAGAAGTATCTAAATATATATAAAGGGGTCACTTAAGCCAGCCGAAGATAGGTCGTAAGCCGGTAATTACCTCATACTTCCATATATTTTCCATTAAATATTGATATTTTATATTTGTTTAATAACACTGCCTTTTTAGGTAAAAATCCAGTAATTGCGTGTTCTTGGACATATTCAAATATTGCTAGAATAATTTTTTGTTGTGAAGGTGTATTTTTCAGAACATAAAATGAATTAACTAGAAAGATATATAGAAAAAATTTAGCTGTTACCGGAGTCATTTTTCAAGATCCCATTTCTCATGCTTGTAGAAACTAGGAGTCTAAATTTACAACCTTTGTAGTGAAATTAAAAATACAATTTTAGTATTACTAGAAAATATTATTTTATTTAAAAAGTTACGTAAACGAATTATTTTAATATACAGAGAAAATTTGATCTATTTGTATAAATAACGCGTTACGGAAAAAAATGTAACATTGTTTCTTAATACAGGATGAATATTATCTTTCAGGACGGTGTTGTAGAGTATTTGGTTTATTACAATCATATATGAAGTATAACATGGACTGCATAAATCCATGCTCTTTTAATCATATTTTTAATAAACTTAGCGTGTTATTTCAATAATTTCTTTTCAAATATTGTCCTGTAGCATCGGAGTTAGTTTATTGGCGTAGACCTTCTTTTTTCAAGTATATCTTCAGAAAATAGTCGGGAGCCGTCAAATCAGGTGATCTAGGAGGCCAGCGATATCACAACTTATTGGATAAATTTCTCGCTAAATTTTAAGCTTTGCTCGAGCTGTGTGTAAAGTGGTACCGTCCTACTGAAACAACGTGTGTTACAAATCCAATCGATCCAATTCGACTACTAAGAAGTTTTCCAACATGTGATGATAGCGATCACCATTAATGGTTACAGAATTGCCATTATTATAAAATATCTTAATAACTTTAAAACGTTGTTAAGGTATTAGATAATAAATTGTAATCAGCTACTCTCTACGACTACTAAATACGAACTGATAAATATTTGCCAAACCAAAATGGTGGTCAAGCAAAATTGGCCTGGAACATAATATTCACCCTGTAGCAGAGATTTTATTTAAGGTTATAATTTCGTTAATAATATTAAATAATTTTGGAATTACGATACCCAATGCCTTATTGCGTAATCTTGGTATCACTATTTTACATTCGATTCATACCAGTGCATCACAGAAGAAGGACATTACTCTCCTAGCCGAGTTTCAACAATTTTGTTAGATTTACGGAAAGCTGGACACAGAGTGGCACCTGTCGGATTAACTCCAAAACCAATACCGCGATGTCAGTCGCGGACGGCAGAGTGCAACGGAGAGACGCTCGCATCACGCAGAAGAGCGCCATCGCCATACTAAGTCGCTCGCTACATCGTTATTAAATTGCAATCACGTATTGTATAATATATTATAGCTCCTATATTGAATAAATTGAGTGTTTCATATTAGTAATTAAAATATTCCTGCCACGTCAGTAAGTATCTAAATTAATTTTATTTCTCACTCCCAGTTGAATCTAATCACGAGTTCAAATTACGGAGTCAGATCACCATTGCATTGTTCTATGTATTTAATTTCATTGAAGCATTATTTTTTTTCTAGTAGAAATAATATTTTTTAAGGAGAACACATTAATAAGTCGTATCAAAGTTTAATAAACTTGAATTGATTTCATTTCTGGCGTCTTCTAGCGAATATTACTCAAAGGTTATTGAGATTTAAAAAATGAAATAACATATGTATTAATTTGAAAGAGCTGCAGCATATAAATTTGTCGTCAACGGCGTGGTGAAATTGGTAATGCATTTCCCTAGATAGAAAAATATGTAGGTTCGAATTTCGGTAGCAACTAAAATATTATTTCGATAAATTGATTTTTTCTATATATCTTTCTAGTTGATACATTTTATTTGTATTGAAATAATAATTAACCTAGTTAAATTTAAAATAAAACTTAAGTGCTAAATGGTGCCAGCCTATTTTTATAATCACAGTATTTTAACATAAATTCAGAAAAAACAGAAGAAAAGCCGAGGAAAATTTCCACGAGTCAGTTGCTGTTGTGAAGCTAATGCAGAAGTTATAGACAAGTAAAATACCTGACAGACTAGGTATTGGTGGAAAGAGCTGTGAAAACAAGGATGTTCAAGTATGCAATTCCAATAATTATGGAGATAAAGTTACTAAGCTATTTGTCTGGCCGCGATCTCATGGGTGCTCTCTGATCTGCTACTGGTGGTGCTGTTCAACTGCTGATGATAAGCGATATGGATCTCGCGCGTCTTTTGGCATTTCAAGTTATGTGGAATACCCACATAAAACCGGAGGTATATACTTAAAAAATAATTTTATTTACGCATTTAAAAAAAAACTCAGGTCTACCAACCGAAGTATGTATAACGTGCAAACAATGAGTTAGTTCATTGGTAAGAAGCAATCTTGATTAATTCTATTTTACCTTACATATCAAGATTGAAATGTATTTCTTCTAGTAATGTGAGTTTATTTTGAGTGAAAATTTATTTATTATCACTATATTTAATAACGCTTTTTTCGAAATAATTTTTGATTTTACTTGTATTATAATTGTTCTCTCGTTCTTCCATACGTGGCTGGGACATGTTTTACGATTACCTGTAGTAAGTCTCAATCAAGTGTGCTTTTCCAACTCACCACTATAACACGAAATCCTGTACAAACTGCAACGACGGTACATGGGTTATACTCGGTGGAGCTATGGAATATGGGAGGTCACAAAAAAATTGGCGATAGACCATAGTCAATGGAGGAATTTTGTGGTGGCTGTAAATGCGAATGGAAGCGAAAATGGCGGAAGAAGAAGAAGAAATGTATTATTTTTATTTTTTGACGTTAATCTAAACAAGTTATTTATAACCCTGATATATATATAGTCCTAGGTACAATCTAAAAATATTTTTAGACAATTAACGTATTACAGAATACACTTTTTTATGGTTGTCAAATTATAAACAATATGAAGAAATAAAAGCTTCGTTATAAATTAATAATTGAGAAATAATTCACAACTATCATAAATATAGTAAAATAACGTTTAAATTTCAATTTCATTAATTAGGATGAAAATTATAAATTAAAATTTTCTTAAAAAGGTTTATTTTTATATCGTTTAAAAACTGTGACTGACGTGTCATCCCTTGAGTGCAGGCTCCAGTGTTGAGAGTCAATATAATAATGAGATCCACGGCCTGGTTCTGTGGCTTTCCGGTGCGGTGGAGGTCCTATATTTCTGTAGTATTACAAAAATTATCTGCGGAATTGAAATCAAATTGATTTTTTTTTCAGTTGATGAGTGGGGGGTGGGGAATAAGGGATGGGAGATGGGGGATGGGTGACGAGAAGAACATTAATAATTCCGTTACCGCTGGGGAATTTTACAGATTTGTGAATTTTATGTAGATATTAATTTGTAAGTCGAAAGACGTAAAAAGCGTGGATTATCGAATTTGTGTATGCTGTAGTGCTCTCCATCAAAGCGAATTTGTCATGAATTGAGTATTTTTATTTAATCTTAAATCGACATATTTAATTAACAATTCGAAATGTGTACTCATTCTTTTAGATCAATACTCCAGAGGCTTTTATTATCTGCAAACACGGTTCATCCCCTAGAACATGTTTTACGGCGAAGTGCTACTGCGAGTATTTATCATTATCCACGTCGGTCCCTCATGTCTTAGAATCGTGATCTCCATGAATTCCCATTTGTTTATAGTGCCTGTTGCCTTTTCCGCTAGGTTGATCCAACTTGGGGGAGGGGGAGGATTTTCCCCTTCCTCTCCGCCCAAAAAATTGAAGGATACGTCTCCTCAGGCATTTGAGAGTGTGTTCTTAATGTTCAGGTCCTGCAGAATGGAGACATTTGTACATTTCGCCGTCCAAGACATGTGTACATGCGTTTCCAGTACTGTAAGAACTGTCACTTTTGTATGTGTGCGTGAGATGAGTGGTGGGGGTCATGGGATATAAGATGTCATCACTGGGGAATGGCGCTCTTATCCCATCGTTCCATCGCATTAGCAATAAGCAATATCTCAGTATATTTTATATTTTTGATGGCGTTACTTCGGGTTGTCAAGGCACCAGTATCTCATGTTCTGTTTACTAACATAGCCATCGATATGAAAATGTGCTACATCAGTAAACAATATGTTTCCAAGCTTTCGTGCTATTCCAAATCGTTTCAGCATCGTTCTCGCTAAGGTTTCACGTAAAGAATAGTTATTTTCGTTCAGAAATTTCCACGATTTGCAGTGTGTATAGGTGAAACTGTAGTTTACTTTTCAAAATAAAGTGCACTGTTGATTTTATTATTCCAGTACAGGCTACAATTTTCTTTATCAATTTACGCGAATTGCGTAAAATTTCACGTCAAACTTGAGCCAAATGTCCCGGAGAAGTTTGGTTAACCACTGTCCTTTTTTGTCTGAACTTTTGAAGTTGCGCGCTCGGCCCATCACTTACTCGTCGAATATTAAAATTAGTACAAAAAGCGCGACGCGTACGAACCAATGAATCACCGCACTTTAAATATTGCTCAACCGCGAACGCGCGGTGCGCACCCGACCAGTGACTCATTGCGACTGACAAATCTGCAAATCACGCGCGTCGAACAATACTCCCCCCACACTGATGGTTTACGAGCAATTGCAATTTAATCTTGAAATTTTTCCGCTGGACACCCTTTTACAATAAACTTGAGTGTACAATAAGAGGAAATAACCCAAGGGAATCTCTGATAGTATTTCCAAAGACACCACACTGGTGCAGACAAATTGGAAAGTCACTACACTGGCACAGCACTATTTACATACAACATATATTCAGTCTGTTTGTTTTTAACTCAATTTTGCATAGTTTCTCTTTAGGACTCTGCGCAAAACATAGGTACCATATCTTAAAAACTAAACTCCAGAGTGTATTAACGTGGCTTATATTGACTCCACTGATAAGTTTCTATTAAAAAATTCTGCATTACCATTTACATTATATCGTGCGGTCTTTTGTGCTATGAGGATCTTTTATATTATTTAAAATAATGTGTTATTTTAAACACGAATTCTACCGTGGGTCGGTTTTTATCGTAGCCGATGTTTCGAACCAAATATCAATGGCATTAAGTGTGAAATTGGCATCGCCATTTGGTTTTTGGGATTCGATCACCCGCTCTCTGAACTAATTATAATTTACGAATCCGCCATTAGAGCCACTCGGTTAGTATCGGTAATACAAAAGGTATTGATTAAATAATATTTATAATAAATACATACTTAACAACATCACACACGACGTGTGACGCTGTCATGTTATAACTCACATTATTTAATGAAGTATTTGACGAAGCGAATATTCTATAATTTAAAAAAAACAGTCTCTTATGCCTGCTTCCATAGTATTAAATAAATATTATAAAATCAAATACATATCTTATATGATACCTTCTGCTGTTGTCATTCTTGAATAATCTTGACATTTTATATGATTCAGGTCCGTTTTAACCCCATTAAAATTACAGACACATGTATAATCAAACATAAGTATTACATAGTAACAAAAAGCAGAATGAATATTTTTATAATATTTAAAAAAATATATAAAAAAAGCTTTTTAAAAAAAAACAACCTCAAACTTGATAAAATGAAAATGTAAAATCCAATATTTCTGACGTGGCGTATTTTTGAGATTTCCATAAAAGTTATCAGCTAGAACAATCTGTGGTTTTTTCCAACAGTGTCTAGCGTAGGTAGGTGAGTACATAGAATATACTTTAAGTTGAGCGTGTTATTCTCGTATATGAAAAAAGTAAATTTTGTTTACCCATCGTGTTTTTTAACGTTTAACTTATGAGGAGTCTTCTCATATATTCTAACATATCTAAGGTAACTCAATATCCACAAACCAAGGAATTCAGGAGGAAATAACTAGAAGAAAAGAAGTATCGAAGATTGAATATAATATTTAAAAGCAACATACCACTGTCTTAGGAAGAGTCTTAGTACGGTATATTCTTCCTATATATATATTATAAATAGAAGAGTATAGATAAAGATGATGATTACGATAACACGATAGTTTGATAGCATATGACTGTGATGATTTTTATTTTAATATTAGAAAATATATTTATTACTTCTCTATGAGAGTAAGACTTGTGTATACAGAAGGGCGTATATACGAGATAATTTATGTTTCAGTTAGTCTGTAATTTTTCTGTTGTAAGATGGGGAGATTGTTAAAAAAATGGATGCCTTGATGGTTGCGGTATATTTTAGTTTTGGAATATCAATTTGATCTCTAAATCTTGTAGATCGAAATTCGCTCCTAAAATTTAATTGATTTTTAATTTAGAAAATTTGAATTATTGAATTTTTTTTCTATATGTCTATTATTTTTTGTACTTTGAAATCTGTAAAAAGTTGTATACTTGGATAGTTTTTTTTTTAGAATAATTTTATTATCATTTTTTGAGTGATTTCTAATTGTGACATTAAAGTTTTATATGCTCCTCCCTATCCAATAACACTGTATTGCAAATGTGACTGTACAAACGCGTAATATATTATTTTCAGATTTGTAAGTGATTATATGTTTCTGAGTCTTAAAAAAAATATGTTGGCAGTTTTCCTTATTTTGTTTGTACGATTAGTATTAGATTAGTGTTCTTTCAATTTAGTTTGTTTCTATTATGATTCTTAGGTACTTAATATAGTCTTTTTCTAGAATTGATGGACATTGGTCACAAGAGTTTTCGTGAGTACAGGCATTGGTGTGAATTGTAATATTAATTTCAGTGTTACCTTTCTGTTGAATAGAATGATGACAGGTGATTAGTTATTCGTAATTTTTCGAGAAATCGCCTAAAGTCTTCAATACTTATACATCTTAGTTACCGATTATCGTTACAATGGAATAAAATCATACTCACAATAACGGTTTAAATAACGGTTTACCATCACTAATCTGCGTATATCGTGGATGTTAAGATCAGTTCAAAAAAGTAAGCTCAATGCCAAAGAAAGACTGTCTACCTTATCCAGAAGGTGAATTTTGAAGTGCTTTGGATATTTACAAGAGATTATAGTTCGAGAGTAACTGGTGACCGAGAGCATTGAAGCCAAGAAAGCGAGATGACGATTCGCTATAAGATGGTTCCATCAAATTAAATAAATGACAGAATCATCTTTGCAGCCATGCAAGCAGCAGAAGACCGGGAATGATAGAGAAAGATTGTCAAGGCAGTAGCGTGAATGAGATGCCTTCCAGAATTACCACACCTGGCTCTGGGGATTATACTATCTGCACTACGCAGGATTTCATAATCATTCATGTCGGTCCTTCATGATCAAGGTTTATGATCTCCATGAAGTCCCACCTTTTCGACATCTTGGTGGGGCATCTTTGTCTACCACGACAGGTTTCGTCAAAGTATCTTCCTTTCTTGCAAAATACCCAAAAATTAAAGGATTCGTAGCAGGTTAAGAGTCTGTTCTTGACAATATTTGAGTATGTCCAAGAACACACAACTACTGGATTTTTGCCTCCAAATGCATTGTTATTAAACAAATTATAGATATAAAGTTATTTATATTATATTATAGGGTTTATAACCAGATTTCGGCTGGCTTAAGTGATCACTTTAAACAATGTAACGTTCACCATTCCACCTAATCAACCTCCAGGCTGTCGCCATCTATGGTCTAAAAATTTGATATTAATTTCTCTGAAACAACATATATTAATGAGAATCTTATTTAGAAAATAGAAAAGCTATATTCTTAATCTGTATATATGACGAATGGTTAACACATTATACTAGAAACTTCACAAAAAAATATGATAAGAAACATAATGATGGTGTGGTTGTATATATCAAAAACAGCCTAAATTGCGATATTACCGAAATTAAGAGCAAACGCTCTTAAAATTGATATAGACGAAGATTTCATAATCATTGCAATATAAAGATCACCATCAGCAGAAAATGATGCATTAACACAAATGAAGACGAAAAACATGAACATCGATATTTCAGAAAATGACCAAAGGTATAACAAAAAACTGCAACAATGCTACATCACGCATAGATCACATGATGAGTAAAACAAAGAGTATATATAAAAAACTGTAAAATATTAATCAACCATAACCAATCACAACACAATAATCCTACAGATTTATAATGAACAAACCGGATAAAAAATAATTAATTTTTAAAACACCGTGAACTGAAGAACTAAAACAGCTAAGATTTCTTCAAGACACCGATGAAGCACGGAATACTTTTATGTAAAACTTACAACAACAAATACAAAACTTCACAGACATAAGAATTGCAATCACAAAAAACAACGCATTAACCATGGATAACCCAGGAACTTATAACCTCCATTAAAAAGAAAGAAACTCCATAAGCAAGCAAAAAATAATCCAGAGAATTTTCAATTACAAACACACTGTAAAAACTATGGAAACCAATGTGCTACCAAAAACAAAAGAATTATATTAAATAAAATAACAATAACTTTGTATTAAACCACGAAATATATTATACGTCAACCGGTTTCACTTGTCTCAAGATTCATCGGGACGTATTTAAAACTGATCATACATACAAAAAGAGTGCACTTATATATACATAAAGAGGGAGATAGAATATAAAATTACATGTAAAAGAGAGAGACAGAATACATATATATATATGCTATGAACATATATTATAGTTATATAGTTCAAAGCCGCAATAAAATTGTGGCTAAAAAACTCAGACCGAATGTATGTTCATAGCATGGTCACCCCTTCAATATGAATACGTACAGAATCAAGACTTCAGACCCAACACCGGTGAGTGAGCAGCCTATGCATGTATGTGTGTGTTAAATTAAATTGTACTCTATTATTTCTCAATATCAAATATTGCATCATATTTTGTTACTTACACTTTTTAGTTTTTCATTATTTTTTTCTTTTTACTTATTCTAAAGTTATGGTTGATAAACTAATTATGTATAATGTGATTGTTGATTAAAAATATAAAATGTTTGCCTCGGCACGAGCGAAGCCCAGTGAGGTAGATATTAAAATACGAAATGTGAATATGTGATAAATAAATAAATAAAAAAATAGATACTTTTATACATAAATAAAAATAACTTGAGGGCTTGAAGTCAAGAGATTTTGAAGACTAAGAAAGACACAGACAAAAACAACTC
This sequence comes from Eubasilissa splendida, assembly GCA_031772225.1. NCBI lineage: Eukaryota > Metazoa > Arthropoda > Insecta > Trichoptera > Phryganeidae > Eubasilissa > Eubasilissa splendida. The sequence continues at coordinate 5,236,927 of CM062862.1, forward strand.
TTGTTTATCTTATCACCCTTGATATAAAAACTAATGTACTGACACTTTAAGCCTCACCATGTTCCAAGGTTATTATGAATTTCTCTCAGAGAAAAATGAGATAATTTTTCCATTAACCTTATAACCATATTTGGCGTGGGGGTCGCGACATAGGGTAGAGATAGGTTTGAAGGGTTTTGTCTTTAAATATGTATATTTATTAAGAATTTTTAAACATTTTAAATCAGTATTTAAATTAATATTGATCAAAAAAAGGTACATAATAAATCTATGTATCGAAAAAATATTTAGTTACTACCGGGATTCGAACCTGGACCTGTTCTTTTTCGGCGAAGCCCATTCTTCGATTTTGAATACATTATTGACAAATTTTGAACTTATATTTTGAAATTGAAATCGCTTCCCCGAATAGGAAGAAGTACAGGTTCGAATCCCGGTACCAACAAGATATTTTTTCGATAGATAGTTTTTTTTATGTATATCTTACTAATTGTTCATTTAATTTGTATGAATATACCACAGAACTATGTTCTGAAAATGCAACTTAACAGCAAAAAATGTGTTTTCCTTGATAATTATTTAAACTGATCAAAATCTAGGAACTGTCATTTATAAACGGCAGAACTGAATTAAAAATTATGTTTAATCCCGTCTCTGCGAGGTCAAAAGGTGTTAATTGTTATGTTAACTCGTTCATGGAGTTTTCTACGTTAAAAGTCGAGATGCTGTTTTGTTGATTTTCATGTGAAGATAATCCAAAACAGCTGTTATATGAGTATTTTTCATCCAGTTTTATCCCCATGTCTTGATATTATTCGCCCATCTGTTCACGTTACGTGTCCCGCCTACTGCAGCCTCTGCTGTCACCTTCATCAAGATATCTGAGGCGGTGTCTCATCCATTCTCTGTTTAGGTTATCACGCATTGGGACGTAAATTTTCGAAGACCTGCAATCTATTTTCTTGCGCTAAAGTGAGAGACCAACCATCATACCCATATAGAGAGAACGGTTGTATTCATTCCATGTGAGTATTAAATGCGAGTGTTCCATTAATGCCAAATGATCTGGCATATGATCTCCGAGGTTTGTGAAAGAGTTAGGGTCTGGTTTCAGGTAGAACCTACATGTACTGAAGTAAACTAGGTATATTCTGATGAGGGTTGAATTAACGGATGATCAACTGTATTGAAACTCTTTACATAGCAATATATAACTTCCATTTAAAAGTTAATGTTCATAACCGTATAAATATCATTTAAATATGATGAAAAGGAACTCATTAGTAATTAAAGTAATTATTATTGTATAATATATTGTAGGGACATTTACACACGTAAACAAAATTCCGCACACTTAACATAGATTAAATACTAATTTATTGTATAAATTATAAATACATACATATAAAATCAATTTTGTCGAAAAATATTTTTTTTTCGCTACCGGGATTATTATTAAGAACACATTCTTATTGTGAATCCCGGTAGCGCAAAAACAATATTTTTCGACAAAATTGATTTTATATGTATATATTTATAATTAATACATTAAATTAGTATTTAAAACATCACAAACCTATGTTCTTAATAGTTACAACTTCACAATAAGAATGTGTTCTCCTTAATAACATAGATTAATTTATTTTTAGCGGATACTCCAATAAATTTTGTTACAAAAATTGCGTTAGAAAATTTCGTAATATTTTGGTATATTATCACTTTTAAAGATTTCAGAGATACAGTACAACAAACGCAAACAAATATCAAATTTTTAAAATAGAGATGCGTACACGGAATACATGTCACATCAATATTATTACTATTTTCTAACTAATGAAAATAAGACTGACTTGGTAAGCGGGTCTCCCGAAACGAGGCGCGACCCCGATCACTAGATCACTAGGCCAGTATCTTAACCACTAGAACAATAAGCTACTCCTAATTTTAAATACTTTAATTCATTCCAGTGTTTATATGCTTGGCCATATATAAGTTTTACAAATTTACCTACCCGCTTTCTAGAATCTGATTTTATGTTTTACTTAGTCGCAGCCGGTTACACGAGACGTGTCGATATTACCGTATTTATACAAGGTGTGTTGGGGTTTTTGCATCTACATCTCCTATTTACATTAGAAATTGGATTTCAGTGTCGCAATCTATTAAGAAATGTTATAAATCAATATGTGAAGACAGTTCAGAGATGTTGTAAATCCGATACCATTTCAAATTATGACAGTTGTTTGATATCAACTTGCGAGTCGTGTATGCCTTTTCAATCTTTCCTATATCTAGATAATATTTTGAGCCAGGACGCTGCTACAGATACATTTACCACATAAATTTTACGCCGTGGAGGAAGTCAATTTACTTTGTGGTTCGTATATATTATTAGGAGAACACATTCTTATTGTGAAGTTGTAATTATTCAGAACAGACGGTCTGTGATATTTTAAATATGAATTAAATATATTAATTAGAAAGATGTGTGGTGTATAAAATCAATTTTATCGAAAAATATTGTTGATGAGAATGTATTCTCCTAATAATAAAGTTGTAACCAATGTGTCCAAAATTTAATAAAAATGAATTGATAATTCTGGCGTCTGCTATCAGTTTACTCAAAGGTATTTGAGATTCTGTAAAAATAAGGTAGATGACTCTTTCAAATAATGGAACAATTAAATGTATTAATATCAAAAAGGTAACATATATGTTCGAAAATTGTCGCTGTAGCATAGTTGAATAGTGCACCTTCCCCGGTTTAGTAAAGAGATCCAGGTTCGAATCCCGGTGGCGCAACAACAATATTTTTCGATAAGATTAATTTTATATGTATATCTTTCTAATTAATATATTTAAATCATATTTAGTATATATTTTTGTATGAAAACTTTCTCAACTAGGGATGCAATCATTTAAAAATAATAATTAGTCATTTTCAAAAAAAAAACACTGTGATATGTTGCACATCACCCGTCTAAGCAATTTTACTAGATTTTTTTTGAACTCGGCACGTTTTACGCCTCATTAAGGACTAACATAACTAATTAAGCAGATCAGAAATGACATTTTCATTATTTTAACAATTTGTCAGAAATAATACAACTAGATGCTATTACCCCAAATTTGGGTTTGGTGCATCTATTCGTCCAATTTACATAAAATGCTATTGTTCCATGTTCGTAATAAATTATAATTTTTTATAGGTGTACACATATACTTTCATATTTATTCATTCATTCATATTAGTATATTGTCACTAGTATTTTGTTTATTCATACCCCCTTAGCCTATTCTCCCCAGTACATATTGCTCCTTTGGCTCGACTGGTTGTCCTTTTGAAAGTCGAGAAGAGAAAGTGTTCACATGTGATTGTTCGTGTTGGATCACTACTTCGCGCACACCGCTGCGATTTTTATTTTATTGTGAATGGTGACACTCATCAGAGTTGTGTCATAATCTACATTGGATGAACTTCCGGAAGAGCATCGTGACGGCGTTATCAACTTGTGAGCTGTTCTTTGGTTCCGTGAGTCCATCCTGGTCCGCGCTACCCCCACCCATCATTCTAAAGTCTTATCCTTCATTTCCCGATTCCCTATTTCCTATCTAACCCATCATTCCGATTCCATCATCCACCACTGTTGTTGACCGGCGACTTGCGTCGGTCACAGCTATAAATATCCGCTACCCTAAAAGGTTACATTCCTCTTCATAAAAATTTAAATTAAGAAATGGTTATTACTAGGGGAACACATTCTTATTGTGAAGTTGTAATTATTCAGAACAGACGGTCTGTGATATTTTAAATATGAATCGAATATATTAATTAGAAAGATATACATATAAAATTAATTTTATCGAAAAATATTGTTGTTGCGCCATCAGGATTCGAACCTGGATCTCTTTTCTAACCGGAGAAGGTGCATTATCCAACTATGCTACAATTTTCGAACCTATATGTTACCTTTTTTATATGTATATCTTTCTAATTACACATTTAAAATGGTTATTGATCTTTCTATCAAAGTTTCAAATTCATGGCATAATCTTATGAAGTTTGAGAATAGTACAACGTGTATGTCGATGATTTATATGTCATTACTCCGATTCAGCTTAATAATAAAAGTCTACACCCTCCGCGAACGTTTTACGGGTAATATAAAAATAAACTACGCAATTCTAGAACTCCCAATACGCACACTCTGTCGCTAAATAAATAAGCATCACTAGGATTAGCAGCTTCACACGCGACTTCCATCAGCGAGATAAGATAGAACGGCGTAACAGACTAATTGAATAGTGCCGCCGGTGCGTGTGTATGTGTGCGCTATCTAAAGATGACATCCACTTTGCGCCAGACGATATTGGCCCGACTAAACTGCCAATGACGGAAGCTGTAAAACCATACACGACCGTTTCCCCTCCCCCCGCCCTTCCGCCGCTCCGCACCACGGTCGAAAGGGGATGTAAGATCACACGACAGCGGCAGACAGTGGCGGCGCACGAGGATATTACGGTTCAGTGTACTGAAATGTTATTAATAAAATAATAACCCTCAGTTTCTTGCGGACCCGACTGCGGGGATGCGAAGGTTGTTTTCTCCCCGCAATTCGGGGTTGATAATAAATTTCCAATATTAGAATTTTCATGAATGAAATTTTCGGCGGAATGTCCATCAACTGCCACTTTTTATGGAGTAACTATTCTTGCCCCGCGAAGATGACACGACAATGGATTAATTTCCTTTTCAATTTAGACAGGCGACTAAATGTGTTTTGAAATAAAATAAATGATAAAATAATGTGGAATTGCAATTTTAGAACATAGTTTCATGACAATTATAACAAATTAAATATATTAATTAGAAAGATATACATATAAAATCAATTTCATCGAAAAATATTTTTGTTGCGCCACCGGGATTCGAACCTGGATCTCTTTCCTAACCGGGGAAGGTGCATTATCTAACTATACTACAGCGACAATATTTTTAGTGACAATTTTCGAACCTATATGTTACCTTTTTGATATTAATACATTTAATCATTCCATTATTTGAAAGAGCCATCTACCTTATTTTTACAAAATCTCAAATACTTTTGAGTAAACTGATAGCAGACGCCAGAATTAACAATTCATTTTTATTAAATTTTGGACACATTGATACAACTTTATTATTAGGAGAACACATTCTTATTGTGAAGTTGTAATTATTCAGAACTGTTCTGAATAATTACAACTTCACAATAAAAATGTGTTTTTCTAATATAACAATTGAAACCTACATCTATCAATTTATATCAGTCATATATTCCGTATTAAATTTATGTAATTAGTGTAATTGGTAACTCATTCTCCCAGCTAGAGAAGGTTCCAGGTTTGAGTCCTTATATATAAATGATTGTTAAAGTATATTTATTTTTCTTTTCCCAATATTTTCATTAGTACCACTTGCACAATCAAATAGCTCCGCGACTATTTTTTAAAATATGACTCGATTGGAACGAAAATTTTAACGCTGACAATATAATATGCATTATTGTAAAAACTACATTTTGTTTGCACATAGATTTAATTTTCGAAGAGTTAATACTTTCCCTATTGCATAAATGTGTCATAAACTATCAGATATATGTTTCCACAAAAAATATGTGTAGAATGCCCCTCGTCCCGCAACTAATTTTCCAAACCCCTTTCATATATGTACACTTTATTTCGTGTCTATTCATTTACATGTCTGTGGGAGTCAAGTATAAAATTATACTCTCAACTCTCTTATAATCAATCTAAATTTATTAATTAGAAAATATGAGATATTTGACATCTGTCAAAGTTGTGTGTATGGCCGCTTAGTGACAGATGTAAGAAGGTTAACCAGTGCTTAGCGAGTCGAGGGGGCCAGGTAGCCGGGAGGCGTTTAAAGACGCTGGATGCGCAGTTGCGCTCTCATCCAATACTCTTCGGTTCTCAGATTGTGTATATTATATTGTTGTATGGTTGTAAAAGTTGTAATAAATTGTTAAATATTTGAATATCATTTCTACTACCGACATATCACCGAACCTTTAGGGAATCTGTAAGATTATTGCCGTGACACAGCCGGTATACAAGACAATACAGTGACGTGGCAATACGTAAAATCGCCCCAAAGGTTTTTTTTGGGACGCACACATTTAACAATTTTTAATAATTTAATCCTAATTGCATATTCAAGTTGTCGAAAAAAAGAATGCTTTAAAATATTATACATATGTGTTCTGATCCTTTTTATTTGTAAATCCCTTTATTTTCGTTGACAAGGGTATTTCACATTAAATTAAAAGTATTTCGTACGTTCATTAATTGTTGCTTAATTATGCATGTCTGCCATATAATTAAGGTGTTTTGTTATGTTGGTACAGTGACCTTTTAAAAAAATCATCTTGTTTTAATTCGATGATGACACAAATTGGTGGAAAATGGATCTTGTGGTGCACTGTATCAATTCTAGTTATTGTCTGTTTGATGGAACCCGATTTGGATTAAGAAGTGTAGGAATCTTACCCTCAATCTAATGAGTTGGACGCCACCTTGCACTTTCCTCAACTCGCACTCAAGGAAAAAAGTCTCGCTGCACTTTGGAGGCAGTCAGAGGCTGACGAAGTCGGTTTCCCCGTTCGGATAACCCGGATAATACGGCACTAATATATCTCGGCGGAATCACGCGCGTGTTGACACGTTGAGACTCGAAATTGTACTCTAGCCGTCCGCCGAATGCGACCAGGTGAAAGGTCAGCCAGATGGGGGTGGGGTATATATCATGACGGAAGTATTGAAACAAAGGACATCACTGATAACATTCGACTTGCGTCAACATAACTTTACTCGAAAATATTGGCGTTGTTAGAAGAACCAATAGTGAAATAGACCACATAATTAACAGGGAAATACTAATATAATGATTGTTGGACGGCAACTTAACTACAAATCCGACATAATCCTAATAGGTAACTGCGAGGTTGCGGACAACTAAACATTCTTTGGTTCTTCAATATCAATGAAGGGAAAGATTGCTGGAACTCGGGGCCCCAGATGAAAGAGAACATCATGAGAAATGAAGGGATTCACTGCTATTACAGACCATTTTATAAACAAAATATCCTAAATCGGTCCTACTCATTCAATGAGGGAAAAATCCTTGCTTCGGGTTTTTTGCAACTCTGTTAGTCTGTCTGTTTAAGTGTCATTTTGTGTTTCGTCCACTGTCCCTCTTTTGGGAGTGTTTTTGATGAATTGAACCTTGAACAACTGCAACTTAATTTTCAATTTGCATGTAATACTATGTTTATTAATGGATTTATGTAATATTATCATTTTATGAATAAAGACAGCACTTAAAGAATGCTGGAGGATTAAAAAAATGAATTGCTAATAACCATCTTGAATTTCTTCTCCTTTTTCGTTTTGTAATTGTTGAAATGAAATTGAATTAAAGTCGCGTATTTTTTATTAGCTTTGATGAGTGGGGCCGACAAGGAAGCCCTAGCTTCTAAACCGGTCCCTCCAGCTGTTCGTTATTTATAATTAATGAGGGGCAAACCCACCGCTTACCCAGGACCATTTATAAGCAAAAGCTCCTATATAGTCCTGCTATTTCGCTGCCAGGACGGCATTTATTTAACGCTACTATGAGAACTGGGTAATAATAAGCTGTCAACTCAAAATTGCTCTCATTTACTTCAACAGCTTCAACTTTATTAACGTACAAACAATAACGTATAAAAAAAATCAATACAACATATATGAAAAATAAAGAAGAAATACTCATTCACCACCAGGTTGCATTTATTTTATTCCAAACATCCCTCACTACACTTATGATTCCACATTCAAATCTTTATTGTGTAAAGTAAACAATGCACAAAATAATAAAATTAATACAATATTAAACAAGGTACAGTAAAAATACATAATACAGGCGCCGGGGGACAGAGGGGTAAGTGAGGGAGTACACAAAACACTCCCTCACGGGAAACAAGACGAGCAAAAATAAAGAGATGATATTATCCAGGAAACAGCACATTAGGAGATCCTACTGGTAAGCCAATCGGACACCCGCCACAGCAGATCAACTCAGGATTTCCCACCTAGAGACCTACACTCTCACAAAGCTCCTGAACAGTTCCAGAACATCATTGCTGAAGGACTAGAGACGATGGTTTGGTCAGTCTACTATAGAGCTTTTCCGGGCTGGAGTGAATAAGTAATAAAAGCTAACATCTGTTGAAAGAATATGGCACAAGAAGGAGGATGTGGAGCTTAAATTAAAAATAAGGATGCCATGACCTGGCTAGCGATGAACAAACAAAAAAAAATATATGTAAGTATAGGGTAATTACAGAGCTTACGACTAGTCTTCGGCTGGCTTAAATGATCACTTTATTCTCCACCCCTCAACCTCCACATTTATCAAATTTTTGAAAGTTGTATATATGTTAGTATGTGGACTCGCTTCGTAAGCCCCGTAATTACCCTATACTTCCATATATTTTCCATTAAATATAATAAAAATAGCTTTATCTCTATGAGATATCTGATATTTGTTTAATAACAGTGCCTTTGTAGGTAAAAATCCAGTACTAGTGTGTTCTTGGGCATATTCAAATATTGCTAAAAGAAATATATCTAGACATTAACATCACCAGGTCACTAGAACACTAGACTTCCCAATATTTATGTTTATTCAAATCTTTAGGTCTAAAATACAAACACTGAGACAAGAGCTCAGGAAGATAGACACATTTGATATGCGGTGCTGGCGGTGTATGTTGAGCAACGTCTGTCTTTCACAGTACAGATGCGCATACTGAAATACTTCGCATATGTCACAAGACGTAGGGATGCAGTGGATGGACTGGTGGTACAAGACAGAGTCGCATAGTTTCAAAAGATAATGAAATAATTATTACACCATTAATTTAATTTAAAAAGACTATCCAGAGTGATGAATTGTAAGGACGACATAATTAATAAATACCAACTTAGATATTTTCATCATATTGATATTTCCACATTTTTATAATCATTTTATCCGACTGTAAAATAATTTCTACAGAGAGCGTTAAAAAATGAAATAATAATTAAACGAGACAAACAATATTTTGATATGAGGGGGAAATACTTTCAGCACATGAAGACCAACAATACATTGATGATTTATTTGAATTGTATGAAGAAGTCTGAAGGAAAAACTTGACAATCGCCTTCGGATAGTCAAGTAAAAATATTCGTTATGTCTATAAAAATAATAATTTATTTTGTTTTCCCAATTTAAAGAATAAATAAATAAAAATTTAATATTACACAACAACAGCGTAAGCGACGTGAATTTTTTTTAACGATATCGTAAAACTTTTTAAAATACAAAATTATATAATTTTCAAATACTAACTACATGTATTAATTAGAAAAATATACATATAAAATCAATTTTAAAGAAAAATATTATTGTTGTGCTACCAAAATTTGAACCTGGATCTCTTTCCAAACCGGGGAAGGTGCATTATCCAATTATGCTACAGCAACAGTACTCTTGACGACAAATTTTTGAACCTACACCTTACACTTTTTAAATTAATATATATATCTATCGTTTCATTATTTATTCTACATTGTTTTAACGGAATCTCAAATACCTTTGAGTAAACCGATAGCAAACGCCAGAATTAACAATTCATTTTTATTAAATTTTGGACACATTGATACAACTTATATATTATTAAGGAGAACACATTTTTTTGTGAAGTTGTAATTATTCAGAACATTGGTCTGTGATTTTCAAAATTCTAATTAAATATATTAATCCACCTTCCCCGGTTTGGAAACAGATCCAGGTTTGAATGCCGGTAGAGCAACAATAATATTGATTTTATATGTATATCTTTGTAATTAATATATTGAATTAGTATTTAATATATCACAAACCTATGTTCTGAATAATTACAAATTCTCAATAAGAATGTGTTCTCCTTAATGTTATAATTTTAAATATGAATTAAATATATTAATTAGAAAGATATACATATAAAATCAATTTTATCGATAAATATTGTTGTTGTGCCACCGGGATTCCAACCTCGATCTTTTTCCTAATCGGGGAAGGTGCATTATCTAATTAAATTAATTGATATATTTAATTAATATTTAAAATATCACAGACCTATGTTCTGAATAATTACTACTTCACAATAAGAATGTGTTCTGATATAATTTTCATTTCTAATCCGTGTGACGGTGGCTTTAAAGACCGATTGAATAATTTAATTTAATAAAATATACGATAAACAGAATATTAACAAGGTTAATATAGATTAATTTGTAAAGCCTTCTACCGGCAATTGAATGTTTCGGATTAAAATCTCAGTAGCAGCAATATTTTTGTCGATATATACATTTATGTTTTGAATTTTTATGAAAATAATCAAGAATTGTATTTCAATAATTATTAGAAATACCATACAGCTATAAAACGTATAATTCTTACGGTAACCTTAACCGGCAACCTGATGGTGTAAAATAATATAGCGGACGCCTGCCGCCATCTATTAAAAAAAATACTAATAAATTTATTATAAATTTAAAGTTCAACAATTGATAAAATTGCATCATCTGTGGTTCCTCTATCTCTTTCTTACGGCAAATATCACAAGCCAATATTAGGTCTTTGTGATATTACAATAAAAATCTCGGCGTCACGGATAGACGGAATTGTTTCCGCGGTACTTCGAAAAATTGCTATTTAAAAAGGCCACGCAATGGTTACCTGACGTTAATATTTATTTGACCGCAGGTATTTCTTTTAATGAGACAGATTAACAACAGATGATTATTGATAGTTCTACATTAAAGTATAATGTGAAAATATAAATGCTTCGATTGACAATTTTAGTAATAAATAAAAAATATTAAATAAATCATTAAGACAGTTAAGAGAAAAAAATGTTATATATCTTTTAGTTTATGTAAAGAAAAAAGAAAAAAAATTAAGAAAGAATTAACAATATATTTTAAATCTATCGTATCTATAGTGTTTCGGCGTTTGCAAGCGAATATTGCATACTCGGATATACGGTAAGCATGTATTACACGTTCGAACTAATATAAAACATGTACAATAAAACTTCGCTTTTGCAAAGGGTCTGTATCATTAAGAACATAGGCTAAAAAATATAGAATAGGTTAGGACTAAAATTTTTTTTTTTTTTTTTTAATTTTTACAATTTTTTTATAATATGACTATAAGTATTGTGCATTATCAAAATTACATGCTTTTTATTCACCTAGGCTAGCTATTGTACTTGGAAAGGGAGTTACACTGTAATAATTTTATATAGAGAGTTATACATATGTAGTCTATAATTATTTATTGTCTATTTTTGTGCTTCTGAAGTGTTCTACAATATTATTTATTTTCTAATTATGTGCTTCTGAAGTGTTCATTTAATTTATTTCTAAGCTCTTTTATATCTTTTATTTCTTTAATTTGTGTAGGGAGGCTATTGAATTTTTTTATCCCTAAGTATATAAAATTTTGCTGATAGTGTTTGGTGTTACATTTAGAGATTTTAAAGTTATATTTAAATCTAAATAATGTGCTTGTTTCAAATTTTACAGTGTTATTTTCTTTAAGTAATTGATAAAATGAGATTTTTTTGTAAATGTTTTCTATTTTGGGACCTGGGAATTTTGCAAAAAGTGTTTGTGTTGAAACAGTTGATTTTTTTAAAATATTACTTTGATGATTGTAATCTGTATTATTTTTACCGAGTTTATATTATATGATCTTTGAACTTTTTAATGCAAGTCACGCGAATGTATTTAAAATTGGTATTTTTACGAGAAATTATGATAAATATTATTATGATTTAAAAACGATACTGAATATCATTTTGAATGATTGGTTAAATTTTTTAATAAAAATGTTATTTATATATAATGCCTTTATTTACATCTCCACGAGTCATCCCTTCGGCGGTAAGGTTGTAAGGTTGTAAGGTTGTGAGATAGTAAAGTACGGAGCATTTCACTTAGTGATGTCTTGAAAGTAGCCATCGTTAAACTATTCTGTTAATGTCTCCGTAGAGAAGGCGTAAACGCTGTAATTAAGAAAATTTAAATCAAAATACAGCGAAATTAAAATGTTAGTTAATTTTAGATTGCTTTATTAAAAATAAAGTCAATTAATGTTATTAAATTAGACCAAAGTTTATGACATTAAAAATGCAATGAAAAAAGCTTTATACAAAATAATTGAGCTGCCATCGGAGTTTGAATCTGGTACTTATCTATTGCACAGTCCAACTGAGTATTATTAATTTAAAATAAGGGCATTAAGTCTAACAATTTAACTCAAAAACTTGTATTTATGAATATAATGAGGGGCAGCTATACAATTTAAAAAACATTTTTAGTGTGATGTTGTAATTACAATTGTCTGTGATATTTTTAAAATACTAATTAAATGTATTAATTATAAAGATATACATATAAAATCAATTGTATCGAAAAATATTGTCTGCTGTAGCATAGTTGAGTAATGCACCTACATCGGATTGGAATGAGGTCCTGATTCGAATCCCGGTAGCGCAACAACAATATTTTTCGATAAAATTGATTTTATATGTATATCTTTCTAATTAATATATTTAATTAGTATATACAATTTTATTTAAATGAGGCGAAAAGGGACATTTAGCTACGATCCTTAATTGAATACGCAAAGCTGAGTTGATTAATTTAAATGAGTGGAACTTCAAAAGAGTAATGCTCTTTCATATCCAGTCGAGTGAAAACGTGCCAGATATTAAATTTTATTCGAAATGTGCGTGCATATACGCTTGTGTTATTGAAAGTGCGGCCGATGTACAGATGGAATTGAAGAGGCGGCGATTCATATCTACCACCATCGTCGCCGACCCCAGCTGACCGACGACACGGGCGACATCTACACGTAGGGACCAAGCTTACGCTGAGTGAAGGCACTCTAAGTCTGGCCCTATCGCTCGCCCCGATGATAATTCCGTTCCGCCACCGATGCCGATGAGTCTAAAGCCGAGCGCTCGCTCTGCTCACACTTCATACTCCACGCTCTTCTAACTTTTGTATTCTTCCTTTACTGAATAAATGTCAATATACAAAATCCGCAATTCATTCCACAACCAACCTGCTAAAGAATTATTATTTTAATGCTAAATATACGAATAAAAAACAAAGATAATTGTAGAACTATAAACAGTTTATATGTAAAGCGCCCTTGAGGTGAAAGTTTTTACGAAAATGGCGCTATACAAATTATCCATTATTATTATTATTATTATTATTACCAAAGTAAATTTTACCTGGATATAAAATGCTATTATTTTAATGGAAAATTATCATGAATTAGGTAGTTATTATAATGAAATAATGAAATTTTATGAGAGATTTTCTAACATCTTAATTTATAATTTTGTTTTGTGAGATCTTTAAATATACAATAGTTTTAAATAAATACTTCACATTTTATAGAGATGTGAATAATAACCATTTAGGAAACCTTTAATACCTACTATCCTTTCATTTAGAGTCATTGCGAGTTTTCGCTTTTCTTGTAAAAATTTAGTAAAATATGGAGAACCAATGGGTAGACTATGAATGATGGAGCAATAGACCTAGGTATGAGAATGATATACAGACAAGATGAGCATAATGGATGGACTGAACAAATATTTATTCTGATGGTTTACGGGTATGAAGCGAAATACAAATTAAATAATTATAGTCAAATAAATGTCAGTGATAGTAGTCACATAAGACTTGAAAAAACTAAGCTTTTAAAAGATTGAAGATAAAATTAGTGTATAATATGGTGTTCTTTTCTCTGCTTACCCATACGAAGTGTGATTTGGTATACATAAAATCACATTATGGAGGTGGTATTCAATGAAAGATTACAATTAGAAATTTGGTTGCCGGCGCTTGAGTGCGCTGCGCTTAGGCGGCAATAGTGACGTCATGGTGCTAGTTTGGCTTTGTATCGATAGAATTATCTAAATGTGCGATTAATTAACCGACAGACTGCCACGTTCCATGAAAATGCCGGTTACGCACTTTCTTATTCCTTCGACTGGCATCCTTCGTTTTATTATTGTCGGTATGATTAGTTAATGCAGTGTGAATGTCACCGCTTTCGGCGACCGAAGGATCGCTGTCAAACCACGGTAGAGGAAACAATTGCAGTCAGTATTCCGCCGCGTGTAAACCTGTTAGAAGGCCACGGTATTTAATTATTTTGGCATCCAGACACTAGAACAATACAACCCACGACGAGCAGAGAAATAGCATCTGTAATACCAGGTTAGTGACGATCTTTCTACCTGCATTTTATTATATAACAAGCTATCGAAGAAATTCACTAGAACAAACGTAATGATGTAAATTATTCACGTAATAAAAACACAAATAAACAGCCTTATGGCTCGTGTTCATGATGATCTCTCAATGAGACTTTAATCTCTGATAGTCTGCACTGTAGATGTACGCGTGTACTGGATGCGTCATTGCAATCCGAGAGATGATTTATACAGATCGCTTCATCCTAAATTCTGCACCGTTATTTCTCATTCATGGACACTGGCCATTAGCTAACGGCTAGATTGGATACATTTTGTATTTCAATAATGAAACATGAGTTTGTATTCAAATTATGATGAAATCTGAGAAGCATTGTGCTAAACACGAATCTGTTTTGAAAATCCACCTTAAACATCCTTTATCGTCTGAAATAATTTATCGGTGAAATCAAGTCCTTTCCAGTAATAACCCGCAGAGGGTTCCATAGAATTACCCCCCACCCCGGGGGACGTTGAGCAGTTACACCTTAAAAATACAAATATGTTTGAATTCAATTAATCCGCTTCACAGAAATCTGTGAAATTTTAATCTTATAAACCGGAAGTCGAAATCAAGGAGAGCAAGCTCTGAAAAAAATTCCTAGAAGATCAAAATAAAGAGAGGCTGCGAAGAATCGCCTAATTTATGGAAATATTTTCGTCACGAAGATTTTCGAATTTTGTTTTTCATGAATATTTTATTGCAGTATAATGAAAGGTAGACTTTAATTAAAACTTTTGATAAAATTTTATGTTTGTTTTTAAGCATCTGAGCGTGTTCGCTCTTCTCACTCTAACGGGTGAGATGACACAGATTTGATAGAAAAAAAAACAATTATTAGTTGTTGTTTTTTTTGAAAGGCATATTTTGAATCATTTTTGTATTTAGCAAAATATGTGTAATGAAATAAAACATAATTAGTCTTAAATATGAATTAAATATATTAATTATAAAGATATACATATAAAATCAATTTTATCGAAAAACATTGTTGTTGCGCTACCGGCATTCGAACCTGGATCTCTTCCCTAACCGGGGGAGGTGCTTTATCCAACTAAGCTACAGCGGCACTATTTTTATCGACAATTTTTCGACCTTATATGTTACCTTTTTTGATATCAATACATTTAATCGTTCCATCATTTGACAGAGCCATCTACCTTATTTTTACAGAATCTCAAATACCTTTGAGTGAATCTGATAGTAGACGCTAGAATTATTAATTCATTTTTATTAAATTTTGGACACATTGATACAACTTTTATTATTTTTTAGGAGAACACATTCAATGTGTTCTCCTAAAAAACATAATTAGTCAATGCCACACCGGGATCCGAACATTTTTTATGAAATGCTTTACCTTTTATGCTACGTAAACCATTAAAATTTACGACAAATTTGAGACGTGTATTTGTAGTCTTTTATAAATGTAACACATATATTAACTTTATATTTTATAATATATCCCAAAAACCTTTGAATAATACACGCTAGGTGTAGCGGATGTATTTAAATTATCTCACTTTTAAAAAATGTCGATAAATTTTTTGTAATATCATAAATCAATGTTTTTAGGGAAAACACATTCTTATTGTGAAGTTGTAATTATTCAGAACATAGGTCTGTTATATTTTTTTTAAATACAAATTAAATGTATTTATTTGAAAAATATACATATAAAATCAATTTTATCGAAAAATTTTGTTGTTGCTAACTGGATTCGAACCTATTACTCAAAGGTATTTGAGATTCCGTAAAAATAACGAAGACGACTTTCAAATGATGAAACGATAGATGTATTAATTTGAAAAGTGTAATATATAAGTTAGAAAAATTGTTTTGGTGTTTTGTGTTGGTGTAGCATAATCGGTTAATGCATTTTCTCCAAATAGGAAGAGATCCAGGTTCGAATCGCAGTAGCAACAACAATATTTTTAGATAAAATTGATTTTATATGTGTATCTTTCTACATTTAATTTGTATGTAAATAAATCGATAAGTTACGTGGTCAAAATAAATATATAATATCTAAAACAGGCAGAAATAACATAAAAGCACAACACTATTAACATTATACTACCTTATAAGGTAAAGAAAATATACTTATGTTCTTATCATTATCAGCAAGCCTGTATGTATTAAAACTAGTAAACGTCTATCGTCTTCACTTTCATCATCCAGCGTCCGTCCGGCGAAGCTGAATATACCGCCTGTGCGTAAAACAAAGCTCCTATCAGCCGTAAATATTCTCAGTACCGACGTTATGTAGCAATACCATCGTGGCCAACAACAGTCTTGAAAGACTTATCGTGAGCACCACTCCTTCACTCCTTCTATTGCCACCTTTCCATCAACAGCTCCAGGAATCGCTTATGATAACAATTCATGTAGTAACTACCAGTGGCGTGCAGTAAGTGTAGACTTAGGTTATGTTGTTACCATGATATTAAATAATACTTTTAAGTTACTATATTCTACATTGTATATTCAGGTTTATGAACCTTCATTAAACAGACGCCTTTAAGCAAAATGAATCCATCATAATAAAAATGCATTATCCTCGAACGCAAAGAAGAATCATGAAATCTCAGTAAGGCAGTAAAATTTACGAATTAGCAAATGAGGAAATATATGCTTCCATCAGCTCCAAACCAACTTCAAAACCTTTCAAATGTCTTTCTATTAGGAAACAGCATAAGTAAGGACTCCGTACAGTACATCTACGATCCATTTCTTACTCTGTCGAGTGGAATTTTCAATTCAGTGGGTAGCAATTATATGGCTTGAATATAACGATAGATTAAAACAGTAGCTAGCAATTGTGATAGCAATATATGAATATTAATCCAGCAGAAGACTACTGCGCGTCGGTGGCGTCGCGCGGTAGCATCCAGAACTACACAACAGATGATTTTACTGGGCGTTAGCGTAATCATAACATTTGGATTATTTAATTTATATTTGTTTCCTAGAATTTTTAGTAATCATCAGCATTTGACTTCTATATATTTGAAAACTGTGCCTAACAAAAAACCAAGTGCTAATCGTAAGAAGTTTATTTCCCATAACGTATAGCTTACCACACTCACGACTTTTAAATGGACACGGGAGTGATGGATACATTATTAGGGCATTCACTACTTTCATAATCAAATCACATTAAATTATTTGAAATATAACCTGAAAAATCATTTTGATTCCTATTTGGTGAATACATTATTATATATTAATGTGTCACAATGGTAGATACGTTATTAAGGCATCCACTACTCTCACAATCAAATCACATCACATTATTTAAAACATAACCTACAAAATCCTTCTGGTTTTCTTTTACATACGTATACATTCATCCGTTGACTTACACGTATTCATTCAACTAACTAAAATAGTATCGTAAATTCTTCTAATAACTTTCCCTTAAAAATTAAACAATGCCAACTTTTTAATAACTATTGCCATAAATTGAATATGTATGTATGCATATGTATATATATATGAGTAGGAATATGTATAAGTATTTAATTTTGAATGCTTGAAGCAAATTATATGTTTTCATTGCAGCTTTTTTCCATCCCCTTCCCATCCTTTCCTTTTTAAACAGTGTAAAAACACATTTAAAAAAATCTTTTTATCAGTAAATATGCACTGGTGGGATAAGATCTCGTGGATTATATTGATTACTATAATGATTAGTTAACGCAATCAGAATTGAATTCAAGAGAGGAATATTAACAAACGAAACTGGCCTACCTTGATCTCGATCCTGGATTGAACGTCGTTTTCACCTCCAGTTGACTCGCACTTTTTTAGTGAAGAACTGTGATATCACTGCATTTTCGGAGCTATTTAGAACACCGCCTCTTTGTGGTATTAGCGTTACGCACGGCGCTGCTTTCGGACGGTAAAAAAAGAACACAGATCTTGACAGTTCGGTGTCAGAAGGCAATAGTTGGCCAGAGCGAGTCATGTATATTAAGGTATATATTGAAAGGACAAAATGCACAAGGAGTAGGAAGTTGACTTGCGTCAACATGTACTATTTTTTATACTTGGATATTTATTTGGATAGATATTTTGCATTTTTTACATATATATATCTTCTTATGTGAATGTGACCAAGGCACGAATGGTATCTCAAGACAGAAGAGTGTTGCAATCAGTGTGACGGTAAGTTAGTTAGTTAGGATCTATGATTACAATTTTTTTTTACTGAGAGTTAAACGAAGTAGAAAAAATAATGATTTTAAAAAAAAGTATTGCAAATAAGCTTCCAGTATTACAGTTTCTTTAAAAATTCAAAAAAGGATTCTGTCAAATAAATCTTCAATTGACTTTTAATCGGCAGAAGTTTTCGATCCTACTCAACGATCGTAGTTGTATGAAATTGATAGCATCTCATTTAAGATAACGTCTAAAGGAATATATCACTTAAAAAAATCTTTAAAATAACATGTCGTAGCCATTTGGTGTCAAATATGTATTTTAATGAGAAAATAAATATATTAGATGGTATATACATAAGTAATTATTTTATTTTATTTTTTTAATGATTACTAGACCCACAAAACGTCTTGATAGACGTTTGTCTGCAGGTAT
The DNA here is from genome assembly GCA_031772225.1 of Eubasilissa splendida. Classification (NCBI taxonomy): domain Eukaryota; kingdom Metazoa; phylum Arthropoda; class Insecta; order Trichoptera; family Phryganeidae; genus Eubasilissa; species Eubasilissa splendida. The sequence continues at coordinate 5,255,941 of CM062862.1, forward strand.
ATTTATATCCATTTGTTACATTTATTAAGAACAATTGATTTAATTTAATGTATATATTTATAAATACATTAAATTAGTGTTTAAAAACATCACAGAATGAATGTTCTGAATAATTACATCTTCACAATAAGAATGTGTTCTCCTTAATAACAATTAATCAGTCATAGTTTAAACAATTCATATCATTCTTACAGGTAAGACAGGTTATTATCGATAAGACATTTTTAAATAATTTCTTCTAAATTGCGAGAAAGCGTGCTCTTTTGTAAAAACCCAGGTAGTTTCTTTTTTATTGTAGGAAAAATAAATTTTATTGTCCTCGATTTGTACTTATTGGTGATTCTGGAAATCGTTAGATTCAGATTTGCTATACCTCTTGTATTTTTTCCGTGTGAAGCCACCTTACTTAGAACATCGTTGTTATAATTTTATTTTATTAAAAGAACAGTAACAGCCCGCGCGCAAGAATAAAGCTTACGGAAGAATATAGCAATTTTAGATTATGTCTCAATTTAAATGCTTCCAGGCTTACAATTTTTTTCACTATACCTGTTTTATTTTAAGAGTGTTTGGACGCACGGACACAATAATTCTGTGATATATGGTGCATGACTTGAATAGCGAATTTTAATTACAAAAGCTTTTCAGTAGGTAAGGTTATATTAATTAATAGATCAACCTTATATGTGATTACATTAGTATTTTTTTTCCTCTTTTATATATTTTCACGTCTACTTGCCTTGTATGTTTCGTATTCTATTTGATTGTTTTGATTTTTGCCTTCAATGAGTTATTTGGTTTTGTGATTGTAATTTGTTTGCCATTTTGCCCTAAAACAGGCTTGCCTATTTGAACAATGCATTTTAAGGTCTGTGTAAAATATATGTCTTTTTTTTGTAGCTATACAATGCTTTTATTTTATATGTGTCTAAATAAATAAATAAAATTTAAAAAACATTGAGGTAACCGTGAATTAAAAAAATGTATTTTCGCGGCACTTCGTTTCCTAGTGAGAACAATCGCGATCGTCTCAGTATAAAGCCCTTACTTTTATATATATATAAATATCTCACTGAGGAGACTTGGACACGTCTTGAATGATTAAAAATACACATCGTTTTGGGTATTCAGAAGACGATTTTCTTCAGTCTGAATTGAAATAAATAGCAACCTTGATTAGTCATTAAGAGTAAATAGCGCGGGACAGGGGAAGATGGTAAAGACATGTCAGAACTTTGGAATAATATTCATATCTAAAATTAACTTTAAATATCAATTAAATATATTAATTATAAAAATATACATATAAAATCAATTTTATCGAAAAATATTGTTGTTGCGCCACCGGGATTCGAACCTGGATCTCTTTCCTAACCCGGGAAGGTGCTTTATCCAACTAAGCTACAGCGATACCATTTTTAGCGACAATTTTCGACCCTATATATTACCTTTTTGATATTAATACATTTAATCGTTCCATCATTTGACAGAGCCATCTACCTTATTTTTACAGAATCTCAAATACCTTTGAGTAAACTGATAGCAGACGCCAGAATTATAAATTCATTTTTATTAAATTTTTGGACACATTGATACAACTTAATTATTTTAGGAGAACACATAACTTATTGGAGATGGTTTTCAGCTTGAAACTAGCTATAAACAATAGACTTTATTAGGTACCAAACACTTAAATATATAAAAATAAGTCTCAAACACGTGGTAATTAATTATTTTGGTCAAATCATTTAGACATTTGGGAAAGGTTTTAATGCGTATTTATTTTGTCAGAATGATTCGCGAAGAATAATGTACAGTGCGCGGCTGGCGCAGCTTAGAGGAAACACTCGTTTGGACCCTTCTAGGAGAAGAAGACGAAAGTGACAATGATGATTTCAAAATTCTTAACCTTTTACCGTTAATGTAAGAATTATTTTTTCATTAAAATAGCCGTTTCTCGGAATTTAATATCATTTTTAATATTTGAAATTGTACATACACGAAAAAGTGTTTTTTTAGCAAGATTTTATGAATGTTAATTATATTATAACTAATTTTATAATAATATATTTTAAATGATTTTTGTGGTATATCTGACAACCTTATTGTAAGAGATTGTCTAGGTAAATTTTCTAGACCTTCAAATTACACGAAGACAAAATACTCACACCATCCCACTGGTGTAATGGCGTTCTTACAAACCTTTTTCTTTCCTTTCTTTATCCCTTATTCTGTCTGTATCAATTCTTTATTTTTTTATATATTTTTTATTGGTTCGAACCTTAGATAATATTGCAATACAGCGTTCTCGGAATTTGACAAGATTCAAATTAAATTACGATTTATTGATTCTATTCAGCTTGAGTGGTACGAACGTGTCACTCAAAATTATGAAAAGATTTAAAATTATTTTAAAGATATTTTTTGCCCGCAGTGTCTTGTTCTTATTTTTCTTACGGTGGTATGTTATAAGGGCACAGGTTACCCTAGAGGGTTGAATTATGTATTACTACGTCCCTACATAAATTTTACAGCATCTAAGTAAATTATTGCGTGCCTATCCAATCCATCTTAAGAAACGTAAAAATGTTATTGGTTAGAGGTTGGCGTTATCCACAGGTCTGTATGGAAATGAAACATAACAACATGTTTGACGCTTTAAAGATGTGGCGTTAGGTTGTACGGTGCGTGTGTCATAGACTACGACACTGGAGTGTTGGAAGAACCAAACTGTGATGGTTGGATGTCGTTACCCTGGACGCTCATGCTTTCTTGAGTAACGCGAGTGGCGAATCTCGTGAAGAGCCCAGGGTCCACACCGGATTGTTGCGTCAACTTTGTTTTTAACCACTATTAGTTTATCATATACACCAACCGGTTTCGAATAATATATATTTTTTCAAATACTAATTATAAAGATATACATATAAAATTAATTTTATCGAAAAATATTGTTATTGCGCTACCGGGATTCGAACCTGGATTTCTTTTCCAATCCGAGGAAAGTGCATTAACAACTATGCTACAGCGACAGTATTTTTGACGACAAATTTTCGCATCTATATGTTACACTTTTTCAAATTAATACATAAATCGTGCCATTATTTGAATGCCATCTACATTGTTTTTACGGAATCTGAAATATATTTTTCGATAAAATTGATTTTATATGTATATCTTTATAATTGATACATTTAATTAGTATTTAAAATATCAGAAACCTATGTTCTGAATAATTACAACTTCACAATAAGAATGTGTTCTCCATTATATATATTTTTTTCATCAGGGTGATTAAAACTAACTAAAACTATTAGGATATGATATTTTTTAAGGTTTTTTGGTTAAATATAGAAGATTCTAAATTATTACATTTAAGACCAACATTAATATGCGTGTAGAAAAGATAATCCCAATTTTTCTTCATAAGTAAAATCATTTTCTAATAAATGATTCGAAAATTCTGAAAAACCATTATTATTTATACACTGTATGGCATCTCGGCAGTCACCGTTTTCTAAACCATTTAATATAGTATGTATGTATTGTATTGAAAAAACAAATTTATTCATGTACAGTGGTACCTCGGTTTTCGTCGATAATCCGTCTGAAAACAATTGTTGAAATCCGAAACCGACGAAAACTGAGGCAATTATTTTCATATGAATCAATGTAAATCCATTTAATTCGTTCTAAATACTATAAAATACATATCAAAAACAAATTTTATAGAGAATAAATATAGTGTTTAATACTGAAAACAATAAGAAATTAATATAAAATGAATATAAAAGACTAATGATATTACTTTTGAAATTAGCAAAATTAACTTTGTGGTTAAAATTCATATTTTTATTAAGTACATTTGTATTATTAAGCAACAATTTGAGTTAGGTACTAAATTTATTTTTAAATAATTGTTTCTTAAAATAGATTCTGGTAAAGAAACAGTAATATATTATTTTAGTTAGTATTGACATCCTGAAGAAGAAAATTGTATTTTTTGAAACCGGTAGATGTATTTAAACTCGGTTAAGTGATTAATAAAACAAAGTTAACAAATAAAAATACTAATGATATTATTATTTGGAACGGGAATCCTCGTCCATAAGAACTAAAGGTATGAAGGTACTATCTGGGCTCACTTCACTTCTTGGTATTTTGGCATTAGGACTAGCTTCAGAGTCAGTGGACCCATGTCGCACGAGTAAGGTGTCCAACGAGGTCTGTTTCTGCCGCCTATGTAAGATTTGCCTAAAATGGGGCAAGACATTATCATTAAACAAGTTCTAGATGCTTACACAACGAGAAACAACGCAACATTGCGCAGCGCGCGGGTCGCGGGTACGCCGACGAAATCCGAGGCAACCGACGAAAACTGAGACAAATTTTTCGCGGAAAAAATCTACGAAAACCGAAACCGACGAAATCTACGAAAACCGAGGTACCACTGTATTTTTATTAAAATTAATCTTATTATTTTTGCTATGTTCGTCTAATCAGAGCTGTCATGGGCATTAGTGAGCTTTCAAGCGAACTGCCTACGCCGCAGTGGAAACCATTTAACATCGATCCATCACATCTCTGGCGTATGGCTTTGAAATTAATTATCGGTGTATTGAAAGCCTTAATCAGATCTGCTCAGTGTGCTGATGACCTGGTTAAATTTTGAACCATCAGTCCTTCCAAGTCATCGACACGCCTTGAGATATGGATTATATAATCAAATATAGACGTTACTTGACAATTAAAGTCCTTTCGCGACTTTTTTAAAACCTACCACATAGCTCAGAATTCTTAAATGCCAGTTTAGGTCGGGCCAACAAACTCAAGATTAAAAAATGATACTAAATATAAGACACTGTTAATATCAAAATTTCAAGATAATTATTTTTAATGTATCAATTAATAATATGTCAATGGTAATTTTCAACTCCCGATTAACTTGTGTCATCTTCTTTACCTCAACTCGCCACATTTAAGCTATATAATAGCAAATTTCTTGAATGTCAATGGTATTAACTTGTAACGCAATATTCCCTATTCTATAATATTGTTGTACTGCTTTCTATGAAATAATGTTTAAACTTGTTTAATGGCATAAATCACTCTTGAAGGGTGGATTGCCTATTTGAAAGAAGAAGAAAAAGAATTAATAATATGTCGTTAATGACCATGATAGATAGAGCTTGTTTGATATTAAGGTACAATGTAAAAATATATCAAGACAATTAAGGTAATAACATATTACAGAATATTATTTTTATCCGTAAACACTGTAAAAAATGAAAATAAATGCTTTGTTGCAAATCAACAAAAAATATATTCCAAACACCGTACAGACGCACATATGAGTGTGGGTTTCAAGGTCAACGAAGTCTAATAACGTGACATGCAACAATTCTTGGCGTTAAAAGCAGACAATGCAAACTTGGTTTCATGGTAAGCACGTATTAAACAGTATAATTATTTTAGTAGATTGGCACGAAATTTAGTTATACATTTAGGTTTCGATAAATCATAGCCGTAAGCTACTGCATGAAAAAGGTAGGAGATCACGCGTATAATTCTAACAGTGACTATGGCAACTGATATGCTACCAGCCTGCCCTGACGGATAGTCGTAAAAGCATCACATGAGAATGTTGTGAATTCATACTAATAAAATAAGCTATCAAGAGTTATCAGTAAAATAAAAAAAAAACAATTTGTGCCCAGCGCACGAACTACCATAAAATTGATCAAAAATATGTGTTTGACCCAGGGATTCTGTGTGGAGACAACTGGGAAATTCAGTGTTATTTTGCTGTCTCGAGTCCCGGGACTTTCGAACTTTTCTTAATGTTATCCATTTTAAACAAGTCATTTGAGTTAATTCCATCTGACCATTGCCATACAGTAGGCAGTGACCCTGCGACGAGCGGTGCATGTGTACGTGCCTATATAAAAAAAAATACGGAAAGTTTCCATAGTTTATATGGTCAGCCATAAATATTAGCATTAAGGAGAAATTACTCCTCAGATATTTACTACTTATAAAAAATGTGAAGTAAATGGTTTCGTCGATTTGTTCAAACAAATAATTATGTTTCTTTGTAAAATGTGATATAAAAAAATTAATTCATGTCATAATTCGAAACAAAATTTAGGAAATTATTTGCAAAACTTTATTAAGAAGACTTTAGTTGACTTTGGCCAAATATTGTCTTCCGATGAATTTATTTCTTAATTGTTATTAAATTGTTACATACCTACCATCACGCCGTTTTCCCACGCGGAGGTAGGCAGAGAGGATAGAGCACCGCAATCCTCTGTCCTGACACACAATTCTCGCCTGATCCACATCATACGAGCTCGCCGATTGTTGAGGCTTCTAACAGAACCATCCTCCATCATCTGGTTTGCCTGGTCGTGCAAAGTCTTCCGCGGACGTCTTCTATTTCTGGTGCATTCAACACTACTTGGGTCATATATCTTTTTGCCATTCTCTCCTCATTCATCCGTTCTATATGACCAAACCACTTAAGTGATCCTTTCCTAATCTTACTCACTATACTAACATCAGCTTTACATTCTTTCCGTATTTCTTCATTTTTTACACTGTCATAAATAGATTTGCCACATATACGCGTAAGTGATCTCATTTCCACTCTATTTAGTATACTTTCGTTCCTTTTCTGTCAGCTCCAGGCCTCACTTCCATACATCAGTGCCGGTACCAGGACTCCATTGTGCATCGCTAGTTTTTTAATTTTATTAAATTGTTTGTATTTTATAATTATTATGTGTATTAATATGTATGTGTTTTTGTATTCAGTATATATTGTAAACTTAATATCATTTTTAAAAAATACTACATTTTGAATCAATGTGTATTTCATCAAAACAGTTTTTATTTGTTGTCATAATTAAATAAAAATGTGTGTTTTTTAAATAAAAAAAAATAAAAAATCCTTTTATTTATTACAAATACAAATATTTAAATTAAATAAAATTCATTGTCTCGATTCTCGAAAGTTCTCGGGTCTTGAAAAATGTTGACTCACGAGTCCCGGAAATTGAAAAAAGTCTAGAATACAGAATCCTCTGTTTGACCGGACATTTTCTTACGACACGGTACAATTATTATTTTTACAGTGTTGCATTCCACCACTCCCTTTACGGCGGCTGTATACGGAGCAGATGAAGTATTTTACGACATCCTTTATCGCCAATATCCTTAAGTGGGTACGGCGTACAGTCGACACAAGTGTTCGCCCCGGTCTGGGCGGCTTTTATTAGAAGTGCCACGTGCGGCGGTACTCTCCCTTATATGATGGGTTCTATCGAAAGGGGGATGCGTTAACTGAACTTTTAAATATTTTCTCCAGTGAGGGTAGCGTTTGACTTACGGCACTTGCGATGGCAATTTGGTTTAATATGAAAAGTAACATTACTGTAAAAAAAGCTAATAAATAATATGCCTTCATATTGATGGCTACGGATAAAATGATGAAAGAAAATGAGCGATAAAAACATTTTTTTTTCTTTTCTTATAACATTAAAACTTTGATGACAGAACAAACAATTCTAACTAAATTTGAAATAAAAATGCAGTATAAAATCGATAACATACGCTCATCATGTGTACACTGTATTTAGTATCTATAAAAAAAATAAAAGTAAAAGTACAAAAAAATAAAAAACGTTAATTAATAATTAAACTCGGTAAAATATTGTTTCACTACGACTACCGCGTCAATTAATCATTATATAAAACAGAACAAAGAATTATTATTTTTGAAATAATATATTTATAGAATATTTGGCAACTGCTGATATATATAAATATATATATATATATATTTACATCTTTACTGTTTCCGAGTTTATAGAAATCCATAATCACATACACGAAAATAAAACTCATACTTTTTTGATTCTGCTCGCTTAATTTATTTGAAACAAGTTTCGCCTTGTAAGAGCATTATCAGTCTAAATTAAACGAGCGGAATAAAAAATACAAGTGTTTTATTTTCACATATTATGTGACTATGTTCACCTATTTAACCCATCTCCCGCGGGTGACTCATCTATGAGTCGCGCCTAACACGCAGACACCCCTGGTGACTCAAATGTTATGAGCTTCCGTGTTTCGCCCGCCGCTAATGCGTACCTACGCGGTGAAAATCGTACCAAAAGTATTCGGAATCTTTATCCTACCGATATCTGTCGACATTTGTTAAGTATTATTAGCCATCTTATAAACAAACGTGAAATAATAAAAGTCCTCGTATCATCCAGTATAGATGAGTTATTCAAATTCTCAAAATCAGTTTATGCATGTTGAATGTAATGCGTTTCAAATTGTAGAGTTAAATTTAATGTCAGTATTTAAAAACTGGTAAATAGTGTGCATCACTATATTACGAATATAACCACAAATGGTGACAGTGATGTTGTGTTTTATCACGAATGATTTTGTTTACGTTATTTTGTAATTATGATTCTGATCTCTGTATTTGTTTATATTCGCGAGGATACTTGATAACCTTTGCTATCGATTTCTTGAAAACAAATTACAGTCGTAAATTATAATGCCGCCAACGGGTGCCGCGTATGAAATATATCATGCGTATTTATGAACGCGATCGATGGGTTAATCCTGAAAAATTAAAAGACGGCTTGCCCAGATGGTATGGACATATGTGATGTGAAAAAAAGATGATCACGTGATTCATAATTCGCGATTCGCCAGTGCGTCACTTTCGACCTCTGTCCTATCAGCAGCTTACGCGTGTCATTTTGTGCTGTCGCATTTAATTAACAAGTGGAATCTTGTAAATACGGAAATTGTACGAAAATAATTCAGTGTAAATTGTGAGTATTCATTTTATATATATTAATCCTTTTTTTTTTTTTTAGGAGAACACATTCTTATTGTGAAGTTTTAATTATTCAGAACATAGGTCTGTGATATTTTAAATATGAATTAAATATATTAATTATAAAGATATACATATAAAATCAATTTTATCGAAAAGTATTGTTGTTGCGCCACCGGGATTCGAACCTGGATCTCTTCAATCTCGTGATTCACTCAAAGGTATTTGAGATTCTGTAAAAATAAGGTAGATGGCTCTGTCAAATGATGGAACGATTAAATGTATTGATATCAAAAAGGTAACATATAAGGTCGAAAAATTGTCGCTAAAAATAATGTCGCTGTAGCTTAGTTGGATAAAGCACCTCCCCCGGTTAGGGAAGAGATCCAGGTTCGAATCCCGGTGGCGCAACAACAATATTTTTCGATAAAATTGATTTTATATGTATATCTTTATAATTAATATATTTAATTCATATTTAATATATTTATCTGTTATGTGCTCGCCTGTCATCCCTTTACTCGAACAACTAGTACAAATACTTCGCGGAATACCTACGCACGTATACCGAATAGTTACTTGTCTTTAGAGATGGATAACTTTTCACATCTCAATCTTCTGATATGATCCTTTACACAAGACACACATTATCTTCCATCAGTCAGAATATTGTACGAATCATACACTAATTGAGCTCTAAAAATCAGTTGTATAGAGACAAGAAGACAAAAAGACTGGGAAGACAATGACGAACATGAATAGATCCAGTCAGTCGCAATATTAAAGATTTTAATGTGGCTACAACCCTGGACAGTGTAACAGAATGACTAGAAGAGCTGACATTTTCACCTTGGACTGCGCTCACTACCATGTAAGTAAGGATTATAAAAGTGGAAAAATAAAATTATTGAAGAGAAAAGAGAAGAAGTCCCTTAACTACGTTTGTTACTTTTTATGTTTACATGTTTAATCTTTCATAAACACTTCAGCTTAGTTTTGTTATTTTTGTTATTTCCGTCCAAGTTCTATATTTGTAGAGATGATCCAAGTATGTACATGCAGCGGCCCAATTCAAAGTTCACACCATCCATCCTAATGTATTCCTGGCGTGCAAAGCAATTTTTCATGACTTAAATTTTCTTTATGTTCTTTTTAACCGAGCAGTTTTGAAAAATTTAAATAAGTACGATAACCATACCACATATATGAAAATAAAACACTTGATTTTTTATTCTAATCGTTAAATTTACTTAAGATGCGTTTTTTTTGTAAGGGCATTATCAATCTCATGACAATAACAGATTGCTAATGCCCTTATAAGACGAAACGCGTCTCAAGTAAATTAAATTAGTAGAATCAAAAAACAAGTATTTTATTTTCATATATGTGATTATGTAGTTTTACAAACTTACCTCGGAAACTGTATATAAGTACAATAATATTATTTTTTGTGGCTACAATTTTATTCCGACGTATTGAGTTGTTATTGTCTAATTAGTATATAAGTTCATCCTGACGAAGATTACGGTAGTAACAAAAACGTCAAAATTAAATAAAATTCACTGTTCACGTCATTTTTGACGTTAATCGTGAAATAAACCTTGCTTTTGGTTGCTATAGGCAGCTCGAGAAAACATAAAAAAACTTTATTTTCATTAATACTTTATAAAATCGTAAATATAATAATCAAAATAATATAATCTTCGCACTTACTCCTTTCTTTAAAAATATTTATGTCTACTATTAAATGAAAGCAAAGTAAAAGAATGCTAAACCAATGAAAGGCTTTATGTTTTTCTGTATCGTCCCTCGTTTTCCCGTGAAAGCCTCCGAATTAAATTATTTACGCAGCCATAAGAAGAAATCACGCCATTCTGCAAACAACCCTAATGATAAAAGGAAGTTATTTCCATAACTTACAGGGCAACCCCAAAATATCTACACAGAAAAAAGGTTCGAATTATTTTAGAATTATTTCAGCTTCAATGTTTTATTAAACTATTATAAATGACTTTTTTTAAATGAGAATATCACGTGTACTAAAAAAATGTTTAAAAAAACGTAATTGCGGGAAATCTATAAACGAATGAAAAATTAAGAATTATGAACGAATATTATGTTGATTGTACTATAGTCGATTGTTGCCTTTCTAACGTTAAGTTTGAAAGCCATGGTATATGTTGAATATGTGAGTGAGAAAAAGGATGGTAAAAATAATATATATTGCAAGAGTGTAGACAAAGAAAACTTTCAAAATAGAAGTATCATAAAAACTGGTTTTTCATATAAAAAAGAAGAAGATATAAATATGACGTTATTATAAAATCGACACAATTAAACGCAGTATATTTTTGTCAATTTTCAAAAGTTTTTGTAACATAGATAGTGCCTAAACTCACAGAGAAAATTATAATGTGTCCACAGAATTTCAAATAATAAGCTATGTTCCTGTGGAAGACAAATCACCAATTTGATGGTAAACAGATTGCGTGAAAAAAGGCGCCAGCCATTAATACTGATAAAAAATAATATTTCATTAATAATTAATAAACATAGAAACGATATGATGAAGACTTGTACGATAGACACAGTACTCTAATTTCAACCTTCAGAAATTTTTAAAATGTAAATAGTGCCTAAACTCACAGAGAAAATTATAATGTGTCCACGGGATATCTCTTTAATTCAAATAATAAGTAATTCGCCTGTAGAAGACAAAACATTAACGCTAGATGGTATACAAATTACGTATAAAAGTTTATTACAAATTACGTGTAGCCCTTTATATTCTTAAAAAAATATATTTTATTACGATATAGATGTCTCACAGAGACTTGGGAGAAGTCTTGGGCATTACAGGGCTACCTATCATCGGTTGGCTTAAGTGATCACTTTACACAGTGTGACGTTCACCTTTTTACCCATGCTACCACATCTATCAAATTTTTGGAAGTTGTATATATGTTGTCATGTTGGAACATTTCAATTATTTATTACCAACTATACTGTTGCCCTCTATGGATTCTTTTGAAAATTTGATATTCATTCTCATGTAACAGTATAGATGTCCCTGAAGCTGAGACTCTTTTGTCTGAAGTATGGGGCTATATCCTTTATGTGTATATATGAAATCCATTCGAATTATTAACATATATACTAGAATACGTCTGAAAAGGCAGTATTGTTTAATTTTTAAACTTAAATTTTAGACCAATATATTTCACAATATTGTGAGTATGTCCAAATCTTTGTAGAAACCAATTACTGAGATTTATCCCCTGAGGGATTGTCACCAATATATAGATATCTCATAGAGACGAAGCTATTATTTTTTACATGGGAAGTATGGAAGTCTTGATCTATGGTCTTGAAGTGAAACATTTATATATTGATACCAATCTCTCAGAGATGAATCCTCGTAATTGGTTCCTATACAGATTTAGACATACTCAAAATATATATTTTATTCATAAAATCGAATTTTCTAGATAAAAATGATATAATAAGATAGACGCAGTGCACTTTTGTCAATCTCCACAAGATTTCAAAATATAAATAATGCCTAAACTCACGGAGGTTAACAGCCGCGAAAGACGTGTTACGATCGGATTTTTGAAGTCGACCTTGATAGAAACCTAAATAAATGACAAGCGTGCATGAAAATATATATGGAAGTGAGAGTGAATATAAGTGTGGTGTGTTATTCTATTATTTAAAAGATTGTAAGTTAGTTTAAAAATAAATTGATGTAGTGCTGGTTCCACTAGGTGTACGGAATTTTTGGAGAAATCTTCTTACCGATGACACATTACATTAAATTTGTTATAGCATAATTAGAAAAGTTTTGTTTTGATAACTCAACTATCATTGCTTTTTTTAATCACTTAGTTTAAGTCTCGTAGACATTGCGATTCTGTAAAACAAATAACATACTAATAAAACGACCACTTACTGCAAAAACGGGCACTACAGTGAAGAAATGTAGGGTTTTTCAGGTTCCTGATAAACGAATTGCCCTTCCTGGAAGCGAACCGCTTTCTCCCGTTACCTTCTTTGAGGTTTATTGATACTTCATGGGAATTTTTGTACCTAATTAGGGGGTGCGGATATTTTTGTTGCGCTGGGTGTACATATATAGAAACATTTCCATTATTAGAACACATTCTTATTGTGAAGTTGTAATTATTCAGAACATAGGTCTGTGATATTTTAAATATGAAATAAGGTAGATTTTCACAGACCTATGTTCTGAATAATTACAATTTCATAATAAGAATGTGTTCTAATAATAAAAAAAAGTTTTATCAATGTGTTCAAAATTTAATAAAAATGAATTGGTAATTCTGGAGGCCACAAAGTAGTTTTGCAAATATAGAAGAAGACAAAGAATATGATATAAAAAAAGAAAAACATTTTATAAACACCCTGTTATGCTTTCCGCTAACGTGATAATATGGCAGAACCACAGACTAACTTAAATATTTCTTTGTTTTGTGTAAATGTTAGAAAAAATATATAAAACTTATCCACACTGCCAGAAAAATGAGAGTAAAATAAAATATGGCGTGTCATTTGCATTACTTTGGTGAAAATTATGGATTTCATTTATATAATTCTTGTTTTCGTTCTGTGGAAGACGTTTTTACGAGTTCTTTGTTAAGGTACTTAGCTAGTTTAAAGAAAAAAGGATTAACATTTGTTTCTTACATTTTAATTGTATATTACACTTTAACGTAGACAAAAAATATTTTTCTTTCTCTAGAGAAACATGTGACATTTTGGCTACCTCTAAGTAACAGGTATAATTATTATATTCATTTATCCAGCGGCTGCAGGAAAATTAGTCTCCGTGGACCGGAACGTGTGGAGCTAAATGGTTTAGGAAGTGAAGGCTCTAGACATGGACTGCAGGATTATTGAAGAAAAAGAAGAAGAAGAAGAAAATTTCAAGAATAAAGTAAGTAAAGAAGATTTAAATATAATTCCATAATTTTAAATACTAATTAAATGTATTAATTAGAAAGATATACATATGAAATCAATTTTATCGAAAAATATTGTTGTTGCTATCGGAATTCAAATCTGGGTCTCTTTCCAATCCGGGGAAGGTGCATTAACCGACTATGCTACAGCACACAGTGACACACCACCAGTCAATTAAAATTAATATCTCTCCATGTACCATCTAGATCGACCCGGCAATCCGCACTCTTTCACATTCCCAGAAGTATAACATCTTACATGCAAAATTCACCGGTCATGCAAATTTCATAATGAGAAATTTACAGAAGTTGACTTTTTCAACATTAGCCTTACAACGCTTAAAGGATTCTTCTTATGAACCACCACAATCTCAATTTTAGCCTATCATTCTACCTATAAACACATCTTGCTCTCCCTTTACCGCAACAATAGTTACAACCTCTCCACCCTTTTTCTCTTTTCATTTATTTTATGCATTTAAACACACCTATGTATCTAAATATTTTTGTAGATTTTCATTATTAATATCATATGTTAAATAGTTAATATGTTTGTTGTAATATGTTTACACTGTCAAAATTCCTCAATAAAATATAAAATATATATAATATGTATGTGCGTATATATATTTACATATTGGGATTGATCAATCAATATATTCTTGTATATAAAATCTCAATGTTTGTCTGTTTGTCACAATGTATTAATTTCCTTTGAAATGTAAAAATGGTGGTTTGTTTGAAAATTTGCAAATCTAGCTGTGTACGTCTTTCGCTTCCGTCCTGCGACGGGTTTTAAATATTAGTAAATAAATAACACTTTCTTTTCGAATTTGACGTCACATAAACATAAAATTGATAGATAACGGTAATGGAATAAAAACTTCCGGCAACGGTAGTAAATCTCCCACTCTCGGTACTTAGAATCAACGGATCCGACAATCAAGAGTGGTTCTCCCAGATGTACGAGAAAACATTACAAAAAGATAGAACACGATTGCCTTCAAATTGGTTGCAAACACTGAATCTGCTCGATCGAAGAAAACTTTATTTTTGAAGCAAGAACATGCTCTGCACCATACTGATATGGTGGAAAGAGTTATTAGTAACAATGTTTTATAAAGGTGTCTCAAAATTTTTAAGTATAACACAGATTTAAAGATTTAAAATTTTGGATTTAAACATTTCTATAATTAAAAATAAACTAGAATTTAAATTTTTTCGTAAAGATATATAACACTTCTAATCATCCGTTTTCTGAAAAATTATCAGCTTTTCATTCCATGCTTAGTAGATTAGTTAATGTTCCTTTATCCATAAATAATTTCAACATAGAATTAAATATTATTACTCAACCACCTGTTATTGATAGTTGGAAGCAGTGGAAAAAAAAATCTTTTTAAATAATCTTATTTCAAATTAAATTATAAAAAATATCCCAAATTTCTATACAATCAGCTTTTTACACTAATAACAATTTGAAGAATTATATATTAAATAACAAAAAAATCTGGGGTCTACAAATTAATTTGCAATGATTGCAATTATTTTTATATAGGTAAAACTTGCAGAAATTTTGATATTAGAATTAAGGAGCATTTGAGATGCTTAAATAACGATAACTATTTATAATTTTCCAATCGCCTTTTGGAAACAAACCATATCTTTGATATAAATAAGGGTTTATAAATTATACATACAAATACTAAGGATTTACAGTTAGATAAATTGGAAATTTTATAAATAAGAAAAAGTGTTAATACCAAGCTTAATATTATAAATAACCAAATCCTCTTTGTAAACAGTCACCTTTTAAATTTGTTTTCACATTAGTTCTTACTTATTCACTACTTTGTAGTTTTATTTTTATGTATACTTGTATTTTTTAATTTCAGTATGCATTGTTTCCTGAAGATGATACCACATGTATCGAAACACGTATAATAATTAATAAATTGTGGTTTGAACAAATTATTTTGTGTAATTATTAATATTAAACGAGGCCACAAAGTAATTTTGCAAATATTGAAGAAATAACACCATTTTTTTGAGAAAATACCGCAATTTTCATTTAATCACGAATTAGACATGTGGATGGTGATAAATGCCCTGTTCAGCTTTGCTGTCTCATTTACTTTCTTTTGACGAAGTTTTAAATTACGGTTTGGCCTAACTGTGGCTGGATTTCAGTGACACAGCGTCTAATCTCCTCTTTCAAGACTTTGATAGTCGTGAGCTTGTTGACATAAACTTTTGACTTCAAAAACTCAAAAGAACGTACTCCAAAGGCGTTAAATTGCACGATCTAGGCGGCCAATTCTGGTCGCCCAAACGGGAGATTACACGATGACGAACTTTCTTCG
The DNA here is from genome assembly GCA_031772225.1 of Eubasilissa splendida. Classification (NCBI taxonomy): domain Eukaryota; kingdom Metazoa; phylum Arthropoda; class Insecta; order Trichoptera; family Phryganeidae; genus Eubasilissa; species Eubasilissa splendida. Next base: position 5,272,149 of record CM062862.1, read on the forward strand.
CTATGTATGGTCTGTAAGTTTCAGTTCTTGATTCAATTGGATTTTGTAGGTATGAAGATGCAAATCTTTTGTGAGAGTACGCTGCATAGTGCTTCTTGAAATGGATGAGCACGATGCCGAATGGATATTCCAGGACTCTCAACCATATTCTGGCGAATTGCCGTAATGTTTTCTATCATTTTTTTTGGAACTGGAGGGTGGAGGGCACCCTTTCCTGGGACCGATTTAGAAACTAGGGCTTCCTTATCAGTCCCACTCATCAAAGCTAATAAAAATTCTCGACTTTAATTCAATTACATATTTAAGTATAAGCAAAACGAAACAGGAGAAGAAATTCAATGCATAAAAAATCATAGAACATAAATCCATAGAATATAGTTTTGCATAGAGATAAAAAATTAAGGTGCAGTAGTTCAAGGCAGACACTCAGGGATCCATTCGTCAAAAAATACTCCCAAAAGAGCAAAAGAGGGACAGTGAACGAGACACAAAATGGATTTAGTCACACTTACACGGACAGACAAACGGAGTTGCAAAATACGAGGCATGGAGAGTGAGAGATAGGCGCGTAGGTGGAGTCTCACCCACGCAGGCCAGCCTAACTACCTACCTAAGGAGCTCCAACGAGTCACCCATACCTGAATAAAAATCCTTATATAAAACAAGATCCCAAGTCCAATTGCTAATTAGATCTGCATTACTAGGCGGGCAGTCAAACCACCAATCATACGTTCACGTGCATCTTTATGTATCTGCTGAACGACCTAGACGAATACGTATCGATGGTCTGACATCAGTAATCGACCCAGTCTCCTCAATTTTTTTGATTATCCTCTTTACAGTCAATGCATTTGGAACATTTTGATTACCAAAAACTGGACGCAATTTGCGAATCATGGCAGTAAAACTTTATCAATTTTTGAAATAATGTTTAACAATAAGAATGTGTTGTGTCAAATATTGATTCATTTTTAACAGTAGCAAACTCTCATAATGGTTTGACTGTCAAAGAACAACAGAAAAAATGGCACCAAATATAAATTTTCCGCTCTTGTTGGGACACCTTTTACTGTTAGTTTTATATTCAGCTTATAGTATAAACTATATATTTTAGATCAACCATTAGAACGGTGAAACTAATGACAGTATAAATGTGATAGTGAGATTAATGTAAATATTTATACTCAAGTCCCTCGGTCAAGTTAAGTGAATGTTGTGAACAGTTGAATAAATACAGAATGTCAAATGAACAAATGTTTAACTTTCAATATTTGTAATATGTACAATACAGGTTTATTTAATTTTAAATAATATTATAACTTTTGACGTAAAATGCACAGTATACCAATAATATTTCTAATGAATGACTTTTTAAATAAAATACATAATGAACAATACCTTAGGCTCGTGACGTTGGCTACCGATCTTCCATCACTCGTTAGCCAGCTTCCGTTCCCGCAGTGCACACTTCCGCCATCTGTGTTCCGGATCGTCAGAAGGGAGAATGATGGATCGAAAACGTCACTCGAAGATGACAGGACGATACCTGGAAAAATGAGACATCAAATTAATAATCACTGACGTAAATTTTATGTACTTGATATTTATTTCCATTTTATTGTAGCTTCAAAAGCTCTCAATAACCGTTAAAAAATTTGAAACTCCTTCTAGAACCATTTGTTTTTTAAAACACATATAATTCATGTATATGTTAATTCTAATAATTTGTGGGGGGCGACTATTCAAATCCATCGCCATTACCGCTGCGCCCAGCTAATCGACGATACAAGCGACATCTTCACTATAGGATGAGACTTTCGCCGAGAGAAGCCGCGTCCAGTCAGTACTATACGAGGCGTATTTTTTAAGTAAGTACCGTTACCGGATATTCCCAATGTAGCACTGCTGTTGCAATGTTGCGCATGCGCAATGGTTTCCTTAATCTGTTGACTCACCATATGTCACACGGTGTGGCCATCTCGTGGTGAGTATGTGATTCGTTTGAATGTAAGAAACATGAAACCAACTAACAAGTGTGTCCTGTTTTATCCTGATTTGGTGCCAAGTGATTTCCATATTTTCTTTCATAAGCGTAAGCGATAAAGATGATGAACTCAAAGACGGAGTGCAAACATGATTTTTATTCCAGGCGGCGTCACTCTATGACAAAGATATACAAAAATTGGTGCCCCGTTATGACAAGTGCCTTAATAATCGTAGCGACTATGTTGAGTTTAAGGTGTGTAGCGTCAGAAGAAAGAAAAGTGTTTTAGAAATGATTTTTGATTCTTTAAAAAAAAAATCCAATACTTACTTAAAATAACGTGTGCTTCGTACGATCACACAAAAACCACGTGTTTATTTCAACTACCTACCTCTACATTTTTTTCTAGCTTATTACTATATTTAGTCAATATTTATGATCGGTAATGAAGGTTTATAATTCAATCTAATGTAATCTTAGTGATGTATTCGTTATGTATATGATAAGTATATTGAAAAAAAATCTGATTGTGTAATGCTTACATACTATTGAAGACTAAGCCTAATCTATATATATATATATAAATGCATGTTTGTTTATTTGTCTGTATCTTTATGATTATTTGTGTTCATCCGATTGCGCTGAAACTTTGGTGAGTTGTTGTGCACACGCCCGCGAAGGTTTCTGAATTAGTACAACCATTTTACAATGAGAAAGTTTGCCTAAGAAAGTGATCTGCGCGCCACGGCTATCAGTTTCATGGCAAACCATATGTCGTGAAATATGAAATTCGGACACGTTGATTGGCTTTTTTTAGGATTCTCTGTGACGAATTTTCCAAGAATTATTGCTTTTTCTGGCGATTTTTCGTATACGCACCAGACGGAAAAACAAAAAATATTGTGTATCCAAAAGCACTTCAATAATCATAATTAAAATACAAACATTTTGAGTGGCATTGGAATGCATGCCGGGTACTCGCTAGTAATATATAAAGACTTTTCTTACTTAGATAAAGCACAAGTTAATACATATTGATAAAAAACAATATTTATTGATAAAAATGAAAGTATTCATTAATTATTGGCTATAATCGACCTAAATACTACATATTATGCAAATCTTCATAAATAAATTCGATTATTTTACTGTGTGACGTACATGGCAATCATAAGTATTGTTTTTTTTTCTACAATGTATTGGGCTGCACAATTTTTTTGTTTCTTTATCGTAGATACTCATCTGCACATTATCTCTCGCAATATGTCTTTAGTATTTCTGCGTTTGATTTTAGCATAATCTTTTAGAAACGATATAAATGAACACAGCAGTTAGTTATGTTATTAATATTGGATAATTTGTATAGCGCTATTTTCGTGAAAACTTTCACCTCAAGGGCGCTTTCTTCATTTTACGCTTTTGGGCCTGCCACCGCAAATACCCGTTCACTAAACTTCTGGCGATGCCGACGGCTGGTCGACTCTATAACCTTTTCTGCGACTGTTGTAGAGGCTGACTTGAGAGTATGACATTTACTATTTAAATTGTCTGGGATATAAAGCTATTGAAGATGCGCAGGCGCTATGTTATGTGTCGCCTTGTAAATCAACCAGCACAATTTAAATTTAACTCTTTCAGGGAACCGGAGCCAATGTAGGTCATGCAAAAGGCGTGTTATATGAGAGAATTAAGAAACTCTATATATTTTCCATGCTGCCGCATTTAGAGTTGATTGTAATCTATTCAGCTGAAACATTGGCAGGCCAGCATAGATGCTGTTACAATAGTCCACGCGTGACACCACAATGAGTAGACGGGCTGCCTCAAGAGGAAGATGTCTCCGTATACTTTTAATCTATCTCGGTTGATGTCAGCATGCACTGACAGTTTTGCTGATTTGTGTATTCATTGAAAGATCTGAATCAATGTGCACGCCCAACAACTTAACTGCAGATTTAGCATTCGCAGACATTGATTCATGTATTAAGTTTTGCCTTCTAGGTGTTGCTATCCATAGTAGTTCTGTTTTGTAATGTTAATATTATAAGTAATGTATAACAGTAGAAAAAGTTTTACTTTTTACTTCAACTGATTGTTCCGATGTACATAGAATGTTCTCGAACATACATCGAAATATAAATTATTTTGATAAAAATACGGAAAACATACTAATTAAATAACAAATAACTATAACGACTACAAATGCAATCACGCTCGCCGTAAGCGTAGTTATAGGCGCAGATTTCAAAATATTACAACGATAATAATCCACGTGAATTTTTTAAACGAAAACAGTATTACTGTATAACGTTTTGACATGTATTTTTGATTATCCATGTTTGTATCAAATCTGCCATACCGTGACTAAAGAAGGTTTAACTTAAAAAAAATCAATTTATTAATTTTATTTAAGCTAGGACTCCAACCGCTTTTCCATGGAGGCTCGGTTTAAAAATCGTATCGCTGCCATCTGTCCGCATACGGAATTACTAATGAGCTTCGCTCGGCAATTGTCTTTCGATTTGTATGCAAATGTTGTGCGCTACGCTCATCGGTCTGGAACATGTGATATATTTATCTTGTCATCTATATATCTTAATCAGCAATATCCTGAACGTTTGGTTGAAAAATAGGGCGGAAAAATCTTGAGAGAAATTTGTCTTTAGTAAGATATCCCCCTCTGTTTTTGGCTCTAAAACAGAATTATTTTATTTTTTCCCCTGACTTGAAATTTAAACTAATAGAACGTGCCTTTTATATCAAATAATATCATCAATCATATGGAGGTTAAACGAGTAGTCATAACACTTTTATTCCTGTCAAATCTTTATCTTTCTTGAATTAAATAACACCACAACAGCACAATAAAAAACTGTCTACTTTAACACAGGCGGAAGTCTAGCGAAGTAGTCAGAACAATGCTGTATATATCACAAGTGGAGTCTACTATACCCCACACAATAAACTAAGAGTATAAACTTAATTGCAATATAATTGTATCTTATGTTTATCATGTTATACTTTAATATATTCACCTCTGTTACAACAAAAACATGTATGTCAATAGAGTCAAAATTATTATTATTATTATTATACTCATATATTATTGATTGAATCGGCGTTAACTTTGTAGAGTTTCATCATAATGAATGGATATAAATGAAACAATGTTATTACTCTACTTGAGTTTATTAGCACTACTCGAGTTTCGAGAGAAATACGTAGTAATTAATAATATGAAAAATTATTATTTGAACTTATGTAAATGATTTTTTGAAAAAGTAGGTTTTCAGCCTCTGATGCACTGTTTCTTTTGACGCTTTTGGGCCTGCTACCGCAAATATCTTTTCACTAAGCTTCTGGCAATGCCGACGGCTGGTTAGCTCTACAACCCTTTATGCGTCTGATCTACTATTAAAATTTTCTGGGATATAAAGCTTTTAAAGATGCGCAGGCGCTATGTTATGTGTCGCCTTATACATTAATCAGCACAATTTAAATTTAACTCTTTCAGAGAACCCGAGCCAATGTAGGTCATGCAAAAGGGGTGTTATATGAAAGAATTGAGAAACTCTATTAATTGTCCATGCTGCCGCATTTATAGTTGACTGTAAACTATCCAGCTGAAATATTGGCAGGCCAGCAAAGATGCTGTTACAATAGTCCACACGTAACACCACAAATGCATTTATAAGCAGACGGGCTGTCTCAGGAGGAATATGTCTCTGAATATTTTTAATCTGTATCAGTTGTTGTCAGCATGCATCGACAGTTTTGCTTATGAATACACAAATTAATTAATAAATACATAAATAGATTAATGAGTGATAATGTTGAACGTTGTATTTATATAAAGTAATCACATAAACCTGTAATTACCCATACTTCCATATATTTCGATTAAATATAATAAAACATAGCTTCGTCTCTATGAGGCATCTATTATTTGTTTAATAAAAGTGCCGTTGTAGGTGAAAATCCATAAATTATGAGTTATTGGACATATTCAAATATTGCTAATAATATACTGGTTAAAATAAGAAAATATATAAAATTGAAAAATATTGATTTTTCGGCCGTATTCTAACCAGCCGAAGACAAGTCGTAAGCCAAAGACATGTCGTAAGCCCTACAACCTGTCTTCGGCTGACTTAAGTGATTACTTTACACAACATAACGTTCACCATTCCACCCAATCAACCTCCATATCTAACAAATTTTTGAAAGTTGTATATACCATATATTAATATGTGGAATCACTTCGAATACCACTACACTATCGCCATCTACGGACTAAATTTGATATTTATTTTCCCTTAAACAGCATATATGTCACAATGAGAATCTAATTAATTTTAGAAATTATTTAAAGCAATATTCTTTATATATGCCTTTAATATGCCTGAAAAATCAATATTTTTCAATTTTGTATATTTTATGATTTTGACCAGTATATTATTAGCAATATTAGAATATGTCCGAGAACACACTATTACTGAATTTTCACCTACTAAGGCACTGTTCAAATAATGCCAAAAGGTGCCCATTTGCAAAAAGGATTTGGTTATTTATAATATTTAGCTTGCTATTAACACAAATTTATCTTAAATATGTTAATTAGAAAGATATACATATAAAATCAATTTTATCGAAAAATATTGTTGTTGCTCCACCGGGATTCAAATCTGGATATCTTTCCTGACCGGGGAAGGTGCATTATCCAACTATGCTACAGCGACAATATTTTTAGCGACAATTTTCGAACCTATATGTTATCTTTTTGATAATAATTATATACATTATTTTGAAAAGAGAATGTGTTCTCCTAATAACAAATTTATCTGACTGTAAACCCCTAGTGTTTGTACGTATAATTTCTAAACCCTTGTTAATATCAAAAGAATGGTTTGTTTCCAAAACTTGATTGGAGAATTAAGAATACTTGTTGCTATTTAGGCATTTAAAGTGCTCCTCTTAATTCTAACATCAAAATTTCTGCTATTATTTTTTCCTGCAAAATTATTTTTATTTAACTATTTAAAATGTTTGTGCATAATGCTGCTTCTTAAAATGTTCCACACAAATCTAGCAATTATAAATACATTTTAAATATTTAATCTCTTATCCGCAAAACAGTTGTACGCCACTGAAAATTTGATTTATGTATATTACATGATCCGCTGAGGACAGCGACTGACTCTACAGGATACCACGGGTAGAAGATCGACCTGAGAAACATCCACCTGTCTGTCTAGATAACATAAACCCCACCCCCGTAAACCTCCGAGCACGCAAATTTAATATATAACACGTGTATCAAAATTGTTTTCGTAAAATTTGTTTTTCTTTGATTTTAAGCAAACCCTGTTTGTTTATAAAAAAAAAAGGTTTTATATCGTACTCATTTAATTTTTTTTCGTAACTATGTACATAAATTTAAATATTCATTTTACCATAGAAATGTGGTAAAGGTTATACAAGTTTTATTAACTTTCCATCTAAAAATCTAATGTATATACAGAAAGTATTTAATAATAACAAACATTTGAGGATTTTCTTTGAAGAAACCAAATCAGTAAATACGAGGGTAATCTAGAAATAAACTACCTAACTAATTAGCTTTAAAAAATTAAGAAAATACTTTTTTATAAAATTATTTTATTTATTTTTAAACACAGACCAGTGAATTAATAGACATGAAATAAAACGTACATATAAAAGAGGGGTTTAGAACATTAGTTGCGGGATTCTACACACATTATTGGTGGAAACATAAATCCGATAGTGTTTGACACATCCATGCAACAGTAAAAGTAGTCAATCTTCAAAAATTACATATTTGTGTAAACAAGACGTATTTTTTAAAATCAATGCATATTATATTGTCAGCGTTTAAATTTTTGTTCCAATAGGGTTCAATTTAAAAATAAAGTGTTCACGTGAATGACAACAAAATGAAAATATTGGGGTAAGAAATATACTACAGTATATATTTGGTGGTCTGTGCATAGAACCTTAACCTATTTCTTTAGAGAAAAGAAGAGAAAAGTGTCGGAGTATTGTTGTCTGGTTTAGCGAGTACTGGTCGGATTGTATGGCTATATAGTAACTTTCTTATGCTGCCATGTCTGTGGAGTATGAACAGAGTATATATTTAACAGATTATATAGAGTAATCTACATAATAGAATACGTCAAGAAAATTAAATGATAATGTACAAGACGAACAATCCTTGGACAAATAAGGTATTCACTAATATTCGAAAGAAATTTCGAAGCCAATAGGATACTCCGCTGGAATGACGCGAATACATAAAGAATACACAATACAATGATGATAGTGTCTCCGCACCTTTTGTTTCCTTCGACTGGCATCTTTGGAATTTCTTGTTGGTCGGTATGTGTGTGAATATTGCCGCTTTTCGGAGATTGAAGGATCGCGGTCAAACGACCAGCGGAGCTAAATTGCGATTAATAGGAAAATAATAAAAGTAACTACGCTAGAGAAACAGCTTCAGTACGTCAGTCAAAGGTTATTGGTAGTGTTCATTTTACTTACATGACCATATTATCAATAAGAAATCCGGGAACAACAGCTGTTGATGTCAGATGGTATACATCATTTTTTTATTTTTTTATTGTATTACATTCATTTTATTTTAATATTTTAATTAAAACTAGACCCAAAAAACGTCTTGATAGACGTATATCCGTATGTACATTTATATCCATATTTTTAAGATTGGAAAAATCAACTTTGTGGTTAAAATCCATTATATTAAATTGTTAACTCTGTTTTATCAAATCGAACCAATTCAAATATCTAAACACCTACTACAAAACATTAGACAGGCATTTTATACAAATAATAATATAGGAAATTTACTTATAAATTCTAAAGACAAAGATGATAAATTGAACAATTCTGATGTCTATAAACATAGTTTTACGGATTGTGCTGCATTTTATATTGGTAAAACAGGTCGAAATTTTAATATAAGAGTAAAGGCGCATTTGTACAATAGTGGGTTTGCAGAATTTTCTAATCATTTGATAGAAAATGGTCAGGGTTTTGATAAAAAAATGGCATTCTCTATTTTGCGTGTAAACGGTGATGGTTATAAATGAAATAATTTGGTATGGTTGGAGATAAACAAAGCGTGTAAAACTAATCATAAAATTATAAACAACCAACATAAATTTAACCACAAGTCCCATTCTAAAAATCATTCTAGTAATTTTATATTATCATGTAACAATTTAAGTTAGGTACTAAATTATTTTTTTAGTTTTTTAAAATTTATTATTTTTGTTTTATTAACCACTAAATTGTACACTAAATTTTAACCACAAAGATAATATTGCTAATTTTAAAAGTACTAAATTAATTATTTAAATAATTATTGTTTTTTAAGAATAGATTCTGTTAAATAAACAAAAACATATGTTTTTGATTAGTTATTGAGATCCTTAAGAAAGAAAGATGTATTTTAATTCATTGAGTGGTTAATAAAACAAAGATAACAATTAAAAATAATACATTTATATCAATTTGTTACATTGAATAAACTCAAAAATATAATGACGCTTCAAGATTTATTATTGATATCATGTAGTGTCTATCGCCTGTTAGACTCTCAGTCGGTGTCAGGTAGTTCAAGATGTAAATCATTAGTGTTTTATTCAGCTGCCTTTGAAGTATGTTTAAATTTGTTTTATTTCAGGTTCCCCTGAAAGATATCATATATCTATTTTGCTCTTGGTGTACGCCTTTTAGTCACTGATTATTTTGTCTAATGCGTGAAATGTAGCAACACCAACCGTCACGTATACAGGGTGTAGCAAACCAAGTCCATAATATTTTATAAATGACTAAATTACGAATTGAAAATATACAAGGGGTAATTATGCTATTATTTCAATTAATTGAAATATCTGATTGATTCCAAATAATATATTAAATACAAAAATTAAAGGTCTAGACTATTTTTTGTGAGATTATTTAGGGCTTGCAAAGCAAATAATGGAACAATTTAGAATCACTTTGACTTCAAGCTTAAATTTAATTTTGTAAAAATTGCAAACAATAATATTTTCTGTAACAGTGCTCACATTCCTTGAACACTTTAGACTCATAATTTAGTCAGTTATCCACCCATAAAATATTGTGAACTAGGTCTGTTACACCCTGTATAATATATTAGCTGAAGTACCCAGCGGATGCAGAGTAAAGAGGCTTCATTTTGGAGGATGGAGGTAGTTTTTTTTTTCGAAACCAGATGTAGGCAGTAATTTTCCTCTTATTTTGAACGTCAAGTGAGCAAAATTTCATCAAGCTCGGAATTAAACTGTAGATTTGTATAACAAACAAAATACACTCTTTTATATATATATAGACTACAGTCCATCAGAGAACCTCCTATATTTTTTTAATATTTTGGTTGAATCTCAAATAAAATATATTCTATATATAAAAAAAATATTTATGGTGATGGCTGCTTATCTATCTACCGTGATAGAGATAATATTAATACCAAGGTAAGAAATGACTCTGGGTTTTCATCACATATGCAAACATCACATGTATATGAACATTACTTTTACCTCGCGTTTACTGCGTTACATGGACCTAAAGTTTTGTACAGCAATTAATGAAAAATGATTATTATAAAAGTGTTGTCAGTCACGCCAAGACCACGGCAGGAAGTAACAGGTCAGCGCGGGGGTCAGTCTTAAGGCCTACCACTCCAGATTGTTAATCTCGTTCCTAAACATAAGCTTTGGCGCGCTATGTATAAACATTGCTCCCTGTCTGCCTCATATTCATTAGTATTTTATTTAACATGTCATAAGTGCAAACAATAGCATTATATTATTATACACAATATAGGGTCGTATCATAGAGGGATAGAGCACTCTTTTATCTTAAAAGAGGTATTGGTATCCATACCCGGCACCTCAAAAATACAGTTGTAAATAAATAATGATAAATATAAAATAAAGGAGCAAATCATTATCGAAATATAAAAAATAATTCCATTTTGTGTGGTTTCAATTGGTCCCCTGTAGTAATAAGATTTAATCAGAACCTTCCAGAGTTCTTGAGGGGATTGTTTTAAGTTATGTCTGTTAATCGTTTAGGACGTATGATTTCAGTGACCCTCTTGCCAATTTCTGTAAATTTAGTGATTTTAGATAATTAATTTGGTTGGACGATTGCTTATCGTATTGGTATATCGTATCACTAGGGATAAAAATGTATTTTGGAAATTAAATAACAATGAGCAAAATTTGAATTTTCTAAATTAGATTAGAATCCATTCTAAATGCGACAGCACGGATAATATATTTCCAAATTCTCTTATATAACATGCCTGAAAGAGTTGAATTTAAATTGCGCCGGTTGATGTACAAGGCACGGCGTATACATAACATGGCACCTCTATATCTTAGACTATTTGAATGGTAGACGTCAAATTCTCATATCTCAACCGTTGCCAGAAGTCTAAATTTAATAAAATACCATTTGCGGTGGCAAGCATGATAATTTTATTTAAAATGTAATTAAATAATTTAAATACATTATCAATTTTATTTTCCCTCGTACATTTATATTAATACTGTTCATACAAATTTTAATCTTCACAAATCCTATTACGTCCGGAAATTTCTCAATGCACAAAAACAACCTTGGAGAAATTACACGTCAAACGGAAATCGAAAACCGGAAGCCGGAAGCTACCAGTTATATCTGGGAAAACATCTCGGGTTGTCATGTGAACCACAAAAGATCTCTTTACCATAAGTGATACGGCAGAACCATTTCATATACAACACGGCTTGTAGGCGACCAGGGGTTGAATACCATGACGAATGATATATTTACGGGGTTTTTCAACGGATAACATTAATAATAAGTTGGTGTTACTCCGTGAAATTATTATATTATTTTTAAGATGAATAATAAGTTATGTAATAAATATAAATATTCATTAAAGACAATACACTTTTGTCACGCTTTAAGTCTCATTTTCAGAAGATAATTCTGTGGTATTTAATACAAATTAAATCAATTAACTAGAGATATATAGATACAGAAAAAAATCATCTATCGAAAACGTAAATAAGTTAAATATTAATTAGAAAGATATACATATAAAATCAATTTATCAAAATGTATTGTTGTTGCGCCACTGGGATTCGAACTTGGATCTCTTTTCAAACCGGGGAAGGTGCATTATCCAATTATTTAAAATATCACAGACCTATGTTCTGAATAATTACAACTTCACAATAATAATGTGTTCTCCTAATAATTAAGTTGTATTAATGTGTCCAAAATTTAATAACAATGAATTGATAATTCTGGCGTCTGCTATCAGTTTACTCAAAGGTATTTGAGATTTCGTAAAAATATGGTAGATGGCTCTTTCAAATAATGGAATGAATAAAATGTATTAATATCAAAAAGGTAACATATAGGTTCGAAAATTTGTCGTTAAAAATATCGTCGCTGCAGCATAGTTGGATAATGCACCTTCTCCGGTTTGGAAAAAGGTACAGGTTAGAATCCCGGTGGTATAACAAATAATTCTAATTAATATATTTAATTCATATTTAAAATATCACAGACCTATGTTCTGAATTATTACAACTTCACAATAAGAATGTGTTCTTCTAATATAATAAGTAAATAAGTAACTTTTAGTCCATAAAATTCTCATTTTATTACACTACAAATGCCATGAATGGTAGTGTACACCAATTTAAATTCCTTGCATCAGTGTCTGAACTAGAAATCCGAACTCTGGGACTATAGAATCGAATAGTACCTGTTCCCAGTTTAAAAAGAGATTTTTTTATTTTCTATTTTGATCCAATCATTAAAATTATATTTAGTTATATTTTTTACATCAATGATTATGGCCAAAAACCAAAACTGTTAATTGACATGCTTGGCTAGTGTGTTTAGTGGTCGGGGGTTCGAGCTTCGTTTCAGGAGGCCATCAATTTAGTCCCAATTTCATAGCACAAGCATTTAGCTTAGTTTAAAAATACTAGGACTATTGATGTGACACGTAACCGTGTACGCATCTCATTTTTAAAAAATAATCAAAAATTTAAAATATGTCAATTTAAATTTAGAAAATGATTGAATTAATTTCTTCAAAAAAGTATTTTTTTTTACTGCTCTATACCTTTCACTACTTTTGATTTCACTTAAAATACTGTTTAAGATTTCTCATTTGGACAAAGAATATTTAAATGTTTCATTAAGATACAGATCAAAGGTGCCTCTCTTAAAGTTGCCCATGGACTTCACCCGGTAAGAACCAGTACCTTATAAATGTCGACATAGCTAGCCAGTGACGTGAATTAGCGTTAATAAATGAGTGCCTCATATAATTAACTCATTCACTCAGATGTTAGTTAATTGCGTGTAGAACAATAAACACTACTTACAATAATCACGCTTGTCATGCTTGGAATACAATTACAGATAGAATACAGTAAGAGGTATACAACGAGAACCGTTGCTAATGAACTTGTCAGGAAGACGGCTGCGAGAAAATGTCCAATTCGAGAGAGGCATGTCCATGCCTACTGCACGCCACTGATCTGATATTTAGCATACTAGTATTTTATCATTTGAGAATCGTTTTGAATAAATTTTAAAATATTCAAATTTAAATAAAGCTAGGAAAGGTTGAGTACCGCAGCGGGCGGGAGAGCGCACTGGGAAAATAAAATTGTACAGAGGAGTGCGGGAAAAGATTCCGCAAAGTGAATTGTCTCAAACATGTATTCAAATCCTCCCGCATGAGGTTCTCCCTCACAAAACCACCCGTAAACATTTCCATCCCCTATTTTCACTTGTCGCTCTTTTAATATGGCAGGCCCGTTTATGTTTTCATTTCGTTTTCTGACAGAATTTCCGAGGCTCGGATTTATAGGCAGGCGCGCCGTGAGGCCTCCACCGCGAGCTAACCTCGTTTCGGAAAAATAAAATGATACTCTTATTTTTACCTTAAGGAGAAATAAAGGCATTTTAAGGCTTACATCTCGAAGGAAGGTAATAAGGGTGTGTTGGCAAAACTATAGATGAACTATTATATGGCTCGAAATAATAATCACAATAATAATATTGGATAATTTGTACAGCGCCATTTTCGTAAAAACTTTCACGTAAACTGTTTATAGTCTTTATTATTTATTATTACATTATCTTTGATTTTAAAATTAAAATTTTTTATTTTCACATAAGTTTCGTTTTTAGTATCTTCTTAAATAAAATCTCTGATGCACTGTTACATGCTTTTAGGCCCGCCACCGCAAATGCCCGTTCACTAAAATTAGACTTCTGGTAACGGTTGGTCGGTTTTACAACCCCTCCTGCGGCTGAAGTAGAGGCTGATCTGAGTTTGACGTCTACCATTCAAATTGTCTGTGATACAGATGATAACTCTTTCAGGGAACTGGAACCAATGTAGCTGATCTTATATGTTATATGAATGTTATATGAAATAATTTGAAAACTCCATATATTATCCGCGCTCCCGCATTTAGAATGGATTGTAATCTATCTTGCTGAAACGATATTTCTGTTCTTCTTCTGCAATCCTGGAGTGGTTCCATTGGTTGCAGACTGTACTAGATCTGTCCATCTAGTTAGCGATTTTCTACTGGAACGGGTTACCTGGACTAGTTTTGTACCACCAGTATGTCTATCTATGTCTTATATATCCTTCTATCAGGCGCGGTCGCTTTATACATGCTTTGAATGCTCCGTATTCTTTGTATTCTAGAGTAAACATGCTTCGAACATTTTGTTTTTAGTAAAAAACATAACTCTCGTACATAACACAGACTATGACACGGCACGCGCTTGGAGCTAATCGAAATACAAATATGTACAATCAATTTTCGAATCGCGTAAACACACAGATACCAGCAACAGTGGATTCTATTATTCGTTTCATATCTACAAAGTTTGAAAGTATTCGACATTCAATTCTGCTGGTTAAGGTCTTCGAATACTGTATACGCATTCGTTAACAGCATCCAACGTATAAAAAACGACTTTAATACTTATGGGTATAATGTACAAAATAGCATACATATTACGAAGCGAGCGGATTGTTTTGATGAATTTGTTTGTGTGATGCTTTTTTGACAGTGTGACTTGAATATTTTAAACCGAATTATTGGAGCATTAAATATCCTTTGATTATATGTTATATTTGTACATTTTATAGTAGGTATAAACTTGTTATCCAGCATTCCTTCTACAAAAAGTCACCGACCGCCACTGCTTTCTATCTATATCTTATGTCTTTCTGCAATTTTGTTATTTTAATTTTATTTTTTAATTATTTCCATCAACGCCCTTGTGCCCTATTAATATAACAATAATATATATTTTTTAAATATAACAGAACGGTTTAAATAAAACCTAATTTTAAAAACTAAGAATAATGCAAGTACAGATATTTCTTCAATAAATTCAGGTATGCTCCTGCAACGCAAAACGTCAACGAAATTCAACTTTTACCATACCGATGCATCCGTATTATTGGCGAGAACAGCATAATTATTTCTATTTTTATAATATGTAAGCCATAGTGGGGTGACCACAGAGTGTAGTTAAATTCCAGCGTACTTCTTACAATAAATGCATAGCTTCCACGAATAGATACACTTAAATAGGCAAAGACATCAATTATCTCGGATCCATAATTACATCACGGTAGCTGCGAGCCAGAATTTAAATAACGCAGGTAAAGCGAAAAGTTATATGTCCATAAATGACAAGGTATAGAGAAAGACCGCGGTATTTCCTAAACAACCAAGGTCATACATATACAGTCTCTGCTGTATTTTATATTTTTATATGGTGTGGAATCATGGACTCTGAAGGCAAGGGAGATAAGATGAATTGATGCCTTTGAGATGTAGTACTGAAGACACGTGTTGATGCAAGTCAAGTACTGCATTCTGTATTTGCAATAATCTTAATATACCTGTCCCGCTCTGGCCAACTACCCAACTACTAATTGGGGATTTCGGCCGACGTAGGACAGATTGCATTTCGATGTGGACCTGTTAGCACATGTGTTTATTTTAACGGTCGAGAGTAAGGCCGTGCGTATCCGGACCACGATAAAGAAGCGGTGTTCTACAGCATCCGGAAGCGCGGTGATATCTACGTTATTCACTACAAAAGTGCGAGTCAAGTGGAGGTGAAAATTGACGTCCAGCCCAGGACTTAGATAAAGGTGGGCCAGATCCATCTACCGTTACTCCTTTCTGAATCCAATTCGGGTTGCGTCAACTAAACATTAGTTTTAATCGATACAGTCTACGGTAACTATCCTATAGACGTGGATCTCTGTTCTGCAGGAACTGAACATCAAAAACAGATTCTCAACCATTTGCTTGATATGAATTCTTAATTTTTTTGGGCATCTTGCTAAAAGGGAAGTTTGGAGAAGCTTATTGTGGAAGAGAAAGGTCCCCTACCCGTTGGAGCGACCAAGTACAAAATACATTTCTCTTGTGATAGCCCTAAGACCTGAGGAGCAGTCAAGAGGGCAGAAGTTTATGGGGATGAGAGATCGACGTAAATGATGATGTTGTCTCAATGTCCATGACTCAGATACGTACAGAAAGATTATAAAGACTATTGTACTAAAAAATCTTCACCTTAGTGGACCTAGTGGTGTTTATCACAATGTCTTTGAAACTTAAATATATTTTTTAATGTTTAATTTTTAACATGGTGTATGTTCATCCTGATAAAGCTATCTAAAGCAGTCGACTTCAAAACAATTATTTAAAAAAATTAATTTAAATAATTTCATCGCGTATAAAATGCCGCAGGCACAAAGTTACCATTTAAGAAATCAAAATGATTCCGTTGTCTTGTCTGCTAGCACGTAAATATATTAACAAAACTTTATAATATTATTACTGAATGCGCCAGTTACCCAAAGTTCTAGAAAGTACAAGACCATGCCGCATAATACGATGAAATATGGAAGTTTACCAAGAAGCTTAACAACATTTTTAGACTGTTTGAGAATATAGAAAGTGAGTATTAATGAGATTTTTTATATTTTTATTACCACGGACAATGCAAGGTTCTAGGTGATCGCTTACAAACATAATAAAGACTAGTGTTTAAAACCCTAGGACATCATTTAAGTGTCGCTTTTTCTGAAATGGATCTTCTTCCCTATATGATAACACTTGTGGGTTTATTTTCAATACAATAAATTCAGCCGCGAATGAGTGTCCTAATTTTGGTCAAACCACTCGTACGTCCATGACAGATAGCATATCCGTTTCGACCAGCGCGCCCCGTCCGCTAAGCAAATCCGCTCCATCCAAGTCAGGCTTCCAAGTAACATCACCAACTATATTCAAGAGTTTAGTGATCCGACGTTGTTAGGTGATTTATTCTTTCTTAATAATCTATATTTTAAGATACTTGCATGTGCTAAAAGTGGAAAATGGGCAATTTATTTTAATACTTATAAATAAGGCTATTCAAAAATAATTACAATAAAATTAACATTAAATATTTGTGTTCATCATGTCAGCATTAATTTCTCTGCCAAATTGTCTATGTTGACGCTTGTCTGATGTAGATTATTCAGGTCCCTCACGTAAGGGATTACCTCTTAGAATGGTGCTGGATCCTGGACGTGAAATGTGGTCAGCTCCCTGTGGTGCCAGCGTAGGGTGACGGAGTTCATTCATTGGATGCCCAATTATTCAGACAAACCGGGACTCTGGACGCGATATTATTATGCTATAGCGACAGTCTGTTCTCGCTACACCGATTATATTGATCAACTTTTTATAGATCCAGCGGGACCCTTTTTGATACATTCAAATTTACGATTAAACGCAGAGAACATCATAGTCTAAGCTTAAACTCGAGGCGCACAGCTTAAATTTTTCTCGGAATTACAATCTATAAATCGCTTGCTTGACAGTATAGAGACGATATAGATTTTATTTTCTAATTAAAAATAAAATCTCGTCTTTGGTGGAGCCACTTCTCCCGGCGGAGAATTTGTCCAGACTGGCCCGCCTATGGTGATGCATCCCTTAAGATGCATTTGCCTACGTGACTTTAGTCACGTTCGCCGCATTTCTTTATTGCTGTACCCACGCTGCGTCGGTACACCTGTGTCTAACAATACCGAGTTTTTATTACCCTTCGTCCCTTACTTCGACTGAGTGCTTTCGCATTCTTACAACGTAAAATCTATTCTCTTCTGAGTTTTTAACCATATTGTGACATCATCCGTGTGCCATGGTTCACGTAGTGCTATTATTCCTATCAAAGCCGGCGTGTGAACCTCGTTCCGCGTTTGGAGAGCACGCCATTTTGTTTCACGACCACGCGCTATTATTTCACGGTTTCAACAATCATACGACTAAATTTCCGCCACAGAATATTATTGAACATCTATATATCTCGCCAATATCCCTAGATGCATTATTCCAACCTGCCACCCGTCCGACGAAAGCCCTCTTCGACATTACCACCTCTCCTCGTGCACTTCTGCTGCGATAGAACTCCTCCACATCCATCAAGGATATACCTCTGGTCCCATACTCGGTTGGCCATTCTCTCACCATCACCATCACATCAGACCTATGTGCAAGTCTACAGTATTACATTTATTGTATTATCAAGGTATTTATGATCACCATATATACTTTCTCGCATTCGCTGATAAAAGTGGTCTCCGCTCAGCGGAACGAACTTGTGTGATCCATCACGGATTAGAAACATATGTTATATTCCTTTACCCGTTGTATTTTGTATCATCCATTTATATTAAGCCTCATATCTCTCATAGTATTAATTATGAACCATTTCTAAATTCGTTTCTGAATAAATTCTCATTGCCATAGTAAAACCATATCCATATTTTATTGAAATTATTTCCAATATTTTGCCTCTGATACTCGCAACCCATATGAAAAGGACTATCCGTGCTCCGCCGAGCTAGTCGAGCATCAAATAGAAAGGTAAAATATTTCATATTGACAAAACCTCTAAATGTATATTATATCAACAGAGAGTTGCGTTACACACTTTTTGATAACTACATATTGAATCGTTGAGAAAACTAGTTTGTCGTTATTTTTGAAAAATAACCATTGTAAATAGAATTTTAAAGGTACAGGCATATCGACCTTCAAACCGACGACAATATGTCGCGGGAGCCAGCTATAATCAGTCACAACCGGCAGTCGCTTCACGTCCTTACGACATCAACTATAAGTTACTTACTATTTGTTCCACCAGCTCTAGCCACATCTAAACACACACACACACACACACCGTGATATCTTACTCATCTGAACATAGTGGACAGCCGGGAGATTATAGGGCTTTGGCACCCACGCATTGATCCTTTTGATAATCACATACACCGCTGCATTTTGACATAATCACACTTTCTATCACTACACATACCGCTAACGCCCTGAACTGGTGACAACCCTTATAGAATTAAGGCCTTAACTTGATCCGCCTAAAAATGATGTGGGCGGATACAATGAAGAGTAACTAAATAGCCTACATGTTTTTTACTTAAGAAATTTGGCTCGCAGTGCCAAATAATAATAATAATATAATAAGTGTGAAATATAGAAATAAGGTTAAGAAATTAAATTTAAGAGTAAAATCAAAGTTGATTGATTGAACAGAATTTGTGGTTTAGTCATGTTGAACGAGTGAGGGAAAAGAGGGTGTTAAGAAAGATGTAAAATATGAAAACTAGGTAAAACAAATATTGGAAGACCGTTTTTATCTTTCTTAGTCGTAATCAGTGGCGTACCTAAAACAATTGGGTCCCAATGCAAAATGAAAGAGCCATTTGAAAGTAATATATTCAATAATTTTAAGTACTGCATAGTTTTGTCTACTACATTCTAAGAACAAAATAGATATATTGTCTCATATGTAGTTTTACCATGAAAAATAAAGTGTGTTTTTAGACATTTACATGAAATAACTGAAAACATATCTTTGACTCATTTTCCGGCAACCTAACCTAGCCTACCACTACATAATTAGTGAGGAACTATTGTATACATTGCTAATATTTTTCTAATATAAGTAGAAAATGATTAATATAAATTTATTCATTCATTTGTTGCTGTGGTGGTTTTTAAAAAAAAGATTTGTCCATATTAACGCTATTAAAAACATCGATATTTTGGGACCTTGACTAGCGTGGGTTCCATGGCACTGTTACTCTACTATTGAGAGTCATGATCTCTTCGATATGTATTATGTTTGAGTTCTTCTACAACTCTTCTCCAACGTTTTCGGTATTATTTAAGATCCATATTTTCTGCCCTCAATGTTTTTTATTAGAGGTTTGTTGCAATTTGACAGCTGATAGCTGATTTGTGCTCAGTTTGGTTTACCATTTTACCATGAATAGACTTATGTCAGAACAACGCTCGAGAACTGTGAAAATTTATTTCGAAAATCGTGGTTCAGTTTGTGTAACTTACCGTGCGCTTCGTCCATTTTACGGTCGACATAATCGTCCATCCGAGCAAGTAATTCGAATAACCATAGATCGTTTCGAAGAGACGTCGTTCAGTGCGCACCGAAGAAGCTGTTGTTTCTTCAAAAATGATGCCGGATAGAACGTTAAAGTCAAAGGAGAACTCTACAGATCCATGATTAATGGCCACATAATGCTCTAATTAATTTATTGAAAAAAACATGTAATGGACCTGCGGATTGACCCCCAAGATCGTGTGGTTTAGCATCTTTGGATTATTTTCTATAGGGTTATGTGAAGTCGCTAGTTTATGCCGTTAAACCAAAAACGATAAACGACTTGGATGTCAACATTCGTCGCGTTATTGCCGATGAACGATCCCAGCTGCTCCAAAAAGTGATTGAAAATTGGTCTTCCAGATTAAAATCGAAATCATATTTAAACAGTAATCGCATAAAATTATCTTTTCAATAAAGTGAATACCATGATTTTGATGTATTTTATTTCATTTTAAAGTTGTTTACCTCTAAAAAAATACCCTTTAATTAAGTCTACCCATGTCGTTATCCTCTCTCCGAATAATGGTTGAAGAACTATAGGATGGATCGAAGACATATTTTTTAATAATATATGCATTCGTGCGTCTCACTGTCCAGAGGTTTTTCAACAAAAACCATTCGAAAAAGTATTTTTTCTCGCTTTCTTTTACTCAACATACTCTAGGGAATTGAATATAAAATAAATTAAACTATCTTCTTAATTCAACAGCACATTTTACCATACAATGTATCGGAGTAAGAGTGACCCGAGATTAAATTATTACTCGCCGGACCACTCTCGTCTGACTAAATCTGTACACAGCATCATCTAATGAAGAGTTTCTTTCAAAGAGCTACGAACGCCACCGCCCCACTGCGGATGTGGTGAGCGGCAGGGAGAGGGGACGGGGTCTGACGACATTTTCCAACCCCGACATCCCCGATGAGTAGTAATGTTTGATCTGCCTCAGCAGAATCCTTCCCCGGCGAAAGCCTTAATTTAGTAATGCATTTTCCAAGCGCCGCAAAATACAATGCAATATGAATTCAATTTTTTGATACCGTCTAGTGGGGTGTATATACATCTTTAATGTAAACCAAAGACAATACTTTTATAGATATTAACTTCTAGCTTTAGGTATTCTGCTATTTTAATATTTACTATATGTACATTGCAACACGTTAATTATACGACGTATCTATTCAAATCATAAAATATAATGGATAAATGAAACAATATTATAACTCTACTTGAGTTTTTTAGTACTGCACTTATTACTTATAATTAAACGGCTGGCTCCTATTTCTTACACGGCCACGTCTGTGGGGCGCGTACATGATCACAAACATATGTATAAAATAAGTCAAAAAATATGGATTTCATACAATTACACCTAAATAGGGATCCAATGAAGCTTCCGGTCTTGTATTTATGAGACTTGGTATGATTAATTTCAAGGTAGCAAAATTAAATCTAAATGATGAAATACCCAATATGGTACTATCACTTCAGGCATTGTATTATTCTATTAAGGAGAACACATTCTTATTGTGAAGTTAAAAATTAAACATGTTAAAAGTGTAACGAATAGGTTCGAAAATTTGTCATGAAAAATACTGGCGCTATAACACAATTGGTAGTGTACTCCCCCGGATTGGAAATAATAATAAATATCTTCTGAATATAAATAGTTATTCTTTATTAAGGAGAACATATTCTTATTGTGAAATTGTAATTATTCATAGCATAGGTCTGTGATGTTTTAAATACTAATTTAATGTATTAATTAACAATATATACATATAAAATCAATTTTGTCGAAAAATATTGTTTTTGCGCTACCGGGATTCAAATCTTGATCTCTATTTCCAATCCGGGGAAGTACACTACCAATGTAGATGGCTTTCAAATAATGGAACGACAGATGTATTAATTTGAAAAAGTGTAACATATAGGTTCAAAAGTTTGTCATGAAAAATACTGGCGTTATAACGCAATTGGTAGTGTACTTCCCCGGATTGGAAATAAAGATTCAGGTTCGAATCCCGGTAGCGCAAAAACAATATTTTTCGACAAAATTGATTTTATATGTATATATTTATAATTAATACATTAAATTAGTATTGTATTCTTCAACTGTGATCATATACCTCCGCTTATAAACTGAATTTTATCCTAATAAATTTACTAATAATTTCCCCTTTCATATAAAAGCCGCGTTTTACATTAACAACGACATCGGCGAAATTCCACTAAACACAAAAACAACAATTCTAAAATGTTATAAAAAAACGGAATATATGAAATGACTTGTAGAGATTGCGATAAAAAATATTTAGGTCAAACCACGAGAAACTAAAATACGAGAATAAAAGAATATCACCGCTGCCTAAAATATGACAACTTTTAGGAATTTTCCAACCACGTAATTGAAACAAACCACTCTTTCGATAGTTATAGAGTAAAAATTCGTCACTCGGTACCTTATAAAGGATTAATAGTGAACAATTTAGAAACTTCTTCAATATTAGCAAAATTATTACTTCATGGCCACATATTATATAAATAATAAGATAAAACACTAAAATAAGTGATGAATGAAAAACAAATTTAAAATTATTTATGACATTTACCTTGTTATTAACACTTTTTCTTATTTATAAAATTTCATATTTATCTATCTGTAAACCTCTAGTATTTGTATGTATAATTTTTAAATCCTTGTTAATGTCAAAAGAGTGGATATATATTTTTATAACTATGTTAATAATGAGTAATGAGTATTTAATAATCTCAAGATTGATGCTGGAATCCCTGGATCATCTAAACACAATCCCGAGATCGCAATTTTGGTTGGCAATCTTACTAGCACATCGGCTCTTACATAAATTAGTATTCTGTGTTGGTCGATATCTGTACTCTCGCTAAAAGTCATTATGTGTCCTAGATATTCTATTCTGGTCCAACCAGACTGAAGGTACATTTGATTCTGAGCTTTATTGAAATTACTTACATAAATGAATATCGATTTAGCAGTATGCGATAGGGCATAACTCTCACTGTTTTGAAGCAGGCTTACTTATAAGGCATAGTGAAGCATTTTTGTGTCCAAAGATATCCAAAAAATAAGTTCTACTTCGAAACTGTCGATTTTGGGCAGATCTGAATTGTGAATGCCACACCGTTGTATATTTTCTTGAGCATCGAATGGTTTATTAAACAGCCATATAAAATAAATAAAAATACTATTTCTATGTGAACTTACCTGTAACAACACTGTAAATCATCCAAAATGACTGTTTGCGCGTGTGTGATATCCTTCAATTGGTAGCCCTTAGATTTTATGTTGGTGTTATGCATGTTTTGCTATGTATGGGCGGAGCATAACTTAACTTGACATAAAGTAACCGGTTCGCTATCAAGAAATGCTCTAGAAAGTTTATTTAGGAATTTGTGACTAAGAACATCCAACATCAGGAGTCAGCAAGCCAGTAGACCAAGTAGAGGTGATATGTCTCACTAGAGTGACATGGTCTGATTATCAATAGAAAACCCAAGACCAAGATTCATTGCTATCGAAGGTGTTTAATACTTGCAATGACCAAAACCCATCACTATCAACATTTATTTTTAAAAATCGGTATACAGTGTTGTGACTAACGCAAGTCGCCATATGGGTGGATGGAAAATAGGGAAATGAGGTAATGATTCCTTCGATAGCGGACCAGGATGGACTTACGGCACTAAAGGACAGCTCGACTCACCAGGTTGATAATGCCATCTCTATGATCTTCCAGAAGTGCACCCGATGGATCAGGGCACAAAAAACTCTGATGAGTTACAACGCCCATAACACACCAAAATCATACAAAAATATACATGAACTAATCACATTATTCCTCTCCAAATCTCGACTAAGTTTACGAATTTAAATCAAACAAATCGAACAAAAGGAACAATATGTACTGATTGAGAGTGGGCTAAGGGGTAGGAACAAAACTAAAACTGGTGACAATAACACTACACTTTACAATAACATTTGTTTCAAGTTATGGAAGTATATGTGTTCACCTTAATACGAATATGGAACAAGTGTTGTTGCACTGTTGATGAAAAATGCACTTGTATTTTTTAGTAATTAAAGTGTGTAATATGTTAATTTAACGTAAATATTAAGAGCCTTCGTCTGATGTACAACTTTGCGCTAGGCGTCTCTATTCTGGGCCGATACACTGCACTCGGAGATAAGAACGTGGAGCGCCTTCAAAATTCACCTCATGTTATCGCTCCATTTCAATTTGGGTCTGCCATGAAATCCGAAGATATCGTCCATTTGGAATCCCTCGATGAATTCGGCTCGCAGCACGTTTAGTATTCGTGAACTTTATCTTATCTTTTGTAATTTTACTTAATTTAAAATAATCGGGATTTCGATAAAGATCTGTGTGGGATGAGTTATGTTGTTATGTGTGTCGATCAGAAGGTCGATGTGTGGATGATGGGGACCTATATCTCCCAGCTCTCCGTTAGTTAGTTGTTTGATCTTTATGATTCATCGATCGCTGATCACCGCCTTGAGCGCACGTTTTTGTCTATTATCTATCTACTTCCTCCTCCCCCTATACCCATACACGATATTTTTCTGTACTTTTGTTGTCTATGATTTTGGACTAGTTGAGAAGTGTGAACAGTCAGTTATCGTTTATCAGTGGTACGGTAAGCTATAAAAATTCCTGCCGTGTGGGAATGATAAATTGATGGAGAGTGTACTATGTGTGTTCGGTTTCTCACTACCATGTGTGACGATTAGAACATCTTGTTATTGTGCTTGTTGTGTCATACTTTGCGCCATCAACGAAGACTTTTGAATCTAGTAGAAGAAGAAAATTCAGATACCAAAAGGAAGAACTCTCAGGTGGGTCGTTCTGATTCTGGTTTGTTCTTGAGCTCCTTGTTCCCTATTCCTATTCCTCTCCCAAATTCCTTTCATCCTTCTTACATCCCGTATTTTCCTAATCCCCTTATTGAAACAGTTTGGAGGTGAAAGATATCACGGAGCGTGTATATAGATATGTGCATGAATGGGCTAGCACAAGTTGGACAAATACGATAAATTACTTACAGTTGATAGGTTTACTGCGGAAATTTTTTTGCACAATAACTGGTAAGATATAAGTAGTGGAGACGTGAGGCGTCTGCTGGTGAACTGTTCAGGAAACCGGCCGAGAGAGAAGTGAATGTTTATGATTGGCTCTCGAAATATTGTCGTCAGTTTGTTGGTCGGGTGTATCTTTAAGGTTCGTTAACCATTAAGTCCGATTATTTTTTCCCTTGTATTTAAAAATTACGACCATTGGTTAATCTTGCTTGTTTTCAATCATGTAACATAAAAGGAATGAATGTTTGTAGTGAATGAGGTAGAGTGTACATTATATAAACATTATACATAATAATATTATTATGGTAATGTTCATATTATGTAAATATTATCTGTCGACAATTTTACATCAAACAATTACAAATACAGCCGCTTTCCGAGTGATAATTATCCAACACCTTAAAATAAAACAAAAATTGTTTGGATTAAATTTTTACCTCAATTCACAAGGGAATTCCTTAAGGAGGTACGTGCTCTTAAGTAAAGCACATGGGGTCGCTAGTCAGCTCAAGTTGATTTGAAATGATGTTAAATACTTTGAACTTGATTTTGCATTGCTGAGTACAGAAATATCAACTTTTTTTTTACTTTCAACATTCATTAAAATTTTAAAATAAAATCTTAAAAATATATATTAATTTGTAGAACGAGGTTAGATCGATTTTAAAAATTTTTCAACTCGACTCGAGACAATTTTTGAGATACGTATTTTGCTACTGTGAGATTCTTCGAAAACAACTTTCAAGTTTTGTAGTTTCCGTGTATACATCATACATCAGAGATTCATCATCTTACGTCTTACTTCACACTCGTCGAATATCAAATGTCATTGTCGATTTTGAATCTCCCTAGAAGCAGTTAAATCGGAATAAATGTTTGTAATTTAACATTTTATATTAATGTTAATGTGATGACTTATGACTAACTTTCAGAATATATAGTTGTAGGATTCTACGGTAGTTTAAGGTGACATAAACCTCATCTAAATCTCTGAGATTATCTCATCGTACCTCTTTCTGTGAACCTTAAAATATGGCTCAAAAATGGCCGACGGTTATCTCTGATTGGTTATTTTCCCAGAGGTGATCCAGGGAAATAATATGCATGACATCTATTAATAACAAGTTTGTTGGTCTAGCGGTAAAATACTAGTGATCAAGTAGTCAGAGGTTAGAGCTTCGTCTCAGGAGATGATTCTATTTTCATAACACAAGTCTAGTGTAAAAATATATCATATATATATACTAGTCACAAGGCAGTTTTGTAATTGTCAGCTATGATGTAGATAGTAAAAATAATTTACAAAAATATTTAATTTTTGATAGCAGGAATGACCCCTATTCACAAATGTCCTCAAACCAAAATATCCACTTAAATAAAAATTGATCTTATAAGCTAAATCCACCATAGAATCCTAATTTTTACAAAAATACTGTTCCGAATTCGTTAACATCCTTTTGGTGCGTCTTTTCGAATCTGTCGCGATCCATTTTGTTGACATATTTCCCCGTCCAAATTTTCATCCATAGATTTCCTCATGCTCGTTTTGTCAACTTGATCGATATTTGTTCGATCTCGGCATCACGATAGCATTCGCGGTGTAGACTTGTCAGCTCCAGTGCACCAACTCTGTGTTTTGTGATATTGTTTTCGATCACGTATTGTTTATTGTTATTTGTGCCGTAGGTGAAATTGAGATATCGCGTGACATTTGTATGATCTCGGCGGTGACGGAGGAGGTGACGCAGCCATCATATACAAGGTAAGGCGAGCAGTCCTTTCAAATCCCGGTTTCCGAGCTTACTGGTCCTTCGATTGGAATCTCTATCCACTTATCGACCTCATTCTGTACCGAGGTTTCCCTACCATGCGGTGATTCTGATTTACGACCGGAATTGTCGTATTGTCTGACCTGGAGAATTTGTGCAATTCGTTAATTTAGATCCTATCGATCCGGGTTTACGTTTCGAATTCACCGTTGATGGGATTATATTTGTTATATAAAACTACTGAGTCTTGTGGGTGCTTATGTTATAGGTACTGCGTGGGTACGATTCTTGTTTCGAATATTGATTAAAGTATTAATAAATATGAATTAAATATATTAATTAGAAAGATATTTTTAAAATATCACAGACCTATGTTCTGAATAATTACAACTTCGCAATAAGAATGTGTTCTCCTAATAAAGTATTAATATTTTATTTTCCCGATATACATCTTAAACTTCTAGTGATGACGCTGACGCCACGCATACGCGAACATGTTAATGATTGTCTATACGTCGAGTATATGGAATGATTTACATAAAAATGTTCAACTTATTGAATATATTAAATTACTAATAATCATTACAAAGAAAATTAGAAAGATATACATTCTCGTGTTGGACTGTATCTTTGTTTGTTCGACGCAACCTGATTTTGATCAAGAAAGATATAAGGATAGAAAGAATCTGGTCTTACTTTGATCTCAATCTCATGAGCTGGACGCCACTTTGCACCTTCCTCGACTCACTAAAGGAATAAGGTTTCTCTGCACTTCGGAGGGGGTCAGATGCTGTCGAATTTGGTTTTCCGATCCGGATAAAGTTGAAGCACGGCGATAATCTATCTCGGCGGAACCGAGCGCGTGTTGATCCTTTGACACTTGAATTTGCACTCCCTGCCATCCGCCGAATATCCCCAGGTGAAAGGTCAGCAAGATAGAGATAGGTGTACATCGTGACGGAAACATTAGAACGAAGGATATCACAGGTAACATTCAACTTGCGTCAACAGATAAAATCAATTCATCGAAAAAATATTTTGGTTGCCACCAAGATTCGAACCAGGAATTTTTCCTATCTGGGGTTTTATTCAAAGGTATTTCAAATTCTCCATAATATGAAGTGGATTGCTTTGACAAATTGAATAACAGATGTGCACACAGGTTCGAAAATTTCTCGTTGACTTATTAGGTTGACATGGTGTAATGGTCTGCGCATTTCCCCGGATAGGAAAAGTTTCTGATTCGAATCCCGGTGGTAACTATAATATTTTTTCTATAAATTGATTATATCTGTATATCTTTCCAATTGATACATTTAATCTATATTAAAAATATCACAGAACTATGTTCTGAAAAACTGCACAATAATAATGTGTTCTCCTTAAAAATAGAAAATAAAATTATTAATTTGTATTTATCAAATACCTACCGAGTGAATTTATTATCAAACTCCGTCTATATCTTTAGATAATTACATATATTTCTGTAGATATGTCATTACATTACAATTTAACTGAGGGAAAAAACGATATCTGTATTACAAACGAACGATTTTATTATATATAGGTGTTCAAGAGACAATAGTCTAAATGGAGCCAATGGTCATGGAACATCACTAGCAGCTCACTTTTGTAATTGTCGGAAAATTTGCCACGTGTCTCTACAAAAATGAGCTCTTTGCCATGATGAAATTACCGTGATGAAATTTGACTGTGATGTGATAATGTAGCTACAATCTACAGATTTTTGTTTACAGCTAATTAAAAAAGTTATTTTAACATTTTTGCCAAAATCACAAAAGTTCGAATAACTTCTAAACTGTTGAATTTCGGACAACCCTGTTTGACCCCTGCTAAATGGAGATTCTGTGTCGAGATAATTCGGGAATAAATTCCCGGGAATCCCATGGGTTTTTGCTGTCTCGAGTATTGGGAATGTAAAAAAAAATAACCCGACATTATTAATTTAAAATATATTGAGTCATATACATTATTTAAATCAATAAAATAAATATATATATATATATAAATAAATCTATTTACGGAAAAAATATTTTAGTTTGCTGACCATTGCGGTACAGCAGGTAGCGACTTAGCGGCGAGCGGTGCACGTGTGCCAATTTTTGCATATGGTCAGCTACAAAAATTCTGAAGGGAATAGTTTTGTCGGTTTGTTCAAACAGGGGATTATGTTCCTTGTAAAAAATGTGATGTAAATATTTAAGATAAAATCGTGTCATCTTTTGACGAGACAAAATTTAGATGAGATATTTGAAAATGTTTTTGGGGGACTTTGGTTTGTCATTAAATTAGACCAAATATATACATACATTATTGTCTTCCGATGTATTAATTGTTTTTTTGTATATTTAAAAAAAAATGTTTGTGTTTTGTAATTTTTATATATATTTATGTTTTTTTGTATTAAATTTATAAATGTTCGCTTAATTACATTTTAAAAAACTACTAATAATTATTTTATCAAACAATTTTTATTCGATTTAATACGGGTAATATTCCTTATGAAAATTTGTTAAAATATACATATTTTTTAATTAAATACAATTTTAGAATTCCCGAGACTTGAAAATTTTGACTCTCGAGTCCCGGGAATTGAAAACCCTGAATCCTTAGTTGCTAGTGATATCTCTTAATCATAGGCTCCATTTGGACGACTGTATCTAGGACATCGTGTCTGAAATCTCGCGAGGTAGAATGAATAATTAATTCTACTGATAGAGTGCTTCGAGCTTCTTAATAAAAGATGTTGGTAAAATTCAGGTTTAATACTAAAATGACATAATACAGATCTTCAAATATGGCAGCCAGCTGTTGATACGTACGGTTGATAGTTAATGGTCCAAGCAGTGGACATTTTATTTCTGAGGGAGTTTTTAGGGGTGAAAATGTAATTCTACGTAAGAAATGATGATAGATGAGAGGCTCTACAAGTGGACCCTCTGCTAGGATGTATCGGAAGACATTCAACAATAATAGATGAAAGTAAACAGAGCGAATAAAATTTTTTGTGGATCCATCATACGATGTGTTGGAAAAATAGCATGTGTTCCGTAATCGTATTTTTTTTTTTTAAAGTGAACAGATAGATATACTTCCAAAACATGAAACAAATATTATTGTAAAATGTGGTAAAAAAAAAAAAAAATAATAAAGTTGTATCAATGTGTCCAAAATTTAATAAAAATTAATTGATAATTCTGGCGTCTGCTATCAGTTTACTCAAAGGTATTTGAGATTCTGTAAAAATAAGGTAGATGGCTCTGTCAAATGATGGAACGATTAAATGTATTAATATCAAAAAAGGTAACATAAGGGTCGAAAATTGTCGCTAAAAATAATGTCGCTGTAGCTTAGTTGGATAAAGCACCTTCCCCGGTTAGGAAAGAGATCCAGGTTCGAATCCCGGTGGCGCAACAGTATTTTTCGATAAAATTGATTTTATATGTATATCTTTATAATTAATATATTTAATTCATATTTAAAATATAGTGTTATTGTCACCAGTTTAAGTTTTGTTTCTACCCCTTAGCCCACTCCCAATCAGTACACATTGTTCCTTAAGCTCGACTGGTTTTATTTGAATTCATCGAGATTTGGAGAGTAAGAGTTCTCATGTGATTATTTATTGGATCACTAGTTCATATACCGCTGTGATTTTGGTGTGCTGTGGACGTTGAAACTCATCAGAGTTTTTTGTGCCGTGGCAGTTTCATACATTGGGTGAACTTCCGGAAGATCATAAAGACAGCGTCATCAACCAGAAGAGTCGAGCTGTCTTTTGGGTCCGTGAGTCCATCCTGATCAACTATCGAATGATTTCTTTACCCCCATCACAATATGTGAACTTCAAACATAATCTTAGAAATAACATTGATACATATTGCAACATTACAAAGTTAAATTAAAATTCATCTAATGATGACCTGGCACATATAAGGACTGAAATGAAGGATTACTTTCATGCTGCCCTCACGGACGAGATGCTGTGCTCCGTAACTCGGATCCCAGGACCTGCGAGTGGGTTTGAACTCGTAAGCTACCCGCAAGGATACCAGAGAAGTTCACTGCAAACAGGTTTTTCTTTCCGCGTACTGACTTTAAGTTTTAGTGTACAAAGAATTAGAAGGAGATGGTCTATATTATTTATGAATTGCTGAGCGATGAATTTTATTAAGGTTTAGTTATTTCAATTTGTAGAATAAATAATTATTGTTTATTTATAGTTAAAGTGCAATTTCATTCTGGAAACCTCTTCTGACCTACACGTCACATTTCAGATGACATAATTACACATTACTTCGATGATGACCACCAGATGAAGTAAGAGGTGAGTAGGTGATCTAAATCCCGAGTCGCACTCACATGCTCTATCCTGTCTAGCCGGTG
Organism: Eubasilissa splendida; assembly: GCA_031772225.1. Lineage (NCBI taxonomy): Eukaryota > Metazoa > Arthropoda > Insecta > Trichoptera > Phryganeidae > Eubasilissa > Eubasilissa splendida. The sequence continues at coordinate 5,304,050 of CM062862.1, forward strand.
AGCAGCGTCCAGCCTCACTTAATAGAAGTCTCTAACAATATTTCTTCCATAATTATTAAACACTATCTTATGATGAAAATATATATTATTTGACTAATCATAGTATTTAATTTTCTAATTAAAATATACAAGGTTGTATACAACACAACTTTACATTTATCCGTACAATATAAGCTACTCGGGATAGCAATTCCTTATATTCTGTGACGAGATAACATGTTTTATTTTATTTAGTACGTAGCTTATAAAGGCAAGTCACATATATTAATATCGTAATCTACTATTGATTGACATTATAACCTACTATTATATGTATATTAAAAAATATTCTAAATTTCAGTTTGTATGACTAATTATATATACCGAAGATAAGTCGGCAAATATTTAATATATTTATATAATATCGTGCATGTATTCTCTGAAGGTACACAATATATAACGCTGGGGATTGATTTATTAAAACAAATAACTTTAAACTGTCCCACACACCCAATACGATCAAATATTTTTTTTTACAACAAATTTTGACAGAACTAATTACATAAGACGTTGTTTTGTGATCTGCTCTACGTTAAAATATAATACCGTAAATTCTTCTAATAACTTGGACATTTTCAACGATAAATTGCTTCCCTTTAAAATTAAACTACGCCAACTTTTCACTAACTATTAACATAAATTGTATATATTGCATCCTATTTCCCTCCCTTCCTTACTCTTTCCGCTTTGTATGTTCAGTTTAAAAATACTCTTTTGTTTATTTTTTCAGTTTTTTTAAGATGTACTATTTTTTTGTTTATTATGTAATATAATGTAATTGTAATTGTAATTTAAAAGTATTTATGCTTGTCAGTTTGTTTGAGTATACTATTTTTTAGTTTATTATGTACTAGTTATTTAATTGCGATGAAACTTCACTTGTGTTATTTTTATATATAATGCTATTATCAGTTATTATTGTTACTTTGTTTCTCAAAAGTAAAATAAAATATTCAAATACCGACAGAAGTCTCTTGTATTTAACGCTGAGTCTATTCTCTATGCCTATCCCTGTGGATAAAAGCCCGCAGGCGTTATCTAAATATTGTAGGTATATATGGCAGGCCTGCAATCTATTGTTTAGGAAATAACCATTGGTAACAAACTTTATTGCCCAACCGAATTAACCTTTAGACAGGGCGGTTTATTGCTTCAAAAGCTGTATGACCGACTATGCACACAGTAATTTTGACGACAAATTTTCGAACCTATCTATATGTTGCACTTTTCAAATTAAAATATCTATCGTTCTATTATTTGAAAGCCATATATATTATTTTTACGGAATATCAAATACATTTAAATAGTCCGATGGGAGATGCCAGAATTAACAATTCATTTTTATTAGTTTTTGGACACTTTGATGCAACTTATTTATTATAAAAGAGAACACATTTTTATTGTGAAGTTGAATGTACCTTCTCCGGATTGGAAATAGATCCAGGTTTGAATCCCGGTAGTAATAACAATACTTTTCCATAAAATTGATTTTGTACGTATATCTTTCTAATTAATATATTTAATTAGTATTTAAAATATCACAGACCAATTTCCTGAACAATTACAACTTCACAATAAGAATAACTGTTAATTACTATGAGAAGGGCAATCCATGCTGTAAATGTTGAAAATTATAATAATATATGTATGTAAGAAAGTTGGAATAAAAAAAAGTAAAACCGCAATGATTAAAGGAAGGACGCAACTTCCGCAAAATAAAGTGACCCGTGGTGGGGTTAGGAAAATCTTTTCCTCAGGATCCTAGAGTTCATTTATGCAAAATTTTGATTCCTTTTATGCCCTATCCGTTCGACGGACCAACGTATTGGCTATAATCACTTAGTAGACTGGCTAAACTGTTGCATCAGGTTCTTCAGGCATAATGGTATCCTTCTTCTTCAGCAAACTTTCCCTGCATTATGAGGTGCAAGATCTCGTACTTTTCTGGATCTTTTATAATTTTTACTGTTTTAATTACTTATTTTTATTATTCATCCGAACCATAACATCTTCATTCGTAACTCTATCCATCCAGCTTATTTTGAGCATTCTTCTGTAGATTCACATCTTAAATGCTTCAAGTCGCCTTATCATTTTTGGTAAGTGTCCATCCTTCCATTTCATAAAATAATATCGAGAACATTTAGCATCTGACTATTCGCATTCGTAATCTACCAACATCGTCTCTTGGGAGGGTACCATTATCCGATAATGATGATGATGGTATAAACAACGAGACTATTAGGTATTTTTCTATTTTTAAAATACTATTTTTTTGTTATGTATTGTTATGTGACGTAGACTGACGTGCAGACGGGTGGCTGTGCATGCATAATTTGTTTATATAAGATAAAATAGTAGGGTACGATCATTGTTTTAGTAATATTACCTAATAACAAGGTCTGTAAATAATATTGGAAGCCATTTCGTAATTCAAAATTTTGATTAAGTGCTTCAATTAGCAATGATTGAAAGCTCCATGTACCGCCCCTGTGCCAAACTTCCCCGATCTATCGGAACACTGACAAAGCTTAGGGGAAATCAGACATAGAAGCAGATTTTACTTTACACTTGGGAATCTCTGGTTATCGAGTGGTTGGCAGTACAACTAATATTGGATCGATGTATGTAAGTACTCTTCATTAAAAAAGTTTTTCTTTTATTCTAGTCATAAGTCATCGTCCACTTACGGATTATTAAGATTGTCACAGACTTGACGGAGAATTAAAAATAATTAAAATTTTACTGTTGAAAGGTTTTTGGTGAAACATTGTGAAATTCCATGACCATTTTGTAAATTGTTTTCCAAAACATCTTCCCATTATCAATAATTCAATTCAGCTTAAGTAAAAAACATTTTTAGACAGTAATTTATTTAATTCTTAACACAGTGCATACATAAGCACTCCTATATATGGTCTAATATAAACAAGATTACAGTATTTTCTTTTACTAAAACTTATCTTTTTAATATTTGGTCAGTTTCATTTTAAATCTATTCAATTTCTCCTTTCTTATGTTTTCTGGCATTTTATTACAAAATTTCATCGCACTATATATCATTGATTTTTGAGATTTGACCTTCTTCCTGAATGGCAGTCTCAGTCTATCCCTTCCTCTTGTAAGATGTTCGTGCTCATGTTGATTTGCATAAATTTTTCGTGTAAATTCCGCTGATATTTTCTTATTGAGGATTTTGTAAATAAATAGCGTTATATTAAAATATTTTTTCTGCCTTAAGATTATCATGTTCAGATCTTTCAGCATTGCACTGATCCGAGTATATCTATTTTTTCTGAGTATTATTCTCATGGTTTTATTTTGCAACACTAACAATTGTTCCATTTTTTCTTCGTTAGCCAAAAACAAAATGCTTCTGCAGTAGTTAATGTGAAGAATAATAACAGAGTTGTATACTATTTTACAAGACTCGGTACTAATACATCTTCTGATCCTTCCCAGAAGTGAGATTTTCTTAGCAATCTTTTTAGTCACGCATCTTGTATTTTGCTATAAAATCAATTTTAAATCAATTATGACTCCCAAATATTTTATTTCAGTCACTTCCTTTAGACTTTCACCATCTATGATAATTTTTGGTGTGATTAGTATTCTTTTATTTCCAATATTCATGCATTTAGTTTTGTTTATATTTAGTTTTATTTTATTTTTCTTCAGCCATAATGCTATATTGTTTAAGTCATAGTTTAATTCCTTCTACAGAAGTATAAGTATAGCATACAAAAATATTCAGATACATAGGTGTGTTTAGACGCAGAAAATAAATGAAAAGAGAAAAAGAGGGAGAAAGGGTGGAGAGGTTGTAACTATTGTTGCGGTAAAGGGAGAGCAAGGTGTGTTTATAGGTAGAATGATTGGTAAAAATTGAGATTGTGGTAGTTCATAAGAAGAACCATTTGAGCGTAGTAAGGCTAATGTTGAAAAAGTCAATTTCTGTAAATTTCTCATTATAGTATTTGCATGTCCAGTGAATGAATGAATTTTTCATGTAAGATGTTATACTTCTGAAAATGTAGAAGAGTACGGATTGCCGGGTCGATCTAGATGGTACGTGGAGAGATATTAATGCTAATTGACTGGGACTGTCGATATGGCCTTGCAGTAGTTTGAAGAGAAGTATTTGGTCAGCACGTGTTTTTCGATGTTCTAGGGTTTTCATATTATGGAAGTTTGCTGCATCTAAATAGAAGTTAAATGATAAATTAGATTTAACATTAATATATGTAATAAACCTATTTGTATTTGTTTTAATCTGAGTACCACAAGAACTGAGCCTTGTGGTACTCCTAATGATATAAGGAGGGGATCAGATTTTGAGTCACCTAATTTAATGGTTTGGTGTCTATTACTTAGGTATTCTTTAAACCATTTCAATGGTGTCCCTCTTATTCCGAGTTTCCAAAGTTTTTTTTTTATTATATCTGTAATGTATAATGATTTCAAAATCTTTCAAAATCCATGAAAATTTCAACGATATATTTTCCCTTATCAGAATTTACAGTTTAAGATTGAGAGCCATTTCACATGAGTGATTATTTCTGAAACCACATTTTTCTTCACATAGTATTTTCCATTTTTCTAAAAAGGCTATAAATTGTTCATTTATGATCTATTCAAGATCTTGTTTATATTTAGATAGTTTATTGACTGATCTAAATTCTTCACATTTATTTGTACTTTTAGTTTTTGGTATTTGAATTACCTTGGTTGCCATGATTGCGAAAACTTCCCCTAAAGTGATGGATTCATTTATTATGTTTAAGACGTATTCTCGAATGACCAGTAAAGGTTCTTCGATTAACTTTTTTATAATTCTATCGGGACTTAGTTTTGGTATCGTTTTATTTAGTATTGCTTTTAATTCATTTTGTTTAACTTCTTTGAATACTAGTTCTATCTTTTCTATAATTTCAACAATGCTAAAATTTACAGTTGCAATACTTTCATTATCTCTTCCACGCCAATATGTATTTAATTTATCGGAAATATTTACCATATATACTTTTCTATTTTTCAATTCGTTTGAGTATTTATTTCTAAAAATTTTATATTAATCTCAATCTTCTGAATTTTTAGAAATTTTTGCAATTTTATACAGTCTGTCCCTTTCATAATGCATTCTTTTTAGATTATTGTTGTGCCACTTATTATTTTGTATATTTATACTGTCTTTTTCTGGTACAGTGCTATAAATAGCATTTTTTATATTAACTATGAGAGTATCTACTTTTGGTCCATTATGTCATTCCAATTGCATTCTCTTAGTTGCATATTTAATTCATCTACATAATACAAGGGCGCTTTATACATCAACTGTGTAAAATTCTACATAATATTTGTTTTTAAAATTAAAAATTATTATTTCCACTCGTGGAAATGATTTTTTAAAAAAGTACGTTTTTAGTTTATTTTTAAATAAAGTCTCTGATGCATTCATTATTCCTTATGACTTGCCTTTCACAATTTAAATTCAACTCTTATAGAGAATCGGGGTCAATGCAGCTAATGCAAAAGGGATATTATATGAGAAAATTTGGTAATGTAGTGCTATCATATAGATTACCTTGCCTTACACATTTAAATTTACAATTTTTATGTATACAGTGGAGACTTGGACAGTCCGCAATAGCGATAATCATAAAATAGATGGTTTCAAAATGAATTTTTGGAAAAGGATGTTAAGCGTCCCGAGGATAGTACGACGCAAAAATGTCTATATTTTACAAGTTCCACAAGAGCAGACATATCAAAAACAATTAAACTTTTGCCACATTATATATCAAAGTGACAGCTTAAAAGAGTGTCATATTTCAATCTGATATGATTAAGGTCACTATATTTCAATAATTACATTACGAAAGAAAGAAGAAGACATTTTTGTCTTAATTTAATTAAAAATGATTACATCCATGTTTTTATGTTTATAAAACACTTGTAAAGCCTAACTTGGAATGATTAGTTTTTTAATTTAAGCCACCCCCCTCCCCAGGCATTCATTTGCAGAAGAATGATGTGCACAATATACAGCGGAACAAAAAGATGAAACTCCTCAAAGGGAAACGGTAAATCCCTTCATACTACATATCTATAGACGAGTGGAAACTCGCTGGTTTACTGGGTGTTTACGCGATAATTATATTTCTAAAGATTTCATATTTTTTTTGTAAAGAAAGCATTGCATCAAGCGAAGCTTGACTATGTCATACAATTTATGTTAATTGCACATTAACTTACAGAGACGTAGACATAGAGGATAGAACGCTGCACTCTTTTTCCTTGGAAAACCATTCTTGCCTCGTCCACTTTAATAAAATATGCATTTTTAATACAAAGAATCAAATATATACAAGAAAATATTTTAGTTACTACCTGTACTTTCTCGAATACGGTGAAATGCGTTAACTAATTCCACTATATCAACCAGATACATACACGACAAATTTTTGCATCTTGTGGGATTTTTGGACACTGGAGGGAGCCTTGTGGTGAACTACCGCGCGTAGGCCATCTGACGAAACGATCACCAAGCTCAGTTACTGACGCGTAGTGCGTCTGATGCCCGCCAGGGAGACGTACCAGTACCGTACGAGATTTGGTCAGACAAGATCGTTCTGCTTCCGTGACTGGCTACTTCAACAAGTCTTATATTTTTGTATAAATTACTTTGTATATTTTATGTCTATATTAATTGTATGTTCCTATACCGGACCAAGAGTAAATCAGCAACACAAACCCAATTAATATACTCTGGTTAATTCATTAAAACACTCTGGCTGTCATCTTTCCCTACAATACCACTAACATCTATTCTTTAGGTTTTTAAAATTGGCACATCCCGCTGGTGACTAAAATATTTTTTCTGTTTTCTTTTTAGTTGATTCATTTAATTTGTAGTAAAAATTTCATAGAGCTACGCTCTGAAAATGCAAATTCACCAACTTCAATAGTTGACTTAACTTACCTTAATGCAGAGGCAGGCAGAGAGGATAGAACGCCACACTCTTCTGAATGCCTTAATTGGTAACGCTTACGTTATATTACGTTAATACTTTAAAAACTGGCTCATTCGTTCAATACTATTGTACTTAAATATCTTTGCGGATTTTTATAAAAAGTTTTATATGCTACATATTATTTTAGTATATTGTGTAACTGTATACTGTAAAAACTTTTAATAAATTAAATTAAAAAATACACTTCTTTCATGGACACTCTTTTGAAGCCTTTAACACGACTTATCTGGAGCTTGGTGTATGTAATGATGCCAGGTCTTTCGCGGGCTTTCTCTATTCCCGATACATTCAACACTCACCTAATATATTTTCTTTTCAGATTTCTCATTAGTAGTGTGTTCCAAATGACCAAACCATATCGGTGATACTTTTTTATTTTATCGACTATGATACAAACAGCTCCTAATTTATTCATTCCTCACTCCACAGTATATAGATTTTACACGCATACACCTAAGAGACTACATTTTTACCGCATTCAGTCAACTTTTTTGCCAATTACAGGCTTCCATACAATAGTCAAATTATTGAAAAACATGAAAAACATTTTAACTCTGAGCAGTTTTGTTATATGGAAAAAAAAAATTATGAAATAAGAGAGCTTAGAGATTACTATTTTAAATATGAATTAAATATATTTATTAGAAAGATAAAAATATAAAATCAATTTTATCGAAAAATATTGTTGTTGCGCCACCGGGATTCGAACCTGGGTCTATTTCCTAACCGGGGAAGTTGCATTATCCAACTATGCTACAGCGACAAATTTTCGAACGTGTATGTTACCTTTTTGATATTAATACATTTAATCGTTCCATTATTTGAATGAGCCATCTACCATATTTTTACAGAATCTCAAATTCATATCAGAGTAATCTGATAGCAGATGCCAGAATTATCAATTTATTAAATTTTGGACACATTGATACATGATAGGTTCTGAATAATTACAACTTCACAATAAGAATATGTTCTCCTGATTACTATTTTGTATCGGTTTTTATTGAAAATTAACCCAGTTTTTATAAAAAATCTTTTTTGTTATGTATTCTGCCATTTTCATTTCTCACACTTGGGCACTTTCAGTTTTCTTTCAATAACATTTAGATACTGCTAGTTTTGATGTTAATGATTTGACACGACGTCTCTCGCGAGTGTATAAAAATACAGTACAAAAGACATTTAAAAATTAAGTATTTGTAACATCTTGATTAGTTCATTGAATAGAGGTGAACACTGCTGTGTTTGTTTCTTTTTAATTCTGCACCTTAATCTTTCTCTTTTTAATTCTGCACTCTGCAATTACTGCAAATACTGTAAATTACAAATATATTTTAACTACGTTTATAATGTATTCAAGTAAATAACAATTTTATTTGAATGAAAGATTTGTAAATGGCTCAGTCGCCAATTATACAAGCGTTAAGCACAGCGTTCGACAATTAGGACTTTAAGTCATCGGGATATTCGCCATAATTCAATCGCTTCGTTCGCTACCTCATTCCGCGGTTGTTTTAATCTAATAAAATCATTATAATAAATTATTATTTAATTAAGTGCAAGCTCATTTTTAATCCCGCTGTGGCAACAATTTAGTAGGTAATGTTCACGCCTACTTGGAGGGATTGTTTGTCTTACTGCGGTCGGGGGATGAGGGATGCTGTGAACACTTGAAAGCTTTGACAAGTGTCGGGTGTTTAAAATATAACGATGTTTTTAATAATGATTAAAATTTTAAGTGAAAAATGATGGTTTATTTACAAAATAAAACAAATTGTCTCTATTTACGTGTATATTGCGCTCGGTCGATATTGCATCTGTCATTGATAGTATCATTTTTCTTTAAAAAATCCGCTAGATGTTTAGTACAGATTATAAAATAAAATAATTAATTTTCTTTACAAATCTTCTAGATAGCAGTACAAATTAGCAAAAAATAATCGGCGTGGCTTTTCTCCATGAAACTCTGTATGTAGATGTCGCTCATGTCGTCGGTCAGCTGGGTACGGCAACAATGGAAATGAATTTGAATCGCTTCTTCCATACTTATAACCTAAGTTATTTTCATTCGCTTTGGTTTGGCGTTTGGTGAGATATTTAAAAATAAAATAATGCGGCCGGGCATTAAGTTACTTAAACCCCCTTTCCTCTCGCACCGTCAACGTTAATTCTCGGCTGAGCGAAGGGTAGGTTAGCCCTCCCCCACGGAGTAAGTCGGTATAAGCCGGTACCCGGGCTCGCGAAGTCATCTTGCTCCCTAGCCGTTCTGCGCTCCGGACCTTAAACCGCGAGCCCGCCAGTCGGCAGCGACCGCCATTGCTTCATTGTGAGAGATATAGACCGCGCGCCTCTTAGAGAGCGTCCGAAGACCTCGCCACAGACATGAGGCAACCGGCAGTGAAACCCGCGTGGCACGAGCGAAGCTGCGCCTACACTCGTGGCTCCAATCTGCAGCTGGCTGCACGTGGTCACACGTGGTCACTTGTGTAAAGGACAAGATCATGACAGTGTGTTGATGTGTGTGTATGTGAGCGAGTGAATTAAATTCCGAAACACATCTTGTGGCATTGCGAGATAATGAGGGATGCTCGTAATCGCATGATTGGAGGCTTAACTGGATTCAATGGTCGGCCTGATCAGTAATGCAAGGAATATTAAGCTGTATAGGGATCATCAAAACGTGGACTACGAGATGGGGTATATTAGGCAGATGATGACAAGATTGTGTCAGCGTGAATGCGGACACTTCACTTTTCATTAATCAAAATCTTAAAACAAACAAAATCGTGCGTAACTAACTGTACCGTGTTTGGCGTGACTCATACATCATTGTGTTTCGTCCAAGTCCCTTCATGGGAGAGTGTACTTAATAGTTAGCCCTTTAATAGCTGTCTTGTACCCACTGGTCTCTTTACTTCCGTACATAACACTTGATTATCTGTTTGTTTGTAATGTTGTTTTAAACCTGTATTTTTAAAAATAAATAAAGATCGCACTTAAAAGGGCGCAGGAAGGTTTAAATTTAAATCTCTTTTTTTTTTACAATCTCTTTCATTAGCTTTTATTTTTTATCTCCTTTCTTTTGTGTTTATTAATTGTACATTTCGCGTTTTTGTAGTTCTGTGTGTGGAACCGATAAAAGAAGTTGAATCTTCTACAACGGTTCCGGGAAAGGGTGGGTCCTCCCCCTTTTTGCGCCTTTTTAATGAATGTGGACAATGATTAGCGATACATTGGTGTTCGCGTCTTAGATATTACCTATTATTTAAGTTATTATCGACAGATTGGCGCTATTAACATCATTTTGTAAATTTTACTATAATTTTCAATTCTGATGAAGCTCAGAGCGTTCCAGATAGGTATGGCTGTTGATTATACCAGTAAAATAATTATATATTCGAATAATTGATAAGTATCTATCTTCTGGTATCAAATTAGATTATTATTAAAGAAACGAACCACACGCAAAGCTCAGTTGATTCATTGATTTGGAAAAAAAAAAGACTTTGTATGGCTTACTGGCGAATTTTTTCGACAGTCGGAATATAAATAGATGCCGACAACTGCCGAAAATTTCGGTCAGCTGTAACAGGCTCTTTTCTTGTAATTATTTAAAATTATAATTTATTTTTATTTTTTATTATAAATAAAATACTAAAGAATTCCTTATAAATTTTTATTAAATATTTTCATATTTTTTTTGGATATTGCAATATAAGAGACCGAACGTGAATTTTGACTTTTTTGAAAACGATATGTTTAACCCATTAACCGCCGGTATCAGTTATCGTGGTTCAATATTGGTGAAATTTAGATGTGTGTTTAAGAAAATGCTTTAAAGAGGCGCCTTCAATAATAACTCAAACTTTTGCGTTTCTTTATAAAAATGTGGGTTTTTATAATTCATATATATCAAAAGTTATACGCTAGATTTAAAATTATTACATAGATAAGACCTTTATACTTATTTTAAACTAATAAACTGAATGTTATTTGCCATAATTACCGCGACCATTAGGTACATTTTCCGCGTGCTACAAAACTATTTTAATTTTAGAAAATTATTGCATAAATGAAATATATTTTCATATAATCTTGAAGTCAAGATTACAGAGATAAATCTCAATTAGGACAAATCAACAAAATGTTAAAAAATAATAGTGTTATAAACCATTCAATTTGAAGGACATATTAATAATTTTCGACGTTTTTAGTGAAAACATATGTTTTTAAATAATATATTGTATTAACATACATGCTTTGAGGCTTCAGATACTATTTAAAACTAAGTTTTATATCAAAAACAAAATTATCAATTTTTAAATAATATATTTTCAGTCTTATAAAATACCATAATTTTAATTGTCCATCGAACTTCAATTCATCGCTCGATCCGGCCATGACCGTCATAGAATACGCGCTGTCATTATTTTCGTTTAAAAATGCCGAAAAAAAATATTTTCATGCATATTTTACCCACGGTTTGAATTAATATTGAACTTATTCACAACATTAATAGCACATTTCATAAATTAGATATTTTTTACTGATTTTAAGAGAAAACAACGTTTTATTGAACAAAGTAAACATTTTATATATGTTATTTTAATATTTAGTTCATATATAAAACTGTTGCATTTTTAACATAAACTGTCTGTTTCACAAATAATGTGTAATTATGAAATAGACATATCACCAAAATGGCAACGTGGTATTAAACAAAATAATAAATTGAAGTTGTCATAATAGTTTTAAAAATAGAACATTGATTTAAATATATGTAGATACATGTATGATTTCAAAATATATTCATTTATATGAATCAGATACTTTGAAAAATTGTTTAATTTTCGATATATTAATTCAAATGGCAATACTCATTCTATAATATTAATATGAAAAACTTAGATAATACACGGATAAGCTTCTAGACACGAGTTATGTTTGAAATTCGAACTGACACTATCAAAACGAGAAAAACAACAATTTTATTGCCGTCTCTTTTTATTAAAACCTTTATCTCTCGCATGATTTACGTAACAAATAACGTCATTAATTATTTATCTGATACTTATACAAATTTAACTATTAACTTCATCTTGAAAACATATCTAATTAGTGTATTGTGTAAACTGGAAAAATGAAAGCTCGCCCCTAAGATTGAATGGATCTTTTATATTAAAATTGACTGAAAGCCTGAGTTGCTGTGGTTTAAAAGATTCAAAAAATAAACTCTCCAAAAAAAAAAAACCTACTTGAATCGTGTCCTGCTGCCTCTTAATGTAGATGAATGTATGGCAATGTCGAATTAAAAAGATTTGGAAGGAAACTGCTTAATATATGAGTGGTGGATGTCCCAATATTCATCCATCACTTAGATGTTCGAATGTATTGTATAGATATATATGGCCAGAACAGGTTATGTGAAGTAAAAACTAACACTTGACAGTTTAATGACAGGCACAGTTTTCAAGTAGTTAAAGTAGTTAAACTGTTTAATAAAATTACTACGTTTCTTGTCGCTGTTGTTGGGAAGATGGTGGTGAGAAGAGTAAAGCTTAAGAGATGGCCTTCCTATCGATTGCTGGCCGCGATTGTGTCGGTACTGGGAGATTTTACAACTGCTAAGCGTTTGATTTCACGCACCGGTATTAGCGTGATGCGTTCAGTGACGCCGGGCTGCTAAGCTAATATTGGAAGTGATAGACCTTCACAAATTGTTAGTGCTCTGTATATTATAAAATAAAATGCCTCTACGTTATTCTATTTTTGAATCTATTTTTTGTTATGAGCAATGGCGTGCAGTAGGTATAAATTTAGGTTATGCTGTTACCAATGACATTATTTTATCATATATAATATATGTACTCTTATTAAACCAACGTCTTTAGACAAAATGAATCCGTCGTTTACACGACCCTACCATTTATTTGTTTGTAAATTTTAAAGTACTATTATTGTATTTTTAAAGTTGAAGTTTTAACGTAAAATAATACATTCTTACCCATTTAAAAATCAATTAAAAAAATGTATGGACATTTTTATGACTGAACATGATTCTTTTATTGTTTGAAAATTCTTCATGTCATAACTAAACGAAATAATAATCATGCACCAAATGTACCTCGAACGCAAAGAACGGCCATGAAATCAACACTTTAAAAACAGTAAGATAGTAAAATTCGCGAATAAGTAAAAGAGGAAGTAGACACTTCAATGATTTGCACGCAGTTGTAATCCTTTCTAATGTTATTCTGTTAAAAAAATAGCATAGATAAAGACTCCATATAAAACGGATCAACCGAAAGAAATTTTCAATTCAGTAAATAGCCAATTATATGACTTGAGTAATTCACAAACTTAAAGTTAAAACAGACGAGAATGAATATCTCAAGGCGGCGAATGCATAAGAGCGCTATGCGTACAACGGTGAGTTGTCGTGGTAGTTTGTAGTCTACTGGTACACAGATGGCGCCAATTGTAAAATAATATTTTCGTTTATGTTAATCCAATTTATTTCCCAGAATTTTTAGTAATGCACAGCTTTTTTGCTTGTATGCACTGCACGCCCCTGGTTATAAGGTAAGCGCATGTTTTGCAGCCACGCGTGAGTATTAGAAATACATCATAGTAGATTTTTATTTAAAATTCACGAATACAATTTTGAATTTTATCAAAACGTGTAATATTTGAAATAATCCCTTTAACAAAAAATTTTTCGAATAAAAATTCTGTATTATTCATCACCATATCAAGACTTGGATTATTTTTGCATGGCTTTGCATATTTTGATGTGCGCTACGGTATTCATGACTGGACACCAACCACACACCTATAGGAAATGATAAACATATATAAAGCTACAATTTTTTTATTTATTTATCCTCAAATCCGGATTGAACGTAATTTCAAATTACCTCAAATATTTGTATATGTTTTCGAATAATATTGAAAAATATCACACATAAATGTGTACAAAGTTCGGCACATAAAAAATAATTGAAAAATTGACTGGAGTATTTTTTTCAACCTAGGTTTTTTTCTTCCATATTTGAGAAAAGTATCGTGTTTAAAGAAAGATCGTTTATATTTTGAACAATATTTTTGTTAAATGTTCAGTTTTAATTATTATTAATCAATTATGAGTATGTTTTTTACTTAGTTCATATTATTAACTAAATTAAAATATCATACTTAAATGTTATCATAACAATTCTTAATGCTCAAAATAAATTTGGGCGTTTGCAAATATTTTTTTTACCTTTCCCTTACGGTGCTAAAATAAAAAACGTGCATTCCGTGTACAATTGCGATTTTCAGTCGGATAAATATTAATACTTAACAACTATTAATCATTTAAATAATAGTTGATATTTATATTTATATATACATATACCAATTATTGTGTAAAAGTGCTATAAATGAGAAAAACATTGATCATCGTGAATAAAGACGAAGTCTAACTCGGCCAGAGCACGCTCTGCCACTAAAGTGACGATTGGTATTTGGCACCTCGCGCACTGGGCTCTCAGCACGTACACAAATACGTATTAATAAATTCACGTCAGGTTCTTTGAGAAAGCATTTTTTATTGTTGCGTATAGTAAACACCTATATATTATAATTATTTTATCCGATATATAAATATATTATAGAGGAATACCTAAAATATAAACTCTGTATTTAGTATATTTACAGAGATATTCACACAGTTAAAGGCAATGTCAACTCAGTTTACGTCATCGGAGTGGAAATGTTAAGACTATTTAAATCAGAGAAAAATTAAAACTTCGTAAAATGTTATATATACCGAGAAAATAGAAAAAGCAACTAATAAAATATTGATATTTAAAAAAAAATATTAGTGCAATATCAATGTGTAAAAGGTTTATATTGTAACATGATGTTTTTATATAGTATAATTATCTATATGGATCTTCTATAAAAAATAATTACATGTTTCAGACAATTTATTTTTAGTTGGCCCCACCCCACTCTACCCCACTACATCCCATCCCACCCCACTTCACTCCATATTTTTAACGCGAAAAAATTATCAGCGTCCAGCTGCTTCTAAAAAAAATGGTTTTCTGTATTAAAAAGAAAAATCAAACTTACGTTATACATTTTATGTATTTTTCTGATCAAATGATTATTTAAGACAATGTTTTGATCTCATTTAACCCAAGATTTAAAAAATTTAATTGTTCAAAATAAGCCAATAGTGACTCTGATCGTTATTTTCAGTCACCCTTAATGTTTTCGGATATTTAAAAAAAAGTAAAAATAATATTCAACACTCGTACATGTATTTGTGACATTTAAAGATTTTTTTTAGATATTTAGAAAAAACTTTGATCAACCCTACAGTGTATGCGATATGTCGTTACAGCGAGTGGCGTAGTAGCGGGGTTGACGGATTAATAACGATCCGCGTTTTAGTAATATTTTTATGTACAGGAATTTTCCATTTATCCATTGGTCTAATTGCGCGGCAGCCGAGGGAATACCAATATGTTTGAGGGAGTTTTAATTCGTTCCATTTTCGGTCAGGCACTGATTTTTTAGCTTAAAATTAGACAAATAATTGTATCAACGCACGGGGCGCCAATCAATCTAATAAGGTTTCAGGATATTTTCAGGTTATTTTCAGGTTTTCTCAGCCGTCCTGAATCTAATGTATTAAATTTTATAGGCTATCTACCGGGTGTATTCGATCTCTTTGTCGCACATTTTGGATTCATCAGGGCTGATAAGTTTAATTGTCATGGTGAGCATGGTTTCGAGCAACTGTCAATGCGGCTGAACGTTCCTATAAAACAGACACATCTGAACGCCAGCTTTGGATATGGGCAGAGTTGGCACTCTTTTCTAGTCGCATCGACATTGCATTCCATGTCCACTGCGTAAATTATAATTATGTTTAGAGGTCCAATAACTTATAGCAACGCAAAAAAGCATGTAAATGTATATGTTGGGTATAACACTAAGTTACAAGAAGATAAACGCATTGCAAAAACAAAAAACAACTAAAAATAAAATTAAACATAAAAATAAAATGGCAGGTCATATTTCGGAGGACGGAGGAACGTTTGATGATTATTAAATACTTCGGAAATACATGGCAGCGTATAATAATGGAAGACACTTGGGGAGGCCTTCATCCAGTTATGTATAGAAAACTGATAATATTACATACGTTATTGGTGCATAATGCGTAAGCGTTATGTATACTGAACCAAATTATGTATGCATGTACAGTGTCACATCGAAAATTTGCGACAGAGAAAGAGACAAAGCGATAACAGTCAGAATTTCACGTTGGCTATAGCCCGCGGCGTCTATTTCGCATGATATCACCGGTGCCGCGGATCAGATCTTGAACCAAATTATTTTTCCCAGTTTTACATCGTACGACGATCCATAGAAATCTGTTTCAACTCTAGTACATCACGAATTACGTCAGAAATCGAATGTAAAAAATCAATATTTTTCTCCATACAAAATTTGCAGATGGCGCTAATTTTAGTGTTACCAGATTCTTTTAATATTAAAATTACTGGCATTTCATATTTCACTTCAAAAACACTCATAAATCATTCCAGGATTTTCCAAAACTAGGAAGCGCCAGTTTGTATTTTGATTCTAGCTGGTACTGAAGTGTCGAGAGTACTATTTCGCGAGATTCCTCGCTTTTGTATGTAATTCAAGTGAATAAAATATTATTTTTTAGTTATTAGGCAAGTTTCACCATAAAAAAAACTATCGCTGTTGGCAGCGATGTGAAGTGCTTATATATTTTTTCGTTTTACAGTTATCGAATTTTCGAAAAAAAAAATGTTTTTTTTTACAAAATGGCGAAGGGTGACAATTTTGCTATGGAAGACATTTCAGACTTCCTAGAAATATCCGATATGCATATTACTACCGCGGAGTCTGATGATAATAATGACGTCGAGGATGATTATTATGAAGTTCACATCTTTCGAATGGGAGTCATATAATTGTTTTAATACAATCATTAAATTTTCAGGGACTTCTGGTTTTAACTCGGAACTTGAATTTTTAAAAATTGTATCTCAATATAGCAGCGGTCGATACTACTGTAGCTGAAACAATCCGCCAATTTAAATTTGTCACAAAAAACTGTTTATGTTTTTTTTTAGTTATACCAACATTTTTCGAAAAAATAAAATTCGCAAAAATCTAGCCGCTGATTTCGTATTTTAAAAATTTTGGCGTCAATATGGTTGTATGATGCTGTTTCGCGTGCAATTTTTTTGAGCAGCTAACGTGTTAAATAAATTATACTAGAATTAAACATGTAAATAAATAAATAACTTTGTCAGGCACTATTATTGTTATATCGGGCTAAACATCGCCAAGAAATTACAGTCGTGTTAAAAATTGAAAACCACGTGTGCACAGTTTGTTTCATAAAAATTAAAATAATCAAAGTAACTACCATAATTATTGATAATAGAAACAATATTGTTATAAACTAAACCAACATAGTATATAATTCTACCCTTATCAGTTGTCCTTATCGAAACGAGATTATAATTTAGAAAGGGAAGAAAACCGCAGAAAGACTACCTTTAAGCTAGGAGTTCAAAATATAATTCCCTTCAAACTACTTCCCCGCCACCTCAGAATCCCAACCCCAACCCTTAAGCTAACACCACTTATATTTATAAGTATTAAAACTCCATTGGTACTAGAAGTTATTTCAAGCATTAATATATGTTTTGCGGTGGAACTTGAACTGGACATATGTATGCGACTTTAATCATCTAATTTAATTAAACATATTTTTCAAATAAATAAACCTTAGTAAATAAAAGTAAAAGATCGAAGTTGAAATCATTCGGGACCTGTTTATGTTATGAAGACTGCCTAAAAAGGTCAACTTTTATGGGCTCTTTTCTAGTAATTATTTAAAATATACGCACATAAGGTATAAATAATTTATATTTTTTAATTTAAATATTATAAAATTCCTTAGGTTGGCTTATATATTATAATAAAATAATTCAATGTTTTCATACTTTTTAGGATATTCTAATATAAGAGACTGGACGTAAATTTTAATTTTTTTGAAAACTATATATATTTATAACAATGAAAAAATATCAATTTTTGAAAATACAATTTTCTAATGGAACCTTTTACAATCAATTCAAAAACAAAATGTATGATGTTTGTATAGAAATATTTCGAGATTCGGTGTATCAAAGGTAATTCAATTGCAAAAAAGATTAAATAGGGTTCCGCCAGTATATTTTTTTGGTGATAATTATAATATATTTTGATATTTTTGTTAGAGGAAATTCTTTTAGATTAATACTTTTGCAATTAGTAAAATTAACTTTGTGGTTAAAATTCAAATTTTTATTTGTTAACTTTGTTTTATTAACCACTTAATTGAGTTTAAATACATCTACCGGTTTCGAAAAATACAATTTTCTTCTTCAGGATGTCAATACAAACAAAAAACTTGTATTATTGTTTCTTTACCAGAATCTATTATAAATAAAAAAAAATAATTTACTACCTAACTCAAATTGTGACTTAATACAAATTTACTCGAATAATTTTGAAGAAAAATTTTTAGAATGGAACTCTGGGAATTAAATTTAATAAATAAAAAAAAAATTATTTAACGTAATAAATAATTTTTTTTTAGATTAAATGGATTTTTTATAATAAAATTGATTGAAACCACAAATTTTTGTAGTTTTTGTAAAAGTATTCGTAAACTTTACAATAAATTGAATCTCCAAATAAAAATTCACGTGGATCGCGTCCTGTCGCCTCTTAAGGCTTATTTCGCCGTTCCTAAACTATTCAAACCGTCGTCGCACCGTTTGTTCAGAAATGATACTTTCACCCAATCTTTTTAATGAATTAATGACGTATCACACATTCAATAAGATTTTATTGCCGACCACTGGTCAATGATATATACATACATTGGTTAACATTCCATGGTGTTTGATTCGCATAATAATCGAGTTAATGCAAAAAAAAAAATTACATATAAAGTACATTCAAATTCTGAAAGAATGGGATTGAAAAATCGCCATCAGTTCTAACTGAGAAAGATTTAATCTGAAGAATCGCAACCTCACTAATGAAATGTTAATTCATTATTTACTTGTTAATCGCTTAAAAAAATTAAGAAATATGTGTCATGTGACGCTGTACCTAGGCTCAAACCAAAACAGAAAATACTGTTGATATTTGTAGCGTTAACTTTGTGGTTAGACATAATTTAAAATTGTATTTATATTTAACTTTATTATTTTAATTATGTATATATGAATTCAATATATTAATTAGAAAGATACACATATATAATCAATTTTATCGAAAAATATTGCTGTTTTGCTACCGGGATTCGAACCTGGATCTCTATCCAAACCGGGGAAGGTGCATTATCCAACTATGCTACAGCGACGATATTTTTAGCGACAAATTTTCGAACCTATATGTTACCTTTTTGATATTAATACACTTAATCGTTCCATTATTTGAAAGAGCCATCTACCTTATTTTTACGGAATCTCAAATATCTTTAAGTAATCTGATAGCAGATGCTAGAATTATCAAGTCATTTTTATTAAATTTTGGACACATTGACACAACTTTATTATTAGGAGAACACATTCTTATTGTGAAGTTGTAATTATTTAGAACATAGGTCTGTGATATTTAAATATCACAGACCTATGATAAATTTAAATATATTAATTAGAAAGATATACATATAAAATTAATTTTATCGAAAAATATTATTTTTGCGCCACCGGGATTCGAACCTGGATCTCTTTCCAAATCGGGGAAGGTGCATTATCCAACTATGCTACAGCGACGATATTTTTAGTGACAAATTTGATAACCATATTTTTCGATAAAATTAATTTTACATATATATCTTTCTAATTAATATTTAAAATATCACAGATCTATGTTCTAAAAAATTACAACTTCACTATAAGAATGTGTTCTCTTATTTTAATTATGTATTTTTATTCAATCAGTGGTTAATAAAACATAGTTAAAAATTAAAATAATTAATTTCAACCTTCAATATATTTTACTTTGCTTAAGCCAATGTGGTTTAAACAAATGTAAATATAGATACAATTTCAAAACAGAAAGATTTAACGGATTTCAAAAGTTACTAATGTTTGAAAATGGAAATGTTCTTATACTTCGCTATTTATTTAATTTATAAATATAATTAATTAATTATAAATTAGTTTTCCTAGTTGCGTAGTTACGGGTTTTTTGCTAGTTATGATACATTAGAGACCACAATGTGTGAATGTGGTGTCGAGGAGGAAACCCTTGACCATGTCTTTTTTGCCTGTCAATTGCGGATCATAGGTTTTTTTTTAAAGTAATCTCGTCAATGGTAATTTTCAACTCCCGGTTATCTTGTGTCATCTTCTTTCCCTTAACTCGCCACATTTAATCTATATAATAGAAATTTTTTTGAATGACAATGGTATTGACTTGTAATATAATATTTCCTATTCTATAATATTATTGTACTTTTTTCTATAAAATAAAGTTCTAACTTGATTAATGGCACAAATCACTCTTGAAAGGTGGATTGCCTATTTTGAAGAAGAAGAAGATGGAACATTGGAGAATACCGTAACATAATTAAAATAAATAATATTGATTACTCAGGAAGGAATTTTGAACGTATTATTTTTCATATTCAAATTTGTAGCAAAAAATGTTATCATTTTTCGGATGGGATAATAGGGTAACTTTTTTGAGTAATTGAGCAATTAAGGGAGTGCCTAACCTTTGCAGGGATTACAAAGTTAAAAGCGGAATGACACGAGATTAATTCAATTCAATTAAAATTTTTGATTGGGGTATTGACGCAGATGTCTACATTTATCATAGGAATGAAAACGTAAGGAATAAATCAAGGCTGTATGGTAAGCAAGCAAGAATAATCATTGGGTTGCGGGGAATTAATGTTAAATAATCTCTTGTACCTGACTATCTTTATCTAGGTGTCACGAGGCAGGACTGAATTATAAAGGTCTTTGTTTAATGCAAATGAATTATAATTATACATACTGTGTATCTGTCATATGGTACTGTGCCTTTGTAAATCTTTAGGGATATTTTGCGATGTTCATAAATATGGTATATATATATATTAGAAAGGAAATTTATCGGTAATCCCGCGTCTGTTGTTTGTGAGAATACCATTGTTGTCAAAAGATTTCGGGTAAATCTCATTGCCCATCTTCAGGGGATGCCATAATGGTTAAGTGTCGCTCTGGAACGATCGTAAGTGAGGTGAAATATTACCTAACACTATTAAAAAACTAAATATAACCTAACCTAACATTATACATAACCCATAACCTAATCTAACCTAACCTAACATTATACATAACCCATGAGAATCTTAAATTTAAATATAATATAAATAATGTTACGTGACAAATCACGTCACTGTGGATGCTGCATTAAAATTAAGATTTAAATACGCACGGTAGCAGTGTAGATTGAGCATTGAAAAATCACCGCGCCAATCGAAAAGCGCGAAGCGGTTCCGTGGCGGCAAATGCTGTAGGCGGGAGACAGACTTGGAGACGGCACGAAGCTGGTGGCGAGCGCTTCTCGGCGGCTCGGCCGAGGAGGCTTGGAAGAACGTTTTATTCGGCGACACGTTGGATTTTATCTGGCAAAATTAGGAGAATATCAAAGACCCTAATGCATCAAATGATTTGATCATCGTCTTGTAGTGGCTGCGACATAACGGGTGCCCGTTCATCTGCAATAGAGACCTGCTTTGCTTCCGCAATTTTAATGGAAAACGTCATGTTGTTTCCTTCAGTCGATTTGGCCCTGATGAGTAAGTGTACCCTGATCCATGTGGGTGATTGGTTTCCACAATATCCCCGGAAGAAGATGGAGAAGTGTAATGTGAATTCAAGTGTACTATATATGACTAATAATTTTTAACGTTGAAGATGGATTGTTATTTTAGGTTAAGAATTTTTATAAAGGAGAACACATTCTTATTGTGAAGTTATAATTATTCAGAACATGGGTCTGTAACATTTTATATTTTAAATACTAATAATGGAATGATAGATGTATTAATTTGAAAAAGTGTAACATATAGGTGCGAAAATTTGTCGTCAAAAATACTGTCGCTGTAGCATAGTTAGTAATGCACCTTCCCCGAATTGTAATAGAGATCCAGGTTCAGATGAAATTTATTTTATATGTATTTATATCTTTATAATTAATAGATTTAATTAGTATTTAAAAAGTTTTGTTACTGAGTTAGAAAATACACTCAAGATACGTTCCATAATTTTCGAAAATCACTAATTCGTAGTTTGACATGCCGTTGCAAATATGCTTTTCGACAGTGATATGAAATTTTATAAGTAAATAACAATGTTAACAATAATTTTATTAACATAAAATGATATGATATCTATTTTAAATATGTTCTACAAAATCCCGCACGAAAATTTTTAGGTTATGTTTTGTCGCTGACAGCTGTAAGAATATACACGGTTATAGGATGACCGCCGGTAAGATTTACTACCGGACCAATATTTGATCTGACGTTTATAAGAACGACCCTTAAAGTAAATAACGTACCTGCGACACGTTTGAATGTCGAATGCTCACTGAAAATTTCTGAAAACAGTGGAGGGGAGAAACACGTCCAGATATGCCCAATTTCAGTTGGTTTCAGGTGAATTGTACTGGCGCAGACTGTACATATACAGACGAAATTCTTAGAATTTTTGACTATTTCAACATGTCAAATTGGTCTAAAATAGTCATTTAAAACAAAAATGCTTCTTGAAATATAAACCGAAAATTTTGTACGATTTTCTCTTCGGATAGTCATCTATTCATTTAATTCTTTTCAATTTTGTAATAATGTATTGATTTGTGGAAGAAGCGAAGCCGTTCAGTTCAGAAATCCATTTAGAATTATCGTCTTACTTTTCCTATACTTCAATCACTACCCTACTTTTTTAACTACTAATCTTCATCCCTATTTAAACATATTCTTCAGTAAAGGAATTTACTACTCGTGCAGGTTTTTTTGTGTGGACGCTAGCCTGGTCACGTCATCGGCAAAAATTAAAATAATCAATTTCCACAACTCCTCCTCTCGCAGCGCTCGGAGGTTGGCTTCTATGGCTTATCCTATACGTAAAGAGAGTGGATAGGATCGGTAAAAGCATACACCCCTGTCGTAAGTCTAAACTATAATCTGTTTAACCCATCTTAGAACTTCGCCATCATTAAATGGTCGCATTTTCTGAACTACATCTTCTTAATTATTAATTAAACGCTACATACTAAAAATGAGTTTTTAATAACTAATTGTTTATTTAGAGAAGTCTAGAAGCTTAACTGTAGATAACGTAATTAGACTTAAAAAAATATTTATTTATTTATTAGACATATGTAATTTTTTTATACATCAAAAGTGAACATACAATAATATAATATTTTTAAAGAGAACAGATTCTTATTGTGAACTTGCAATTTTTCAGAATATAGGTCTGTGATATTATTAATACAAATTAAATGTATTAATTAGAAAGTATATACATATAAAATCTATTTATCGTAAAAATATTGTTGTTGCTACCGGGATTCGATTCTGGATCTCTTCCTATCTGGAGAAATGCATTAACTGATTATGCTACATAAACACAATAAGTTGACGTATATGTTGCACTTTCAAATTGACATATCTGTCGTAACCCGGATAGGAAGAAATCCAGATTCAAATCCCGGTAGCAACACAAATATTTTTTCTATGAATTGGTTTTATATCTATATCGTTATTAATACATTTAATTTGTATTCATAATATAATATTCTTACTAATTTACTATGTGGGATTCAGGAGGTATCCACTTCTGATATATAAAACATTGTCCTGGCTACTTTTCTAGACTACCATCTGTGTTAAAGTAGACAGTTTTTCCGTGTTGTTGCGGTGTTATTTAATTAAAATAAAACAGACAGAGTAAGATTCGACAGAGATTAATAAAAAAAAATATGGACAGTATAAAAGTGTAGTGAATATGTTGTACATCTAAAGTGAATCATTTGTGAATTATATTGTGATTAAGCTGAATTAGCGATGCTTCTGACTGATCTCTACCTAATTGAATCTTATATTGAGTCCATAATTGCGTAATTACGGTTTCCAGTCAGTGTTAACTGTGTTGTACAGTTTCGGAGCGAAAAACATATAGAAACGTTTAAAATATGTCGTTGATCTCGGAACAGGTGTGTAAATGTTTATGCGTTGTCTTGTGTCGTGACCATGATTTATTGCCTAGGGTGAGTTATTGTTTGAATGGAAATATTGTACGAGTCTCGACATATAAATTTGTCGTACGTCAGGAAATCTATACTCCTTAAATAGAAGATCTTATGGATATTCAAAAGGACGGCTATTTATTATCCCAAGAATAATTAATCAAAACAATGAATCTAGTAATGTTTTCGTTTAAGATTAGGATTTGCTTACCAAACATTATTACAAAAATGTGTTCTTACATACATATTAATATATCTCCATATTTATATACGAACATATGCATATTATAAGAATATACACGTGATTAACACTTAATGTGTATAGGTAAACATGAAAATTTGATCTTAAATGACCATTAGCGAGATAATACGAATACAAAATATTAAAAAATGTTCTTAGATTTTCAAGACAGTTCAGAATCTCATATGTACAGTTTTTAATGTCTTGAAACGTCAAAAAAGTAGTTAGACATATTAACTTTGGCAAACGATCATTATAAAATAATAATTACCTATCTACCTATATGATAGTTAATTAAAAAAATTATCTGCCTACGTCAACAGTACGGTTTCACAATTTAAAATTTTTTGACAATAGACTTGTTCGTTTACTATGTACATTGAAACCTTCATATTCATCAGTCACTATACTCGCGATTTCCAAAATTCGCCATATTTTTTCGGCAAAAAAATGCTTTAATATTCATCCAAAAATACAATATTCATCGCGGAAAACCACCCACCACATGGAGGAAGTTTAATCAGAGGAGAGGAGGGTCAAGTAAAGGGTCAAGCACCCCAACTTCTGACGTTAAAATGCTGTCGACCGAAACGTAACGTGTGGTAAGAGGAGTTGCTATCGACATTGCTGCAGTTAATTAAAATATTAATTCATTCAGTGAAAATGTGATCGACTAATTGGGAAAATTAAAAAAAAAACAGATACATTAAACAAGTTCTATGGTGATTCTAATATTAAATTGTCAGGAAAAGGAAAAATAGACATCGAACACCGGAATCGTAGTAACCATAAACTGGGGTGAATAGGGATTTTTGGGGGGAATAGAGACAATCGTTTGAAAAAACTTTAAAATCTTATTACGCCACTTTGGCTTTAGTTTTAGACTTGTATTATTGATATATTTTTTAATTGTAATACTATTACCATGGTGTTGCATAAAGATATTTAGAATAATTAAATTTCAAATATTTTGCAATTTTGCTTGTAAATCTATTAAGCATTTAGGTTTTTCGTTTAATCTTAATATTTCACAAATAAAATTTTTATAATTAAGGCCGATGTTTCCTTGCAAGTAAAATTTCTTCTTAATAAATATTTTATACTGGTTTTACTGTCAAGCTTATAACCTAGTTTTGGGGTGAATAGGGAAAAGTCGTTTTGGGGTGAATAGAGACATGTTATGGAATGATCAGAGACACATAGTATAAGCTACACTATTTTAGCATTATATCACTGTACTTCCAGTTAAAGTATTATCTTTTTAAAAAACTGTTTTTTTGTGGTTTATTATGTTCATTTTTATATAGATTATTTAACTTTGTTTACTTAATGAGTAGTTTAAATACACCAACCAGTTTCGGAAAATACAATTTCCTTTGTCAGAATGTCAAATGAACTAAGCAAAATCATATATGTCAACGTTATTCTAATTTTTATGAAAAACTATTAAAATAATAATTATAATTATAATTTAAATAGAACTTTAGTTGGTTATTTATAATATTTTTGGTTAATTTTACACGCTTTATTTATTTCTAATGATTCTAAATTAATCAATTTAAGACGACCATATAATTATATGTAAAGCAGACAATCTCAAATTTTTATCAAAAGTATGATCATTTTCTAATAAATGATTTTAAAAATCGATTTGAATTTTCCTGTATATTTTTCTAATTGAAACATTTAATTTGTATCATAGCGTTATACTTAAATCTAGGTTTTTATTTACACGGCACAACTTTTGTAATTACTTAAAAAAAAGCATCAACTGATGTAAAGTTGTCAGAACGTAGAGAAACGTCTGAAAATATATTAAGCTGATGGTACGCTGCATAAATATCGCTTAAACTGAACGTTGAACCTCTTATTACAGGCCGTGTATACCCACACCAGTTGGACGAGTTAAGAATTTATATGAATACGTAGACATGTGATTCTAAAAACGGGACGATAATATTTGCGTTTTGGTAGAAAGAAAACAAAAAAGTCAATTAATAATGTAAATATGAATTAAATATATTAATTAGACAGATATACATATAAAATCTATTTTATCGAAAAATATTGTTGTTGCGCCACCGGGATTCGAACCTGAATCTCTTTCCTAACCGGCGAAGGTGCATTATCCAACTATGCTGCGGCGACAGTATTTTTAGCGACAATTTTCGAACCTATATGTTACCGTTTTGATATTAATACATGTAATCGTTCCATTATTTGAAAGAGCCATCTACCTTATTTTTACAGAATCTCAAATACCTTTGAGTAAACTGATAGCAGACGCTAGAATTATCAATTTATTTTTATTAAATTTTGGACACATTGATACAACTTTATTATTAGGAGAACACATTTTTATGTATGTTAAGAATGTGTTCTCCTAATAATTAATAATGTATTTATAATAATTATACCTTATCACTTTATCAACATTCCTTATACGTGAATACATATTTTTTTAAAGATTATTGAATGTTTTACAATATGTTTAAAGTATCTGATTTTATTTGTGGTTACTGATAGTCAAGACTTGAATGAATATTTAGTGAACTTTGATATATTAGTTTGGTTTATAACTAATAATATACTGTGGTAACTTTGGCTGCGCCAATGTGGTAACTTTGGGAAGTATTACCAAGTACTTCAGGTGTTCTATCCTTTGATTAAGGACTAATTTCTTAGTTCCGATTTCTTGTACGTGAAACTCCGCATATTCGTGTGACAATATTCAGTTTACTACAACAACGTATTTGCAGTAATTTTAAATTACACACTTCAGTGATAGACTAGTTACTCGAGAGGATCTGTGATGGAAGAGAGCCGTTCCCCCAGAGACGGCATCTTATTATGTTTTACCCCCACCACTCTCCTGACCTACACACACACACCCATACATACATACATACAAAGTGATAGTTCTCACATATTCAAAATACAATAAATTATTACGCAATAATGGATAAAAAAGTGATATCGAAAATAATTTGCCACAAATAAAATTAATCAATTTTTAATTGAAATTTGATAAAATAATTAGTTACCGCCTGTATGCGAACCCAAAACGTTTCCTTGCCGCGCTATGTAAACCATTTAGCTTTGTGATAAATTTGAGACTTATATTCTTTAATTTCTATGTGATTATTCAAATTTGTTTTAAATATCTTAAAACTATGTTATAAAATTACAGTTTCATATTAAGATGTTTTTATAAAATATATTAATATAGTTAAGGCTTCGCTAATATTTTCGCGTTCTTTATGAAAATATGGGTTTTTATTATTAATTTATATCGGAATTTATCACTAGATTTGAAATATTTTAAAACTATTAAATAGATAGAACCTTTACACTAATGTAAAATTAATAAACTGGGTGTTATTTGCCATAAATAAGTAAACACAAGCATTATAAGAAAGACCGCGACCATTAAATTTATTTTCAGCGTGTAAAAAAATTGTATTAATATAGAAAGTTCTTGCATATACGAAATATATTTTCTTATAATCTTAAACCTAAGATTACGGAGATAAATCTG
This sequence comes from Eubasilissa splendida, assembly GCA_031772225.1. Classification (NCBI taxonomy): domain Eukaryota; kingdom Metazoa; phylum Arthropoda; class Insecta; order Trichoptera; family Phryganeidae; genus Eubasilissa; species Eubasilissa splendida. The sequence goes on from CM062862.1 coordinate 5,332,254, forward strand.
CATTGAACCAAATCTTAGAAATTAAATGAATAATTTTTGAGGTTTTTAGAACACTTTGTGTTACTGAATGCATATTATCTTAAATAATATATTATATTTAATTACATGCTTTGAGGCTTAATAAATTAAATTTAGTGCATAATTTTTGATACAAAGAAAAAATAAAAACTTACATTGTTTTTAAAAGCGTGCCCTTAACTGATTAGTCTGATTTTTTTTCTTCAAGAGGTATATTTAAACAAAGATAGATCCACATTTGTATTCACATGCTCACTAATAGCAACAGTAATATGCAGGAGAATATTTATATATTATTTAATTGTCACACCACAAGGTAACTGCTATGTCAATTAATGAGAAAAATAATATTATATTCTTTTTTTCAAATAGATTAATGGTAATAAGTAGTATCATTCCTTTGACATCGCCGTTGTGGTCCAGGTTACTAGGCACTCGCCTACCTTTTCAAGGATCATTTTTATTAGACAGTTGAATTTTTTATTTTTTTATTTATTTATTTATTTATTAGATGACATACATATTTTTGTTCTAACAGAGGTGAATTTATCATACATAATAAACATAAGACATAATTAATACTTATAGTTTATTGTGTGGGATGGAGTAGACTTCACCTCTGATATATACAGCGTTGTCCTGGCTAGTAGCCAGTTTTTTTTTCGTGTTGTTTTTTAGATCATCGACAGGAATAAAAAGAGAATTAAAAATATGTATAAAAAAGTAAAAATATATGTAGTGGGAGTGTTGTAGGACTAGTGAATTATTAGTGTAGGTATTGTATAAATTATATTAGAATGTTGGATAGCCATGCTTCTGATTCATCTCTACCTGATTGTATCACATATTGGGTCCATATTTGTGTAATCTTATTGCAATTAAACGATTTCCAGTTGGTACTGAGTGTGTTGTATAGTTTCGGAGCTAAGAACATGTAGAATCTTTTATAAAATGTCGTTGCTCTCGGAACTGGTGTGTAGATGTTTGTTGTTTGTCTTGTGTTGTGTCTATGATTTATTGCTCGAGGTGAGTTGTTGTTAGCATGGAAATATTTAACGAGTCTCAACATAAAGATTTGTCTTATGTCTAGGACTTTGTACTATTTAAATATAAGATCTGATGGATATCTAAAGGGACGACCAATTATTATATTGAGAATTGTTTTTTGTGCATTTTTAGCCGACTCCAATATTGTTTTTGCTGTTCCTCCCCAAACTAAAATAGCATAATTAATTAAGGAGTAGCACAGTGCAAGGTGAACCGATCTTAAGAGTTTGTAATCAACTATGTGAATGCTTTAGGTTTACACAGACTTCTGACATTTTATATTTCTAGTACTACTTTCTCTACTGTAACTCATTGATGTTTAACATGTCGCGTTATGGATGGGATATCAGCCCTTCGTAAAGGGTGTCCAGCGGAAAAATTTTAGGGTGAGGTAAATTGGTGGAGTATTGTTCGACGCGCGTGATTTGCGGATTTGCCAGTCGCAATGAGTCACTGGTCGGGAGCGCACCGCGCATTCGCGGTTAAACAATATTTAAAGTGCGGTGATTTATTGGTTTGTACGCGTCGCGCTTTTTGTACTCACTTTAATATTCGACGAGTAAGTGATGGGCTGAGCATGTAACTTATCTGGTGTTCGGTTCAAGAGTTCAAGAAGGGAGTATGTATTTGGTCATTCCTTACTTATTATACTTCGAGGACTATAAATAATATTAATAATAAAAAATAATAATTTCTATTTATTCCGTATTTGGTGACCATGGATTAAAATTGGCCCTGCAATGCATTAAAAACAGCAAGTTTGGTTTTGAGTCATGACCTTTGAACAATAAAGTATCAACTGATATTAATGAAAAAAATATATATATTATAGTGGTTTTGGAGATAAAAGGAAAACAACATTAAAGTAGCATATTTTATATTAATAATTATTGTTGATTAGAATACTAAAATAATATTTAAATTATATTAGCAGAATAGCAATCAACTATCGCGGTCGGCCAGTGGTCGCCTTCCATATAATATATTTTAATGCGAAAATTCCTTATTCTATTGCTTTAACAATAGTGCATTGTGCATCCTTATTATATTGCTTTATATTAAATATAGATTTTACGGAAGCCCTGGCTGCGCAGCAGTCACCACGGGCAGCTTAGCGATTACTACAGGTTCTAACAACAAAAAATAGGTTTTAGCAACGAAAAGCAATCGGCTATCGCTGATCGCTTTTCTGCTAGTGCGTTGTGTATTGGCCTCCCTGGAATTAATTGTACAAACAGTGTTCTTACTTATCAAATTAATCCATTTAAACATGTTCTTAAAAAAACTGATAACATAAATGATAATAAAACGCACGTAAACATTACAATCTGTCGACGTCGCATTATTTTTTGGTCGCATTTGACAGTGCGATCATTGATAAGAATAAAAATTTGTACTAAGGCTTCTATGGCACTTTTCGAGATGACCATGGAGTAGAGATATAGCAGTGTTGATAAGATAATAAGATGACAAATGGCCGATAAATATATTTGCCAGTAGTCAAAATTTGTACGATTTCGCAATGTATGTTTTTTCTTATTCGTAATAAAGATAATATACACGCGATTACACCACAGTCTGAGCCCAATATAGTCTAGTAAGTCATAGGAATAAGGAAGCGTAATATAATTATGGATTATATAACATTATAAACAAATAAAATGGTGACTTTATTTACGATAATGGCGCTACAAAAATTATCCAATATTATTATTTTACCGTGCCTTAAATTACTGTAGGAACTATTTCACAGTATTAACCTAAATTATAAAGCGACATTGTCGTAAAAATTTCACCTTAGGGCGATGAATTAAATTCCTCCGAAGAAATCGAAAAATTAATATCGAAAACTTAGAATTAAATAATTAAAATATGAATATTTCACCATATAAATTAATAATACTCAATATGTCAGTTTGATTTAAATGCCAGATGAAATTTTATTGTTCCAAGGGCATGCCTTGACTCGGATTTCATCAGTGCCGCACTATAAACGGAACGACAAACACCACTAGTAAGTATCAAAAAATAAAAAATTAGTGATAATAATTATAGTAAACCCTTTCGTTGTGAGCGCCAATCGACTTAACCCCAGCGCGGCGGCACAGGGCCCGCCCCAGCAGAAGGGATGGTTCCGGGCGGTGTTGGTGAAGTTGCCTAATTGCGAAACTTTAGGCACCGCGTCTCTAATTACTCGGGATTTCTGGTCGCGGGGTAGTACAGGGGATGACGCTTTTCGCTTTTGAGTGATGAAGCGGCATAATGAACAAATGACAGCATTTAAACAATCTAACTAATAATAATAAATATCTAGCTAAATATTTTAATATATGTAGACACATCAACATTGTGAAATTATAACATATTTGTGTTTTAAAGTTGTATTTTCGGAGCATCGTTTTTTAAGCTCCTATTATACAAGGTCTTCATAAGGTCTATACTTCTTTACGCAGCCCCCGTCTGAGGTCACGCGGCCAAGACACATATATATACTATAACTCCAATTCATATAACTCCAAGCCAATGTATAATCCTCCAATCCAATCCTTCCAAAGCAAGGTCGTTAGACTAGCGCTGAAGGCTCCAAGATGGACCAGGATTATACAACTCCATCATGAATCGGGTGTTCCTCTAGTAAGAGAATTCATTAAACATCTTTCCAAGCGTTTCTATGCTGAACTCTCTAAGCACCGAAATCCAACGATCAAATTACGACATTAGGTTACCGTAAACAGTACTGTTATCCCCTGCTCCAGCTAGCAGCTAAATCTACGCAATTTGTACAAATTATAATAATAACACCACCCACATTTTAAAGCAACCCATATGGCAACGTCATGATGAAGGAGCAAGGGGCTCCCTGAGCCTGGTATTCTGTTAAGCCAATAGAACAAAGTCAAGAAACATCGTTCTGTGGTATTTTTATACAAATTTCATTAACTGACTAGAAATACAGAAATTTAATGGTAGCAGCCGCTTATTTGGGCCAAATCTCAAGGATCGGAAACCAACCAAGGAACTAATAGTAATTTACATCGCTGAGACGATATTCCGCGTAATTGGGATAGTAAATTTAAGATTACAATACATTAGTTTAAAATGTATTAATAAGTTCCACAAAAGAACAGAGTTAGTGCAAAAATTTCCCTTTTGCAAGTATTTCAGTTTGCAAGCTATAAAAATCAACAAAATATAATAACCTTTTAACCCTTTAGATTCACAGATTTTAAAGTACCAAAAATAGTAGACAGATACAAAAAAAATTCAATAATTCAAATTTTCAAAAATAAAAATCAATTAAATTTTAGAAGCGAATTCCGATCTACAAGATATAGAGATCAACTGGACTTCGCGAAACTTCAAAGGACACTAAAAAGTATTAGTCGGAAGACAAAATCGCTTCCAAGGGATGATGATTTTGGTAGTCATGGATTAAGGGATTTGCGGGGTAGTGGGGATTGGTAGCTTGGGTGTGGCGTGGATCCACTTTCGATCGTGCGAGTGCTGTATTGCTAAGGAGGTTGTTTTTACTAGATTCGTCGAACGGATGACAGGATTTGTGCGGTGTGGTCGTTTTGGTGGTTTGGTGTTGTCTTGTTTTTGGTTTATTTTTGTTGTACAGTATAGGTACAGGGGATAGGATGTTTATGGGTGGCTAAGGGGGTAGGGTTGGGTGAATGAGGGGTTGGTGGGGGTGAGGTTTTGCAGGGGGTCAATTTTTACAGGGTTGTACGCTGGGGGTTGGAGTGTGGCGTTGTCGAGCATGTGGTTTGGGTTGTTATGGGAGTGATGGTTGGCGTTCGTTGATAGTTAATATCTTCACTCTTGGTTTATGTTGTATGTCGTAGTTCTGTTGGATTGGTGGTAATAATAATACATTGATTTGGTTTGTTTTGAGTGGGTGGCGCGTTAGGTTGGTGTTTGTTAATTCATATGTTGGATGTATGTGGATCTTTGTGTGTTAGTGTGTTGGGATCGATTGGGAATTTTCACTTGGGAGCTTGTGTTGGCATTGCTACGCGGTAGGCGGGGGAGAAGCGTGTGGGATTGCCCAGTTTTGCAGAGGTGTGTGTTTGTGGTTGGGAGGTTGTGGGGTTGTGGGGGGTTGAGAGGGAAGGTGGGAGGATGGTGGGGTGGGGTTTCATGGGAGGGGCGGCGGCTGGCGCGGGAGGGGAAGGGGTAAGGATGAAGGCGGAATGGGGGGGTGGGGGGTGGTATGTTGGTAATACTGAACCTAGGTAGGGATCATTTTTTAAGAGTGTAAGTGGTGGTAGGTGTGGAGTAGGGGTTTTATCGGGTGTGGTTGATGGGAGGGAAGGGGAAGATTAGTGGTTGGAGGGTGAGGTGGTGTGGGTGGAGGGGATATAGATAGTTGTGGGTTATGGTAGGAGATTTGGTTGGCTGTGTATGGTATGGTGGGGTGAGCTAAGGGATTTTGTTTGGCGGAAAGGTATTGGTGGGGTAGGTGTTTGGGGTGGTCGGGTTTTAATTACTTGTGTCGTGTAGTATTATAGGTATGCGGGTAAGCACATTTATTTGCTATTTGTAGAAAAGGTTTTAATGGTACGGTTTTGTGTGTGGGATAAATCGTATGTATTTTAACGTACATTAATTTCTTTATTTTAAAAAACTAATTTATTTTAACGTACATTGATCTCTTTATTTTAAAAAACAAATGTATTTTAACGTGAGTTGATATCTTTATTATAAAAACTAATGTATTTTAACGTACATTGATTTCTTTATTTTAAAAAACTAATGTATTTTAACGTACATTGATTTCTTTATTTTAATAAACTATGTATTTTAATGAACATTGATTTCTTTACTTTAAAAAAACTAATGTATTTCAACGTACATTGATCTCTTTATTTTAAAAAACTAATTTATTTTAACGTACATTGACTTCTTTAAAAAAGATACCTATACGGAATTGCTTAACGTTGATTTCTTTCTTTTAAAAAATATATGCGTTTTAACACAAATTGATTTCTTTCAATTTGAAACATAGAATGTTGGTGGTTAAATTATATATTAATGTTGGTCTTCAATATATAAGATGTAATATGGTCTTCGTTTAATTTTATGCTCGTATATATATTTTTAAAAAATTATATCTACTGTTAGTTTCCCCATAGAAATAAAACAACTGACTTTATTACTTCTTATTTTATATATTTAGGGACTATTCAAATTAATAAATGCTATAAAATGTTTTCATGCGCGTTAAGTACACTAATTAGTGCCTGACGTCATCGGGATTAAATAAAACTGTAAATAATACGTGAACACATAGCCGGGAATTTTAATTAAATAAATCCCTCTCCGGGAGCCAGTCTGCGTTCAAATGATGCAGAACTGGCCGACTGCTCCGTCCTGAGGCGGCCCCGGGCGAGGCTTTGCGCCTGACAAACGGCGAGCAACTACACGCAGAGCATGTGGATGCTGTATGCAAAGCGACCGGGTCAAGTGGAAATGTGTGATGTATTTAGTACGTAGCACTCTGTCTGTAATAAAAGTCCTCGAGTTGTAAATATCATCTAAAATATGCGGCCAAGCGGTAAATCGCGAGAGCCCTCGTAGATTTGTATAAAAATGGTATTTATTAAAGTGATTTCTTTTTAGTTTTAATCCTATTTTTAGTAATAACAGCTGCTCAAAAACAATTATAAAAGTTACCCTTAGAACTTCAATCACAACGAGAACTGACGAAATTTTTAATAATTTCGATGTTTTTGATATAAGACAAATATATATGCTAATACTCTCTAAACTACAGCAACTCAAAATATAATTACCACACGTACAAATAAACTTAACCTGCAAGCCCCAAGAGATCATACAATATATGATGAAAGGAATTTCAAATATTTTGAATCTTAACTTTTTAATACAAATTAAATTAATCGACTAGAAAGATACAAACAAAAAATGTATATTTCGAAAAAATATTTAGTTTAGCAATATTTGAATATATTCAAGAACACACAATTACTGGATTTTTACCTATAAAGGCACTGTTATTAAATAAATATCAGATATCTCATAGAGGCGAAGCTATTTTATTATATTTTTAAAGAAATGATATATAGAAATATGGGGGGTAATTACAGAATCATAGTAATAATAATTATAAATTATGAATGATAATTATAGGGGAATGATGTGTGTATATATATATACTATTCCTTTAAAAAATAAGAAAATAGCTTCGTCTCAGAGATATCTGATATTTATTTAATAACAGTGCCTTTATAGGTAAAAATCCAATAATTGAGTATTCTGGAACATATTCAAATATTGCTAAAATAATATACTTTCAGAATAAAAAAATATATAAAAATTGATTTTTAAGGCGTATTCTAGTATAATGTGTTAAAAACATTTTACAGATAAAGTATATTGCTTTAAATAATTTTCAACAAAAATCAGATTCTCGTTGAGTTGACATATAATATGCCGTTTCGAGGAAAAATGAATTATCAAATTTGATCGATAGGTGGCGATGTTGTATTGGTACTCGAAGCGAGTTCATGTAATAACACACAGATTTTTTTTTAAATTTGATAAATATGGAGATTGAGGGGTAAGAATTGGTGAACGTTATATATATATATATAAGCCAGCGGAAGACAGGTCATAAGCCTTATAATTAGCCCCCGTATTTCTTAAAAATATAATAAAATAGCTTCGTCTCTATGAGATATCTGATATTTATTTAAATATTTAGTTGCTACTTAGAATCGAACCTATTCATTATTTCGCTATAGTAATTGAGCACATTTTCGACAAATTTTGATGTTATATTCAGTGTCTAAACTTTTTAACCTTGCCTCCCCGGAGCGGGGTATTCACATTCCCCATAGATCGGTTAAAACTCAATAATTATAAAAACGATTTCATTCTTATTTTTTGTAATCTTCACGGAAATAGTGACGAAAATTTGGTCATTTTTTGTTTTTAAAATTTCTAAACGTATAATATTTATTAAATATTGTTTTCGGTGATCTTTGCGCGGTACATACACCAGTGCATATCAATACCATACCCCATGTCTTAACTTTAAGTTATTGTGCTTATTATTTGTTTCACTCTAACTAATGCCCTGGGTAGCCCCATACCACAGATGCGAACGAGGGAGACAGCTATATCGCTTATCGTGACTCGCGGCATTCGGACAAGAGACGTCCGGCGAGGCAGTTGAAACCGCGTCGCCCGTCATAAACTTTTTATTATCGTTTGTATGAATATGATCTGGGGTGTTTCTATACCCTGCTTCGGACCGCACGGAAGTTCTAGCCGCTTAGTGACAAAAAGGTTAATAGGATGCTGAAATATTTAACTCAAATGAATTGTCCCAAAATCAAACTTTCATTCGTTATGTGGGTGAAGTTAGTATTGGTGCACTCATACAATTATATTGATCAAATCTATAATAATTATTATAACAAATTTATTTATTATAATAATATGTTGAATGTCCACTTTGCTATTGCTTTTTATACATACACCTTTTGCATATAATGTACATGTACAAAATATAACTGTTAATTCGGCTTGATACTTGTTAACTAAATTCTTTGTACAATTACTTGTAAGATATTCCCGTCTCAAGATAGATTTTTCTAGTGACACGGGCATAGTCTATCCATAATTATATACAAGTACTTGTAAGTAATGAATGTTTGGAACAATTAGATGAATTTGTATATTTGGGAAGTATGTTTATTTATTTGACAAAGTTATAGAAAGAAGGGTGACTGCAGGGAACAAGAGTGAATGGCGCTTTGAATGGAACTATATCTAATGGGAACTTGTCAAATAAGGCAAGACTAGCGATACACAATGGAGTCCTGGTATCGACACTGATGTGTGCAAGGTAGGCCTGTAGCTGACAGAAAAGGAATGAATGTAGAGTGATTGCAGAGGAAATTATATGTGGTAGATCTATTTATTTATGACAGAGTAAAGAATGAAGAAATAATGTAAAGCTAATTTAAGATTAAGAAAGGATCACTTAGGTGGTTTGGTCATATGGTAATAATGGTAAGAAAGATGCATGACGCAAGTGTTGATGGCATCAGAAATGAGGGAGTTTATGGAAGAGTTTGGGATGGAAATTCATTTAGATAAAAAATTAGAAGATAAATCGTGTATGCGCCGTTTAAGTAAGGGTATTTTTGAGTCTCTGTGACACTTGTCAACATGTCTGAAACTTCTTATTGTTATATATAGATAAGGTGGCTAAATTAATATACTTAAATGTATGCTAGAATGAATATATATATAAAGAATAAGGTTTTAATGATTGTCTTTCCATTATTTAATAAGTTTTATATTTATATTCCAAAAATGAGAGCGGTTAGTCAAATATGATATTCAGATTAACTGAACATATGGGAAGGTATTAAAATGATCAATTATGATATTCAGTCATAGTCCGCTTTAAAACATCAACATGACACCCTTAAGCTTTATGTGTTAATCCAAAAAGGTTCATTTTATTATGTTACACTTTTTCCCTAAATACCTAGCTTAACCATAACCAATGTTATTAAAACTAACGAGTAACATATACGATTCTGCAGCCTGAGGCTTCATGGCTGTAACGCACCCTGATCGGGTTATGCACCCTCTCCAGCGAGTACGGTCTGCAGCCCCGGGCTCGCAAGTCTGGCACGGTATTATCGAGACAGCCCCTAGCAGCTGCCATCGTTGCGGTCGGTTCTGACCAAAGGGTAGATATCATTTTAACCACCCTAACAGGTTGTGAACTTTATAAAGTTTTTCACTTAGTCTTTTGGTTGCTGATGTATTTTTAAATAATTTAGGGAATAACATTTTTAATAGTTCTGCTTTACTATTAAAATATATTCTCTTCTGGAAAAGTGTAATCTATTCCACGGGACGTGCGACAAAATAACAAAATAAAACCATTATTATCAATAAAACAAAGAATATCAAAATATACCGAAAACAATAGAAAAATAAAGAGACACAAACACAGAAGCCAGAAAATGGAGGAGCAACCGGGGAGCAACACGAACTCCCTCACGAAAAATGAGATAAAATATAGGATTGATTCCCTATTCGAGCACCACTACCGGCAGATATTTTTTCAGGAACAACACATTACGGGGTCCATCTGGCAAGCCGGACACCTTCCGCAACAGGTTTATCTAGAATTTCTCACCTAGAAACCCACAAAATTCTCCAGTCCAGGATCGTTCTATGAGCAAAATCTTTTATAAATATGAATTAAATATATTAATTAGAAAGATATACATTTAAAATCAATTTTATCGAAAAATATTTTTGTTGCGTCACCGGGATTCGAACCTGAATCTCTTTCCTAACCGGAGAAGGTGCATTATCCAACTATGCTACAGCGATAATATTTTTAGCGACAATTTTCGAACCTATATGTTACCTTTTTGATATTAATACATTTAATCGTTCCATTATTTGAAAGAGCCATCTACCTTATTTTTACAGAATCTCAAATACCTTTAAGTAAACTGATAGCAGACGCCAGAATTATCAATTCATTTTTATTAAATTTTAAAAATATTGTCGCTGTAGCATAGTTGGATAATGCACCTTCCCCGGTTAGGAAAGAGATCCAGCTTCGAATCCCGGTGGCGCAACAACAATGTTTTTCGATAAAATTGATTTTATATGTATATCTTTCTAATTAATATATTTAATTAATATTTAAAACATCACAGACCTATGTTCTGAATAATTACAACTTCAGAATAAGAATGTGTTCTCATAATAAAATCTTTTATATCGGTTCTACTCATTCATCGCCAGATTGGAAGTTTTACTCTTCAAGGCAATCAACAAAATGCCACTCACTATCCCTTCAGTACAGATTCTACCTTTATTTATAAATAATATTATAGAAGACATAAAAAAATATTTAAATCACAGGATAGATGAGTTTTGGTTTTATAAAATATATTAGTTTATCAATTTGCCCTAGAACAAGCAAGGGGGCAATGTATTTAAATGTTTTTTAAATATGTAAATATGATACATTTTGAAAGAAAAAGTCAGTTACAATACCAATTACAATATCAATTAATGATAACAAATAAATAATCAATGCTATCAAAAAATACTTTATAGATTAACATGTAACCCAAAATTCATAATATTTTTATATCATTGTTATAAATATATTGCATTTTATTTTATTATAAGCTAGTTATTGTAAACAATAATTATTAATATTTAATCATCTTTTCTGCATTGTAATGTATCATTGTAATTATAACCGATTAATACAAGAATATAGTAATGAACCAAGAAACACAAAATAGATTAATACAATGATTGGTACCGTCAGACAGAGATAGCAAGAAGCCAGCACTCTCCTCAAGGGATCAGAATATTACAAATTTAATCCAGAAACCTGACCGACCACAAATGTCAGAAATCTACTCTGATACACGTATAGCAGCCACAATATTCTTGTTAAGGCCAGTAAGCAAGTACAAGAAGTACCGAGACGCAAACAGACGACAATATATGAGGAAGCCGGCTTTTTGACCAGACCAGTAGACTCTTCACATCCTTACTGTGTTTATTTGCTTATAGTTGTGCAATTATCTTCAATAAACGACATCAACTAAAAGTTACTTATTATTTGTTCCACCTTCTCTAGCCACACACACACACACTCCGTGATATCTTTCTCATCTGAACATAGTGAACAGCCGGGAGATATAGGGCCCTGGCATCCACTTATCGATTCTTTAGATCATCACATAATCCACACTTTCTTTCACCAAAATACATATATCGTTGATCCTTATATTCTCCTTCTTCACTGATCAGTATTTTTCACATGCAGATATCTTAATATCTCATAAGATATCTAAGAAATTAATGTTTTTTTATTTAAAACTTATTTAAAATAATTAACTTCCATTTTCATATTGATAAAAATAAGTACGCTTCCAATATTCAACTTCGATATCTCTCATATACAGAATGAGTTTTATCACATTTTAAATCGCTTCGGTGTGGAAAATTTATTGGAAATGGATCGCTTCACGGGGAAACAAGGCGCGTTCTGGGAAAAATAGTTTTACAAAAACAACTATTCTTACGTCATTTTTCGACGCCTGTTTCGCGCTCACTACCGATTACAATGTGAATCAATGTCCGAATATTAATTAAATTAAATCGCGGCTCACAAAGTTTGAGGAGACCGGTTCAACGATAAATAAGAAGAAAACCGGGCGGCCACGGAGCAGGAGAAGAAGAAGAGAATCAACTCGCGAGCATTATGTTGCTATAGCGATACCAAGATCAACTTAAACAATAATAAATATGAATTAAATATATTAATTAGAAAGATATACGTATAAAATTATTTTTTTTCGAAAAATATTGTTGTTGCGCCACCGGGATTCGAAACCTGAATCACTTTCCAAACCGGGGAAGGTAAATTAAAATAAGGTAGATGGCTCTTTCAAATAATGGAACGATTAAAATGTATTTATATCAAAAAGATAATATATAGGTTCGAAAATTTGTCGCTAAAATATCGTCGCTATAGCGTAGTTAGATAATGCACCTTCCCCGGTTTGGAAAGAGATCCAGGTTCGAATCGTGGTGGCGCAACGACAATACTTTTAGATAAAATTAATTTTATATGTATATCATTTTAATAAATATATTTAATTTTATTTAAAATATCACAAACCTATGTTCTGAATAATTACAACATCACAATGAGAATATGTTCTCCTAATAAATAATAATAAATGATAAACCATCCAAATGGCCCAACTCAAGCGAACATTTGTTAAAAGATAGCCAAAACTGTTTCAAAACCTTGGTGCCAGATTCGAGGAATGCCAGTGGTGGGATGGTGGTTATTTGAACGACATTATTTTTACAATTGTTCTCTTTCGTTGAAACAAACATTCATTATCATACGACTTAAAGTTTTTTTTATTTAATTTTCAAAAGTACATAAACTTATGGCTCATCCTGTACAATACGTTTAGAACAAACTTGATTAGCCGGTGCAACATTGCATAAACAAAGTTTGGAGATATTGCCTTGGGCGTGTCGGGGAGGGTATAGTTGGGGTGGTAATTACACCCCTGCCACACACCTGCTTATATAATTCGGTTAAACAGATTGCTCGCCTTTGCACGTCAATGCCTCAACAAGTGCAGTAATTCTACCACAAGCATCTGAATTCAAAACTCATCTCACTTTTTTTTTTCAACATAATTAAATATTTTTTAGGAGAACACATTCTTATTGTGAAGTTGTAATTATTCAGAACATAGGTCTGTGATATTTTAAATATGAATTAAATATATTAACTATAAAGATATACATATAAAATCAATTTTATCGAAAAATATTAAATGTATTAATATCAAAAAGGTAACATATAGGGTCGAAAATTGTCGCTAAAAATAATGTCGCTGTAGCTTAGTTGGATAAAGCATCTTCTCCGGTTAGGAAAGAGATCCAGGTTCGAATCCCGGTGGCGCAACAACAATATTTTTCGATAAAATTGATTTTATATGTATATCTTTATAATTAATATATTTAATTCATATTTATTAAATAAATATATATTTTTATTACAATTACCATCAGATTACCATTCTTCTTCATTAAGTGCTCATTTTAAATGCATGTTTTTATTTCAGCGCTATAATTTACATTTAAAATATTTAAAGTTATCGAAAACCTCTGAGAAAATAAACTAACAACAAAAAATGACAATATAATTTTTACAAAAATACATAACTACACGTGAATTTTATACTAAAACCAACCTATTGACGGTTATTTGGGGTTATGATGTGTGAGTGTGTGGTTACGATTAAATTTTAAGAATCAGAACGTTATGTGTGAGAGACGAGTGCCCCCCAATACATACAATACACTCACGTGTTCTTTTGAATAATATTGCGAAGTAAATGTGTGACCAGATTAGGCTGAACAAAAAAGACTTCTTACAGTTGACAGACATTTATTGCATAATTACAATTATAAGTATATTCAGTAATAAGTCAAGAATGATAAGCGTTTACTAATATTCTTGTAGAAAAGACGGCAGCGAGAGAAGTGACGCATGGGGCCTTATTAGGCCAGCATTATTGTTGTCGGTTATCTGGTCGGTACCGGCGTGTTTTTGTGACTGATGAGAGCATAGTTTTACACCCAGGTATATGCGGGGTGCGTCCAGGGGCCGTCAGCGGTGTTGAGTGTTAATGTTTTATGACTTATGCTAACTTGTCTGAACATGTAACGTTTGTGGGTTCGCTGTTAGATTGAACGTCGAACTGATTTGAGTTTTAATTTTTTTCTATCAATCTCTGAGTTTATTTTCACATAAAAATCTCAACACGTGCCGGTAGTACTGAGTATCTCAAAAAAATCTCTGAGATTCTCTCATCGTGTCTCTTTATTTTCTTTTATCTTTATTGACACTTTTCTGTATTTACTTTGCGGGAGTCACTCGTATGGAGTGACGGTGTTTGTAGGTTATAAATATCAGAAAGAACGTGCGTGTGAGTATAGGTGCTCGTGTTTGCGGCTAGAGCAGGTTAATGAAATGAAACAGGACTTAGAATCGGTTGGCGTTAATTGCAAATTTGAGGCACAAATGAATTTACACTGTTTGAAGGTTCAATTGTACGTTAATGTTAGTGACTAGCGATGCCAGGAGAAAAGTGATCACTTCAGCTGGCTTCTCGAATCGGTTGCGTTGCGATGTATTGTCGCATAGATTATCGGTCGGTACTAGGCGCTTAGCTAAACTGTTAGGTCTGTGAAGCGCGAGCAGTACTACAGCTTTACCAATCAATATACGTAATAATATAATAAATATAATCTATTATCATTTTCCATCATATTATGCAATTAATAAGTTATCTAACGTATAGTGTTTCTCGAGATAAGTTCTCTCATCTGTAAGATAATTATTAAACATCAGCCCTGCGTCACTAGCTACGTTAAAATGAAGAGTTTAATAATAGTCCAGATATACGACTCGGTTCATTAATTCAGGGAAATTGATTTATTGATAAATAAATGAAATTCAATACGAAATTCGTTCAAATAAATATGATACGATTTTCTTTTCCATAAATAGATTAATATTAATATCTTGTTTTTCACAAATGCTTTAATATCTTATTTTCCCAAACATTATTTGTTCGTATAAAAAACATAAAGATGACTTTGTATATTAATTTATTTCAGAATATTATCTTTTAAAAATCACCAACATGTAAATGAAACCCTAAAGTACTTCAATGTATTTTCATAACAAATGATATTTCATAACAAATTCGAAATGTGTCAAATTCCATTAAAGGCCATTTTTCTCCGGCGGTACATTTTTTTTTTCAAAATGGTACACAAATAAATATTCCGTTAGATATTAGAAAGAATTGGAACATTGTTGGAATTGTTCCTACAGGGCGATTAAAATAAATAGGTAATCATTTTAAATTATTAAATTATTTTTCTCACAGTTTTTTTTTCTTGTCGTTTCATTTATGAATTATTATTTGAATATTAAAAAGTGTATAATGTGATGTTGCATTAATATGGAAAACGATCCAGTTGAAAAAAGAGATTCTTAGATAGAGAAAAACAGTCAAAAGTGTGGACTCGATAAAGTAACGACATTGAAAAGAATATGTAGAGAAAATGTTAATGCAAATAGAAACAAACGCAAAATAGTCGTCCAGCTCAACCACGTCAACGGTCCTGTAAATGTTTTGGCGCTCGTCCAAGGACGGAGTTTAAACATATATAAATTTATTATATTCAAGATATAAATATTACTGTCAATTTAAGTAACCGACAGCACAGCAGCAAAACAGCATTAGGCAGAGAGGATAGAGCGCCACACTCTTCTGCCCTCTCTTCTGACATACACCACTCATCTAATCTATTGTATATTCATACATCTTTGATGCGTGAACGTCGATTTTTGACTTGATCATCTTATAACATCTGGTTTATTTGGTCTAATGCCAGTGCCAGTCTTGTCAGGTCATCGTCCGTGCCGAAACGATGAACGAAAGGCATTTCGGACTTTTTCGGGTGTTCGCGGGTGTGTGGTTGTCTCGCTGGGAGATTTTGAGACGGTCAGGTGTTTGGAAAAAGAGTGAGGGCTTTCCGTCCTTCCCCCTCTTAATCGAACAAAAATCTTAGGTTTAATATCTGACAGTCCTGGCTTCCCTTTGACAAAAGAAACAATTTTTGTTTTTGAGTATTGTCCTTTAGGGGTATGTGAGGAACTCTGGGAATCTTCATTTGTTGTATATGTCGGTACCACAATTCTTGTGTCTATATTTTATGTATTGTGCATGAGCATTTATGTTGTTTTATTGAATCAATGTTTTTTTACTACACTGTACGGACAGTGAATGCTGGCAGCCAACAGTGTTGCGTTGCCGCTATCGTAAAAATGCCAACCTGGCAGTGAATGTGAAGGACTGATATGGAAGCTTTTGCTCATAAATTGGCCATGGATAAGCGGTGGGTCATCATTCACCGGTCTAATTCCAAGTCTTCTGCAGACATCCTTCATGTCTAGTGCCGTCACCATTCCCGTTATGTATTGTTTTATACCATTCTATCCTCATTAATTCTAACCAAATCGTATTAAGTCTTTATTTATACTCGTAATACTCTGCATTTAATCAATTATCATCAAGATCCATGGACAAATTTATGAATTAGTTAAATTTTATACGGAAGAACCGGAACATGGTCAAATGTAGGTTATGTTATGTAAGGTTGTCCCAAATTTGTGATCTGAATTCAATTAGAGTTTAATAATAAAACCTATGTATTTATTTACAAAAAAACGTATATTTGCAAGCATGGTTATAAAGGGTTAGAAGAACACGAGTACCAAAATTGAGATGTCTTTAGGGAGCAATAAGTTTCACATGAAGGGACCGAAAAGGAATGTTGCAATCAGAGATTCCTTAGAAATTTACCCTACTCTAATTGTCGTAGATTTTTTTATCTAATCAGGATTTCACCAGAACGTCTGCCGAAGATTTTACTTTTAAGGCGCGTATAAACATAATATGAGACTTGTCTCGAAGGACAGTATATAATTACGAACTGTTGAATGTCGACCGATGATGGGGAAATCTCATTAAAGTTTCGACGGACGAGAGGGGAAAAAAATGAATAAATGTAAAAATAATAATATAACTTTAAATATGAATTAAATATATTAATTATAAAGATATACATATAAAATCAATTTTATCGAAAAATATTGTTGTTGCGCTACCGGGATTCGAACCTGGATCTCTTCCCTAACCGGGGGAGGTGCTTTATCCAACTAAGCTACAGTGGCATTATTTTTAGCGACAATTTTTCGACCCTATATGTTACCTTTTTGAAATCAATACATTTAATCGTTCCATCATTTGACAGAGCCATCTACCTTATTTTTACAGAATTTCAAAATACCTTTAAGTAAATCTGATAGTAGACGCCAGAATTATCAATTCATTTTTATTAAATTTTGGACACATTGATACAACTTTATTATTTTTTTTTTATGAGAACACATTCTTATTGTGAAGTTGTAATTATTCAGAACATAGGTCTGTGATAGGTGTGTAGATAAAGCACCTCCCCCGGTTAGGGAAGAGATCCAGGTTCGAATCCCGGTAGCGCAACAACAATATTTTTCGATAAAATTGATTTTATATGTATATCTTTATAATTAATATATTTAATTCATATTTAAAATATCACAGACCTATGTTCTGAATAATTACAACTTCACAATAAGAATGTGTTCTCATAAAAAAAAAAAATATAACTTTGTTAATGTGATGTCTATGCAATGAGGACAGATGACAGGCGCACGCGCGTACAGGTCGAACGGGTCTGTGTGTATGTATGCGTAACGAAAGGTACATCAGGGAGAAGGTTTAAGTATGACGGACCGCGGGATAATGATTTATTTCGCTCTATGTCTTCCAACGCATATAGATCTAAGACATATTGTGATCTGTAATAGTGTGATTGAAATAAATTCTAAATTTATTGATACAAGCTCTATTGTGTACTATTCATATCATAATTTCATCTTATAATCTACAAGAGCAAGAGATTCAATTACTTACGCAGCGGAGTATAGCTGGCACCGTAGGACACAATAGTTTTTTACTGCCAGCTATTTTTGAAATGGAAGACATCACAAAGGGTTAAATTAGGCTTTAAGAGTCTTAACTTATTTATATAAAGCTTTGACCTGTCGTCCACAGATGGAAAAATGATTTAAAAATATGACTTTAATCCCTGCAAGTTTGTAAGATCCAAAAGTACGTATTAACACGCTTATAGCTTGGCGTGACAAAGTTTGGTAAAATAAATATCTGTTTTTGTGTGAGTGAGCTACTGATAGGAAATATTGTGTCGCAATGTTCGTTCACAAGAGGTTTGTCTGCTATTCGAGATGTATATACATTAAATTGTTTAAATTCAACCCCATCACTAGTGAATTAAATAAATTTAAATTACATCATAGTAATTGTTTACGCGTTGTAAAGGTGTCCAGCGCAAAATTTTCAAGTTTAATATTAAATAAAAATAAAAAGTTGATGTTATTCTCATATTTTATTCTTACGAAATTGAGTTTAACGATGCAAATTTTAGGTTTTATAAATAATATCGTCTAAATGCTGTCCATTTCTCTCAAGACACTCTTGCAATCGGACTCTTAAATTTGCGAACACGCGAGAGCAAAGCGTTGGTTCAATGGCCGCAACGCAGCGGATATTTTTTTGTAGGGCCTGAATTGTTCAAGAATTGTTGCTGTAAACTTTTGACTTAAGGTATTTCCACAAAAAAAGTCGCATGTTGTAAGGTCCGGTGACCGAGGTGCCAGAGTCAATTGGGAAAAATTCTCCTCTGCTTCTCCATTGAAACTCTGGCTGTGTGCAGAGTGGCCCCGTCTTGCTGAAATTGTGTTATATTGTTGAGCCCGGGAAACATCTGTAGTTGCGGTGCACTCGGTACATTCGGTAATACACGTCAAAAGTGACTGTCTCTCGCTGGTTAAAAAAATAAGAGCCAATTATCCCTTAAGCAGAAAATTGCACACCACACTGTCGTTTTTGTACAATGCAAACGTTTTTGATAGCATTCCCTTTGATTGTCGGGGTACCAGTATTTAATGTTCTGTTTATTAACATAGCCATCGATATAAAAATGTGCTTCGTCAGTAAACAATATGTTTCCAAGCGTTCGTGCTCTTTCAAAACATTCCAGCATCGTTCTCGCTAAGGTTTCACGTAAATAATAGTAATTTTCGTTGAGAAACTGCTTAATTTGCAGTTTGTATACATGAAACTCTAGTTTCTTTTTCAAAATAACGTGCACTGTTGATTTTTTTATTTCAGTACAGGCTGCAATCTTCCTTATCAATTTACGCGGATTGTGCATAATTTCACGTCGAACTTTAGCTATATGTTCTGGCGTCGCAGCTGACGTTGATGGTCCCGGAATAGTTTAGTTAACCACTGTCCCTTCCTGTTTGAACTTTTGAGCCCAACACCAGATAAGTTGCATGCTCGGCCCATCACTTACTCGTCGAATATTAAAGTGAGTACAATGAATCACCACACGAACGCACGAACCAATGAATCACCGCTCTTTAAATATTGCTCAACCGTGAACGCGCGGTGCGTTTTCGACCAGTGACTCATTGCGACTGGCAAATACGCAAATCACGCGCGTCAAACAGTATTCCTCCCACGTATCTCACCCTGATTGTTTACGTGCAATTACAATTTAGTCTTGAAATTTTTCCGCTGGACACCCTTTATACTTCGATGGGTAGGTCTGGTATTATAGTTTGAATGTGTGCATTCCATTAATGTAAATTTAAAACAGGAGCAAAGAGCAAAACTGCTTCTGGTGAGATACGTTTTCGGATTCGGTCAGATATATTTTATGGCGGTGATATAAAAATTAAGTTTAAGAAGATTCAAGACTGCAAGGAGAGCGACAATCGGTAACAGAATCGGCGACTATCAGCCCAGTTTCACGAAGATTGGTGTCTTTTAATTTGCATAGATTAAATTAATGTATTCAACAATACCAATATAAAACCAAGAACTAGCTATCGAAGGTAATTACGGCAACGATAATTATCAACAGTTTTTTTTATACACTGCTGGATGAAGGCCTTGTAGGAGTTAAGGTGTGTGTTGAAGTTATTCAAACTATAATTGATTCGAGATTGTATCATATGGTTAAGATGCTGTGAGACGGAAGCTCCTAACTTCTTGTCTCACGCGTGTTAGTGCTATGTCGCAATATAGGGTGTTAGTTGTAACTAGAGCAGGGTACATAAATGAAAAAGTATTTACAAGGTTTCGTTTATTGAGGTGATGTAATAATACAATTTAAATACTCGTTTGAACTCTGAAATAGCTCGTTGGGGATGTTGTTGAGTAGCGATGCTGGTGTTAGGATGGTCTGCGGAGAAGTGATCTGGTCCCTGGTGTTAATGGTTATATGCTGCTGCTCATTGAATAGTCTCTCCGTTATTATTGTCACGATTTTGTAAATCCAACAATTTTTAGGGCGGCATGTTACCTGTTTGATTCCCCTCGGGTATCACACGATGACTGTATTCATCCAACGATTATCCGTATTCCGAGCGATGTGGCTTGCCCATTGCAAATTATATATCCGACTCAATAAATAAATATTAAATATCTCTGTCAATCGACAATAGCGTAATGCATTTCCCAGGATAGAAAAAAATCCGGATTCGAATCCTGGTAGCAACCAAATAAATGATTAAATAATATGAAGTATCGCCCAAAATATTAAATTATATATTATAAAATCCTTATAAATTATTTTCGGATCAACATAATAAATAAATATAAAATAATATCACAATCTGTTATTGTGTCAGTCAACTTGAACTAATACAGAATGTAAATACTTATAATAAATTACTACATATTAACTTTTAACAAAGTATACAATATTATACAAACTTTGTTTCTTAATCTCGTTTACTTTCTAAACTTTATAACGACTTATTATGTAAATATTATAATATCAACTAATTAAAATTTCTTTTGATTAAAACAAGATTATTAACACTGATAACGAAAATAAAATGGGTGAGTTTCGAGCGAGTATAGTGAAGCATTCTCAAGTGGTGAATTTATGTGTGTCAAGAGTACCGCGGTGACTCCACCATTCAAGACTCTTCAACTAATAGGGGGGCTAGGCACTCACATTGTTTCTGTGCTCGGTAGTTTAAAATGAATATCATAATAAATATGTGCAGTACGGAGTGCGGAAAATTGCTCGCCACACAATTGCTCGCAAGGAAAGTTGCTCGCTAATTGAAGTGATACGATGTTTTTTTTTGTACATATAGATAATATTGATTAAGAAACACGTTTATTAAAAAACATACACATACATTTTCATTCCATACCATTTTCTTCTTCAGGATGTCATAACTAACTTGTCAATTTTGCATATAAACGGTGTTGGTCACAAATTAAATAATTTTGAATCGTTGGAGATAAATAAAGCGTGTAAAACTAATCAAAAAATTATAAACAACCAACTAAATTTAACTACAAGTCCCATTCTAAAATTTTTTCCTAAAAATTATTCGAGTAAATTTGTATTAAGTAATGATTTGAGTTAGGTACTAAAATTTTTTTTTTTTTTTTAAAATAGATTTTTTAAATATAGATTCTGTCAAAGAAACAATATATGTTTTAGTTAGTTATGACATCCTGAAGAAGAAAATGGTATTTTTCGAAACCGGTAGATGTATTTAAACTCAATTTAGTGGTTAATAAAACAAAGATAATAAATAAAAATATGAATCTTAACCACAAAGATAATATTGCTGATTTTAAAAGTACATATATTTTCAATTATTATTTACAAACAATTGTCGTCTACTAAAACCGCACATCACAGCCGCTTATATATTGTAAATATGAATTAAATATATTAATTAGAAAACCACCGGGTGGCGCAACAACAATATTTTTCGATAAAATTGATTCTATATGTATATCTTTCTAATTAATATATTTAATTCATCTTTAAAATATCACAGATAATTACAACTTCACAATAAGAATGTGTTCTGCTTATATATTGTATATATCAGGCGCGTGCAGTCAGTACATTGAAATGAGCTGTACGTAACTATATATTTTGGGAAATAAAGGAAAAATATATATTTATTTGACAGAATATATTAAAGTTTGCATAATATTAAAATAATCGTGATAGAGATATTATGCGATATATATTTTATTACGATTTCTTTCGCAGAATCTACTAAATCAAGTACATTAGAAAGGATTAATAATGAACAATTTATAAAATCGCTGAAATATAAAATAATTTAAATTCGGAGAAAACACTAATAAACAACATAACATTCCATAATACTTGGCTTTTACTGTCCATATTCCAGTTAATGACCGAAACCTCCCCCCTCTTCTCAAGCCCTACCCCATTGCCCGAATAGACTACAATACTGTATTAAGTTTAGTTATCACCTGCAACTCTCGAAACTAGTAGTGACAATAATCCAACGTGTGTATAGTACAAAGTTTAGTTGTGAAAATTATAATAATACTTTTCCAATAGGTTTACATTAAATTGCAATGGACGCTCGATTTTGGAATTCCTGTCTCATGTGTATACTTTTTATTACTATATATACTTTTTTGTATGCTCAATGCTGGGCATCGTGGTCTTCTGAAATATCTGGAACAGTACAACAATAAATTCATATTTTTTCCCTGTCTTAAGCTATCTTAATCGCAGCATTTAATAAGGACTCTTATAATTTCTTTATTTGGTCTATTCATATGGCAGGTGTCCTAGTCTTCTGCAAAATGGATATACCTTTTAAAGCTGTTAACATGGTCCTCTTTGAATGCTGCTGTTAACATGGTTGAAGACCGAGAGGAATGGAGACGCTCAGCAGTGAGCAGACGAAGAAGAACAAAACTACTATACCATTCCATTGACTCCAAAAGTGTTGTAATAATAAAAATACTTTTAAAGACCGATCATTATGACATTTTTAAGAGAATTTTGACTCGAGGCAATCTCTAAATTTGTTCCAATGAGGTTCTTCGGAGGCAACTCTTGGATTTCGTAATTCCCGTGTACACACCATATCTCAGAGATTCGTCGACGCTCATCGCGGAAGTAAAACGTCTGTGTCATTCGTCAGATGACTGATTTTTAAATTTCCTTAAAACTGAATAAATGTTTAATTATTAAAAGTTTATTAATTTTGTTTTATAAACCGCTGTCAGTTATTTATCTTCAACTGGTTTCGGAAAAATACTAGTTTCTTCATCAGATTGAAAAAAACTAAAATATAAAGCAAATTGATTAATTATCAAAATGAACCACATCGTATTTGCTTTAAATAATACAAATATAATAAATGTTTGTAATTTAGTGCATTATATTAATATCACCGATTGATTTGGCAGTTATTTTGTGGTGAAATATTTTAATTTTTTTTAAATATACAGGTATATATATCAGGATATCCCAAAAAACTAAGAACATCTCGTAACACATGAATTATTTCAAAACATAATATAATTAATTATAATTCTTAATGTAATTTTTTTTGCACAATGTTTATCTAATCAGAAATCATCAAAATACCCCATATTGCATAATCTACTGGGTTTATGTCTGGCTCGATGAAATTAACATTCTCACGTCGATGAAAGTTGATTGTATTTCTGGCTGTGTGAGATGGAACTCCATCCTGCTGTAATGTCCAGTTATGCTGTAATATCTAGCTATACTCCAGGCTTTGTTTTGAAACTCTTTGATCAGAATACGGTCTTCTGTCGTGATTTTTGTCAATCTGGGCAACAATTTGAAAAAACCGAATATAAACAATGGGAAAATTAATAATGAAAGGTAATGTAGGTAAGTAAGTAAATTAGTAATTTATTGTTGATATAGTTAAACTAATTTTGATGTAATTATATCACACTTTTTTGGGCAACGACACAAATTATCCTAAATCGGTTTTAAGGAGTTTTCGAATCAGGCGCTACATTTGTATGTAAACTTTATTGTATTATTTGTAATGGTTATGGACATATTTACATAAACATCTGTATCAACAACATTTGATACATTTCCAATACTATAATTTCTGTTGTTCAACATCTGACTATCGAACAGCTCCAGCGAGGACGTATTTCAAATACTTCTTATCGTCTGAGTATCCGCTTCCTGCAGCCGTTAAGCCACTACAAATTTAAGTTGGTGGACTCGTCAAAACATGACCATTCGACGCAAACTTCACGGCGCTCTAGAAACTGCTGGCTGGGGAAACTATCACGCAGAGAGAAACTTTGGTTGCAGCCGAACCGGAACTCGCTCCAGACTGAATGTTGCGGAAACTTGGCGATTTATGTAATCTGTGCTGCTGGAGCATCGGCATCCTCGCTGGATGCCATTTATTATTGTTGACTGTAGAAAATACCGACTCTTTTCGTGTTTTGATTGGCTTGGTTATTTAAATGTTTCGAATTTAAAACAATTTTATTGTGAAGTTGCAATTTCAAAACATAGTGCAGTGGTATGTTTAATATAAATTAAATTATACAATTATAAATATATTTTCTAATCATTTGTTAGAAAATGGTAATGGTTTTGACAAAAATTTGGAATTGTCTATTTTGCATGTAAACGGTGTTGGTCATAAATTAAATAATTTGGAATCGTTAGAAATAAATAAAACTAATTAAAAAATTATAAACAACCAACTAAATGTAATCACAAGTCTCATTCTAAAAAAAATTTCCTAAAAATTATTCTTTATTAAAAATCTATTCTGTTAAAGAAACAACATATGTTTTTGATTAGTTAATGACATTCTGAAGGAGAAAATGATATTTTTAGAATTCGCTAGATATATTTTAATTCATTAAGTGGTTAATAAAACACAGTTGACAATTTAAAATAAAAGTATATACAGATATAATTTATTTATTGAAAACATATTTGGTCAAAATTTAATAAAATTGATTGATTTAATTCTAATACAAACTAAATATACAGAATGCACCTTCCCCGGTTAGGAAAGAGATCCAGGTTCGAATCCCGGTGGCGCAACAACAATATTTTTCGATAAAATTGATTTTATATGTATATCTTTCTAATTAATATATTTAATTCATATTTAAAATATTACAGACCTATGTTCTGAATAATTACAACTTTACAATAAGAATGTGTTCTCCTAATGCATTTATTAGTTTTGGATGACGCCTACCAATAAGCCCATGAATAATTATAAAACTTAGATATTTACTGTCAAAGTTTGACACGGATTATTGTAATTGAAGAGTGGCTTCTCAATTACTTCTAATAAAGGAAGTTGCATTATGATGTCATCTATATTAATTTAATAACTTATTTTTGTTACATTAAATGGCATATTCATTTAAAATATTAACTTAATTTAAGAAATCTTATACAGGTATAGTTTACATATCTGGAAGTACGTTTATATCTCTTAAGATATTATAAAAGATACATATCCCTAATATTATTTATTAATAAAAAATAAAAAAAAATTCTGTCAGAAAGAGATTAAATCAAGTTAAAGAATTTTTAAAAGTGGTTTAATTAATAAATTGCTTTCTACTACACATACGTTGTATTATTTTGTCACGTTATACGTTATGACTTTCGAAAGAATGGCTAACTTCAATAACATGATTAGGAAATTACGAAATTTTTTTTTATCGGAATTTTCAAATTTAATAAATAATTTTATATTTGACTTTGATAAATCAAACGTTTTTTAAATATAATTATTATATTACATCCATTTGATCAAATCTTAAAAAAAAAAACATTTTGTATATTTATAGAAGCACACATGAATATACGTAAAGTTACAGTAAAGACCTGAGTCGTTATTAAATTCTTGGTTCGTTTTTCTGTCGCGCGCACCATTAAATGACTACGGAGCAATTTCACAAGAAGATAAACTACTTTATATAAATTCGTGCAAATGACAGTTTAAACGTGTGACATTATCCGGGGCATTAAACCCCTACTTGTCGGGCTAGTCTCACTAGACTAGTGGGCTAGCGGGGCTAGCGGGACTAGCGGGACGCGGGATTGATCGATCGGGTTCGAATCCCGCCGCTTAGTAATGTGAAGACAGAGACGGATGTCGCTCGGCAAGGGCTGAGGGATGTTTGAGAGGATTTCATGTGACGTCACAAGGGCATTTTGTGATTAGCGGTGAATCTATGTTTTTTTTGTGTGTTGACCCTTAAAAGGTATTGGGAAGGTTTTTGAAGGGTCAAAGGAGATCGGTTGTAAGGAAAGCTCAACTTACTCGATAGGCTCGTCGTGACTCTACATCAGCTTCTACAGGACCTTTGGACTCACTACTGATCCACCGCTCTTTGCAATGATAAAAATAGAATACACGATTAAGTCAATAAGCCAAAAAGCTGTGCATTACTAAAGATACTAAATAAAAATGAATAAACCTTATCTTATGAAAATACCCTTTAAAATTCAACCGTTATTACCCGGATCAGCTTAACCCACGGCTAGATTTTTGTCAAGCCGTGGGTTATTCCGAAAAATGGCAAATTATTTATGTACGTTCTAGTACGAAATTTACCAGGAGCAACGCGTCGGTACGCGTCTGACTTGTTTGTTGAATCTAAACTAAATTTTTTTTTACTCAAGCTATGTGGGCATCTTTATGTTTATCAATTTTCTGCATTTTTCAAATAATTTGTGCTCAATTCTGTTTACTTCAAAAGGAATAAATCCTTACTGAAAACTGCGTAAATATATAAACCTATATATCTATATAATTAAATATATATGCGTAAACAAAACAAATATATTAAGGAGAACACATTCTTATTGTGAAGTTGTAATTATTCAGAACCCAATAGGTCTGTGATGTTTTAAATACTAATTTAATGTATTAATTATAAATATATACATATAAAATCAATTTTGTCGAAAAATATTGTTTTTGCGCTACCGGGATTCGAACCTGGATCTACATTTCCAATCTGGGGAAGTACACTACCAATTGCGTTATAGCGCCAGTATTGTTTGGCAGACTAAACATTTTGTTTTCATAGTGTATTCCAATCTGTTATTCCCAGTTATTCCGCATTTCAGTGTAGTATCTGCGTAGATACAATTTGTTGGCTATAGTTTATTATCTATCAAGCGCTTGCACCAGTTTTCATTTATCGGTATTTTATAAGGTTATGTACCAATATTAAATTAAATGATAAAATAAAATTATTTGTGTTTTGAGGTTAGGCTATGCTAATATAAAAAGCCAGTTATTTTAATAAATGTTTTTGAACAGTGATAATAAAACATGTAGAAAATATTTTAAGCGAAATCGAAAGCAGAGTAGGTACGGTACCGAGAAATAAAATAACTTGTTTTTTTTTGTTATCAAAAATAGAAAAAAATTCTATCATTTTTTTTGATACCTAGTATACCTATTGTGTATTTAGTTTGCATCGTCGGTAACAGCATTACCAAACCTTGTAATTACTGTACGCCACTGATAATAAGAGAGGAGTCACAATATATACGTATGTGTGAGGTTGTTTGGCGTTTAAGCACACACGAGAAATAAGCCAAAAATTTGTCAGAAGTGATCTAATACTGTAATGATTCATTCTCGTTTTCTCCATTCTTCAAGATTGCGCTCTAAAGAAAGGCTATCTATAATATGTAGGAAAATAATTCCTTCATACTTAGGGCGTGTTGCTAGAATAGACGGAGATAGCCAAGATACATTGGTGATCACGAGGACAGAGAGAAACTCGATCTCCAATTATACAGATCAAGTCTGAAACATTACAGAAACCTCGCAACACATCGCGTCAAACAAAATACAAGCAGGCAAGCAATTCGCGCTGTAGGAGATGAATAGAGACGCGATACTCAGTCATGAGCACTTCGACCGAGAGAGGGGAAGAGAGAAAGATCTAATGTTGCATGAAAACGAAGTGTCTAAAATAACATTAATTCATAACATGCGTTATGAGAGAGTTGTTTAATTCATCATAAAAATATTGTGTCTGCCGACGAAAATATTTTATTTTGATTTTTCTTTACATTTCATAATATCTATTTTCATAATAACTCAATAAAAAAAACCTCCCTTAGTGGTTTTCTTTGACAACAGCCAGTAAACATGTTTTCCAACCTTTCACGTCAGACAGGCTCTACACGTCCGAACCAAATAAACCAAACAGAGGTAAATTGTTGACACAACCCCCTCAGCCTCCGAGCTGGCAGGCAATGTACATTGCAGCCTGTTTTCAATACCGATATATTCACTGAATTAATTTTAGACGTGTTAAAAAAAATAGGGGATTATAAATAGCTCTGGAGTATGTAATTACTTGTTCGCTGTGTTTTAAGTAAATTGAAATATTTATAGCTTGAAGAGTTTCTCTGTCATCCCTTCCTACGTCACGTCCGGTTATTTAGGGGTCGCTTAATTAGATCACGAATGATCCCTCGTCATCTCTGCGTTTCCTTTTGGAACAGAAGACGTGATGGTGTATATTAAGGATGCCTACGTATTCGGTTGTACGCACGTACGTACTGTGATCTAATAGGGGGAGGAAAATATGATAGAATACTCTTCACACTCACTTCTGGGGTCCTGAGATATGTGACACTACTGTTATAGTAAGTGTTTGATATGTTCGTCAGATGTAGCTGTATTGTGTGAGATGTAAGCAGGCAGTAGGAATGATTAATATAAAATGCCAATCACGATTGCAATAAATTTATTATACAAGTTACATTCGAGTCTTGACTAAAAAAACATACGTATTCTATCTGGTCTGCACAATGGATGGATCCAAACAATCACAAGGGTAATCGTCTTAAAATAATCCAAAGATATATTCCCCGCTCCCCTTGGTTCTCCAACAGGAAAGTCTCAAAAAGAACAGTAGCAAATATCTGTAGAATGAGAATTGGGCATTGCCAGGTGGCCTCACATTTGTTCAGAATGAACATAATAGACTCCCCAATGTGTGAATGTGGTGCCGAGGAGGAAACCCTTGACCATGTCTTTTTTGCCTGTCCATTGCGGATCACAGGTTTTTTTTATAATGATCTCATCAATGGTGATTTTCAACTTCCGGTTAACTTGTGTCATCTTCTTTCCCTCAACTTGCCTCATTTAAGCTATATAATAGCAAATTTCCTGAATGTCAATGGTATTGACTTGTGATGCAATGTTCCCTGTTCTATAGTATTGTTGTACTGCTTTCTATAAAATAATGTTTAGACTTGTTTAATGGCACAAGTCACTCTTAAAGGGTGGATTGCCTATTTGAAAGAAGAAGAAGAAGAGTCTTGACTAAAACGTCAGTGAGAAGACTGGGTGCGTTCACGCGGGCCGCCTGATGTGCACAACATATTTTAGCTACACGAATGCATTCGGCGATGTTGGCGGGAGGTGGCCGTACACATATTTTACATCCATAAGCTTCCAAACGTAATACTAAATCAGTACTTTATAAATTCAGTAAATAAATTATATTAAATGAAAACAGATGTGCTTCCGTAAAACTAAATTTTTAATGTTGAGAATATAATTTATTATCAAAAAAGGGAAGTTGTCTACCAAAGTACAGTTAAACTTAATCAAAGAACGCAGACATTCATCCAATCTGACATATTCTTAAAATGATTCAAGTAATAAGGTAACTTACCATTCTCGTGACACACGTGCCACCTGGTGACAGATTGTAATTTATATAAATATATATTATTAAAAACGGTAT
Organism: Eubasilissa splendida; assembly: GCA_031772225.1. Taxonomy (NCBI): domain Eukaryota; kingdom Metazoa; phylum Arthropoda; class Insecta; order Trichoptera; family Phryganeidae; genus Eubasilissa; species Eubasilissa splendida. The sequence continues at coordinate 5,362,223 of CM062862.1, forward strand.
AATCTTCACTAGCGACGATCACATATTTAACATTATATCATAGAGTGATTTCAATTTTATTATTAAATATTACAGCACGCACCTCATTTTATTTACAAAAGTCTAAATAATACGTAATATTGTTTATAGATTTTAGATGAGCAATTTTTTTTTCAGTTCAGAGCTGGATTCGGAATGGATCTGGGTGTTAATTATCTAAAAGTCCCGAATTTCTCTAGCACACAGGCGAGCTTACTCAATGCAACAAATTTCCGAGCATATTTTTCACATTATTCAGAAAATCTTTTTCAGATGCTGTTATACAAATAATGAACGCGTCGTAAATTTAAAAATATGGCACACTAAACCCGTTAACCAAATCTCCGCGCTCGGGACTCGGATACTTGGCACTTGGCACACCTCCATAATTATTCAATTAGCCTGAAATGTTATATGCCAGTTTTCATGGGGGCGTGTGAAGCGACATTTTTAATTCAAATGTATTATTTATTCGCATAATAAATACAGTTTAGTATACAGAGGGTGCATCGTGAGGATTCTTCCGAAAACTGAAAAGGTGGAGATAAACTCGGAAGTAAAAAGAGTACGCGGACGATGTAATTATAATCGCTGTATCAGAAACAATTGGAGAAGATACAATGTATTATGTACTTGGGTTGCAATATAAATTAAAGATGTGATCTTTCTGCTGAAATCAAATGCCGCATTGATCTAGCTCAAGTCATGCAACCTTTATCCGCATGAAAAGATGTTCTGCAACCTTAGATTACGAATACGAATGAATGCTCAGATTTTATGTAATGGAACCATAGACACTTTCCGAAGAAATAATGAGGAACCTTGAAGCATTTGAGATGTTGATCTATAGAAGAATGTTTAAAATAATCTAGATGGATAGAGTCACGAATGAAGACGTTGTGGTTCAGATGAATAAAGAAATGTAAGCATTTAAAACAATCTGAGAATTTTAATATTTTGGACACGTAATGAGACATCCAAATAAGTACATCTTGCACCTGTAATACAGGGAAAGGTTGCTGGAAGTCGGGCCCTAAAAGAAGGAGAATATCATGGCTGAAGAGCCTGAGGCAATGGTTTGACCAATCTAGTGTAGAATTTTTCCGAGCCGTAGTAAAAAAAGTGAATATAATCAGTCCGTTAAATGAATAAGGCACAAGAAGAAGAAGAAAAAGAAAAAAAAACTTTTATTGTTTCAGTTTTTAAAACTCAACCGTAATGAAATTAACACTCGTTTTTTTATTCTACTCGTTTAATTTACTTGAGATGCATTTCGCCTTGTAAGAGCATTATAAAATTAATAATTTAACTCAACAACTTGTATTTAAAATAAAAGTATATAATGAAGGACAGCTGTATTATTGTATTTGTTTGAGATATTTGAGAACACTATTCTGAAGACTTATATACATTTATACATAATGCTAGTATTATGTATAAATTGTTAGCTATAAAAACACACATACATAACAGAATACACATTTTTACTATTGAAAAATTCGAAATGCTGTGAAAACTAAAATATTAAAAACTTTCGTTCAAGGTTAACGAAGCCTAATCACGTGATATACGATATTCCTCTGCGTTCCAAAGTGAATAGTGTGAATCTAGCTTATGATAAGCACGTATTACACATTCGTATGACTATAAAACTTGTCTAATAAAATTAACTATTAAACTATTAAACTTGTTTAATAGAATTTCGCTCATTTACATTTTAAAACAATTCAAAATATAATTTCCACACGGATAAATACAAATAACCTACAAACCCCAAGAGCACATACAACATATGGTCAAAGGAACTACAAATATTTTGGACTTAAACTATTTAATAGAATGCTAAAAGTTTAAACCAATTGAATTGTCCCAAGAACATGAAACTATATATTAAAACTTGGATTCGTAATATGGGTAGAGCCAGTATCGGTGCACTCACCCAAACATATTGACTCATACCACTCCACTTTAAAATTGTTCTTCATATACACCTTTTATCTAGTAATAAATATAATTCTATCTACTACTTGTAATTCTAATTAATTGAACAATTGCTTGTTAACTATGCCCGCCTCGACACAGAATTTCTCTAGTGAGACGGGCACAGTACAAACAAATTTTTACATTGTATTATATAGTTACAAATAAAATAAATAAATAGTGATTCTGCGTCATGAAATATATAGTGAGGTTAGCTTTAATAGATGATATGGCTTGAGATATACAAAGCAAAATCATAGAGTATGATCATTGATAGACGTCACCAACTTACCCGGTCGGATATAATTCGAATTACGAAAAAATGTATGTCGAGATTATAATTAGCGGATGGATCGCTAGTGATGTTCCGTCACTGTACACTTAGTTTGAACTACTTGATGAAAAATATATGTAAACAAATGATGATTATATGAGTAATGAGTATAAAAAATAAGATAAAATGCATTGTTTAAACCACTATTTATTGATAAATCAACATGTTTTGATATTATTTATATAATATATGGCCACAAAGTAATATTGCTAATATTAAAGAACATAATTAGTAATTTTGAAAATAATTTATATGTAGTGGAAAATATTCAAATATTAGGAAAACACATTCTTATTGTGAAGTTGTAATTATTCAGAACATAGGTCTGTGATGAGATCCAGGTTCGAATCCCGGTGGCGCAACAACAATATTTTTCGATAAAATTGATTTTATAAGTATATCTTTCTAATTAATACATTCAATTCATATTTAAAATATTACAGACGTTCTGAATAATTACAACTTCACAATAAGAATGTGTTCTCTTAATAATATCAGAATAATCGAATTAAACAGTTAAAAATAATAATTAAAAGAGAACACATTCTTATTGTGAAGTTGAATAAAGAAGACGGCTTTCAAATAATGGAACTATAGACGTATCAATTTGAAAAGTGTAACATATAGGTTAGAAAATTTGTCGTTAATGCACTGTGTTGCCGTATCATAATCGGATATGCAATTTCCCTAGATAGAAAGAGATCTAGGATCGAATCCCGGTAGCAACAATAATATTGATTTTATATGTGTTCCGAATTCGTAAAATACACTTTTGGCACGATTTTTCGAATCGGTCGAGACCCATGTTATTAACACATTTCTGCATCCATATATTTCCTAATGCTCGTCTTTTCAGTGTGAATTGTGACCTTGACGTCAGCATACGTCAACTTGACTGATATTTGTTCGATCTCGACATAGTGATAGCATTTGCGGTGTGGTCCTTTCAGCTCCAGTGCACCAGCACTGTATTTTGTGATATTGTGTTTTGATCACATATTGTTTGTTGTTTGTGTGCCGTGGGTGAACTTGTAACATCGCCGTATTCAATTGGGTTCGGAGATCGGTTCATCCGCGTACCATTGTGTGATCTCGGCGGCGATTGCAGGCATATTCAAGGTAAGGCGAGCAGTTCTTCTGAATCCCGGTTACCGAGATCATTGACCTTCGATTAGAACCCTTATCCCCTTATCAACTTCATCTTGTACCAAATTTTCTCTACTTCCCTCTCATACCTTGCAGTGAAGTCGATTTACGACCGGAATTGTATCGATCCGGATTTACAGTTCGAATTCAAAATGTATATCTTTATAATTAAAACATTTAATTTGTATTTAGAAAAATAATTGATTGATAGTGAAAAATAATTGATAGGTAGTGACAAATATATGAACTAATGAGCCCTGATATTGAGCGTGGCAAGGAACAGTAGTCAAAATTCAATTTTCTAAAACGAGCAAAACTCCCCATCGAGTTGGGTGAGCGGAGCCCCCAATATTGAAATTCTCCAGTATTCTCTGGTCCAGACTGCCGCTGGACGATGTAAGCCGCTGTAAAAAGGAACATAAATGTCGACGCCTTTAAACTTTATTAATTAAGTTGAACTAACAAACATCTTCGTATGTCGCCAAACCCCTATTCAGGGAAATATGTAGTCCGGCATCTGTATATAATAATTTGTAGTTTACTTAAAAATCTTGCGGTGCAATACTGACTAAAATATTTTATTAACTCACATAGAATTCTGTCACTGTATTCTGTTATACATCTACTCACGCATGCTCATGTATTACTGAAGCTTCTAACAGAGCTTCCGTGCCAGGTCTTTCGCGGATGTCCTCTGTTCCTGATGCCTCTATCGTGCACAGACTATCACTTTCCCCTGAGCGATCTAATTTTTATTACATTCTATACTTTTGTTCTTTTTTTGCTAATTTAAGTCTCCACTTGACACATTGCATCAAGTCTCAGGTATGCAATAGTTTTCACTAAACAAATTCTTATAGGCAATAATTGCGTTTAGAGCACCGTTCATTTTATTTTCCGCAGTCGACAACTTTCTCAACCGTAATAAACACAATTATTAAATAAAATATAAATATGAACTATCGCAAATTCCTTGTTTTAATAATTTCAATTTGGTGTTATCCACTTACGCAGTCAAATAGCTCCTCGATTTTTTTTAAACATATGACTCGATTGGAAAGAAAATTTAAACGCTAACAATATAATGTGCATTTATGTAAAAAAATACTTCATGTTTACACAAAGATTTAATCTTTGAAGAGTAAATACTTTTAATATTGTATCAATGTGTTATAAATTATCGGATATATATTTCCACAAATAATGTGTGTAGAATGCCCCTCGTCCCGCAACTAATGTTCCAAACCCCTTTCCTATATGCATACTTTATTTCATGGTCTGTAATTCTGACGTCATTAGCTAGTTTTCTTTATATAAAACATCAAATAATCCTCTTCTGAATTTCTTGCAAACAAAAATCCCATTTTAAAATCCAAAAATTTCATAATACGTAAAAACACCAAAATCTCTAAAATATATTATTAAATCCTCTTAAGTTATACAACATTTCGTACCTATACAAGATGTAACAGACCTAGTCAACAATATTTTATGGGTTCAAAAAATGTTCAAGGAATATGTGTCTAATCATGTCAGAGATAAACCATGTAATTTAAAAAAAACATATTTATGCGATTATTTCGAATAATTAAAATATTTTATTGATTCCAAATTATATATTGAATACAAAAAAGTAAAGATCATCGAATTTTAAGCGGCCAGATTATTTTTTGTAAGATAAAGTATGTAGACTTAAAGCTTTGCATGATTTTGTAAAAATTTCAAACAATAATATTTTCCGTAACGGAGGTGAATTTACACATATTCCTTGAACATTTTCGACTCGTAATTTAGTCAGGTATCCACCATTAAAATATTGTGATCTAAGTTTGTTATATATTGTATATTATTTTCTATTTAAATTGTAAAGATCATTCAAGTTGTGAAAATAGGATTATATCCACTTTTCACAAGTAGTTTTCTGTAGCTGGTTGCTTCTGTTTAACTGCATTAAATTAATTCGCTTATTCTAAGCATTCATGCATTTTAAGCATGATGCGAATGACCCATTAATTCTAACATAAGCATTACTTCCTTTATACATAAAAATATACAGAATACATAGATACTAAAAATAACATCAAAAATGTTAAAAAATCAATTTTATTTTATTTCATTGAGGGATTTTGACAGTGTAAACTTAATATAACTAACATAATAAATATTTACCATGTGATATTATTTATGAAAATCCACAGAAATGTTTAAGTACATAAGTATGTTTAGGTGCAGAAGATAAATAAAAAGAAAAAAGAGTGAGAAAGGGTGGGGAGGTTGCAACTATCGTTGCGATAAAGGAAAAGCAAGTTGTGCTTATAGGTAGAATGATTGGCCAAAACTGAGATTGTGGTGGTTCATAAAAAGAATCCTTTGAGCGTAGCAAGGCTAAAGTTGGAAAAGTCAATTTCTGTACATTTATCAGTATGGTATTTGCATGACCGGTGAATGAATGAATTTTGTATGTAAGATGTTCTACTTCTGGGAATGTGGAAGAGTGCGTATTGCCGGGTCGATCTAGATGGTATGTGAAGAGATATTAATTCTAATTGACTGGGATAGTCAATATGGTTTTGCGGTAGATTCTAAATAGGAGTTGAATGATAGATTAGATCTAGCTTTAAGATATCGAAGAAACCTATTTTGTGTTTGTTCTAATCTCGCAATACATGTAATCCACCATGTGTTCCAGATTAAAGATGCTTACTGCAAACGAATGAATGCGTAATACAGTATTTTGAAGTAATATAGATTTTGGAAGTATTTGCAGGTTCGAAGTACGAATCCAAGCATTCTATAAGCCATGGAGGTAATTTGGTCAATGTGAGAAGAAGTTTGCAATGAAAGTACAACAGTATGACAATTTTCATTGCTTTACGCAATATCCCAGTAAAAGTGACCTAGAGATAGACAAATGAAGAGGTGAGCTGACTGTGTGGAAGACGACTGGAGCAGGATGGGAAATTCCGGGAACTGGAGAAAAATAGACAGGGATGGGAGTCGGTGGAGAACACTGGTGGGACAAGAAAAACGGGATAACCGTAACACTTACACGGTATTCTAGAACTCTTTCATAACGTTATTGTATATATTATTATGTATATATATATTAATCTTAATTGTTAGCATTTTATCGGTTCTAAGAACCAATGTTAAGACAAGAGAAGAGATAGAGGATTAGTCGAAATTTTATCTATCTTACTCACTGAAAAAAATCATAAAAACAGATGTGACTGAAAAATGTTACATATCGCGAAATATTTCTTAAGACTTTACCCAGTATAGCGTCACATGACGGACAAACGTTTCTAAAAAAATAATATTGACTATTATAATAATATTAATTTATAATAATGATAATAAATTTATCTCGAGAGCGTTTTAGCAGAATTAGCCAGAATACGGAGAAAACAGAATAGTCTTGCGTTTGATGGGAAAATTCATAAGGATGTGAGTTTTAAGTACTTGGAATACTGGAAGAGACTTTAGGAATTACAGGAAATTGGTTGGATGTATCATCCCACGTGATCACTAAACTATCTATTTACAATATGTACGTTACTGATACGCGAAATCTTGGATTATAAGCATAGCTGTACCGTAAAATTAAACGTGCTTATTAGGAATTCTATATCAGAGCTTATCTTTTAAGTGTATTATTGGGGTAATACCGGTAATTTACCAGTATACAAAACAAATTGAATTTGTTGATGAAAACATTTATCTAATTTGGGGATGTCATAATTATTAGCATTATTATTAATATTGTCTCCGTTTAATAAAATATGTTTTTTTTCGAATTGGCAACACCTTTTCGTGCTTTGTGCTCAGTTTTGTTTGCCATTATACCATGAATAGACTTACGCCAGAACAACGCTTGCAAATTGTGGAATTTTTTTTCGAATAATATGGTTCAGTTCGCGAAACTTACCGTGCACTACGTCCATTTTACAGTCGACATAATCGTCCATCAGAGAAAGTAATTCGAATAGCCATGGATCGTTTACGCACCACGCATACTCTAATTGATAATACGCATCCACAGAGATGTTGTACAGTGCGCAACATAAGCATAGCAGTACATAATTTAAATAGTTAACACCATGGCTAAATAAGCTGTTGTTTCTTCAAAAATGATGCGGGTCAGAAGGTTACATTCAATGGAGAGCTCTATAGATTCACGATTAGTGACTTTTTCATTCTCCAATTGAATGGCATTAATGTGGAAGAGCTGTGGTTTTAATAGGACGGCGCGACATGCCACACAGCGCACATCAAAGCGATTTATTGAAGAAAAAATTCGATGAGCGCCTAATTTCGCGTAATGAACCTATGAATTCGCCTCTAAGATTGTGTGTTTTAACACCTTTGAATTATTTTCTGTAAGGATATGTAAAGTTTCTAGTCTATGCTGATAAAACAAAGACGATATCCGACGTGGAAGCCAATATTCGTCGCGTCGGCCCCAGCTGCTCCAAAAAGTGGTCGAAAATTGCGCTTTATTCGAGCCAGCCGCGGTGTCCATATGCACGAAATCATATTTAAACACTAATGGAATAAAAATATATTTCCTGTAAAGCCAATACCATGGCCATTACCTAGATTTTTATGTGTTTTATTTCATTTTGAAGTTCTATCCCTCTAAAAAAATACTGTATTATATATTATAACATTACGAATTCTAGGCAGAAGAAGAATGTAACGTTAGTACATAATTTAAATAGTTAACATCATGGCTAAATAATTTTGCATTCGGCTCGGATTGCCGAGAAGTAATTTCGATGGTGGCCGCTAGGTTCGCGACCGTTGCTTCGAGTGACGGACCAGCGCTAGCAGGTACATGAATCATTTCTACTCGCTGTTTCAAGCTGACGGGATGTCAGCCGCGGGCATCCATTCGGCTGCTTCCGCCATTTTGTTGAATTCGTATTAGAAGATAAAGATAAGCTGAGGATGGAGCCCATACAAGATCCAGGCGCAGATTTAACGCCAGAGAGCGTATGGACGTCGCGCCATGGAGAAATTAGAAGGGTAAAAATTTGTATTGTTGCAGGAAACAATTTAAATTCCCTTCTTTTCCTTTTTACTTTCTTCATTCTTTCTTTCTTCTTACTCCACATTAAATCTTCGTGCCATTACCTCTTGTCATTTCTCATCATGGTCTATCTGGGAGAAGAAGATTGGTGCATGGACCGCCGGTTGAAGGAGTGTCCTGACCAATTGCCAGGCACTCGGAAACGGCGGTGGAAAATGAGAGGATGGAAGAACATGATAATGATTTTTAAGGCACATGCAAGACGAATCGCCCAAGATCGACGTATTTATATACTATTATTATTGTCGTCGCCATCTATTTTGTAGCTCCCTAATTTTATTTTATTTATTCAAAAATTAATAATTCTCGTAATTTTCTGTTTTCTTTGTTTTCTCAATAAAACTTAACGTAATATTTGTTAATGTTTTTGGTATGAAATATCACCTTTCACAATTTTGCTGTTTAGTTAAGTTTATTTTTCCAGAAGATGGTTAAGGTGGATCTCGACATAATGTTAAGTATGTAGCTTCTGATTCACGTTCTCACATATCATGCTCTCCGCTGTTACTAGTCTGTGTAGGATAGATAGGTTTGGAAAGAGATCCAGGTTCGAATCCTGGTAGCGCAACAACAATATTTTTCGATAAAATTGATTTTATATGTATATCTTTCTAATTAATACATATAATTAGTATTTAAAATATCACAGACCTATGTTCTGAATAAATAAATGTATTCTCCTTAATAAATAAATAAATAATATAAAATATAGAATTTGCCTTAGGAAGCACAGATCCTATATACATATCTAACAAAATAATAAAGCTAAATTATGATAGAATGTTTTAAATATTGATGATGCCAGCATATGGGCAACTTTGAAACCAGACGCCGCTGTTTTGTAGAATATTGGATAAAGTTAAATTTGCTCAATGTTAATTAGATTCTGTGGTCGTCCATGATTCAGAATCTCTACATCCCTTGATACATAATTGCTTAACTGCTATCAAGATTTAAGGATTTATTTATCACTAGCGTTACCCAGGATACGATGTATTCGAGGAAAGTGATCCAATGTAAAACTACATGGCGAAATACTAGTAGGTAATCGATGTTTGGAAAACATATATGGGTTTGTGTATTTAAAAAGTATGTTTGATATCAATGGAAAGTCTGAGAAATATGTCCAAAATATGGTAACTATGGTAATGGTACATTGAATATCTAATATTATATATAGGGATAACAATTTGGGATTGTTTGTTTTACATATAAACGATATAAGTCAAAAATCGAATAACTTAGAATCGTTAAAAATAAGTAAAGTAAAAATTAACCAGAGTATTATAAATAGAAGAACACATTCTTATTGTGAAGTTGTAATTATTCAGAACATGGGTCTGTGATATTTTAATATGAATTAAATATATTAATTAGAAAGATATACATATAAAATCAATTTTATCGAAAAATATTATTGTTGCGTCAAATATTGTCGCTGTAGCATAGTTGGATAATGCACCTTCCCCGGTTAGGAAAGAGATCCAGGTTGTGTTTTGTGTATTTGCAGGATGTAAAAATCCTTTCCTGTCATGACGTCAATACTAATTTTTCGTGTAGGATTACTCACGAGCTAAGCATGATGGGAACACGATTGGGTTCCATCTGCTCAATCTATTTTAAAACATGAGGACGCAAGGGTTTCTGCGTTGCTTCAGGAACCACACCAGGAAATAGGTGACCTAGCCTTTATGACGTTGGCGGTGTGAGGAGACACCGAGTATACTACGGGGTGACTCGGAACATCAAAAATTGAATTTGAATTATGGATTGCTCCTGAAGAGCAAAGGTTCTTGTCTAATTGCTACGAAGGAAATTCTTAGTTATAAAATTTTAAAGAGGTAGTAAATTATAATAATTATTCTCACCTCTGATTTTTATGCTTGTTGCTAATTTTGTTGTAGACGATTTGCGAAAGACCTATTTTGTTAAAGACAATTTATTATTGTCAAATTTTTTATTGATATTACACTGACGCAATATTATTTTTGCACTATATTACCTTGTAGACTTTCTTTTTCTATCATGCTCAAATTTTGTATGCAAAAGCTAATTGATTATAATGTTGTTAATCTCAAACTTATTCTATTATTTTTTCCTTGAGAATAATTACTGATGTGTATGGGAGACGGTACGGTGAATTATGTGCGTCAGGACCACGCATCTCATGCTTTCCATAGAACGAACCGAAGGACGAAAACGTCACAGGTTACCGCATTCAACTTGGGACAAGGTCACGTCACAGTGTATTGGAAGAGTGTCCATCCTCTCTGACTATCTTTACAGATAAACGGCATGATGGTGGAATTGTCTTTATTTTATATTGGTTCTAAATAATAGCGATATATCCTAAATTCGGCTTAGCCAGGGGATGGATGTAATATATTTAGGACTATATTTTCCTCAGAATTCAATATTTGATTTGAATAGCTTTGGAGAATAGGGTATGAGGTGGCCAGAGTAAGTTTGGAAAATGGTCCTTATAAGTAACTATGTAAAAATTGGAACAGATGACATTCAATTTAATAAACATTTACAACTTGGGAAGAGGATGGTGCGAATGTCTTTCCCTAGATCCTGATGAGTAATTACCAAAATTTGTAACGGACAGCATTAAAAGGAATATAATACAGAGTTATATTCGGTTAAGGGATGAGGAGTCAGGGGGGTACAAGTACGATGGACTGTATTACAACTGGTGGTTGTATTAATCTGAATTGGAGGCGTTTTACCTAGAAAAAAATGTAATATTCTAAAAACGTTTTTCTGTTAAAAGTATACCTATAAGACCTATTTTATATTCTTAAATATAAATACTATTATTCTAGGAAATTTCTTAAGTTAGTATATTATTTAATTTTAAATTTTCTTCAATTACATGTTCAATCTGAGTATTTAAAAATATTTTGTATTATTAAAGCACGCGACGCGAGTGACAAAAGTAATGCTTTGAAAAATAATATGTGAAACACATGCACAGCTTTATTTGTTATTTATAAATTATTCCGATAGATGGTTTTAGTTAACGAATTAAAATGCAAATTTAAAACTTAACCAAATTTTGCATTGCTACACTTTAAGACCTCTCCCAATCCCATCTTCCTCCGATAACTCCATCGCCTACTCAAGATTTGACATAGTTACTCTTTAGGATCCTGAGATAAACATATGTACCATCTCTCTTATCCCCGATGTAAATGTAGTTTATATCAATTATATTGAATTCCATCATTTCCAAATTTTGCATTGCTATTTTTAATGATCCTGACAAAAATACACAACTCCCTCTATTTAATCCTTGGAAATTTTGACTACTCCCTGCCTGGACCAATTGTATACCTACACCGTTATTATTTGGAGTCTGAGTAAAACAAAAGCCACTCCTCTCCCTATAACTAATTATAAATTCCGAACAACGCCGGGTATGGATCGCTAGTTATACATAAATCTGAAATATTCCCCTAGTGTCAGAAATTCACACTTGCCGGAAGGAAAACAAATAAATTTACCGCCCAAAAAATGACAGCCAAAATAAAAACATATTTTTAAGCTCGAATTAAAAAACTGGCCGCTGCTCGCGTGGCGTCCGGACATTAATGCGTGTCACAGCCGCATGAAACACGGGACATATTGCGGATTTAGTTGGCATTCCGTGTTGTAATTTGGCCGTAATTCCTCTCCGCGCCCCGCCGCCCGCCCCGCAACCGGAGCTCTGGCGGCGCTTGCGGTAAGCTTGGTTACAAAATGGCGGAACGGCGGGAAGCTAATGTCACGCCTAACTAATTTGGGAAATGGAGCAGGTATAGGAAAAAAGGATAAGGCGAAAGGTGAGATCTTTCGCCTGTTGTGTTTGTACGCACTGTTCTTCCGTCGAGTGACATCGTAAAATAAGTAATTAAACAATCGGTCCATATCTCAGGATACTAGTTACAATATCAGCAACCTACATAATACATAATGGGCCAACATGGACTGACTGATGTAAAATGCATATAACTTTTGTAATTTTAATATTTATTAAAAAAAATATTATTACATAAAAGTGTACTTTGTTAACTTTTTTTTAATCTATGTGTGGAAAATAACACCATTTAAAAGACCTCCATTTTCTTGTTTACAAATAATTTCTCTTAACAAAATACTTTAGTTTTGCATTACACTTCGCAACTTTTCTGTCTCCAAATTTGTTATTTCTGCACGAATATTTTGTTGAGGCTCCTGAACTGTTGCTGGTTTGTTCATGTAAACTCGGCCATTTAAGTAGTCTTACAAAAATAAATCAGGCACCGTCAAATCTGGGGAGGCCAAGCAAACTAGGAATTTTTTTTAATTAGCCGGTTATCTAATGTAGATCTTTGTAATTGATGCATTTAATTTGCATTACATAACACATTAAATATTAATAAACGTATTAATTAGAAAGATATACATATAAAATCAATTTTATCAAAAAATATTGTTGTTGCGCTACCGGGATTCGAACCTAGATCTCTTTCCAAACCGGGAAATGTGCATTATCCAATTATGCTACAGCGACATTATTTTTGACGATGAATTTTCGTACCTATATGTTACTTTTTTCAAATTAATACACGCGTTCTCCTAATAACATCTTCATTCGTAACTCTATCCATCCAGCTTATTATGAGAATTTCTCTATAGATTCACAAGTCACATACTTCAAGTCGCCATATCATCCATTCACATAACATCTGATCATTCGCATTCATAATCTAAGGTTGAGGTCTTGGCTGCAGAGTATGCGGAGAGGTTACGCGAGCTTGCTCAATGCGGCATTCGATTTTAACAGAAGGATCCCATCTTTCATTTACATTGCAACCCGGGTATGAAGTTATTTATATATTCTACAATTTAATTCCAACAAAATAAAGACTTTCGTTGTCAACTGCATTCTATTTGCTATGAGCATATATTTTGTTTAAGTCGTTTAACGTTCTAACCTAAAAGTCTATTTGCTTTAGGTTGAATATTAATATTAGGTACTTGCTAGAAGTATAGTATCATCTGAATAACGCAGGTAGTTAATAATCCTCTCAGCATATTGAAGAGCTTTATTGAATATTTATTCTAAATGTTAGTTGAACAGCATGAGTGAGACAGTATCGCATGAGCAATTTCTGGGAAGTAACCAAGTACTGAGACCTTACCTCAGAAATACATCAGATGTGAAGCTATATTCTTGTGAAAAACAGGACCGATATATAATAATTTATTATATACATAAATATCGGTCAGATTTCTAAATTAACGTGACCAAATCAGACTGAATAATAAAGTTGCAATATTTGTATTTCTCTTTTATTTCATTTTTATTTCGATTAAACATTTGCAGGTACAATAAATCCGCGCTATGCATAATAAAATATATTTCTCTCTCCAACACCATTTGGTCCGATTCCTACTTCAATATCACATTGTTACTGGAATACATTCATTATTACATTTTCCTAAATTTTAATTTTAATAAATATGTTAAAATATTGTTTTGTCTTTACTAATCTGGTTTTTAAACAAGCTTTTTACGTAAAATAAAACAAATCCACAATTAAAAATAAAAAAAATGATGGAAAAGCAATTCAAAGTATCAAAATTTACATTTGAAGTATTGCATTAGAAGGCAGTTAGAACCTAAATAATTAACCCGAGAGAGACGAATAGGTTAATGTAATGAAGTATGATGTTGGAGAATAGAGGAAACAATAAGCTTGACTAATAACTTATAAATGAGAAGGTCCTGAGCATCGTACAAGAATTAGGTCCATTTGAGACACCATTGAAAAATTAAGGAGCCAATAGTGTAAGCTCACTTTTAGATACAATGTACATGTCAGAAATGTAATTGAGAAAAAGATTGAGGGAAGAAGACAGAGACAAAAATACATCCACCAAAATAATGAACAAGGCGAATACAAGCATCTACAGAATGGTATCTAGGGTTTCTGAAAACCCGTGGTTTTGAAACCCGCCGAATCCGGGTCCAATATTTTGGAAACCCGGCGGGTTCGGGTCAAAAATCATTATAGTATAAATATAACAATAAAAAAATAAACGATTTTATTATGTTTATTGCAAATAATGTTACAGCACTTGTAGGTTATTTTGTTTTAGAATCTCTTATATAATAATATTTTAGGAATACTAATGCAGCGAAGGACTTATTCCCTAATACTTATCTAATATTCATATAATATAATAATAGCAAAAATTAGTCGACACCGAGAATGTTCGCTCATTGTTAGTCGAAGTTGGTCTCACTGTGCAAAGCGCGTCGTAGAGCCTCTCAAGATAGAACGTATACTTTTTATTGTTTTTAAACGGGGCAAATTCTTCCCTTAAACATTTAGAATTGTCCGTTTCCTGTTTCTCCGGTGTTTCAGAATCTTTTAAAATAAAATCCAACTCTTCATCCATCGTTAATACCTTTTTCTTATCGTCGATTAATATTGAATCTTTTATACTGTCCATAGAATTGACTTCTGAATCTCTGGAAATGTCTGTTCATCAGTTGTGTAGCCAAACTGAAGGCTTCTTCTGAAGGATTTAAATTTGGGTCTTTAAGCGCTTTAAACAAATTGAACAAATTTGAATGCATTTGATCGTTCAGTTGTTTTACATGTTTTGCAGCAATTTGCTTGAAACCCGAACCCGGCGGGTTTCGACTCCGGGTTTCGGATTCGGGTTTTAGGGTCATTACCCGAACAGGTCCGGGTAGGCATGGGTCGGGTCTAGAAACCCTAATGGTGTCTAGGATAAAGACGTAGGTATTGCACCGACTAGAACTAAGAATTCTGTGTCGAGATAACCCGGGAATTCCAAAGGTTTTTTGTTATCTCAGGTCACGGGACTTTAAAAATGAACAATCCGAGATACAAGACTCTAATTTTTCTTTATGATATTAATTTTAAACATGTTAAGTTAATTCCATCTCACCATTGTCATACAGCAGGCAGTGACCCAGCGATGAGCGGTGAATGTGTAAGTATATATATAAAAAAACTCCAAGTTTCCATACTTAATGTAGTCAGCAATAAAGATTTATATTAAAAAGAAATTAGTAATATTTAGTACTGACAAAAAAATCTCAAGTTAATGATTTTGTCGACTTGTTCAATCAGGGGATTATGTTCCCTTATAAAATGTGATATAAAAAAATTAAACCAAGACATCTTATGAAACAAAATTTAGATGAGATAAAATTATTTGAAAAACTTTAATAACGAACTTCAGTTGACTTTAGCCAAATACGTACGTTATTGTGTTTCTGTATTAATTGTTCTTATTTTGTATGTATTTAAAAAAATATATTTGTGTTTTGTAATTTTTATAACTGTAATAGACTAACGAGAAGTGAAAGTGTGCATGATAAGGTGCAATACAATCAAGAAAGATATGTAATTGAAGGGTGTTTTTTTTAGAGGTTTGTCTTTCGATTTGGCAACACTCGTTCCTGCGACAGTTAATTTGTGTTTAGTTTGATTTACCAATTCACCATGAATAGACTTAAGCCAGAACAACGCTTACAAAATGTGCAAATTTATTTAAAAAATCGTCGTTCAGTTCGCGTGTTCACAGTTACAGTGCGCTATGTCCATTTTACGGTCGACATTATCGTCCATTCCATCCGAGGAAGTTATTCGAATAACCGTGGATCGTCTTCCGCAGAGACGTCGTACAGCGCTCACTGAAGAAGCTGTTGTTTCTTCAAAAATGGTGCCAGATAGAATATTACATTCAGTGTAGAGCGCTATAAATCCATGATTACAGACTATTTCATTCTCCAATTGAATGTCATTAATATTGAAGAGCTGTAATTTCAACAAGACGAATTCGCTGTAGCATAGTTGGATAATGCACCTTTCCCGGTTAGTAAAGAGATCCAGGTTAGAATCCCGGTGGCGCAACAACAATATTTTTCAATAAATTGGATTTTATGCGTATATCTTGCTAATTAATATTTAAAATATCACAGAACCATGTTCTGAATAATTACAACTTTACAATAAGAATGTGTTCTCTTAAGAAGAAAACATTCGATTTCTCGTCATGGACATGTGAATTCGTCTCCAAGATCGTATGATTTAACATCTTTGAATTATTTTTTGTAGTGATGTGTGAAGTCGCTAGTCTTCGCTTATAAACAAGATATGATAGCCAGTATTAGTCACGTTATTGTCGATATACGTCCCCAGCTACTCCAAAAAATATTTCGCTTTATTCGAGCTAGCCGCGGCGCAAATATATTTAAACACTAATGGCATAAAATTATCTTTCCAATAAAGCCAATACCATGGCCATTACTGCGATCATTATGTATTTTATTTTATTTTAAAGCTCTATACCTCTAAAAAAAATATACATTTTATATATAGATAAAGTAGTTTGGAGAAAACCTAACTATGCAATGTTACTATATTAATGTGAACCTTTAAAAAGTTCACAATGTTATATTTAACGGACCAGAATAGACGAGATGTACTCGTAGCTCAAGGGATAAAAAAATACAAGTATCTACTCCCTTTATTATTTAAGCACTTGAAAAAAGACGTTTCAAAATAATGTTGCCATCTGAAAAATAAATACTAATTTAATTCCTTATTTTTGTTATATTAACTAATTGCCAGCAGAAAATTTGGGCTTTTCAGATTGCTGTAGCAGCCCTACGGGCAGCTATAGGGGCTAGAACAGTATTTATTTAATACAAATTAAATGTATCAACTAGAAAGATATACAGAAAAACTCAATTAATCGAACAAATATTTTAGTCGCTACCGAGTTTCGGACTTGGATCTTTTCCTATCCGTGAAAATGCGTTACCAGTTACATCACGCCAACCAAATACGTTGACGACATTTTTTCGAAATGACATAAACATTTATATTGCGACAAATCTCAAATACCTTTCAGATATATATGCTAAGACATGCCAGAAATTTAATCAATTCATTTTTATTAAATTTGGATAAACTTTAATACGATTAAGGAGAACACATTCTTATTATGAAGTTGTAATTATTCAGAACATAGATCTATGATGTTTTAAATATTAATTTAATGTATTAATTATAATTACAACTTCACAATAAGAATGTGTTCTCCTAATAATAAAGTTGTATTAATGTGTCCAAAATTTAATAAAAATGAATTGATAATTCTGGCGTCTGCAGTCGGTTTACTCAAAGGTATTTCTGATTCCGTAACAATAATGTAGATGGCTTTCAAATAATGGAACGACAGATGTATTAATTTGAAAAAGTGTAACAATGTAGGTTCGAAAATTTGTCATGAAAAATACTGGCGCTATAACACAATTGGTAGTGTACTTCCCCGGATTGGAAATAGAGATTGAGAACGTGTGGGGGATCTTCTTCTTCATCTTCGTCCTTCAACGTAGCCCACCAAAAAAACCTTCTCCAAGTATAGTATATACTTATGTATAGAAATAGTGGCTACTTTAATATAAAGAAAAGTGTAACAAAGTATCCAGAACAAGGCTCGACCTATTTAGAGGTGAAATCTGAATTATTTTTAATTTTTAATTTAATAGCTATTTATTTGTAATAATTATATTATTAGTGTACTTTTTTAATATTATTTTTAATCATTAATGTATCAAATATGGGGTACGACTGAATACTATTTAAAAAATGTGTGTCATACTTATTTGACTAAAGATATATTTTTTCAAAATAAACAAGAACAGAGTTATGATTGCTTTGAATAACAATTAAATATGTAAATAAATATTTCAAAGCAGTTCATTCAGATGAACTGGACCCAGTTTGAACAATCTCATAATTATGTTAATCTAGAATAACAAATTTGCATAGCTGAAGATCGAATAAATTGTTGGCAGAACAAAGCTGAGCTGGAGTTCATTCGGACGTTTGAAAATGATTTTCAAAAGTGATCTTCCATTGGATGTTGACGCAAGTCGAGTACCTACTCCCTGTGTATTTTGTCCTTCCAATATTCACCTTATTATATACCTGTCCCGCTTTGGCTAACTAACGACTTAGGAATTTCGCCGACGTGGGAACACAGATTGCCTTTTGTCAAGATCTGCGTTCTTTTTTTTACCGTCTGAAAACAGCTCCGTGCGTAACGCTAGAATCACGAAGATGCGGTATTCTAAACAGCTCCGGAAGTGCAGTGATATCTCGGTTCTTTACTAAAAAAGTGCGAGTCAACTGGAGGTGAAAACGACGTCGACGAGATGAAGGTAGGCCAGATCCATTTGCCAATATTCCTCTCTTGAATACAATTCAGATTGCGTCTACTGATCATTATAGTGATCGATACAGTCCACGGGATCTTATTCCACCAACTGGGTCTGTAAAAAAAATCAATGCATCCTTATAGTGCTTACATCAAAAGAAACGTTCGGATAAAGAACAGACAATCGTTAAACCATCGCGGTCATCCGATGATACCCGAGGAGAATCAAGAGGCAGACAGACCGCCCCAAAACCCACCTTTACCCGGAACTGTTAAGGGAGTGATTATTCTAGTGCCAGTTTCTATCGACAATGCAAAATATTATATTCTATTTATTTACTTTTCAGCGGTTTACATGAAAGCAATCGGAGTATAATTCAAAAACACAAGAGTACATTTTTTTTTATTCCAATTCCTTAGAGTCTACGATACTCTGAGTACTCTACATGCGGCTAGACCGCCTAATCTACTACTACAAGTGCATCAGCGCTAATCACTTTGACACTTTTTCTAACTACCTTATTATAATAAACATCATATGTGTTTTATATTAATACATGAATTGGAAGGGTAAAAAAATACTGATAAAAAACCCTCTAAGGAGTACAATATAAGTACGTTATTAAATAATATACAGTGTAAGTCATATGGTTAAGAAAAAAAAACATTATTCAATATAACTGTAATAATATGAGTAATATAAAATATAACTAAGAGTTCAATATAACCCGCTGAATTGACAAAATCATCAAATTTCTCAGAAATATGTGGCAACGAATGACAACGGACAAAGAAAAGTGGGAGACATCTGATAATGAGGATAACGTTAATTTGAGACTTAAATCAACTGATTCTACGGTACAAATAGCATTAGATTTTTTTCATTACAATAGGGTATAAGAATCATTTGTTTTTATTTTTAAATTCTTTTAAAAATCTAATTTACAAAACTGAAAGAATTTTTTCGATGTCTTGAAATATGACAGAGTTACAAATGTTCAAAGTAAGGTGTTTTAAAAACTATGGGTTTATACCGTTTTATCGTGTGACGTCACATCTTCGTCGAGTATTGGCGTAGTGACGTCACATCTCTCGTACGTACGAGGGATGTGATGTCACACGATAATCCGAGCGTTTTTTAACAGTCCCAACTTTGAACGCCAATATCTCAAAAAATTTTGAAAAAAATCAATCCGAAAGCTCTATAGTGAGAGCCTTATACTTCGCTAAGCGCTCTAGCAGGTCCGTTATTATTAGACAATTGAATGCTCCAGTTAAATGAACACTTCTGAAATTTTACGTATTTCAAGTCCTTATATTTTTGCCGTTACCAGCTGGCTATTTCTTTGTTGTAACTATTTGATGTTGTTTAACTTTTTACCCGAAAATAGGATTTCAGCCCTTCACTCTACCCTTAATATTATTAATCAAAATCTAATATAATTATATTCATATTTTCATGGTTTTATACGTCTAAATTTGCAAGGTGTTTGTCAATTTTTGATGATTTTAAAATTCTTCGTTTTCGTAAAAATCACACGTTTAGAACTTGTTATTAAAATTGTGTTTTAAATACTAGTAAAAGTCATGAAAAAATATTTTTTGAGGATCGACAGATTCAACGTCAGTCGTGGTCAAAAAATAAAACAGTAATTTATATATAATATTAACATTTTTAAAACCTTTTTAGTGTTTTTTTTTTAATAGGGAATTTTCCACGCTATATGATTACACCGTTTCACGTGACATTTTGAATTCAGTAGCGCTGCTGTATTCTCCGTGTAGTTGGCCCTACACTGACGGAATACGTAATCAGTTGATCCTTCGGGATGAATCAGCGCTGTAATCAAACAAGATATGATTCCATTAATTTGTGATGAGACCACATTTTACCAAAACCAAATACTAGACATTTCTACCAATCCGTCTGCATTTCTAGTTGCTGTGTGATATACACACCTACCGCAATGTCGTGCATAATATAATAATTTAATGTCGTGCTTAATATGATAACTTTGTAGGGTGGACAATATTGCTGTAAGCATTTTGGAATTGAAATATATCTTTTTAAAAAAATTATTATCTTTGTTTTATAAACCACTTAATTGAGTTTAAATACTTCTACCTGTTTCGAAAAATATCATTTTCTTCAAGATGTCATAACTAACTAAAACATATATTATTGTTTCTTTACCAGAATCTATTTTTTAAAAAAAAAAAAAAAATTTTTTAGTACCTAACTCAAATTGTTAATACAAATTTACTCGAATAATTTTTAGGAAAAAAATTTAGAATGGGACTCGTAGTTAAATTTAGTTGTTTGTTTATAATATTTTGATTAGTTTACACGCTTTATTTATCTCCAACGATTCCAAATTATTTAATTTGTGACCAACACCGTTTATATACAAAATTGAAAATCCCAATTTTTTATCAAAACCATGACCATTTTCTATCAAATGATTAGAAAATTCTGAAAACCCACTATTGTTCAAACATCTCAAATGCTCTTTTACTCTTATATTAAAATTTCTACCCGTTTTAACAATATAAAATGCAGCACAATCCTTGCAACTAAGTTTATGGACACCAGAATTGTTAAATTTATCATCTTTGTCTTTAGAATTTATGAGTAAATTTCCTATACTATTATTTGTATAAAATGCCGGTCTAATGTTTCGTGGTAGGTGTTTAGATATTTGACTTGAAAAGTTATTTATGTATAAAATTCTATGCCAATAATCATTATTATCATTATGTTTTATCTGTGATTTAAATAAAAATTGATTATTATATTCTTTTAATTTATTTTAAGATTCCATTAGTGATATATTTACTGATAATTCAGTATTATCAGATCTAATTTTAATGAATCCTTAACCTTCAAAACTGTATTACATATTAAAGCTTCATAAGATTGATATTACAATAAGACCGGTGGTTTCATACTGTAGTGCTCCAACTTTTAAATGATGTTCTTTTCTTACAAAAACTATAAATAGACTTAATATTTTTAAACCAAAATACACTGTAAAAAATTCGTTTCAATTAGTGGATATGTTAAAGGACATGGATCTTCTCAAAAATGTTAAACTTGTTTCTTTTGATATTGTTAATTTGTTTACTAATGTAATTAATGAAAGTAAAATTTTAATTTCTGATTTACTAAATTCATCTAATTTACCTAATAATTTGGTAAAAGATCTATGTCGTTTGTTAAACCTTTGTATGAATCAAAATTATTTTCAATTTAATAATATTATGTATAATCAAACATAGGGTCTTCGTATGGGAGCACCCACAAGTCCACTAATAGCAGTAATTTAGTAAATCAGAAATAACCACTAATAGCACTTTTGAAAGGAAACTTTATAGGTTAGTTTGAAATGAAACTTTTTAGGATAATTTATAAGGAAACTAATACATTACATCGGATATGGTGCTGATGTTGAAGGAAAAAGTCTGAACCATTTTCTGAAGACGAATCTTTTGAATTTTTTGGGCATCTCGCAAAATTGCAAGATAGCCTGGAAAAGATTTTATTGTGATGGGCCACATCGAAGAACAAAGAGGAAGAAGAAGATCTTTCATCAGTTGAACCGACCGAGTGAAAAAGATAACAGGCACTTTGGTGACAAGCCTAAGATCTGCTGGATGCCAAGAAAAGTGGAGTAGCATAATCAAATCGGACTGACGCGTCATCTTTTGGTTTTGAATTTGTTATAATAATGTACAAATTTATTTAAAAAATAAAATATTAGAGTTTATATTGAATAACTGCAATAAATGGGAATTCAGACTGATTTGACATAGCTATTTTGAATCTATCAAGAAAACCAGACCAAGGTAAGGTCTGGATAATAGAGAGCTTACAAAAAAACAGAAAAAATACAACTGAGGGACGTGTGTCAATTTACATGGAATTCGGTGTCCAATGAAGTTTTTAAATGTAAATGTATATTAATCATGAATTATAAAGATAAAGCTATAAAACCAGTTAAATTATATAATAATATATATTTCTTTGATTCATTTTCTTTCACATATTTTATTAATCATAACGTCCTAGGATATGCTAACGCATAGTTTTTTGCTGTCTAGTGTTCCGTGACGTGTGATAAAAATAAATAACCCGAGATTCGAGACTAACTCTTATTTATGATATTATTTTAAACATGTATACACGACAGGAATCTAATTTACATAACTAAAAAATGTTAAATTTAACTTGACTTGTTCATTACAAAAATAAAGGAGAAAATAATAATCATAACATAATATCACATAAAATAAAATTGCACAGAATAACAATAATGAAATCCAGTTGCTCGGAGACGATCTTCTGTGACCATGCGCGCGAGTATCCCCGGTTGATAACAAAACACACCGCCATCATATGTTGGTAATCCGACACTGACAGAAAAAGAACACCAAAACATGATTTTGGACTCGTTGCCTTTGTTTCCTTGTCGACGCGTAATAATTCATATGGAGGCGGCTTGCAGGCCTGGATCCATCCGTTACCCTTATCGGTTATCGTGGCTAACGATCGGACGTCCTCTCTACATCCCGCTTGCGATATCGTCCAACATTAGCCACAGAGTCCGTCCATCCCGGGCCCAAGCGGAAATTAAAAAATACAAATTAGGATTTTTCACGAGAATATGCACTAAAAATTATGACAATTTCTCTTACCCAATATAATATTTAAAATGTACGAGTTTAACTCGTTCGACGGAACCGGCCGTCGTCGGTAGGAGCTGAGCTGTAAAATGAATTCTGTCGGCGGCACGCAAGCCGGTAGACTCAATCTCCGACCTGCAGTCGATCGCGCATTCACAAGAGTGTTGCTTTTATTTCATAGTTTTTTTCCCAACCGAATTTATTTAGATGATATTAATACATTTTATTTTAACTTATCTTCCACATATTTACTTACTTTAATTTTGAATCTATTAGTTTATCCTTCTTTCCATCATCTGGCAGTTCATTGAAAATGTTTATCGTATTGTACATTGCGTGCTTGAGGAGCTCCGAGGAAATCATGTAATTAGTGGTGATGTCAATGCTCGCTATCCACTCTGGTATGACAGAGAGAATGACTTAAATTATGGCCAAGATCACGATTATTGAGATGACAGCTGTACAGAGTGACAGGACGATACTGAACCTAGTAGCATTAAAAAAATGCTAACCATGCGGCGAATGAGTAGGATCATATAAGAGCTTTTGCTTATAAATGGTCCTAGTTAAGCGGCGGATCTCCTTACAGTATTCAGGTCTAAACGTTGTCCAAGAATCTCTATCTCTGTCAGAAACCTACAATATTTTTGAAATTTTGCTGTCTTCGCGACTAATTCTCGTGCGACTTGGTTGTCGAGAACCTAACCTAACCTAACCTAACCTAACATCTTGCTTGTCACAACGTGGCCATTTTAGTCTCGTCAATATTACATCTCTCATTATTTTCAACTGTTTTTGAAGTTCATGTTAAAACCGAACGTAAATGATTTTTGAAAAAAAATAGTATTAAAACAAAACGCGGATGATTCGTTTATCTCATTAACGATAGAAATATATTGATTTATTGTAAGGAAACCAAGCACCACCATTCACCTCTTATCATTTTTATTTTACAAACATGTTGGCAAGTGTATGGGCTGTTTTACACTTGTGTAAATATACTTAGTGCTAACGAATCGGCGCGCAATCAAACAGTGAGCTCGCCCTACCGATTCATCGCCGCCATGTTTGTGTTACGGTTCAGATTTATTGGAACCATGGTAATACATGCGAATAAAATGGCCCTCGGTACGATTCTGTTCAAAATATCAAGATTTTTGGATCCATTAAGATGGAATAAATAAAAATGAATTGTGGTTGTCGTAAAGTTAAATTACCTTAGGACACGAGGACTGACAATTAAGTTCGTAGATTTTTTAAAATTATAATTACTTAACATTCTGGTACACGGTTCTCTCAATAATTTCTCATTGTTAGAAAGCATATTCAAAATCATTATTTGCGAGTGTGTATAGAGAACGCGTCGTAATCGGTTTTACCTCCGCTCATGATCAAAAATGCTAAACGGGGTCGGATCGGGCAAATAGCAATTAAAACAAAATATTAGCTGAAAATAATTTAGAGCTCGTGCAACATTTACCCGTATGAAAAAAATGTTCTGCAGTCATGATCTCAATGAATGCTGGACCAAATAAATAAATATTATCGGCGGTCAAGGAGTTTATTCTCGCCGCTGTCCATTTACAGGTTCCTTGGATTTGGACCCGGATTCTTCTGACTTTGGTTGCGATACGGACGATGATTTTGACCCACCACTTGATGGACACCACCCCGCGGACTTTGTCAGTCCCACCGACCAAGGAGCGATTCGGTGAACTACCCCTACATACAGTTCTTGTTTCTGGTACAGAACACCATTTTACTTGGTTTAATCCACTTTTTTAGTTTGTTCCTTCGATTGGCACCTCTAGGATTTCTTGTTGTTGATATTGGTCATGTTTATGCGTGTGAATATTGCCGTTTTCAGAGACTAAAGTGCCAGTGTAAACGACAAGCGAAGCGCAATTGCATTCAGTACATCGTCCGGGGTAAGGAACACTCAATAATCCGAGCGCATTTAGGTCGGTCGGAAATCTACCTAGAATAAGAAGAATAACAACGTGGGACCAGCTACGATGCCAGTGAACCAGTATTATCAATAGGAAACCCGGAATAACAGCTGTTGAAGGCATTCACGAGAATACCTACTATATTATTATTCAATAAGTAATTATAGATAAAAATATCCTACAACCTGCTGTTTAAAATATATTTTTTTACTTTAGGGTGTAACGGCATCGTGCGTGGACCCGTATGAAGATGCGCACGGCTCTGTGCGCACGCGCCCGTACTAACAACATAACGGAAGGCATCATTATAAGATAATCAAATATACGCAACTCTCTACCTAAATACTGGCTTTATCTGATGACCATGTTATATTTATTATCAAATACACTCCTCTCATTGGAGTCCATTATCCTCGAAAACATTTTTGCATGTATTATGATACAGTGTCCGTTTGCGCTGGAAGATATGTGGATAAGACCGTCACACGCCAGGGTCAGATTGTTAATATTAACATATCCTGTTTGCCTTCCATGTATCCGGAACCCTTACAGGGAAGCCTACATTGAAACAAACCCCTCTGATTTACTGAAATTAAAACAGCCAACTCGTCACATTAATTCATCAACCCCTAAACGACGACACAAATTATCCAGCCATATTTACAAACTCTGTATTGTACAGAATAATATTTTCCTTATAATAACACACACGAGGAGGGTATTCTACTACCCCCTGTATATACTTGATGTGAAAATATAACACCTGCAAACATTTTCGGACCGAAGAAAAACCGAGATATGGATGTCTCACGGAGACGAAGCTATTATTTAGTTACATGAGATGGTAAGTATGGAACTTCTGGGTATTACGGGGCTTACGATTTGTCACCGGCTGGCTTAAGTGATCAATTTACATAATCTAACGTTCACCAATTTACCCATGCCACCACACCTATCAGATTTTTGGAAGTTGTATATATGTCATCATGTAGAAACCTTTAAATTATTTATTTCCAACCATGCTATCACCATCTATGGTTTGATAATTTGATATTCGTTTTCATGTGAGAGTATAGATGTCGGTAAAGATGAGACTCTTATTCAAGACTTTCATACTTACCTTCTCATGTAAAAAAATAATAGCTTCGTCTCTGTGAGACATGTATATTTTGATGATAATCTCTGAGGGGATAAATTTCAGTAATTGGTTCCTACAAAAATTTGGAAATACTCAAAATATTGAAGAAAAACCGATTAAACTTTTGTTCATTGCTCTTCGTGCATAAACCTCAGATATAACAATTATGACGTAAATTTAGAATACTTTTAGAAAATGTACTTGAGATTTCATTTTTAGGCTCATCTCCAATATGGTGGCCAGATGAATGATGCATTTGCTCATGTGTAAGTAGTGGGTACCCCAAAAATCAACCATAATTTATTTATTTATATGTGGCCATTTGTAGACATTTTTAAACAAGGAAAAAACAAAGCTGTACAGACATGGCCGCATAATAAAATCACTCAACAGCCATATAGTCCGACTGGTACCCAACAAACCAAACAACAATACGTCGCGCCACAACCAGTCCGTGAGAGCCTAGAACCGACCACTCTTCACCGCCTTCAGTTTACAACGTTTTACTCATATTTTTTATAATATAACAAACAAGTTTAAATTCAATCTATAAATAAACGCTATCTATCGTAAGTACCGTTTGACCCACAATAAACCAGCTCTAGCTGTACACGCAAACACCAAATCACTATAATTCTCAACATTTCATATACATACGGCAGAAGCGAGGTGGTATAGAGCCTTCGATTCTCACCGCACAAATCCATCTGATACAAGTAATCTCATTGGTGACCTTAAGGAGTCAACATAATCATACAAACACATCACTAAAGGCACCAAAAAGCTAATAATCATATCAGATATGTCATACAGACAAATCTTTTATTATATTTAATGTAATGTACGTTAAGTGATCACTTTATATAATATAACGTTCACCAATACTCACCTCTCCATCTCTACATTTATAAAATTTTTGAATGTTGTATATATGTTAATATGTGGACTCACTACACCATCGCTATCTATGGACCAAATTTAATAATTCATTTTTTTACTTTTTTGCATATTTGTCAGTACTATGAGAATCAGATTTTTTTTTTTAAATTTATTTTAAAGCAATATTATATATCTGTAAAATGTTATACTAGAATACGCCTGAAAAATCAATATTTTTCAATTTCTTATATATTTTGACCAATATATTATATTAGTAATATTTACAAGAACACACAATTACTGTTATTAAAAGCTATTTTTAAATATATTTCATGAAAAATTTTATATGTCCAGACTTGACAAAATATGGAAAGACCATTTTCAGGACAACGAAGGTTAGTCTTATACAGTATCTGGTGTAATCTATATTTTTATATTGTGTGGAATCATGGATTCTGAAGGCAAGCGAGAGAAGACGGATTGATACCTTTGAGATGTGGTGCTGGAGACACATGTTGCGCATATCATGAACGGCAAGATGCATTCTGCACGAACTGAATATCAAGGATAGACTCTCAACCTGCAGTCAGAGACATACCTTTCAATTTTTTGGGCATCTTGAGGGAAGCGTAGATATTTTGGAGAAGATGGACCTCGTCGAAGAACGAAGAGGAAGATGAAGATCCCCCACTTGTTGGTCCGACCAAGTGGAAAAGGCAACAGGCACTTCTCTTGTGATGGGGTGCCGAGACAAGTGAAGATGCAGTCAAGATGGGATAAGTTAATGGATTCGTAATCCTCAGTCATGAGGGACCGACGTGGATGATGATAGCAACAGGTCAAGTGTTTGTACGGCTGTTGGGAGCTCTGTTTTATGCACCGGTATTATATACAAGGTGCGTTCAAGGTTCTTAGCGGTGATGATAGACATTGTATGCCATTAACTTAACTTAATACTTGGAATTAAGCAAGGTTTTTATAATTGTAACAATCAGAAACGTTAGACCTGCGAAGAACCGAATAATAATGATTCTGAATGTATGGTAATTGCTGATTGACAAGAGCGTGCAGTGCATATAAATAAAAAAAACTGTGCATTATTAAAAATTCTGCGAAAAAATATAAATTAAATAATTGGATTAACATAAACGAAAACAATATTTTACAATTAGTGCCGTCTGTGTATCAGTAGAGAATTTAATTGCTTAGTTCTAAAAACTACCACCACAACTCACCGCTGTACACATGGCGCTCTTTTGTATTCGCCGTATAGAGATATTCACATAACTCTGTTATGTCTTTAAGCTAGTGAATTACTCGAGTCATATAATTGGTTATTTACTGAATTGAAAAGTTATTTCGGTTGATCTGTTTTATATGGAGTCGTTATTTGTGCTGTTTTTTAACAGAATACCATTAGAAAGGCGTACAACTGCGTGCAAATCAGTGAAGTGTCTACTTCCTCTTTTACTAATTTGTGAATTTTACTATCTTACTGGTTTTAACGTGTTGATTTCACGATTGTTCTTTAAATATGGTGCATAGATTTTTTTTGATTTGGGAACAACAAAAAGCAATTGGCAGAACTATTTCCTACGTTAACTTTTAATATAAATAATTATTTCGTTTAGTTATTACGTGAAAGGTTTTCAAACAATTAAAGAATCATGTTCAGTCATAAAAAGCGTACTTTAAAACATCCATATTTTATATTGATTTTTATATGGGTAAGAATGGGTATTATTTTACGTTAAAACGTAAACTTTAAAAACACTATTAATAGTACTCTAAAATTACAAATAAATACATGGCAGGGTCGTATAAACGACGGATTTATTTTGTCTAAAGATGTTGATTAAACGAAAGTGCATATATTGTATTACATGTATTATATATGATTGTATAATATAATTGGTAACAGCATAATCTAAATTTAAACCTACTACACGCCACTGCTGATTAGAATAGTAGTAAGATACTTTCCTAGTGGTACGAACAGGTAAACCAGATAATGGAGGATGGTTCTGTTAGAAGCCTCAACAATCGGCGAGCTTGTATGAGAAAATGTATGAATGTGGATGAGGCAAGAATTGTGTGTCAGGACAGAAGTCTCTGCCCACCCTCGCGGGCAAACAGCGTGATGGTAAGTAAGTAAGTATAATTTTATCATTAAGTGTGAAAATTGTATAAATTTAATAAATAAATTGAGAAAACGGGTATTGCCACAGACTACCAAATATATAGACATGAACTAACGGATATTTCTTGTTTCAATATTTTCAATTTGGCGACACTCACGCGATTACTTTAGTACCACTTGCGCAATCAAATAGCTCTGCGTCTTTTTTTTGTAGACCTCACATTGTAGTGATGATATTAATGTTGACCTCACATTACAGTAAAAATATTAATGTTGACCTCAAGTTGTAGTGAAAATACCCCGGTAGACAATAATCTATAATAAAAAATAACCAATTAAACCTCACGTTGTAGTGAAAATACTCACTTTATAGATCTCACTATAGTGAATATCATCATCATTCTCATATCAATCTAATTCCGGTGGAACATGCAGTAAATTATAATAACATTGCAGATTTCTCAATTCAGACATAGTTCAGTTCACAGTAAGCATCCGTATTCTAATATTTTACTAATTCCAGCCATTGCTTTACGTCACACAAACACTGTTTTTAATTAAATTGACTTAATAGAATACCCCAGAATATGATAGGAGCGGCGTATATTTGCACATCCCTTAGCTTCATAAAGCTTGTTTGCACAGCGCCTCGTTAGCAGAGAAGGCTTTCAGCTTTGAAATTAATAGAATCCGTTAGGAGTGAGGGGTGGAGCGACCCCGCGGGTTATTGGGGTAGCTTGGAAGATGAGCAGTAACCGAAGATTTCTGAAGGTTCAGTACTGTTTACGACTTCTAAATAGGTGCCTGCAAATGTTCGTACGATTTTGTTTTTTTCATTTATATTTGATTGCTATTTATGAATTATATCAGTCATGGCCCACCGCCCACCACCATGTTATTAATATGTTCTGGGCATGTCATGTTACATACATGTTTCTGTTCTGCAAGAACTACACAACAATGATATATTCTCAAATGTTTATCGGAGGCGGTCCACTACCTTTTTGGACACAACAAAATATGGTTTGGAGAAGCTCGATGTGATCGATCAATTCTTGATGTCGAGACATTGAAGAAATATAGTTAAAATGGCGAAAATCAAATGGCGAACATCGCGATTATAAAAGATATATAAATAATCGTTTATCGTTTCTGCATGAAAATTGCAATGAAATGCATTGCATTCCACCGATATAATGAATCTCATTGCAATTCACATTATCCTCCTAAAGAAACATATTCAATTTAGCTATGTTTAATCATTTTGAGTAATAGTTTGAGACAAGTAAAGTACACGTTCTATTACAAAATACATATTTTTAAGGTAATAGTTGTGGGTAATAATTTACACTTTTTCAAATTAATACATCTGTTGTTCCAGTATTTGAAAGCCATCTACATTCCCCAAAATATCTATTTTCAACCCCAGTCACCAACCTCTTCATTATACATTTTACTGACATGATTTATTAAGATTCTAGAGACAGAATACAAGCTAAATCAATCAATTAGAAAGATATACATAATTTGTACTTCAATTCTGTCAATTTTTGCTGAACGATTGTACTTGAATGAGTGGGTGAATTGTTGTAGTAGAAATTACCTTTTTCTTTACCATTCCCTATTTTTTTTAAATTTTGCTTTTAACTTGTATTGCATTGGCCGGTAACATTTTTACCTTTTTAATAAAAATTTTTCGACATCCCCAAAAAAAAGGACATAATCTTTTCAGCCGCTTAAATGGTGTCTAATCCAATATTTTTATTGCTCTTTTATCTCTGGTCTATAGTGATGAATCTAGGCCTCATTTATAGTTACAAATCATATCTTAAAATTCATTTGCTTTCTCTTAAACACTATAAAAATAATCATTTTTTGGGATTTGGCAGATGCGATACCTATCTTACATAAATATTTTTTAAACTCTATTCATCATGTAGAATATTCAGTGCTTATTCATAAGATAAACTCACAGCTTCTTTCACACACTTTTATTCGACGACCTGCCATAATCATGTCATGGGTTGAAGTCACGATTTCTGGTGTGGAAGTCATTTTAGGATGTCCCGAACGTGGTCCACTATTTGTATGTGTGCGGCAACGCCTTAATTCTGAATTACAAAAACTGTTATTTAAACTCTTTTGACTATTTGACAGATCGGTTTAACGTTTATAGTCAATTCAAATAAATAAGTTTTTTTTATATTGATATTAAGTATATAGTCGTAGTTTATTGTGTGGGATGGAGTAGACTCCACCTTTGATATATACTGCATATTAGCCAGTTTTTTTTTGTGCTTTTGTGGTGTTATTTAATTCAAGAAAGATGAAGATTCGACAGGAATAATAATAAAAATAGAGAAAAAAAAATATAGTGAGATTGTTCTAGAACTAGTGAATTATTAGTGTAGGCACTGTATAATGATTATGTTAGAATATTGGATAACGATGCTTCTGATTGATCTCTATCCAATTGAATCATATATTGAGTTCATATTTGTATACTCTTATTGGAAGTGAAAGGTTTTCAGTGTGTTGTACAGTTTCGGAGCTAAGAACATGTAGAATCTTTGATAAAATGTTGTTGTTGCTCTCGGAACTATATAACAGAAATATTTGGAAAAAAGCAACCCCCCAGTAGCAATTTTAGATATTTTTCAATCTACCCTACCTAGTACATGTAAATATGTAAATGTTTATTTAATGAAAATAGATTACTGCCGTTACCTAACTTAAATACAAGATATTCAAAATATATTTTTAACTATCCCAAGTTTTGTATTACGTAATGGAAGAATTGAGATTATATTGGCAATAACATTAAACTTCACAGATGTTTAAAATAATTAAACAAAAATTTCTAAGATTTTAACTAGGTACTCGGGATTTATTAATAATTCATGACAGTATTTCGACGCAAAATTTTATTTAAAAATACATTTTTGAATCATATAACTAACCACTTACCACCAAATATTGGACCGGCATTTTATTTAACCAAACTGCGAAAAATACAAAATACACAAAAAGCTTACATCACTTTATGTAGCACAGCAACATAAAAAAAAACAGTCAACTGTTTGGCAACGTTGCCTTTCGAAAATATCAAAATACTATGCTATCATGAAACAAACATATCAGATATCGGTAAAGTATTATATTTTATTTGAACATGTCCAAGAACACACAATTACTGGAGTTTTACCTACGAAGGCACTGTTATTAAACAAATATCAAATATTTCATAGAGACAGCTATTTATTTATTATATTTAATGAAAAATATATGGATGTGTGGGGTAATTACAGGGCTCACAATCTGTCTTCGGCTGGCTTAAATGATCACACACACATATATATATATATGCTATAATAAAATAAAAATAATAAATTATCAAATTTGGTCCATATATGGCGATGGTGTAGTGGTACTTGAAGCGAGTCCACATACTAACATATATACCATCGCCATCTGTGGACCAAATTTGATTTTTCTCTTTTTTTTAATTGCATATAATTATGTCATCACTGTGAGACAAAAATAATCAGATTCAAAATTTTTTTTAAATATGGAGATTGAGGTATGAGAATTGGTGAATGTTATATATACTCGTATATAAAGTGATCACTTAAGCCAACCGAAGACAGGTTGTACCCCACACTTCCATATATTTAGCATTAAATATAATAAAAAAATAGCTTTGTCTCTATGGGATATCTGATATTTATTTAAGATATTTATATTAATCTTCTAAAAGCTCACTTCGAATCATTGAATATGAAACACTGTTGATCAAGTGGCAGTGAAGCATGTCAGAAATAATTTTTTGTAGTATGTTAAAAAAAAAAAGATTATCATGCTATTTGAATTTTTTCAAAATGTGGAATACTTTCGGAGATATTGGCGTTCAAAGTTCGGCTTGTTGAAAAACTCTCAGATTATCATATCCACCGTGTGACGTCACATCTCTTGTACGTTCCGGCCAGTACTAACAATATTAGTACTAGAATGTCGAGTATCGACTTGTCGACTCAGAAAATGTGACGTTACACGATAAAACGGTATGAATTCATCATTTTTAAAACAGGCATCTTTGAATATCTGTAACTCTGCCATATTTCAATATATTGTAACAAATGTTTGCAAGATCTAAAATTCCTGGTAAAAGAGAAATCGTTGGGACCGTCATTTGGTGTGCGAAGCCACACACAACAGCCCATTGTTTTGAGGACTGTTAAAACATGTCCCGGCGACCTCG
Source organism: Eubasilissa splendida (assembly GCA_031772225.1). Lineage (NCBI taxonomy): Eukaryota > Metazoa > Arthropoda > Insecta > Trichoptera > Phryganeidae > Eubasilissa > Eubasilissa splendida. Next base: position 5,396,076 of record CM062862.1, read on the forward strand.
GCAGTTAAGGGATGTTATTCTTTTAGAAATCTGGCCTCGCTGAATATTGACGTTTTTACCAGGAATTAAGATCAAGTAAAAGCCGACAAAGGAGAAAGCTGACATGCCATTTAAAGCAATAAGTGGGAAAAGGACATCTCTCCCTAAGGGTTGCCCTTGAGTGAGAAAGAGATGGAACCCAGAAATTGGGTATATAAGGCTCAGCAAATCCTAGAGAAGGCAGACGAGGTGGGGGGGAGTCGCTGGACCCTGGTTAGTGATAACTGGTATACCGGACAAACCCGAGGAGAGCGCGTCTAGGGATGCTGACGTTTATCCTGTCCCTTGGGACTCGGTACGTTGTTTACCCTAGATGGCGCGGAGGAGGAGGATAGAACGTCTAAAGACTCTGGGCCATCCCTCTTCGGACGGAGGCTTGAATACGGAGGACGTTCTATCGGTTGTAGCGGAGGCGGAGGAGGAGGATAGAATGTCTGAAGACTCTGGGCCATCCCTCTTCGGACGGAGGCTTGAATACGGAGGACGTTCTATCGGTTGTAGCGGAGGCGAAGGAGGAGGATAGAATGTCTGAAGACTCTGGGCCATCCCTCTTCGGACGGAGGCTTGAATACGGAGGACGTTCTATCGGGTGTAGCGGAGGCGACCGGAGGAGGAGGGTCATCCGCGGCCGATATCTCCAACTGGAGGTAGCGGAGGGCTATCGGGTCAGCACAATAAGGGCTTTAGCCCCGACAACGCTGACTCCGAAAGCTCGAGGTGCCTCGGCATCAAGGCCAAGGCTGGCGACGTCCGTAAGGACCCGAGCAGGTGGGGCGCTCAGGAGGTCACCTTGTGACCAGTACCCACAGAGCATCATGAAGGATTGGAGGAGGGCGCCGTGGATCCGCCTTGCGGGGCGCTCGGAGGCTCCAGTCGCGGAAGGTGCTGAGGCTGTGCACAGCCTGTGCGTCTGTTAGACGCAGTAGCTTTGCCAGAAGCTGTTGAGTGTGTGGGCCGCTCAGGAGGGTGTTTTACACCCAGAGCTCACGGTGCAGTCAGAGTAGGGAGAAGGACTGCTGGTAGGTGGGGCACGCTGGCAATAAGGTATCCCGCCCGGATGGAGTCCGCGCGGCGATGGTGCCCAGACCTACGGAGCATCGAGGACGATGCTGAGGCTGATGACAGCCTGTGTGTCTGTGAGACACAAGCTCTGCAGAAGCTGTCGAGAGTGTGGGCCGCTCTGGTGGATACGCCTATCCAGCGTATCAAGAGCCCACGGAGCAGCCGGGAGTAGGGAGGAGGGCTGCTGGAGCAGGTGGGGCGCTCAGGTGGACGTATCACGCTCGGAGGGATACCGTTCGGTGACGGCTGTCCGGTACCCACACAGCATCAGGAGGGGTCGAGGGACGGCACCGGGTACCGCGTGGCGGGGATCCAGGAGCCATTGACCCCGAGGGTGGCTGGTTTAGATTAAGCCTAGATTTAGATTATTTGTAAGGTAGCTTTTAAGTATTAGAATAAGTTAGTCAATTAAGTTATAGCTTGTAAGTTATTTTTATGTGTTTACAATACATGATTTTATACAACCAGACTTCTCTTTGACAACCTTCCCGGTTCCTATCCCGAATATCAGCAACCTATGTGAGGAGACGAGTTGGCGTGTATTGTGTAGCGGCATGCCAGCAGCCCGATCACCGCTCGGCTGCATTAATCAAGAAAAGCGCGTTCACCTTGTTGAGGTGGAATGCGTGGATTTCCGGGGGTGGGATGGAATCGGTGCGCTTCACGCGCCTCACCATACACCCCCCCCCCCATTTTACGTTACAATATCAAAAAAAATTCTTTCAGTATTTTCGTAGAAAGCAATCACTTTATGGTCTGACATATTATATTAAATAAAATAAAAATCACTTTGTATGAAGAAAATTTTCATGTTTAATAATAAATATTACTCAATGTTATTCTCATATTTTATTTATACAAAATGGAGTTTAACGATGCGGATTTTATAAACAATATCGTCTAAATTCCGTACATTTATCTCAAGACACTCTTGCAATCGGATTCTTACATTTGCGCGAGGGCAAAGCGTTGGTTCAATGACAGTAACTTCACGGCAGATATTTTCTTGTAAGGCTTGAATTGTTAGAGGATTGTTACTGTAAACTCTCGACTTAAGGTATCTCTACAAAAAAAAGTCGCATGGTGTAAGGACCGGTGAGCCGCGGTCTCCGTACTTGCTGATTAATTTATTGGGAAAAATTCCTCTCAGCTTCTCCATTGAAACTCTAGCTATGTGTGGAACTCTAGCCCCGTCTTGCTGAAATTGTGTTATGTTGTTGAACCTGGGAAATAGCTGCAGTACTAAAAACTTGTCGATCATTCGGCAATACACGTCAGCAGCGACTATCTCTCGCTGGTTAAAAAAATAAGGGCCAATTATCAAATCAAATTGCAGACCACACTGTCGTTTTTGGACAATGCAAACGTTTTTGATGGCGTTCCTTTAGGTTGTCGGGGCACCAGTATCTCATGTTCTATTGATTAACATAGCCTTCGATATAAAAATGTGCTTCGTCAGTAAACAATATGTTTCCAAGCGTCCGTGCTGTTCCAAAACGTTCCAGTATCGTTCTCGCTAAGGTTTCACGTAAAGAATAGTTATTTTCGTTAAGAAACAGCACGATTTGCAGATTGTATAGGTAAAACTGTAGTTTCTTTTTCAAAATAATGTGCACTGTTAATTTTTTTATTCCAATACAGGCTACAATCTTTCTTATCGATTTACGCGGATTGCGCATAATTTCACGTCGAACTTGAGCCACACGTTCTGGCGTCGCTGCTGACGTTAATGGTCCCGAAGGAGTTTGGTTAACCATTGTCCCTTCTTGTCTGAACTTTTGAACCCAACACCAGATAAGTTGCGCTCTCGGCCCATCACTCACTCGTCGAATATTAAAGTGAGTACAAAAAGCGCAACGCGATGGATCACCGCACTTTAAATATCGCTCAACCGCAAACGCGCGTTGCACTCCCGACCGGTGACTCATTGTGACTAGAAATCCCGCAAATCACGCGCGTCGAACTATAAATACCCCTTCCACTTACCTCACCCTGATAGTTTAGGAACAATTTAATCTAGAAATTTTTCCGCTGGACACCCTATAGATAAAATCCAAGACGGCGGTTCTCAATGTAATGTTGCCATGCATCACTGTGAATAAATAGTTGGCGCACGGAGATCGTTATTCAAACAATCTGGCTGCAGTGGCTGCACGAGGAGCAACTGAACTCTCGGGGAAGATGGAGTATTATCTGAAGTACACATTTGAACAGCCACCAATTAAACTACCATCTCAGAACTAATGTAATAAGAAAGCGTAGCGTTAAAATCCAGAATGTTTCGAATGCGAAGGATCATAAATTAGAATAATATAAATTGGTGTGGCATTTTTTCGATTCGGTCTCATTTTTTGTCTACGATAATTTAAATATAGTAATCTTCTAAATGATTTAATATTTTTAATCCAAATCCAAAAATATTATTGTTGCTACCGGGATTCTAACCAGGATCTCTTTCCAATCCGGGGAAGGTACTGTCTGCTGTAGTATAGCTTGTTAACGCACATTCTCCGGATTAGAAAGAGATCCAAGTTCGAATCCCGGTAGCAGCAACAGCAATATTTTTCGATAAAATTGATTTTATGTGTATATCTTTCTAATTAATACATTTAATTAGTATTTTAAATATCACAGACCGTCTGTTCTGAATAATGACAACATCACAATAAGAATGTGTTCTCCTTAATGGTTTAATATTTAATTATATTTATTTTTTCTTTGACCAAATACGATCCATAAGAAGTTTTATTTATTTAAAAATAAACCCGTCAATAATGATAGAAAATATTTTTTTTTTATTGTAATTTATTTAAATATTAACGAATATACAATAACACAATAATGTAACTGTTAAAATTAGTTTGTGGTTATTTGTTGTAAGAAATAAATCACAGTCTATTAATAATACGTTTTGAATTCCTGACTCCCTTCATCTGCGATACAATATATTTACTCCCTTTTCAAGAAAGTTGCTTAGAAACTTAGAAGTTTATTCACATCATTTATAATAGTATTTCTGTTAGAAATAACGGTAGAAATAGGACACCATTGTCAAATGCATTTCGCTTCTTCATGTATGTGGGTCACCAAGTGGGTAACTTCAAGGACTATCATATGTAGCACTACATCTTGTATAAAGTTTTATGAGTTATTTAGACTCGCTACGGGTACACTGCTTCTACCCTTAACAATAGGGGAAAACTTACTCCACGCCATTAAAACGGCGATTGCTTTTCAAAATGTATATCTAACACTTTCTGATATTTATTTGGTAAAAGTTTTAGCCATAGTTGGAAGTGCATACATACATACGTTGCTCTGCTAACGCCTCATAGAGCTGCATAAATAGTCACTCAACAGCCATACAGTGCGACTGGTACCAGCAGAAAACCAAACAACAATACGTCGCGCCGCAACCAGTCCGACGAAACCTAGAACCCTGTAAGGCTAGGGTGGCAATCTTGTTGAAAACATTAAATCCGTAGTGTTAAACACATTTTTGTATAACTAAAATATGACATAGTAATTTTAATTTTTATTTAATATTAATGTTTGGGACATATATTTATTTGTTTATTACTTACTTATTCTTGAACGAAAATACCTCCTCGAATTTACCTCTCCTCCCTAACCTTACTCGGCACGCCGCCGCATAAGTCGAACGGCGACCTTGATGCGGTGCGGTAATTCGTGAATCAAAGAATATTATTCAATTGGGACGTCGTGTCTATACAGTGTATTCTAAAAGACCCTATACGAAGATAGTGATAAATTTATAGTACACCTAGGAGGTGTCTGAAGAACTCGATTGTGGTGAGTGCAAACCTCCTTCCGTATATCCTGTTTTCTTCCGGCATCTATTCTTTTACTCAACAATTAATCTTGAAAATTTTCCGCTGGACACCCTTTACATATGTTCGCAACTTGTCCTCAGTTGGAGATATTTTATTCATATGGAAATATTTATATTTGAAATGATGCAGTTTAATATGATCAATGTGATTTGGCCAATGGGAGGTGGGCGCTGCATATCGGGAAATGAATCAATCTGTGTGATGGTAAATATCAGAGATGCATACTGCTATACTGTGCTGGGCAGGATTTTAATTACATCGGATATTTGCGAATTGCGAATTTGGGCCTGTGGTCTATGTGCCCGTTAAACAATATTTGAAGGTGAGCATTATCTGTCGAGAACAGAATCAAACAGATTCGAATACAAACTCAACTATTATCCTGACTCGAAGAAATCAACATAATTCAAGAACACACCTTAAAACGTTATTTTTTCCCAAAAAAAGCCTCCGAATTTGGTGGTCTGTAAAAGAATCATATATTTAGCGAGTTCCTTAAACATAACTTGTTCTTAATATGCCTTACCCATTCAACGGACGTTGGCCACTATCACCACTGGACAAACCATTGCTTGAGGTTTAGTACACATTATTTTATTCAAATATTCATATATGGTTAGTGATATTATCCAAGAACATGTAGTTATCTTCAAAACTAGAAATCAGCCATATTGTTCTTGTATCGCACAGAATTACTCGCCGAGGAAGCGCCAATTAAACTGATACGATAAGACACGTGTCGATAATTTAAAGGTGTAATCATCGGCGTGGTGCCAAAAACTCTGTGGGATAGATATCAGAAAAACAAAGACGTCTTAGTAAAATGCACAGCGGCGGCCTGTCATCATGTAGGTACATGTAAATATGACTATATGTATTGTTATGAATTTGAATAAAAACAGAGTATTCTGCATGCGGCAACCATTCTCAATTTTGCCACATAGTGTACCTATATTGAGTATCTTTTGTATTTCATTTCTTTTGACCTCATAATCATCATCATCATCATCGCCGGTTGAGAGAAGCTAAGATCGGCAAATCGCCCTTGTTTACATTCTTGTTTCCTGTAAGAAACAGTTCTTCCAATATCTTCCAGACTTCCAGTAACCTTTCCCTGCATAATAAGATGCAGGATCTTATACATCTCTAGATTTATTATCACTTGCCTAAGATATTACAGTTTTCGGATTTTTAATATTTCAAATAATTACTTTTCTTTATTCATCCGAACCATGACAGCTTATTTTGAGCATTCTTCTGTTGATTCACATCTCAAATACTTCAAGTCGCTTTATAATTTCTTCGGCAAGTGTCCATGCACAACATCTGACCATTCGCATTCGTAATAAAAATAACGGTTTTTAAATATGGTGACATGATTTAAATAGGCAATCTATGGATCTTTAGCACTGTAGTGGAATTTGTTTTGTCTGCCACTGATGGGATAAGAACCCGAAGACTGCATCGATTTTAATAATGATTAGTTGATGCAACCCAAAGTGGATTCAGCAAGAAAAATATGGCAGATGGATCTGGCCTACCTTGCTCTAAAGTCCAGGGTTGGACGTCGTTTTCACCTCCAGTTGACTAGCAGGTTTTTTTGTAAAGAACTGAGATATCATTGCACTTCCAGAACTGTTGAAAACATTGCTTCTTTGTGGTCTTAACGTCATACATAGCACTAATTTAGGACGGCAAAAAAAGAACCAGATCGGTGTCAGAAGGCAATATGTACCTCTGTCGGCGAAATCCATAAGTCATTGGTTGGCCAGAGCGGGACACGTTTATTAAGGTTTATATTAGAAGGACAAATGCACAGGGAGTTGGTATTCGACTTGCGTCAACAGCAACTAAATACCATATTGACTCTGTATTCAAAACTAAAGTTTAGGTCGGTTCAACAAAAGAAAAGTCATAATAAAATAAGATTCGAAGGAAGTAATTACACATTCTGCATACTTACATTGCTAAAATGTATAATCAATAGTTTATGCACGCTACGTGCAAAACCTCGTGTAAAGTTAATTACAAATGGTTACAATGTGTAGCGGACGCTGCGTGCTGCAAGTGAAACACACATTATCTAGAAGCCGAAAGAAGCGGAAATTGGCGTGATAGCACCTTGATCCGCAGCTGGCAGCTGTGTGGTCATGCATGCGAATTATGTTTCTCGCACCAGCGTAGTGCCGAAATAAAAGGAGAAGTGCATCCTTTGTACACTTCGCAAGAAGAAAATAATGAATTTATTTAAGAAGATCTTCCCATGACCGATACCCAAAGCACAGTGATTTTCTAGCTACTTCTTCGGGCCTTTTATTATCTATAATTCTTTGTTCTTGGTTAATATAAACATTTTTTTTAGCTTCGGGGAAGCTTTTAGTCACAACACTTTTAATGGGTTCATTGAATCCGCTGGTTTGCCTTAACACCGACCCTTGGTATCTCAAGTGGGCTTCCCAGTAACCGAATTCACTGGCCTGACAAAGTAAAAACAGAAACGAATACAATTATATTAATGTAGGTATGAATTTAACTATTATAAATTGAATCTACTTTGATAAGCTGTAAAGTAAGTAGGTAGTAATAGTACTATAGGTATGAAGTAAGAAGTGTAAGAAGGTAGGTAGCCGGAATATAATATGCGCGCTGCATCACGTGACACAATGACCTCTCATTGAATTAAAGAGAGAATTTTTTGCACAATTTTGCATTCATCTACCTCTTCTTCTCAATAAGTGATGGGTCTTTAGAATTGTTGTAAAGCTTTCTGCAGACATTGAGCCACTTCTGAAGTTATACAGCTAAGATATCCTATTGATTGTTTATATTTATTTTTTAAATACTAATTTAATGTATTAATTATAAATATATACACATAAAATAAATTTTGTCGGAAATATTTTATATGTATATATTTATAATTAATACATTAAATTAGTATTTAAAACATCATATACCTATGTTCTGAATAATTACAACTTCACAATAAGAATGTGTTCTCCTTAATATATATTTTTCCCTGGGTGATGAGTTGTTAGAGATCGTATTTCTCATTATGTAAAATATGTCTGAAGCATGCAACTTTTCTTTGTTTGATAAATGTAATTATTTCTCTTGACTTAACAGGAATAAACTTCTAAAACAAAGGACAAGTAAGATTGGTTTGATTGAGATACAGCAAGAGAGAGTCTACTGAGATAAAAAGATCTCATAGAACAAGGAATATATATATACATTTTTGGACAATATATGTATTTACTGTTTCTGAGGTAAATTTATAAACTTCATAATCACATATAAGAAAATATATATATATTTATTCTACTCGTTAAACGAGTGGCTTGTTGGTCTAGTGGTTAGGGTTCACGCCTCGTTCCAGGAGACCAGCAAGTAAGTCCTATTTTTATAGCACAAGCGTTTAGCTTAGTTTGAAAACAGTAAGAATGTTGATATAACATGTATTCCGTGTACGCATCGATATTTAAAAAAAAAGTACTTTAGACGCATTTCACCTTGTGAGGGCATTAAAAATAACAATTTAACTTAACAACTTATATCAAACAAATAATAGATATCTCGTGGAGACGAAGCTATTTTTTATTAATGAAAAATATGGAAGTATGGGTAATTACAGGGCTTACTTAAGCCAGCAGAAGACAGGTCGTAAGCCCTGTAATTACCCAAAATTTCATATTTTTCCATTAATAAAAAATAACTTTGTCTCTATGAGATATTTATTATTTGTTCAATAACAGTGGTTTTGTAGGTAAGAATCCAGTAATTGTGTGTTCTTGGACATGTTTAAATATTGTTAAAAACTTGTATTTATATTAATGTCAATCTATGGTAAAGGACAGCTATATAATTTTATTTAAATTATATGAAAAGAGACAACATTATCCATTAGAATTCTCAAGGTTTACATACATCTTTGAACGATTTTAATTTATTCTAAGTAATAATAATTCTGTTTGATATTTTAATGTCATATTAATGAGAATATGTAGAAAAGGACAGCTATATAATTTTGTAACATAATAATAAAGGTTAGAGATACATTTTTGGAAATATGGGTATGATATATAATTAGTGTAAAAAATATCAGTAGTGTTGAACGTCATTATTCCAAAAATTCATTGTGTTATAAAATCCTAGCTATCCTTTTCTACATATTACCCCCTATTGAGCCCCATGGTGCATTGAAGTAGTTACGCCGCTGAAATATGATTATATTGACGGTATTTTACAACGCTCATTTTACGATGTGAGGCCCCCCTGCAAAACATCAAACATCGGTTTTTACAAATGTTGATAGAAGGACGAAGCATCGACTGTTTTTGGATGACATACAGTGTTATTGCAGGTAAGATTCAGAAATTGTGTGTAATATTATTTTTATTTATTTTATATGGTTGTTTAATATTTAATGTTCAGTGGAAAAATTTCAAGATTGAATAATAATTATTAGTAAACAATCGGGGTGAGGTAAGTGGGAGGGGTATTGATTGAGGCGCGTGATTTGCTTATTTTCCAGTCGCAATGAGTCACTGGTCGGGAGCGCACCGTGCGTTCGCGTTTGAACAATATTTAAAGTGCGGTGATTTATTGGTTTGTGCGCGTGTCGCCTTTTGTACTCACTTTAATATTCGACGAGTAAGTGATGGGCTGAGCACGCAACTTATCTGGTGTTGGGTTCAAAAGTTCAAACAAGAAGTAACAATGGTTAGTCAAACTCCTCCGGGACCATCAACGTCAGCAGCGACATTAGAAAATGTGGCTCAAGTTCGACATGAAATTATGCGCAATCCGCGTAAATCGATAAGGAAGATTGCAGCCTGTACTGGAATAAAAAAATTAATAGTGTACGTTATTATGTAAAATAAACTAGAGTTTCATCCATACAAACTGAGAATTGTGCACTTTCTTAATGAAAATGACTATTCTTTATGTGAAACCTTAGTGAAAACGATGATGGAACGTTTTGGAACAGCACGAATGTTTGGAAACATATTGTTTACTGACGAAGCACATTTTCACATCGATGCCTATGTTAATAAACAGAAAATGAGATACTGGTGCCCTGACAACTCAAGAAAACGCCATCAAAAACGTTTTCATTGTCCAAAAACGACAGTGTAGTATGCAATAATTGGCCCTTATTTTTTTAACGAGTGAGAGACAGTCACTGCTGACGTGTATTGCTGAATGATCGAAGAGTTTTTGGTACTGCAACTGCAGCTGTTTCCCAAATTCAACAACAGAACACAATTTCAGTAAGACGGGTACACTCCACATACAGCTAGAGTTTCAATGGAGAAGCTGAGGTGAATTTTTCTTAATAAATTAATCAGCAAGTATGGAAACATACCCTGGGCACCTCGGTCACCGGACCTTATACCGTGCGACTTTTTTGTAGGGATACCTTAAGAAGAGAGTTTACAGTAACAATCCTGGAACAATTCAGGCCCTACAAGAAAATATCCTCCGTGAAGTTGCTGCTATTGAACCAACGCTGTGCTCTCAAAATTAAACGCTGTGCAAATTTAAGAGTCCGATTGCAAGTGTCTTGAAAGAAATGGACGGCATTTAGACGATATTGTTTATATAAAACGTTAAATCCGCATCGTTAAATTCCATTTTGTATAAATAAAATATGAAAATAACATCGTAGTTTTAAAAAAATGTAATATTAAACTTGTAAATTTTCCGCTAGCCACCCTATACCATTTGATACTTAAGAATATATACAATGTATATGTATTCATAACATAGATCTGACAAAAAACAATATACAGTTTTGTTGTAGGGTCGATCTCATATTTTATTTGATGCGTTTATAAATCACGCTCGTATCACATATTAGTCAAAGGAGGTGTCTTGATAATAAATAATTCTACATATTTCAGGCTGCTCCCTTTCAGTGTGCTGGTAATGTTCATGTTCTAATCAAGGAGTTAAAACTGGAGTGGTAGTTCTCAGATCGTATGGCGGTTGATGAACAATTTTAGTTGCAATCTGAAGTTGCTCCTCTGACCGCACGCCGCGCTGCGCGTCAATAAGTTTTCTGACAGTGTGAAGTTACTAACAGGCACCAAACTTCCTAGAACTCTGAGGGAAAATTAGAACAATCTCTTGCGTTGCGAGGTAACATTAAACAAAACCTTAAAGCGAAGCCTCGAAATGGAAATTACTTATTTTCACTACATGGATGTTTTCTATAGCTGCAGTTCACGAATGCAATTCTAACTATTTTGTGTATCGTAACTGGTGTATTTTTTTTGTAGTCAGAAAAATGCCGTAACTCATATTATCCTAAGCTTTTTGATTAGAATAAATACATTTAAAATGAAATGTGATTAAGAAATAAATCTGCTTTAACCTATTAATATATAGTGGGTCTATACAATGTCGTCAAACTAATTAAGATTAATTGTTTAATATATTACTAACCTGCCCGCTGCTACCCCTACGGGAGCAAATGTACCCAGTAGAGGCTATGTGTATAGTCCTTTAATTAAAATTATTAGCAATGCGCATGTAGAAGACAAATTACCAACGCCAGTGTTATGTAGATTGCGAATATCATAGGCGCAAGTCGTTTATACCCATTTACAAAATGCATAAAATCGGGTTTTCTTGATAAAAAAAACGAAGACGATATGGTAGATATAATACGACCGGGTAAACCAGATACTGGAAGATGGTATTATTAGAAACTACAATGATGTATGATGTATGAATGTGGATCTGACGAGAATTGTGTTAAAGGATAGAAGAGTATACCGCTCTATTCTCTCTGCCTACCCTCGCGGAGAAACGGCATGATAGTAAGTGAGTAAGATTTCTGATTTTGAGCACGTTATAATATAATAAAACACCTTTATAGTTGCGTTCAAATCGATGGTTATTTTTTAAAAACCTAATTTTGTCTTCTTTTTATTTCTTAATATAGTCTTCAAGATACATTTTTAACATAAAGTAATTTAAATATAGTGTCACTATAGCGCGATTGTTCAAAACTGTTAACTGTTTTATTTCGATAGATATATTTATAATATTTCTGTGTATCTTACCGAGCGATTTATATCATTTTTAAAAAAAATTATCACTAATTAATCGTACCTTCAGATATACAATTTGATTTTAATTATGATTTTAAATATCCAGCAAAGCAGGTGAAAGAAAAAAGTTGGGAAAACCTTAAAATAAAAAAGTTCGATAACAGAAAATTTAAAAGTTTTATTAAGTTCTCGTCCGGTAAATCGATTCGAGACGATGTAAACGAGTACTCTTCTTACCCTTTAGATAAATCTTCTTTGAATTTACTAAGGTATCAATATTCGATTATATTTTCAATTTATGAAAAAATATCAAAATCCATTAAAATTTTTAAAAATATATGTTATTGGAAGAACTATAAAAAAAAAACTCAACGCTATTCCGGTACATAATAAAAGCATTGATTGTAGGTAAGTATTAAATATGTAATGTAAATATTTATCGTTAATAACGACAGCATATTAATATTATTAAGAAGGACACATTCTTGTTGTGAAGTTGTAATTATTCAGAACATAGGTCTGTGATATTTTTATTATTATTATATTAATAGCTTATTAGGAGTGTCTTTTTAGAGGTTTATTTTTCAAATTGGTAACACTTTTTTCAGCGACAGCGAATTTAACACCTGACAGCTTGTGCTCAGTTTGGTTTGCCATTTCCGAATGAGTCGATTCGCCATCGTGCATAGCAGTAGATCCATGATTACTAACTTTTTCGTTCCCCATTTGATTGGCATTAATGTGAAAGACCTGCGGTTTCAATAAGATGGCGCAATATGCTGTACAGCGCGCGCCATAATCAATTTCTTGAAGGAAACATTCCATGAGCGCATAATTTCGCGTAATGGACTTTTGAATTGGCCTCCAAGATCGTGTGATTTAGCACCTTTGGATTATTTTCTGTGGGGATATGTGAAGTCGCTAGTCTACGACGATAAACCAGAGACGATAGATGACTTGAAAGCCAATATTTGTTGCATTATTGCTGATATACGTCCCCAGCTGCTCCAAAAAGTGGTCGAAAAATGAACTTCCAGATTGCGCTTTATCGAGCCAGCTGGCGCGAGCCTCGGCGCTCATATGCGCGAAATCATATTTAAACACTAATAGCATAAAATTGTTTTTGCAATAAAGCCAATACACTGGCCATTAGCACGATTTTTATGTGTTTTCTAAAAAAAATACCCTTTATAACCTTAATCTATTAAAAATTATTAGAAAAATATTTATAATTGTTATACTCACATAATTGTTAATTAATTTCTCTATAAATTACATATTTTGTCTTCCCTCTAATGTGCAACATGTTGCAAATTAAAAATGATTGTGATAGATTCTCAGTATGTTTTATTTTAACATTTTATTGAAATATTGTCGAGAAACACAGAAATAACACCGGCTAACAAATTTTAATTTTTTAGCTGTTTTCTTGATAAAAATATCGGTTCTAGACTAATCTGACTACTATTTTTTTCTATCACGTACTGTTTTTGAAATATCACAACTCAATTTCTCTATTAAGTATATTAAGTTCGCATAATAGTATACCTTAAAAAATAAATATTTGTCAACTTCCTTGATTTAAGATATATGTTTTATATTTATTTATTGGTGTTTATTTCAAAAATTAAAAACCTTATACAAATATATTCATTATTCACTTTTCAACATAATACAGCGTTGCGCATTTGTGTAACAGTCCACTTTATAAGAATGGTAAAATTGCTTGGATTGTGACTTTCTTTTACAGTTTTCACCCTGATTGACTCTCATTAATGTTCAGCAATAGTCGGCTATCATGTTTGGACTCCATTTTCCTTACTATCATTGTTCCATTGCGCTGATGTCCCGATGAAATCGTTCTCCGTGTTAATCGCTGATGTTACCGAGATTTGGAAGGAAGAAATCTAAGTGCGAATGCATAAAATGTATTTTGAAAGACTTATAGGTCTACAAGAGCTTCTCAATATGACTAGCATAGTCAGGAGATTGCTTATTTTCTAGAAAATTCTTGCATATGACCTGAAACGCGAAGTTCTATGACGTTAAGGTTATTCTTAATTTCTTCATCATTATAGATTTCTCGAATCTGAGGGCCAACAAAACTGCCCTCTTTAATTTTAGCATCAATAATTCTTGGAAATAAAGGTACCTAAAACTATCGTCAGTTCTGTTCATGGCTTTGACAAAGTTTTACATCTATCATTTGTAGGAACACCTCTATCGCGCATATTTTAAGATATTATAATTTTAAATATGAATTAAATATATTAATTAGAAATATATACATATAAAATCAATTTTATCGAAAAATATTGTTGTTGCGTTACCGAGATTAAATATATTAATATCAAAAAGGTAACATATAGGATCGAAAATTTGTCGCTAAAAATATTGTCGCTGTAGCATAGTTGGATACCGCACCTTCCCCGGTTAGGAAAGAGATCCAGGTTCGAATCCTGGTGGTAAAAACATATCCCTTGAACATTTTTGACTAATAATTTAGTCAGGTATCCACCCGTAAAGTATTGTGGACTAGGTCTGCTTATACCCTGCACAATATATTATTATTATAAGGTTATTCATTATTTTTTGGCACGGTACTTGTCCGAAAGTCCCTTAAATAACCTCCTCCTGAAATAAAATATAAGGGTTGCAACACGACTAAGATATATCAATTTTGACGGAGGTTTCTATAACGTTATACGGCTACCTGTAAGGATCTTTTTATTAGTCACACACCTGAAATTTCGTATCGCTTTTTTTCCACGTGTCCAGTTCAACAACTTGATGCTCACATTACACGCACGTATAAAAACAAAGCATAGTTTTCTTTACTCGGATGTTTCATGACTCAACCGGAAAGTTTATTCGAAAAAATATGAGAGATCTTCCTTGTTTCGCTTTTATGAATTTATTTTCACTATTTACTCTCGCGAAATAAAAATAATAATTATTAGAGAAACGGTTTTGTTCGGAATATTTTTCTTCGGGTCCACGATAAAGATTTTTGGAAGATTTTCAAGTCGAGACAATAATTGAGATGCTGAGTTTCTCCCAAGATTTTTTCAGCTTACATAGTTCCCGTGAACATAACATACCTCACGCTAGTTACGTACATCAAACGTCAAATATCATTTCTATTCGTCAGTTGAGTGATTTTTAATAAATACTTGTACTTGTAGTTGTACTTGTACTTGTACTTGTACTTGTACTTGTACTTGTACTTGTACTTGTACTTGTACTTGTACTTGTACTTGTACTTGTACTTGTACTTGTACTTGTACTTGTACTTGTACTTGTACTTGTACTTGTACTTGTACTTGTACTTGTACTTGTACTTGTACTTGTACTTGTACTTGTACTTGTACTTGTACTTGTACTTGTACTTGTACTTGTACTTGTACTTGTACTTGTACTTGTACTTGTACTTGTACTTGTACTTGTACTTGTACTTGTACTTGTACTTGTACTTGTACTTGTACTTGTACTTAACGCCCTATATTAATGTTTAATGTCTTATACTGTATCGCAAAGAATTACTCGCCACGGAGGCGCCATATAACTGATATGATAAGACACGTGACAATAATTTAAAGGTGTGATTATCGGCGGGGCGCCAAAAAACCCGTGAGATAGATTTCAGGAAAACAAAGACGTCTTAGTGAAACATCACATTGGCGGCCTGTAGCCGAATAGGTACTTGCAAATATGACTATATGTATTGTTATGTATCTGAATAAAAACAGGGTGTTCTGCAGGCGGCAGCCATTCTCGATTGTGTTGTGCCGCCGTAGTGTACCGAAATTGAACATATGTTGTGTTTCATTTCTTTCGACCTCGTAATCATCATTGCCGATTGAAAGAAGCTGAGATCGACGAATCACCTTCGTCTACATTTTTGTTTCCTGTACGGTACATATACTAATTTATCAAAGTAGATAATTGAATAGATCTGTGGTAGTTTATGTGAACATCAAACTTCGTTGTCAGATCGAACAACACATACACTGGAGTTTTTGTCTCTTTCTATTCAGTATTAGGCTGATTTTTAGGTTTATCTCCAGATCAAAATTTCAACACGTGTACATTAATTAATTTAATTTAATTAATTAATGGGTTTTTAACAGTGCAAACAATTATTATACAACTAACATAATATATAGCATATGAAACTAATTATAAAAATTCACTGATATGTTCATGCAAAGCAGTAATTAAGAACAGAATATAAGGTAATATAGCAGTTTACTATATAAGGTAATATAATATTAGTGGAAGAAAAGTGGATAAATGTAATAACCGTGTCACTCTAGTATAAAGTTAACCAGTAACCTGAACAGTTGGCAAACTTTCCAGATGCAATCTGAACTGTTGGCTTTGCTAACTGCTCTACCTAATTCTCCGTAATATCGATGTTGTATGATCTCGGCCGGTCTCTGTAAATTCATAACGTATATCGTGCTCTCTAGAGCGTTTTTAAAGAATGAACAGATTTTGATGACGGCTGTATTATTTCTGATGCAAGTCAAGAAGCATCTTCGCCAATACCGAGCAAAACAGGCCTACACTCTCAACAATCTAAGACTGCCAATCGAAGGATATAAAACACGCGAAAATAGTTACTTTGAGAGTAAAAAGGCAGAGGGGACTTCCGGTGTGGGACCATTACTCTGTGCAGTTGGTCTCCGGACACGGCTAGTTCTGGAGCAAGCTCTTTAATTTGAGACTCACCGTGAGTCTGTGATGCGTCTGCAGCCAGGGCCGTGGAAGCAGAAGTCAGCTACAAATATGTTAGGTGGACCACTAAAATAATACTGCTATCTTTGGGTGAATAAGAATTGCACAAGAGAAGCACTAGTGGAAGAGTTTGAGATTTACACAAAGAAAGGAAAGAGATTTATAAAGAAGAAGAAGAATTATAAAAGTAATAAGAAAATTTATGTATGTTGACTTGTGAACTGTCAAGAAGTGTGAATTTCCTGCTACGAGCTCGTTACATTGACTTAAATTTTTATTGTGTATTCGGTTTCTCGCAGTGTGTAGCGAAGATTTAAAATCACTATTGGGTTATATACAGTGCTTCGCGCTAATCATTGTGTAAGTATCCTGAAATTTAAGAGATATATGAATACAGCAAAAAAATCCAGGTAAGTCGTATTCTTCCTGGTTGGCCCCTGAGCCCTTATTGTTCTGTCCCTATATCAAATTTCTACCATCCTTTCTACATCCCGTTACACCACCGACTTGTGTAAACAGATTTTATACAAAATATTAAAATTCTTTCATCCACAAGCGGCGGGTACACAAATTAAAGCTTTGTATCGAAACTCTTGTGAAAAATAACAGTGAAATTTGATTCCGGAACGAGTTTCATTGATTGTGTATTGTATTTTGTTCTCTCCTTTACTGCCAAATCTCGGAGACTTGAAATATTTATGCTCACATTATTTATATTGATTCAGAATCCCCAGTAGCCACGAGAAGCTGAAAATATTTTTTATATACTGATAGCAAGTATATATTGAACTATTTGATATTTTCGAACCGTAACAGTGCCGACATTCAATTTTGAGGATGTGTGATATTATAATATATGTAATTTTACAAAATGCTAATTACATATTCGTATAATTATGCATAAATAAATAAAAACAATCGTAAATTTAACATTTATGTATATTTAACTAATACATAATTTTTTATTTATTAAAAACGAAAAAGTAAATTAGTTCAAAACGAACAGTACCTTAATGTATTGTTAAGGTAGTCACCCTTATAGAAATATTATCATACAAAGGAAGATAATGCTGACCAAGTGACTGTTAAGTTTTTTTAATTTAACCCGCATTTTTTGCCTTAGATTAGATAAGATTAATTATTAAATGATGTTAAATTTTGTAAAAATACATAATATTTAGCATTTTAATCAGAAAAACGGTTGAAAAGATTCATCAAAATTAAATGAATTGAAGTATTTTAGAGAAAATTTTGAAATTATTTTTATGTGAAATCCTTTTAATGTACCACCTGTTCTATAATTAAATTACTAAGTGACTTGCTAATTAGTCCGGTAGGTGGCAGGTGTTATCACGTATCGCATCCTGTACAGGGTCGTCTAATTACGACTTAGAGTTCTAACACGTTCACCATTCAAGAAATTGAATTGAATATAAATAAAAAAAACGCGTTCGATGTCTCAGTTTACATGTGTTATTTCAAAAAACATAATTAAGTATTCATAGATTTATGTAAATATATAAAATACAAATAAATCTCTCTATCGTGACACTAACATTACGCTGTCATGAGTTGTAAAAATAGCAGATTACAAGTATGTTAAGCTGTTTAGCTTCTCACGAAGTTCAACATGGGTAACTATTTCAAAGAAAATTAATTTAGTTTAAAAAATTTATGTTAAGAATGTATAACAATGTTATCACTGCATTAAATTCAAACAGCGAAAATCTGTATAAACTAGTTGTTCCCGTGAATGCCTTTGACAGCTTGCTATTTACGGATTTCCTATTGATAATACGATCACGAATGCAGAATGAAAAATCACCACTAACCTGGATTAATAATAGCTGTTTCTCTGCCGTTGTGGGTTGGCCCAATCTATTGTTCTTCTTGTGCCCCGACCTCCGGGTATTATTTCGACCGGCCAACTTATTTGGAGATGTATATCTAGAGAGGTGCAAACCGCAATTGTCCTCTGACCGTGGTTTGACAGCGATCCTTCGGTCACCGAAAGCGGCAACATTCACACTACATAAATTAATCATACCAACAACAAAAACAACAAGGATGGCACCCCGGAATTTGAAGGAATAAGAAAGTGCGTAAACACTAGTACACTTATTATATAACAATTTTGGCATTACAGTCTAATAAAATAGTAGCAAGACGGCAGAGCACTCGTTTAATATGTCAAAAGTATGGCTATCAATTATTTTATTATCTCAGTAAAGGTGAATATATAAATTTTATAAATTTCTTTTATCAGTATTTTATTTACTTATTTGAAATATTTGGTTGATGCGTAATTATTCGTTTTGTTTTTTGAATTTAACGTTAAAGTTAAATTTATCATAATATAATTTAAATATATTAATTAGAAAGATATACATATAAAATCAATTTTATCGAAAAATATTGCTGTCGCGCCATCGGGATTCGAACCTAGCATAGTAGCATAGTTGGATAATGCACCTTCACCGGTTAGGAAAGAGATCCAGGTTCGAATTCCGGTGGCGCAACAACAATATTATTCGATAAAATTGATTTTATATTGATTGATTATATAATTCATTAATAAAACCATACACTTATACGCCATACGATGATGTAACACTTGGAGAATGATGGATAGTCATTTCGTCATCTCAACGATCTTTTCGGCGAAGGAACGATTAGGGAAAGGGCATGCCGAGAGTAGTTTGTTCGCTTCAAAGCTGGTGATACCAGTTTAGACGACAAGTCAGGAAAGGTCGATGTTCGAATTTTGATGGCGGCAGTGGAAGAGGACGAAAACTGCACCACTAGGATACTGGCTGAGAGCTTCAACATCGATCAGTTCATTTTTTTAATGGAATGGCAACATTTGTTTTCGTTTTTGGTTATGTTACTACTTAATTTACAACATCATAATACACTATAATTAATGTTACAACATATAATATAAGCATTGCTTTAGTGAGGGTTGAAAATTTTATACCAGAACTGAGAAAATATACCACTGTACAATTCTCACTAGATTTCTCATTATATTACTTTACATACTTGTAAACAAGATTTTTCTTCAACGATTTTAATCACTGAACGTTACCAATCTTGGTCCCGTCGAGCTATAAAATCAGTTTTCTACGTGTATACAAGTAATAGCGGCTGTCTTCATCATCAATGATCATCTTCTAGGATTTTGGCTTACGAATGAACAAAAGAAAAATGCTAATCATAGTGAAAGCTGGAACCTTTGAGCAGGACAGTTTAAAGGGTAGGCATTTTGATCCTTGATTATCCGTCACATCTTTATTGCCTACAATTCTCGCCAGGAATATTTTAATAAAATTATCCCGATTTGCATTCTGATTTGAATTTATTCCAGACGGCCTTAATTAAATACGCTAAGACCTCCAGAAAAGCTGACGGCTTAAGATTTAGCAAATTCTGGAGTCGGAAGACTTCTTGGTGAACGCGGGTTTGTAGATTTGTAAAAAGTATTCGTTGCGTATAAAATTATAAAATATTTTTGTGTATAAAGTTATTCATTTGGTGTAATGTAAATCATTGTATTAAATTAAACAAATAACAAATATTTTTTTAAACACGGTAATTATTTTGACGTACACTGGCTTTAATACCAATGGCCAATCTGCTTAAGATAACATCAATCCGTTCTAAAACTGCGGTGGACCTCGTATGCGCACGCGCAGATTGAGGTCCACGCGCCGGACCAGTAGCGCAGCGGTCATCTTTCAGACCGGATGCGCCACCTGAGCATCTTCACTACAATTAACTGGCGATATATCAGTCAGCATCATCAGTCCTGGGATTCAAAAATGTTTATTTGTTCTTATTGCTACTTTAAAAAAATATTAGGTTGGTGCCTAATTATTGGGGCCTTTTTTTCAATATTACAGTTTTTCATCCATTTTTTTTCATAAAACTATACGCTCTACCACTTTGGAAAATATTGAAAGTCAGCAGTCATTTCGCGATCTCAACGAATTTTTTGGCAAAGGAACAATCAGTGGTTCAAGAAGTTAAGATCGAGCGATACAAATTTGGCAGATGAAGAAAGAAGAGGTCGACCACCAAGTCAACAGTTATGGCAGCCGTGGAAGAGGACGATAATTTTGGCTGAAGACTTCATTCAAAGTCGTTCGTCGTTTCAAAATACTCATAAAAGTGTGAAAATTGGCTGGACGGGTCCCCTACGAACTCTCCGACAACAACAAAACCGAACGAGTCCGAATTTTCACCGATTTGCTGCAACGAAACGAGCAAACTCCGTTCCTGAAGAGTCTCGTCACTGGGAATGAATCGTGACTATCGCCAATAAGGGCTGGGACCTGCTCTCTCATCCACCATATTCTCCCACAGAATCGTCTACGGAAGATCGCATCAATTGATCGCTGAAAAATTGGCTAGCGAACAAAGTTAACAACGATTTGGATGACTTGGTGCCGACGTCAAAGGGTGGATAACCTCTAAAAACAGCAACAAAAATCAACTGGCTACCAAGCAAATTCAAAGTAATCATTGAATTTGATGATGAATATGCTCCAAAATAATGATTTAAAGATGTTTTTGTTAAATGTTGTTATTGTTATTATTGAATACAATTTATTGAAAAAAGCCTCAATAATTATGCACCAACCCAATATATATTAAAGATATATGTACTTACATACTAATACGCAAATAATTAACAAAGCTTTAAAATTAAAATAACGTTAATAATAATACTAGATTAATAAATAGCAATGAAAGTGTAAAACAATTATATTATTATAAATAATATGCCCGCAGCAATAACAAAGCATTGAGAATTTCATAATTTATTCCGGTATATTAATCTCGGGATTAAACGAACTAATCCCGGAATTCATAAACTCTGCAAACTGGGCCAGCATCCCGGGATCCCTGGATCCCATTTATAACTGAGTAAGTACCGCCTTGAATCATGTCATTGCCGTCACATAATAATCTCAAAATTCTGGTAAGACCGAAGTATAATAATCAGAAAAACATAAATGAGACTTATTCAATATTTGGATAATTACTTTGTGGCCTCATTTTATATTAATAATTATATAAAATACTTTGTTTAAACCAATTATTGATAGTGGGAGGCTGTAGAAAAAACTGTGTTTTTCAATAATCTTACTTCAAATTCAATTATAATATAATTACAATTATACTATCTTTTTACACTAATTACAAATTAAAGAATTATATATTAAATAAAAAGGATAAGGACGATATTTAAAGAAAATCAGGGGTCTACAAATTAATTTGCAATGATTGCAACTTGCTGAAATTTTGATATTAGAATTAAGAAGCATTTGAGATCCCTAAATAACAATAACTATTCAGAATTTTCCAATCACCTTTTGGAAATAAACCATGCTTTTGATATTAAAGCGCCCTTGAGGTGAAAGTTTTTACGAAAATGGCACTATACAAATTATCTATTATTATTATTATTAATAAGGTTTAGATATTATACATACAAATACTAGGGGTTTACAGTTATATAAATTTTAAATTTTAGAAATAAGAAAAAGTGTTAATAGCAAGCTTAATATTATAAATAACCTAATCCCATTTGCAAATAGTCACCTTTGTAATTTATTTTCTTACTTATTCACCATTTTATAGTTTTGTTTTTATCTATGCTTGTATTTTTAATTTCAGAATACATTGTTTCCTGAAAAAGGTACCATAGGTATCGAAACATGTAGAATAATTAATTAACAGTGGTTTAAGCAAAGTATTTTGTATAATTATTTAAAAAAATGAGACAGGTTGCAACTTCTCGATTTTTCTTTATGGTGCAGAGACATGGACTTTGAGAAAACGGGAGCGCAAGAGGATAGACGCTCTAGAAATATGGTGCTGGTGATGCATGCTACCCATATTGTAGACAACAAATGCCTGGATCACAGAGTGATTAAACATCGAGCAGCGTCTATCATCATCATATATGTTATTAGATATGTTTAATCTTCGATGCAGAGCCCACTCCTGAACAAGAAATACCATGGAACAAAATAGGTGGTGACAGATCGTCTATACCAACATCCGCAATTAACCGCAGTTTCACGACCACGACTGCTCTTATTAAGAGTGAAACGAAGATAAATAAATATATTATCTTTGTTTTTGTGTTGTTCACACTCTTCTCGTGAATTCATTTGATAGCTTTTGTTGTCACCGGGCTTTCTATTAATAATATGACCATCTGTTCAGTTAAAAATATCACCACTAACTTGGACAGATGGTTGCCTTAGTCCTCCGCTGATGGTGGGTGGATATCCGAGGTTGGTTGTATTTAGACCTCCGTGGTTTGTTGTATATGCCCGGACTAGCATTCGCCTATTGTTCCAATCATCATTTTCCGATGAGCTACTGACCGCAATTGGCGTCAGTCGCCAAATACGGTAATCTTTACATCGTATAGATATCACAGAAAAAAACCCAAGATTGCCAGTCGATGGAATCCAAACGCGCCTAAACACACAGCCTTCTGTGTGGTAATATTTTAAGTTGAACTTAGCTTACTCGCCATCTATTTATTAACCACAGAAAAAAACCCCAAGAGTTCCTGTAGAAGGAATCAAAACGCGCCTAAACACACAGCTATGATACGTACGACTTAGTTCATTCGCCATATTTATACGGGATGATGTCACAATTTACGTAAGGGTGGGTTTCGCAGCTGCGTCTCACAGTTTCCACATGGGTTGGGTCCCCGATACGCTTGACAATTTTTAAAATATTTTATAGTGGTATAATACGTTCGTCAAGCACATAAGCGGATACGTGCCTGTCGGTGGTGCTCGGAGCAGCTACTTAATAACTCATCCACTAATCCCATAACCTCCGCCCCGGGGCGGGGTGGCGGCGGGGGATGAAGCCGGGAAACTGCCTCGGATCACGCAGCGCTGGGAACACGGGGGTAGGTAATCATAAAAAAATACGTTAAGGGTCAGACACTATAATGGACAAATAAATAATAATATTATACTAGCAGACTATTCTGTGAGAGCTTCCGTATAGGGAGAGGGTTCAATAATGTATTTTTTGAATTAAATTCACTGTAATTTTTCTATTGGTTGTTCAGAACAATCCACATATCAGACACACATAATATCATTCACATCGGTCCCTCACGTGTAAGGATCGTGATCTACATGAATTATACTTGATCAGTTCAACGGGTGGGAGATCTTCCTTTTAAATACTAATTAAATGTATTAATTACAAAGAAATACATGTAAAATATCGAAAAATATTGTTTTTGCGCTACCGGGATTTGAACCTGAATCTCTTTTCCAATCCGGCGAAGGTGCATTACCAACTATATATTAATTACAAAGATATACATATTAATAATATAAATAAATATAATTAGTATTTGAAATATCACAGACCTATGTTCTGAATAATTACAACATCACAATAAGAATGTGTTCATCTTAATAATATATAAGATATATCAATGTGTCCAAAAATGTAATGAAAATGAATTGTTAATTCTGGCGCCAGCTATCGATTTAGTCAAAAGTATTTGGTAGATGGCTTTCAAATAATGGAACGATAGATTAATTAATTTGAAAAAGTGTAACATATAAGTACGAAATTTTTTCGTAAAAAATACTGTCGCTGTAGTATAGTTGGTAATGCACCTTTCCCGGATTGGAAAAGATATCCAGATTCGAATCCCGGTAGCGCAACAATAATATTATTTAATAAAATTGATTTTATATGTATATCTTTGTAATTAATACATTTAATAAGTATTTCAAATATCACAGACCTATGTTCTGAATAATTACAACTTCACAATAAGAATGTATTCTCCTTAATAATGATATTCTTATTATTTTTCGTCCTTCGGTGTGGCCCACCACAACAAGCTTCTTCAAGCTATCTTCCCTTCTCTCATGAAATGAAAAAAATTAAAGAATTCGTCTCGGGTAAACAGTTGAGAATTCTATCTCTGTAAATAATAGGTTATTCTGGTTTTTCTCACTCCACCTCGTACACGGAACATAATATTTTTGTTTCTAATTTAGATGGTTTGTAAAAAATACAAAAAAATTACATTTTATACGATTATTATACTAACTCAAATTAAATGTATCAGTTAGAAAGATATACAAGAAGATTCAATTTATCAAAAAAATATTTTTGTTGCTACCGTGATTCGAACCTGGATCCTTTCCTATCCGAAGAAAATTTTAATTTGTATTAAAATACCACATAACTATGTTCTGATTATATATTAGGTACATCCCCACCCCGCGAACCTCGTTTAAAATGTTACACATTTTTTTATCGCAATTTGTTTAATGCAGTATTGTGACACATTTCCTGACAGCCTTAAAAAAAATTACTGCGTTAAAATGTATTTTTGAAATAAATTTAGTTTTTCTACAACTTGCATTATTAATATTACATTTAACCGTACTTTAATGACCTCGTAAATCTTTTTAAGAAAAATGTCGAGGGGAAGAATTAAAAGTAATCAAAAGTTTTTTTGGAAAATTAAAAATGCCACTCAACCACCCCTAGATCATATTTTTGAAAGACGGTGAGATGTTAAAGAGAAAGCATTAAAGTATGAACAGTCTTAAGAGTATCATGTGACGTCATCGGTAATGCTAATTACATGACCATCCGATTACTTTAAGTGTACAATAATGCAATACTAAAGGCTACATTTGTCATTGCGGACCTGCCTCTCTAAATACATATCCAATTTCTTTAATCGCTTTTAAGTTTATTATTTTTATTTGTTCTTTACATATTTATTTTTAAACTAGGGTGGTTGATATTAGTCACGGTAGTAATTGGCCATTTTAATTTCAAACCTCAGCAGTAAGAGTTTGACTCGCCGTTTCTTACAATGTCCTACATTAAAATATTTCGCCATTCTTTTCTAATAATATTAGAGAAAGTTCATACAAATTGTGATTTTATTACTTTTCACAAAAGTATTTACAGATTTGTTTATACATACTATATAAAAATGCATTTAAGTATCCAAAAGTGAAATTGAATATCATAGTATAGTCAATTTTTAGACGAAACATATAGATTCAAAGTTAAGAAAATCCTTAATTTAATAACTAATTTTAAATTGACAACGTCAAAACTTCGATATAAATCAATTTTCTCACAACAGCCCCTTTTTCTCCCACTTTTGCACATAAAAGTCACTGCGTAGATATCATGGGGTATCATTTTCATCCCCGTATCCTAGGAAGGTTGGAACCGAAAGTTTTGACAAGGCGCTGCCATCTTCTTCTGTGTTGCGCCGTTTGGTACCAATCAAGACCCAATCTGTCTGAGCCACTAGCCGCCTTTCCTCCGGATTTGACCTGAGACTTTGATGTCTACCATTCAAATCGTCTGAGATACAAAGCTCTGTAGATATAGAAGTGTCATGTTATGTGTCGCCTTGTAGATCATCCAGCATAATTTAAAGTCAACTTTTTTAGGGAACCGGAGTCAATATAGCTGATGTAAAAGGAATATTACGTGAGAAAATTGGATTTTAATATATCTATCTGAAACATTAACAAGCTGAGAAGTCCAAACCATCCATGAAATATTTCTTGAAATATTAAATTCTTGAGCACGATGCCGGATAGATATTCCCGGACTCTCGGCCACATTCTGGTAAACAGCCGTGATGTTTTCTGCTGAACGAACACGTCGAATTGTCATAATGGTTTGACTGTCAAAGCACAACAGCAAAAACGGCGTTAAAATTAAATTTTCCGCTCTTGTTGGGACAACCTTTATATACAGTGAAAACTTAAAACATCTGCTGGAGAACTGATCGGGAAGTCGGCTGAGAAAAAAGTGAATCTAAACGACCGGCTTGCTGGGCGGCCGCCCAAGCATATTATTGTTGTCAATATCTGGGCGGTACCGGCGAGATTATGTGGCTGGTGAGAGCTTATTGTTTGCACCCGGGTAACTGCCGGGTGCGTTCAGGAACCGTCGGCGGTGTTGTCGGTTGTGGATGGAATAGACCTCCACAGTGATGACCGGTTATTATATTAAAGTGGACCTGTACAACCGCCAGTTAGATCTTAATACTTAACTCGGATTTCATTATCAATACTAAACGTTAAATACCCGCATAAAATGACACATAACTATATATATATATAAATGAATGTTTGTTTGTTCCGTATGCGTTCCTATACCGTTCATCCAAATGCGATGAAACTTTAGTAAATTGTTGTGCACATGCCCGCAAAGGTTTCTGAATTAGTACAGACATTTTACAATAAGTGGCGCGCGAGTCGTTTCAATAAATGTGTGTATTTCATATAGTTTATTGCCATGAAACTTTGGTGAGTTGCTGTGCGCACGCCCGCAAAGGTTTCTGAATTAATACAACCATTTTACAATGAGAAAGTTCGCCGAAGAAAGCGATCTGCGCGCCACGGCTAAATTAGTTTCATGGCAAAGCATATGTCGTGAAATGTGAAATTCGAACACGTTGATTGGCTATTTTTAGGATTCTCTGTGGCGAATTTTCCAAGAATTATCGCTTTTTCTAGCGACTTCTTCGTATACGCACCAGAAAGAAAAACAAAAAGTATTGTGTATACAAAAGCACTTCAATAATCATAATTAAAATACAATTTTATTTTTTTTGAGTGGCATTGCAACGCTTGACTGTTACTCGCTGGTATCAAATATATTTGAGAATTTATGTTTAATTTTACTATTTTTTATAATAGATACTAATCATAGTGTGAGTGTGATATACGATACAACCCACGTAATAATTTATATGGGGTTGAACAATACGAAACCACCCCGCAAATGATCGGACTAAGATAATCACCGTCAAAGTTTGACACGGGTTCTAACTAATTCATGCGGCGTCGTGTCTCTAACTACCGGTCGAGGATTTGACGCAATGACAGCTTCCTGGTGGTATCCTCATGAGACCATGGACACAGACCGATATCCGAGAGATGGGTCCAAAACTTGGTGTAATTTTTTTTTCTAAAATATCATTATACGCTTTTTTAAACTCTATATGTAACATCAATGATTTAACGGATACGTATTTTATTAAACGCGTGACAAATCCGGGTTGTGAATTTTTAAATTATGTGTTTAATTGTATTTCTCAGAAAATTTTATGACTTTATTTACATTGACAGTTTGTTGTTCTCTGTCCCAATGTATTTTTTGTTTATTTTGGGATATTTCAACAATTTTCGCTTTATAAGTTAGACAAACTTATTAGTGCCATATATGCTGTTTCAGAAAAATGAATATCAAATTTCAGACCATTAATAGCGACAGTAAAGTTGTAGCTAATACTCGAAGTGTTTTAACATGGTAAAATATATACGACTAACAAAAATTAGACAGATATGGAGGTTGATTAATGGGTGAAATGGTTAACGTTACATTGTGTAAAGTGATCACTTAAGCCAGCCGAAGACAAGTCGTAAGGCCTGTAATTACCCATGCTTCCATTCGCTTCATCTCTATACGATATCTATAATTTGTTTAATTATTATCTTTTAATGCAAAACAAAAAACGTGAAAATATTTAACTCCTCAAAAGAACGCCGGCCGCCAAAACACTCAAAAAATATATTTAAAATATTGTCTCAATTTTCTCTTGACAGCGGTGAAATCCGACGGGCTCATACCTTTGCCTTTTCAACAAGTGGGCATTTTAAGTTGGGCACCAGTCAACCATATCGTCTGAATATGTCGTCACCGAACTACGTAATTTTTATACTTTTATGGCTCAACTTTGTATTAAAATTGTTGAAATGTTTACATTTTTAATTTATCAAAAACATTGGTATTTTTTTTGTGGACTGTAAATTTATCACTATCTTCATCTAAGGTCCTTTAGAATACACTGCATAGACGCGACGTCTCAATTGAATAATATTCTTCGATTCACGAATTACCGCACCGCTTCAAGGTCGCCGTTCGACTGGACGGCGGCGTGCCGGGTGAGGAGAGGGAGGAGAGGGGAGAAGGCACAGTACATTATTTTCGTTCTAGAATGAATAAGTAATAATATGTCCCAAACACCACGGTTTCATATTAAACATACTCCATAGTATATTGACCATTTATTTATGTTTTATTCAGAAATCAGTATATATCCAGATTTTCCATATAATTATCGCCACTCTTGTCGTATTCGGCGGGCTTCGGGTCTCGTCACCCTGTTAAATCAAGACTTGGCCAACTCGCAAATTGAGTTGACAAGCATGAACCCGCAGTGAAGCTAGCTAATTGAAAGCAACGTGCAGGCAAAGTTTTCGGGGTTACCCAGAAAATTGAATATTTCAAAAACTATCTTAACGTCTTAAGTCGAAGGGTAAATGGATTTCGATGAATTGTAGGTTGTGATAGATGCGCGTGGTTTGCTTTCTGTATCCTATACATATTCGTAAATGATAATGTACATATATCATTAAATAAATAATGTAAATTGAAAGCAATGAGACGTTAACACGAAAAATACACTAATATAATACGAAATATAAATATTTGATATATAATAATATGTACACCTACATTATCTTCATTATCACCTTCGTTCATCGGACGTTAGTTATCATCACTCAGATAACTTTCATTGTTAATTTTTCTTCTTGCAGGGCTTAGTATTTCAGGGTTTCCACCAATCTTTACCTGCATTATGAGATGAGTAATATCTATGGATTGAGGACAGAACGTATAAGTATGGCAGACCGCGAGAGAACGGCCTCATTGTTTCACCTTTTCCAAAGCAGATCATTTTGAAAACATTTTCTAATCCATACAGTGGGAATAATCGGAATAAATACTACATTTCACCAGCTCTACCGAGTATAATTCACGTCACCACTTCAACCTATATTCTTCAAGGAAAAGATATAACAATTGGCGCAGCCGAAAAATAGGTGGCGCTGCAAGATATAATAAGATGTAATATCTGATACTACCTGGACGTCTCATTATATTTTCAAGATATTCTTGTTTTAAAATACTTATTTTTCTTTACTCATCCAAACTACAATATCATCATTCATGTCTTGTTTTGTGCAGGATCCCAAAGAGCATCTATGCAAAATTTGAAACAGATAGCTTTTTAAATAATATAAATATATTTGTATCGGGTGGATTAGGTATCTTGAGGGATGGGGGTCGGTGCCCATGCTTTAAAGACTGCACAGTGGCTTAAAGAGTAACTCCACAAAATTTATAACGGATAGCAATTAGTACACTCGTAATGCAATACACATTCGTATTGAAGGGATTATATTGGCCAGTGATAGAAGGAAGAAAATATATATTTTACGCAGTGTCTTAAAGAATAATTATGCAATATTTAGAGTAGGTATATGTCATTCAATATAGAACACCTTTAATTAGAGGGGTGGGGTGACCAGCAAGAAAAGGGATGTGCCTATATCTTTCACCGGGATCTACAGAGTAATATTTTGATCAGTTAAATGGTGTAGTATAGATAGATAGACAGATACTTAGTATAGATAGATAGATAGATGGCTAGATAGACAGATATTTAGTTTAATATATATATATATACCAACGCAAGACACCGATCACAGTGGTGGATGATGAGATCGTGTGGACATAGAAAATAGGAAATCAGAAATGAGGGAAGGATGGAATAATGGTGAGGTATTCCCTTCGATAGCGGACCAGGATAGACTCTCGAAACCACAAAGACAGCTCGACTCACCTGTTTGATGACGTCGTCTCTATGATCTTCCAGAAGTCTGCCCAATGTACGACACTGCCACGGCATAAAAAACTCTGGTGAGTTTCAACTAGTGATCCAACAAATAATCACATGAGAATATTTTTTTCCCTCAAGTTCAAAAAACAACCCGTCGAGCCAAAGAAACAATGTGTGCTGATTTGGAATAAGCTAAGGGTAGGGACAAAACTAAAACTGGAGACGATAACACTGCTTAGATTTTACCTATTAAAAAAAAACATTACAAATATAGAACAATAAATATATAAATATATATATAGATTCATCCCTTATTTGTTCCCATTCCACAAAGCGTTTTAATGGCCCGTGACGACAGATGCGATTTTCGATTCGAAACACTGAAACAAGGATTTTGCTCGCAAACAACTTTCGACTTTTGTAGTTCACCGTATCACACCAAGTCTCACAGATTTACTGTTTTGCACCTTGGTTAGTCCATTAACCATTAATGTTCCGTTCGTTGAATTTGAATCTCCCTAGTAGCAGTTAAAAGTGAATAATTCATTGCAATCTGATGCCTTTGGTTTATTAACTATCTATTCAGAATAATCAGATGTAGGAATCAATGATTTAAGGTGACGTTTCTGTGCATGTATCGAGTCTCACTGTCAATCGAACGTCAAATGAGTTTATTTCCGGGCCAAAATTTGTACACGTGTATATGTTACTGAGATTTATCTCATTGTGACCATAATGGCTCGTGTCTACAGATGAGGTTCCTCTCAGAGATTTAACTCAAGTGCGCATGAAAGACAGTACAAACTTCAGCACGAAGTGATTTATAAATCATCATTTCCGTTCCCGTATGTTTAGTGGCTCTCAAAGTCTCATTAAGGCTTACTTTTAAAAAATAATTTAAATTTCGCGTTATTTACGTAAATATGCGTTTTTAATATTCATTTATATCAGAAGTTATATAATAGATTTGACGTTTTTTAAAACTGTTAATTAAATAGAACATTAACACTAATTTAAAACAATAAACTGAATATTATTTATCATAATTAGAAAAATACAAACATTATATGAAAGACCGCGACCATTAAATTTATTTCCAGCGTGTCACAAAATTGCATTGAAATTGAAAATTCTTGCATATACGAAATATATCTTCTTATAATCTTAAAGCCAAGATTACGGAGACAAATCTGCATTAAACCAAATTAGCAAAATATTAAAAATAAATAATAATTAACAAGTCAGACATTTTTGTAAAAAACGCGAAAAAATGAATTGTTTATGAAAGCGCGCCTTAAGAGTTCAGAACATAAATAAAAAAATAAACAGACTGCCTATCCTGAGAGAATTAATAGTTATTTTTCTGATTGTGGGTACCATATTTATCTGTCACGCAGTATCAAAAAACGGTATGAAGTATTGTGCTTGTGAGTAATGAAGTTCAGCTCTCTTTGTTAATGCAAAATGTGAGTTCCGATTATTTCTGTGATGTTTTCAACAGCTTGCCACTGACGTGGACGGTCGTCCCCTTCGATGTTCTCCGCTCAGACACTGCCGTCACTACCTTTATCGAACTCCGTACATTAATTTACATCATGCTAATGATTCATAGCAGTGTCTCGAACAGTGCTTCATTGCAGACCAGTTCAGTACCTCCAGCTTCCATTTAAAACGTAATGAATGATCAGTCTGCAATAAAGTTAAATTATTAAGTCGGTAAGAAAATAATTGCTACCTAACTTTCATATTATATACAGAATAAAAACTGTATATTCTCGTTATCATATTCTTTTTCAGGTGCCAATTTTATTCAATCTTTTGAATATTTTAACTGACTGATAATGGTTTGCATCAGAGATATTTAAGATTTGAGGATGTACTCCGTCAATAAAAACTCAAGTTGTTTCACGTTGGATTTATTCAAGAGAATTGGTTACAAATATTTACCGGTGTCTTATATGCAGATTTCCTGCCTAAATATTAAATTTATATATATATATATATATAAGAACTCGTGATTTACATACGAATAACGTAGTAATTATCGCAAGTAGAGCATGCGAATGTTTTTTTGTTGGCGGTTAATACAGCATAAAGAAAATGTTATACATGGGACGTCATGTATGTGCATGATAGTAAAACTTATTGTATTTAAAAAATAATTAAATAAACAAATAAAAAAATAAAAATGTGTAATTTCATCATGTTCAACTAAACGATGATTTTAGTATGGGTACTACTAGTGATGGTTATATCGTTATTTAAACTGTTATTCTGACTCTGGTTGTATTTGATTGTAACGTTGATTGGTAACTGATTACTTGTAATGCTTCAAGCAATGACTAGTATACTAGAAATTAATGCTTAAATCTTAGTTACCAATCATTGTTAAATCTCAGTTACAAATTATCATTAGAATCACAGTCACATTACAATGGTTTTCCATCATTAATGGATACTGTTAAAAAACGTATAGTATAATGGTGGTTCCATAAATTTCACGCTGAAGACGAGAGCCTATAAGGTGGAGAAGATCGTGGACGTCCTTCAGTGATACGACCAACTGAAATTGTTAGTTGTATCATAACCATGCACAAATCGTGAGCTCGCCAAAAATGTAAGGTATTTGTCATTGAAAATCAATAAAGCTTGATACATGGGTGCCGCACGAACTGAACAGAAAACCAAAAAATCGCCGTTGTGAAGTTTGTTCTATGTCGTTGTCGCGTATCGGTCTATGATTGACTACATTGCTTCATCCACCGTACTTATTTTTCCAGTAGATTATCGTCTGTTTAAGCATTTATACAAGGTCTGGCTGTTGCCAAAAGTGTAATTTGAGATTTCATTAGAAAAAGATATAGTGACAAATTCAAATGAAAATTTTTACTCCAATTCATAATATCGACGATTGCCATAAATTTCAAAGCGATTTAAACCGCCTCGATGTATATTGCAATCGATATAATCTACAAATCAACATCAGCAAGTGCTGCATGATACAGTTTACCAGGAGCAAGAATCCGTTTCGCTTCCCTTACTCTCTTGATAATCAACTCTTGACCATGAAATCTGAAATTAAAGATCTTGGAATTATATTGGATTCTAAATTACTCTTCGACATGCACATTAACCATATTACATCCGAAGCAACCAAAAACACAATGAAAACACTGCACTTTTCATAAGTATCATCGAATAAACCTCCCAAGTCTGTAATCCAAGATATACCACATACATGAATATAATCGAAATAATACAGAACAGCTTCCTCAAATATCTTAACATTCATAGCAATCGAACCTTAACTAACACTGCTGAATCATCTATCTAATTTAAAGTTCCATCACTACAAACTCGAAGCGATATGGCCGATGTCATTTTCATACACAAAATAGACAACTCTAAAGTAGACTGTCCCGATTTACTCAGACGCATATCCATTCGAGTGCCAGCCAGGTTAATCAGAACTAATCTTACATTTAATCTTCCACATTGCGACACCCAATGCTAAACAAAACTCATTTTTCTACCGAGCACCCCTTTATTTCAATTCACACCTAAACGAACTAGACATTTTTAATACTTCAGTTATCTCAATTAAATCTAAATTCAATAAACAATACATAAATTTTAAAGGTCTTTATTTTTCTTTTTATTTTTTATCACTCAAATTTTATTTCCTATCCTATTTTTCTTTTCCCTTCCCTCGAATATTTTTTTACTTTCATTTTTTTAACCTTTTTCTCTATGTTAAAATTTTATTTGTCAACTTTTTTCTCACATTTTTCTGCTTTATAGTCCGTCTTAAATTTTAAATTGTACTCACTGTATAAAGTATTTTGTATCTTCTAGGAAAAGTAACTGGTTTAATTATTGTTTAGCTTTTATTGTCATTTTCATATTTACTGATAAACTGTATGTTTTCTGAATAAAATAAAATAAATAAAACAAACAGAAATTGAACTTGGATTGTGATCAATCGTGATGGTATATAATTGATTATTACTTATTTTTAAAGTGCTTTTTGAAAACAAGTACTCGATCAAACTAACCAAAAACACTACACCAAATTTTTTTATGACAAAATAAACAATATATAAATTATAAATAACCTGTCAACAATAATAGAAAATTAAAAGTTTTCATAACTTTAATTTATTTAAAATTACAATACACAGCGAAATATTTTTAACGTTGTACGATCTATTCATGAGCTGAAAAACAATTTTCGTGAAGAAATCCCAGCGATCCAGGCATTTTGCATGCAATTATGAAGAGCATCATTGAAAGAGCTCGCATTTGTGAAAATGAAAGTGGGGATCATTTACAACACATTATTTTTCATGTAGAGAATAAAAAAAAAATACTTTACAGAAAAGGAAATGTAAAGAATACTAAATATACAAAACTATTTGTAATTTTTAAATGGTAAAGCGACCTTAGGCCCACTCTGTGTCTTTAATTGCTTTGTTTAACTTATTGTTTAGATAATTTTAGAAACCACTAAAAATACAATTAAAGTAATTAAACTTTTATACAAAACCTTTTAAATAAATATAAAGTAGTTAAATAAGTATATTATTAAAGTCATAGGTTCAATTCATAAATAAACTAACAATCTATATGTATATAAAATAGTGTTTGTGAGTTCGTGGGTGTCTTTTGTTTTTTTATACAAATCTACAGTTTTATTCCGAGCTTGATGAAATTTAGCAAACTTGACCTTAAAAACAAGAGGAAGGTCACTGTCTACATGAGATTTTGAAAAACCACCCCCACCCCTTAAAGCAGAATTTTAGTAATTGTTGATGAAATTTTGTACACTTAACGTTCAAAATAAGAGTAAACTTACTATCTACATCTGATTTTTAAAAAAATACCCCCACGCCCCTAAATGAATCCTCTTCACTTTGCGTAAAGCACGGGCAACGCCGGGTACTTCAGCTAGTATTTTATAAAAGTTCAATTTTATTTTACGTACCTGACGAATTATTAAAACTTTTCTATAGGTTAGAGTTACACCTTTAATATTCTATTGAGTGGTAGTATTAAAAATAAAAATAGAGTATTTTTCTCTAAGGTATCATATAGGTATAACATTTTAATTTATTGTATGATTTTCTTATTCATTATTATTATTAACGTTTAATTTGAATTTATATTATAATTACTGCTAGTATCTCTCACCTAACACACAAGTTATTACTTAGTGGAATTCATTAAGTGTTGAACCAAGTGCAGTAAATTGTACGAAGACCGTTAATAGAGTCATAAAGAAAGAGACGATTACCATATGCTTCGAGGATCAGTTTATAGGAGGTTCAGTATTATGGCCGTGGTTGGTAATCCTGATAATATGTTAGATTCATATTCTACCGATATCCTTTAAACACATTCCTGAAGGATTGATTAAGGATATGTGAACGGTTTACACAGAAAACGTTCAATAAATTATAGCACATTATATTTTTTAATTAGATTAAAATATATTTTTTACCAGCAGAAATATATTCTTAGTTAGTTTTTAAGCATTTACTCACTATTTACCAGTATGGCAGCCACAACTAGTGTCTTTCGCCACGGACCGCAATCATCAGGTAGATTTCACCAGTGTGTAAAAATATGTTTTTTTCTTTTTCTCTAGGTACCAAATTCAACGGAGACGTGAATTTAATTATTTTTAAACGAGATGGCGGATCGGATTGGCTAACAAACTCAGCTGAGATATTTAAAAGGTCGATTTTTCAGAAAAGTTTGATCGAAATCTGATAAAAACTACGGGAGTTATTGTGTCCATAAAACTCGTTATATTCGTTCGAATTCGATATCGAATACTTCGAAATGAAATCTTCTCTTAACTATTATAATTATTATCACATTTTTCAGTTTTTATTATATCGTCAGATAAATATTAATTTCGCTTTATTTCATAAAATATTAATATAGTTACAGTATATGTACAGCTCAATTTAATGTATTGTCTGCACGCACCTGACATATGTATATATATATGTACAGGGAAATACATAGATAAACTTTTCAATGGAAGATTTCGGGGAATTCGAGTCATGAAAATTGAATTTTTGTTAATTAATTTGTGATTGAGTAAATAAAACACGAAGAAGAAACGCTTCCTTTTTTCTCTAGGACAAATATTAATGAAGTTACAATTTTTTTAAGTTTTTGAACAACTGCCACATTAAAACTAGAACAAAACACATATGAGGCTGGTTAACGAACTGATTCGAGATGTCTACCAGGTCAATTATAAAAAAAAAATCTTTTGATAAAATCTTATTAGATTAGAATTACGGGAGTTAAAACTATCCCATAATCCATTACAACCCATATAAATATGAATTAAATATATTAATCAGAAAGATATACATATAAAATTAATTTTATTAAAAAATATTGTTGTTGCGCCACCGGGGTTCGAACCTGGATCTCTTTACAAACCGGGGAAGGTGCATTATCCAACTATGCTACAGCGACGATATTTTTAGCGACAATTTTTCGAACCTATATGTTACCTTTTTGATATTAATACATTTAATCTTTCCATTATTTGAAAGAGCCATCTACCTTATTTCGATAAAATTGATTTTATATGTATATCTTTTTAATTAATATATTTAATTCATATTTAAAATATCACAGACCTATGTTCTGAATAATTACAACTTCACAATAAGAATGTGTTCTCCTAACAACTCATATAGGTATATTTCTAGGAATCGCGTTATGAGATCCACTAAAATTGATAGTATTTCTAATGAATCCTAACTAAAAATTAATTGCTCATATACAGTACATCCGTAAAAAGTAATTTCGTAAATTTATATTTTATTTAATACTTTATCTCGAAGTACATTCATTACTTAAATTGAGGTGGATTAGTATGGAACGTTGATTTATAAAAAATAAAACCCATCTGATAAATAAAGCGTAATTCATTTTTCTCTTTTCCTTCTATTCTGTTGTTCGTTCGCTTAATCTCGACAATAAATAATAAAAAATATAAAGATCGTATTCCACCGTCTTATTATGGCTATAATACTATTGCTACAAATATATTATTGTACTAAAATTAAATTTAATAGTTATAATAACTATGAGTAGAGTATATATTTTTTTAATAAGGAGAACACATTATTATTGTGAAGTTGCAGTTTTTTCAGAATTAATTCTGTGGTATTTAAATACAAATTAAATGTAGAGGAAGTGGTCTAAATATGAGCTACTACTTTTAATATTGAGTTTTTTTCTTCAAATATAAAGAAGTCAACAATATTTAATAATTTAGAATTTTAAAAATGATATTGTAACTTTTATTGGAATATAAGGCTTTAGATTTTTTAGATTGTGGTCCAAATATGGGCTAGTACTTTATTGATAAAAGTTAACTTATTTTTTGACTTATTATTTAACCATACATACTATTTTGTTTGTTCTTTTAATTTGTAGTTATGGCTTATACGCCACATATTGGCTTCAAATACCCTTCATAGATCCTTTAAGCATTTCTAGTCGAATAAAAATCAACCCTTAACCCTTAAAAATAGCTTAAAAATTTGAATTTCAATAAATTCAGTACATCGACAAATAGTTCTTATAACCTGCTACCTGTAATATATTCATATCCACATACAACATTCTCGTATATTTTGGCATAAATATGAGCCATAATACACACTTCGCGATTCAAAAGAACACGAGGGTATTTGGTTGAATATTAAGGCATCAGATACCTCACACAAATCACATCTTTCTTCCATCCTTCTGATCTGGAGTCAACATACATCCATCCACACTACACATACTACGCATGCACATCTATACTCCATAAGTAATCGCACACACCAAACTCAGACGCACATACCTATATTCTCCGATAGAAACTACGAATTTTTTAAGAATTTTATCAGGACATGAGTGAACCGCTGGGTAATGCTAGGAAGGTAGACAATAGAACGAAGACATCAAGCCATTCGGCTGCTCACCTCTTCCCGTCCTCTCTGTGTAAATAATATTTTTATTTTAGGTCGTGATCGTGCTGAGTGAGATTCAAAATCTTTATATCCACGTTCTGTCTAAATCTCTCTTCAGGAAGCTTCTCTATGTACTACAAACTCTATGGACATCTCTCTCTTTTAACAATAATTACACCTTGTTGGTTGGTACGTGATATCTACTTGTAATTATAATTGTTATTTTTATTATGTGACTAATCAATGTCTCAATATGCTTTCAACTTAAACCAAATTTTATGTTATTAACGTTTACTATGTACTCATTGTTTCTGAAAAAATAGCTCTTAAATACCTCTGAAAACTAGTATATTGGAGTAATGAACATTAGCTATTAAATCAATTTATACCGTATTCAAATAATGGTTACACGCGAAGAACAGGCAAGAGAGTAACCACAGTTCCGGGTAAGGGTGGGTCCTTTCGACCATACTACTAAGATTTTATATTAATTTGTTCGACTTGTGACTTGTCGAGATTTTCGCTATCAGGTACTGAACCTGAAAAGATCTTTCATACACATTTACAGAAAATCCCGATCTTCCAGGTAGGGGGTTGAACGGAAAATTAACGACACTCTTCTGTAAAATTTTAAAGAAACGAAAACTTTTGACACACTCTGTACATACACTCTCATTAGTATATTTTGAACACATTATATAAAAACTATCAATTCGGTACTAGCCGCAAGAATCATATAGATTTCATATATGTTTGAAGGTGTGTTTATTATTTTATTTTCTAAGACCAATATTAACCCTTCCGAAACCATGCAGTAGCACAGGTCTACCATCATAATTAAACCTGTAATATTTTGGTAAATACATGCAACATAAAATTCATATTTTAGATAATCTTAAAGAAAATATTAGCGCTTAGGAATGACTAGTGAAAAACTAATTATGAAAAGGGAATCGTACAAAAATAATTATTTTTTCAATTCAATCCGTTGTAAAATGAATACGTTGGTAAATATACAATTTGTGATATGAAAGACAGAGATCACACACTATTTTTACAGTGTAAAGAATAAAAAACATACAAGTATAAGTGTCTCTTTCTCACTAATTAAATGAAGAGAGATAAGAAGAAAGGACACACTGTATCGGACTTAATGAATGCTCTAAATTATGTTATTAATCATTTTTTCAAAATTTTATACTCAATATTTAGAATAAATTCGTGCCATTAAAGCCACCTAAGTTAATAAAAACATTTTTTATAAATGTTATTTACGGTAACACGAGTTGACAGCATGGCTGTTTTCGGGTATTTTATATCATGGTATGGTAAAGGTTAATGGAGACACTAATTAAAAAAAAAAAAATTAACATATCTTCTTTTATTTCAATATCTTATCCGACCACGACTTGAATACGCGTCCAGCATCTGGAATCCTTATTATAATACATACGATAATTAATTGTAAAATGTTCAAAAGAAGTTCTTGCAAACTCTAAACTATATATTCCAATTACCTCGGCAGCATTATATAGATTCACTGAACAAATTAAAATTTAAAAACTGAATAATATTCATACGTTTATTTATTATCTTTGTTTTATTAACCACTTAATTGAATTTAAATACATCTACCGGTTTCGAAAAATACCATTTTCTTCATCAGGATGTCATAACTAATTAAAACACATATTATTGTTTCTTTACCAGTATCTATTATTAAAAAATCTATTTGAAAAAAAAAACAATTAGTACTTAACTCAAATTGTTACTTAATACAAATTTACTCGAATAATTTTTAGAAAAAATTTTTAGAATGGGACTCGTAGTTAAATTTCGTTGATTGTTTGTAATATTTTGATGAGTTTTACACGCTTTATTTATCTCCAACGATTCCAAATTATTTAATTTGTGACCAACACCGTTTATGTGCAAAATTGACAATCCCAATTTTTTATCAAAATCATGACCATTTTCTATCAAATGATTAGAAAATTTTGAAAACCCACGATTGTTCAAACATCTCAAATGCTCCCTTACTCTTATATTAAAATTTCTATATATAATATTGTTAAAATGCAAAATTACCCAAAACAATATTTTGTTCAAGCCTACAAAAGCACTTAGCCAAAGTAAGGGACGGACGGTCATAAAAACTCGGTATTGTTAGACGCAGGTGGACCGGCACAGCGTGGGTACAGCGGCGAATACAGCGGCGGTAATCCAGCAAACGTGACTAAAGTCACACCCGCAAAATGCACCTTGAGGTATGCATCACCATAGGCGACCAGTCTCCTGATATTCTCCGCCGAGATAAGTGGCTCCGCCTATCCAGGACCATCCCAAGAGGTAATCCCTTACGTGAGGGACCTGAATAATTAACATCAGACAAGCGTCAATATAGACAATTTGGCAGAGAAATTAATGCTGGCATGATGAACGCAAATATTAAATGTTCATTTAATTGTAATTATTTTTGAATAGCCTTATTTATAAGTATTAAAGTAAATTTCTCATTTTACACTTTCAACACATGCAAGTATCTTAAAATATAGATTATAAATTTTCTTATATAAAAATATTCTTTTATTTCATAACCATTTGACTGTCAATATTTAAAAATAACCAATTAGGCTAGATGCCTCCCCCCTGAACATGAAGCTGAGGAAGAAAGAGGAAGAAATTACCTAACAATATTCTTCGATGAAACATGTAAATGATTTTTCCCCGTTTTTATATTTATCTTCATAACTTTTTTTACATACCGAGTAAATATTATATTCCAAGCCAGTGTTGTTTTAGAATAACTAGGAAAGAAAACTCAATTTTTTTATTTGGTTTATTACAATTGTGTATGGAATATGACATCGGCTTTAGACAGCGACACAAATGCGTGCCCTTTTAACCATATTTTTCATAAAATTATCGTACACTTCGCGTGTTATTTCAGCGATTTCATTCCGAATATTATCTTGTAGCATCGGAATTATTGTTGGCTTATTGGCGTAGACCTTTCATTTCAAGTACCCCCATATAAAATAAATCGAGGAGGCCACTTTTTGATACTAAGCGGCCGGAATAATTCAAGCGTAGCTCTGACTATGTGTGAGGTAGCACCACCACTCAATCAACTCAATTCGGGCACCAAGAAGTTTTCCAACGTGTGATGATAGTGATCACCATTAATGGTTAGGTTAGGTTAAGTTATTGAAACATTAGATATATTATAATAAAATGTAATCAACTACTCTATACGACAACTAAATGTGAACTGACAAATGTCTGCCAAACCAAAATGGCGGCCGAACAAAATCGGCCTAGAATATAATATTCACCTCAAGTACCTATCATGTTTTTTTTCGTGTCGTTCCCTTTTCCATGTGAAATATGTTAGGATATAAGTTATTTGTCACCATTTATTTTTTCTATGTCCAATGCTCATAATATACTT
Source organism: Eubasilissa splendida (assembly GCA_031772225.1). Taxonomy (NCBI): domain Eukaryota; kingdom Metazoa; phylum Arthropoda; class Insecta; order Trichoptera; family Phryganeidae; genus Eubasilissa; species Eubasilissa splendida. Next base: position 5,438,021 of record CM062862.1, read on the forward strand.
ATATCTCCATTATTTACAATAATTAAATAAACATTTCAAGGTGAATTTTTTAGAAGATACATTACGTACCTAAAATTAAGGTTTTGCATGGAACGTCTTTCTTCAATAGACTATTCCGTTTATCCGGGTACTGTTGTACAGCACACATATCCATAGACAGCAGAGTACATTCACTTCTGTATTTTCTATGACTAACAGTTAGAAGGTTTTGGGATAGTCTCACAAAATCCAAGATTGAGATAATGCTGGCAGCTCGAGGGCGGGTCAGCTCTCCACTTGGAGAGTTATGGAGAAAATATCAAACTAATCCATCCTAAGATTTCCTTTGTCCGATATGAACAACAAATAATTTATTGCCATGGTAAAATGTGGTATTATTCAATACGGTACTATTTGATTTAATTAATAAAAATATTATATAAAATGTATCATTTCTTATTACATTATTGTGAAGCTGTAATATAGCAACCTAGTTCAAGATTTTTAGATTAAATACAATTAATTGAATAACCCTAATTATATATTCGCTTCCACATCTATTTCTATGGCTATCTGAATGTATTGGACGTAGTCTAATTATGGCTGTAAAGTGCTTGATTAAACGGCCAGGTCTGTGTAACACTAACAGGGCAAAAATGAACATATTTTTAATATCTCTAATTAGGATTACTTAAATATTTTCTCTTTTATATGTTCAATATCAGTACGTAAATATATATTCAATTTGAAATGAAGTTTACATTGTCTAAATTACGAGTAAGAAAAAAATATTTTAGCGAAATTGTACGAGACGACTGACAAGTATATTGACGTCTGTCATATTTTTTTATCTATGCTGTCTATGGTTAGGGAGAAATTTTACTTACATTTACATTTTTGTTCATTTTGACGGCTAACTTATAAAGGTGAAATATTTTAATTAAATCGATAATTTATTTACGTGTGGTCTGTTTTCGGGAAAGTTCTATCATTGAAATGTACATTCTATTGAGACTCTGATCACCAATGGCCGCGTAGTGGCCACTATCGGTCGCGGAGCGGGGGTAGTAAGCTTGTTTATCTGCTAGTTAGTTCTGGGAGATTCCATGCAGAAATTAAGTTGATAGCTTTTAAATAAAAACGATACATGTATCTATTTAATAGACTGTCGCAAATTTAAATGACTGACTTAACGCATTCTCCTGGCAGTGTAATCAAATATTTTTTCCATACATCTAATTAGATTTTTATTTATTTTATAAATATGAATGAATATATTATTTATAATTTTAATAGATTGTCATATAAAAACATATTTAAGTGTGCTGTGCAGATGTAAATGTATGATAATTTTTGTGATTAAAAAATTAAAAGCATATTAAGACAGTTAGGTGAATAAAATGTCATAGACTATTTTTGTGGCTGAAGTGATAGAAACCTTTTTTCAAAAATGAATGCAAAAAATTGACAATTTAGGTGGATGAATATAAAGTTATAACTACCACACAGGTACGAGATGCATGAGTTTTAAGGTCAACGATGTCGGAACACGTGACTTCGGCGTTAGAAAGCTAATGCAAACTCGGCTTTAGGATGATTATCAATCAGAAACAAATAATTTTAAATAAGTAATTAGACAAAATATTTTGTTTAAACCACTATTTATTGATTATTAAACATGTTTCGATACTGACGGTGCCTTCTTCATGAAACAATGTACACTAAAAGTAAAAATACAAGCATAGATAAAACCAAAACTATAATGTGGTGAATAAGTAAAAACTAATATGAAAACAAATTTAAAAGGTGATTATTTGCAACGAGGATTTGGTTATTTATAAAAAAAAAAAATTCTTGTTAACCGAGTGTGCGTGATACGTCATGTATCCAGGTTGCCTAACTGGACGAGATATCCAATACTTACAATTCACTGATGCTTTTTGATGCCAATACAATTTACTTTTATAATTGTTGGAGCGGCGAATTAAATACACCGCCATCATTGTCCCTACCGGCTGACCGACGACACATGCGACATCTGGACCCGAGGGCCGGGCTTCCGTCGACAGGAGTCACAACCAGTCTCACTCCGGCGTTCGATTCTATATAAGTAATAATCCGCAGCAATCCAACTCGACTCGCTTCGCACCTCTGGTACAGTATACGACTATAGAAGCAACCGCATTTTATTCCACTACCTACATCCACAAAATAATATATTATCATTATTATTTTCTGGAACTATTTACTTCGTATTATAGATAATATCATTTTAGTACACGTTCATACAATATGTATCCAATAAGGAGAAAAGCTTTCAAATGAGGATGTTCAGTTTAAATATGCAGTTCATTTTCGATATCAGTTTATTATTATAGATCAGATTCGGTTCGGATATTCACACAAATAAACATCGCCGCCCTCAAATATTAACCCAAGTAATAATGCGATATTATTACATCCCTTATCTCTAGTGCGGCGGTGGAGGGGTTACCTTAATTCTTGTTGGAACTTAACATAATTCCGGTTGCCGCGAGGGTCGGTAGTATTACTCCTCGTGAAGCAAGCAAGGGTAAGCAGAAAATACGAGCAAGTACCTAGTCTAGTGCTACCCTTGCCATAAACATATATTTCTCGTTTCAGAGGGATGGCACAAAATTTCCTACCCAGTTCCGACAGAGATATTTAACTCATTGAAATCCAAGACGACTAATAAAACATTTAAAAAAACATTTTTTTCGACAGATGTGTTTATAAAAATCGTACTTTTCTTGTGAATTTTATTATTCAATATTACATCTTGTCTAGAATATACCACTATAATTATTATATTATTGAAAGATAATGGTTAAGACACCATAATTGAAGATTCGATATCATTCTCAATTTCTCAAAAATCATTATTTATAGGCTTTATGATTTTGTATTGATCACTAGTTGTTAATGTAACTGTATCACCAAAAATTAAAGTTCTAGCAGATAAGCAATCGGCGACATGAAATATAGATTCTACGAAAGCCTTGGCCACGCAGTGGTCACCACGTAGCGGCCACAATAGCCGCCCGCAGGTTCTAGTAGCAAAAAGCAATCGGCTGTTGCTTGCTTAATACTGCTTTTTTGTTAATGCATTATGTATTGCTCTCCCTGTAATTGTATAAACGGTGTTCTTACTTAACTTTGAAATATATCTACTTAAAGACATTCTTGAAAAGTATGAACAATACATTCATGTCATATTTTACAGTTCTACCATAAATAAGGGAAAAAAAACTGCGACTATAGAATGCGACGCGATATGACCATGAGACATAGATGAGATGACAAAATGCTTTTTTTTATCTATGACAGTTGACAGATGCTCAATATTTTTGCCAGCCATAATATAATATACACTTTACAGCCATAATAACACTACTGAAGCCACATCCAGAAAGCCATATATATACATGGGGAAGCGTAATATTATTATGTATAAATATTTAGGAATAGTTCCAGATAATAATTTAAACTCCAAAAAATAAATAACCCTCTTAAATAATAAATTACGTACATTTTTATTTAACATCTATGTTCATAGACAATACTATAATTTAGAAATACTTAAACCGATATACCATGCATTGGTTGAATCAATATTACGAAATACTAGATTGGAAAGAAACCAACCTCATACAACTCAAAAGATAAAAATAAAAAAAGATTATTAAGAAATATTTTCCAAGCATACAAGTTATTAAAGACTTTACTGTTTTAAATATATCTTATTCAAATAAAAAAAATGTTTTAATTAATTTTAAAGATGACCAAATAAAAATCCATCATAACTATCAGACTCGGAGCAAAAGTAATGAGCGTGTTATAATAAAAATGCCTAAATGAGAGATAGAATAGATACATGTATCATGTATTGATTCTAAATTGTAAAACCAACTGCCAAATTCAATTAAATTAGCAGAAAATATACATGTGTTTATATTTACTTCATTATCTGGTTAGATTTTTACATATTGGATCTTAAATCATGTCTTTATTTTCGAAGACCTCCAACCTATATTCTTGCTCTGAAGTGACAGATCAAACTTCACCCCATGACAGCAATCTCCATAAAGCAAAGCATATTTAGCATTTTTCTGTAGCAAATATGGTGGTTAAAGTTTAATATATGGCGGTAAGGAAACGATATCTGTGGACCGAGCGGCGAACTCACTTTAGCTACGATACAGACCGGTAGAGCAGCACATGGCGAGCGAATGAGAGAGGCTACATACTCACGTGGCCCAGACCAGACGGATAGAGAGAGGGTTTGGGCCGACCGGCATCTGACGACGGAGGTCATCCTCCCTCGTTCGCCTGGCCAGTACAGCTACTTATCTCGTGAACTCTCGCATTCCACAAAATATCTTTAATTATAAATTTTGTATTGTGTCAAATCAATCTAGATTTTCATTTGACACCCGAGATGCTTGCATTTCTTGAATACCTTCTGAAAACTAGAGTTATTTATATTAAATTTGAAAGACAAATTTATGGCGAGTCAGAGCCGATCGCCGAGCAGACGGCGACCATAATTTAAACAATTACGATTCTACAAATTGGGACTATATATATATACAGAACAATTAATAGTTATAATGATCCTTTCACATCCATAAAAGGCATTCTTCTCGATCTACCTTTGTAAGACTCCTCGATATATTTTACTAGTTTTTGTTTATCTGGCACGGTATTGATGTTTGAGAAAATGTTTCAGAAAATAAAAATTTCCTGACCCCTCCTGACAGCAAGGAAATGAAAAATAATTGACCAGTGCAATATTTCAGCGGGCCTGAACGTGTTGCGGACTTGTTTACGGCGTAACATGCTTTTGCATTTTACAACACGACGTACTATAGTTTACAATTTTGTGCCAGAAGTCCTTGATAATAGTTTATGTATGCTCGCATAAAGCATTAGAGCCCCTGGTCAGAGGCAATCTTTTATAAATAACTATTTATAAATAACATTACGATAATATCCTCTGAGTTTTGAAATTTACATGTATAAAAATGCGATAACTTTTTTATTTTTCATACACGAATTTAAAAAAATTTTATTCTTACATAATGAAGATTGGTGTTGTATTATTGTCTTCCGATGTGTTTCTTTATTAATTATTTTATAATTTTTTTAGATATATGTTTTTTTGTATTCAATATATGTAAACTTAATATCATTTTAAAAAACAATCAACCCATTAAGAATCAATAAGATTTTCATCAAACAGATTTTATTTTAAATATTAATTAAATATATTAATTAGAAAGATATACACATAAAAACAATTTTATCAATAAAAATTGTTGTTGCGCTGCCGGGATTCGAACCTGGATCTCTTTCCAAATCGGGGAAGGTGCATTATCCAATTATGCTACAGCGACAGTAATAATTCATGTATCGTTCCATTTTTGAAAGCAATCTACTTTGTTTTTACGGAATCTCAAATATCCTTGAGTAAACCGATAGCAGACGCCAGAATTAACTATTCATATTTATTAAATTTTGGACACATTGATATAACTTATATTATTATAGATAACACATTTATTCCCCGGTATGGAAAGAGATCCAGGTTTGAATGCTGGTAGTGCATCAACAATATTTGGCTTTATATACGTATATATTTCTAATGAATACATTTAATTAGTATTTAAAATATCACAGACCCACAGACCTATGTTCTGAATGATTACAACTTCACAATGAGTATGTGTTCTCCTTAAAAGTTTTTATTTGATTTAATATATAAATAATAATGTATGTTTTTTTACACATAATAAATACTTAATAGTTACTGTACATTATTCATATGAATATTTATTAAAATAACTTAATACATATTCATTAAATAATAAAATAACAGGGCTTGAAAATTTTGACTCCCGTGTCCCGGGAATTGAATAAAGTCGAGAATACAGAATCCCTTCTGTAAACTGGATTTATTTTTGTTAAATCTAAATGGTAAATTTACCAAAGCATTCGCCAAACTGGTGATCACCAAACCACCTTAAATGAGAACACAACTATATACCTTCCTTAAGGGGATGGAAAATTGATTCGCGGTTCTGAGACTACGATCCGTCTGATTTCCATTCTGGCCATGGTAGCGACACTTCAGGAAGAAGGTCGCCGACTAAATTGCAGTATGATGAATTATTCCGTACAAAATGTGTAAGATCACCCACATTTCAGACGTTGAGCCACTGACGTAAGGCAGCCGAGATAATCATTTTCTACCTACCCTTATTCTGCCTTATGTCTTATTCTGAATAATGAAATGTAAGAGATCATATTTCTCATCGCGAAAATATTTCTGCAACTTCCTACAGTTAATATTTATTATTATTTAGACCAAAGGCATTAAATATATATTTTTATATATTTGACTTTTTACTATGTACAACTTATTTACGATATTTCGGTAAAAGGGTTCAATCATAAAATATTAATTTAATGCCAATAGCAACGAAAATTAATGCAGTTTTAAACTGTCAGTTCATTCCCGCCGTTGTCCGGGATTAAAATTGAATTTGACGGGAGAGGGATTAGAAGACGGGAGAGCCTATGTTTTTCGTATATTAAATAAATAAATCCATGCTGGAGGGGTGTGAGATATCCTAGGGGATGAGTTGACAATATTTTACTCAGGGTCCTAGAGTACAATTGTGCAAAATTTGGAATGGATAGCATTCAATATAATACGCATTTATATCATATTGAGGGAGTGGGCTACAAATATAATTTAAATCAAAGTATAATATAATTGAAATAAAATTTGGTTCGAATCGTGTAGGAAATAAGGAGATCTTAATTAATGTAGCTTGAACATGTCTTACGAATGTAAAATATTTATTGTGGAAGTGAAGAAACATACTTTATGAAGACACAATGGATCTTGATTGATTATCAATACTGAAATAGCGCAAGATGGAGGTTGATAAAAGTCCTTTGTCGAGAAATTCGGTTCCCGACCCACCTAGGGTTTAAGAGGATAAAAATAATTAACGTCTTCAAAAGAACGAACTTAATATATATTTTAAATACTAATTTAATGTATTAGTTATATGTATATATTTATAATTAATACATTAAATTAGTATTTAAAACATCACAGACCTATGTTCTGAATAATTACAACTTCACAATCAAAATGTGTTCTCCTTATTAATATATATTTATTACTCACCTGTGAAATTTTGCATTTATACTGAGTATAATAACATAACGTGTTCAAATATAATATGTAAAGATGAGAAGTCCAAAAGGCCAATTTGGATAGATCTAAATCTCTACATCTTGAAAGTTCATGACACGTGTAAACGATATCAAAAAAAACTGTCTAATAATATTAAAATAAGCCAGCACTTGGGAGCCTTGTAATAATGGTGTTCCTTGGGAGATATTACAATAATAGAACCCTTTTCATAAGAATTGCGATGGAAAGCTTTATCGCTTTATACAATTCAGAAAATTTACTTACAAACATAAGATTTTATGAAAGAAATTGTACAAGAGAGTTTTGTCATTTCAATCATTTCAATTAGCGTGAAAAACAGAAAAGTATTTTTGAAATTATACTTCATTATGAAAAAAAGTGATGTGAAATATCGATTTGATCAATCAATTAATAATAAATCAGACTCATTTTAAAATGTTTGAAATAATAACGTTATTTACCATGCCTGCGATACACGTGCTGTAATTATTATTATTTATATTGCTCTGAATAACGAATACAACATCTAGTAAAAACCCATTGTACTTCTACAGAACAAGATCCTATCGATGGATCGCCGATCGCCATCTTGCACAAATATGAACGCGACATATAGAATAGTTCCTATCCATTCCCTACCCATTACCCCCTCCCCCTATACGAGAACACGATATTTTTCTGTAGTTGTGCTTCTCTATGGTTTTTAGATCAGCTAAAGTTGAACCTTTGAACCGACAGTAATCGCTTACTAGTGGCTATGAAAATTGCGTGAATTATCTCCCCGTCGTATGGAAATGATAAATTGACGGAGAATGTACTATGTGTGTTCGGTTTTCTCGCTACTATGCGTGCCGAATCCTGTACATCTAGCTATTACGCATGGTGTTCGTTGCATGAAATTGATCATCGAAGTGTATGAATAAGATTACTTCATGAGGAACAACAGAGTACGTGTTCTGAAGCCAGAAGACTTGTGGCATCAGTAAATAAAATCCAGAAACCGATAAGAGCATTTCACAGGTGGGTCGTGTTTTCTGATTTTATGTAGTCCTTCAGCCCCCTTGCTTTATATGCCTGTTTCTTTCCTAAATTCCTCATTCGGACAACCTGATGCTGCAAGTCCATGGCTAAGGCATGTTACCTAGTTATATTTTCTCGTACGTTACGTACAGAGGAAAATTAATTGTATTTCCATTTATCATAATGTTTTTCAAGTGCTGATTTTTATCAATCTTCATAGGATGAATTATAGAATTTAACAAACGCTGTAAAGAGATATATTTAGGGTGTACATAGTAAATGAATAAAAACTATAAGTTTGGCTGTTGTTATACTGCAGATTTATCGAAAATAACTAACTTAAAAAATATCAAGTGTGCAGATTGCAGCTAGTGTCAACGTGTTTTTGACTCCCATGCGGTGCTGTGGAAAAAATAGAACGCTGAATATTATGTTCCAGGCCGATTTTGTTTGACCGCCATTTTAGTTTTACAAATAATTTCCAGTTCGCATTTAGTCGTCTTAGAAAGTAGTTAATTACATTTTATTATGGAGTATATATATTCACAATAACGTATTAAAATTATTAAAAAATTGTTTCTAAATAATAATGGCAATGCTGGAACCATCGCTATCGTAACATTTTTGGTGGCCGAATTGAGTCGATTGGACCTGCAATGTATGTAGTTTCAACACCACTACCTTATATACAACCCGAGCTACGCTTTAAATTTTGCGAGAAATTTTTCCCGGCTGCATAATGACAAAAAGTGGTCATATCGAGTGGGCTCCTCGATCATCTGATTTGTCGGCTCCTGTTTACTTTCTATAGAGATACTCGGAAGGAAATACCTACTACGCCAATAAGCCAACAATAATTCCGATGCTACAGGACAATATTTAAAATGAAATTGCTGAAATAACACGCTAAGTGCGCGAGAATGTTATGAAAAATATGTTTAAAAGAGTACGCATTTGTGCCGCTGCTAGAAGCGGCCACTTGACCAATACGTAATTGTAATAAACCAAATAATCGATAAATAATAATCTATTTTAAAAATTGAGTTTTTATTTTCTCGTTATAAACACAATATACATTGATTTATCTATCCACGTGGGCTAATTAGGCATAGGTGCATTGAATATTTAGATATCAATAATTATACAAAATACTTTGTTTAAACCACTATTTATTAATTATTCTACATGTTTCGATATTTATGATATCATCTCCAGGAAACAATGTATACTGAAATTAAAAAATACAAACATAAATAAAAGGTGACTATTTGCAAATAAGATTTGGTTATTTATAATATTAAGCTTGCTATTATTATATCAGTTCTTACTTCTTCACCATTTTATATTTTTGTTTTTATTTATGCTTGTATATTTTAGTTTCAGTATACATTGTTTCCTGAAGATGACACCATTGGTATCGAAACATGTAGAAAAATTAATAAATAGTGGTTTAAACAAAGTATTTTGTGTCATTATTAATATAAAATGAGGCCACAAAGTAATTTTGTAAATATTGAAGAAATTTAGATATTAAATAGTTTATGTATTTTTTTCAATGAATGTGAGCTCGGAGGCAAGAGGATAGCAATATTTTATGTACATCGTTCACGTGTTTCCTATTTGGTCGTTGGTATGGTAAATATATTATAATATAACATTTGTATATAATGCGTTCGTTTTAGGTAGATACAGATAGTATATTGAATAAATTTTAAACACCTTCCTAATACCGTAAATTAAGTAATTAACCAAAGAGCAAACAGTTTTTTTTTAAATTAGCTGAAAATATCTAATCTCCACAATTAGCCTTGAGTTGCATCTACGCGAATTGTTACACCACTGTAGAAGTTGGCTTTTGATATCAAGATACAGGCTTTTGTGTTTAATCCATGCAGAGTTTCTTAACCCAGATATCTTAGTGAAACCCACGGTGTTATAAATACTTTTCTATTCACGTTTCTTCCAGGCGACATCTACCTGCAAGAGAATGAGGCCATCCTTTGAAATGAGAGTTTTAAGCAAAAATAATCTCCCTGGATTCATACTCCGTGATATTTTATTTAAAATACTATACTTATAACTGTGTTGTAGACAAAACTTTATCCAAAAAATACCTACATTATCAATCACGAACTAAAATATTGCTTTCTTATTTCTTTCATGATTATATTCTCTGACAGAATTGTCGGAGATTTTTGCAATAGTGACAACGTTAGAGCTAAAATTAAGTGACGTAATTTTTTTCCGATCTGCGATATTTCTGACAGCTTTCTGAAGACGTCTATTGGTTGCGGTTTCATTAGCCTTTGTCTACGAGAGCGGGATCTCTCGACTTTACATTGCATATGTATAGCTAGTGACTAAATATTTCAGTGTGTGAGTATGCTTAGCTGTATAATAATAATAATAATAATAATGATATCGCGTTTATTCCAGCGTGATCGGTGTTTATTTTTATGAAGACCCAATTCGTTATAAAGATAATACATATATAATAGAATGCATTTAAGTAATAAAATAATATTTATGTTATGAAAAGAAAAACAAAAAAAAAAAGTTCATACATTGTGGGGGTAGAAGCAGACATGCGTCCTTCCCTTTCACTGGCTAGTCAGTGTAGAACATAAGATCCGCGGATTCTTTTACTTGAGCACTACATACCCATCTCACTTTTGTCACATTCATCCTAAACTGGGAAAAATTTATAGAAATACCTGCAGATGATAAATAAAAGATATTATTCATTAGAAAAAGAAAGACATCTAATCCGAAAGAAAAACACAAGAAATAAATTAAATTAAATTAAATAAAATCCAGACGACAAATCCTTATCTCGTCGAGTTGGGCACGAGTTCGACGTCCTTCTTGTATGTAACGACCAGATGTCTTGGCGTTTGATACGCAGCATCCAGGCCGACGCGATCAGATTCGTAGAAGTGGTTTCTTGTAGATGATTAGAATTATAAAAAATGTCGCCTACAGTAAGGCGACTAATTTGAATTAAAACCTACTCACGGTTGATACTTTATTTCTTATTAGGCCGTGGAGTAGTTAAACTGTAGGTACAATAAAAGTTACTATACGCTATAATAGGCTTTTTTTGCAACTATTGTTAGGAAGGCGGTGGCGTCAAGAAAAGTGGCGTACGAGAGCAGCGGTTGCAGGCCGCATTAGTATTGTCACCTGTCGTCGGTACCGGGTGTGTTTACAGCTGTTTGTTTTGTTTTTTTGTTTTCACGCACCGCTATCTGAAGTGTGCGTTCAGTAACATCAGGCGGTGATGATATGGGTGGAAGCGGTAGATTTTCACACACCTTTCTTCCTTCTAGTATTCTCTAAGAATATTATACCCAGATGAAAAAGTAATTATATTTTGTGAACATAAATTATTATTGAATTATTAATTATCTTTTACGAGTTAATTATATATCAACCGATTGCGAAAAATATATTTTCCTTCATCAGTATATCAAAAAAAACTGACTAAAACCATATTTCAATTTTTTTCATTGTTTTTATTATATTTAAAAAAAAATGTTTTACTCAAAAATATAAAATTATTATAGTTAATTATAAAGAAATAATATGACATGTATGTAAAATAAATTTGATAAAAGAATAAAAAAAAAAAAATCAATAAAATAAAAAAATGTGTTGCCACCGGGATACGAACCCCGAACATTTATTTACCGGGGAACTGCGGTATCAATTTAGCCTTATTAACCATAATATGATATGTCGCGAAAAACTTAAAACTTGTATATCATGTACCTATTGTGTGATACACATTTCTTATTCCATTTTCAAATTGCTATCAACTGAATTGTGCAACGAATCCCAAAAATTTTTGTATAATAAACTCTAGGTATTAATCCATTTTATCATTTATCTGGAATTAATCGATTCGATACAAATTATATGTTGTAACGTTACAAATTAGGGTCACGTTCAAAATTGCCCCGTCACTCGTTTTATTGCCAAGCATCGCAACCTGTTTCGAAAGTTATAGAAACGGTCACAATCTATGGTCCATTTTCAAATCACCGAGCAGAGCTGTCAGATTTGCGCGGTTTCTTATATGTAACTTGTGAGCTATCCAGCATAACTAAAGGGTAAATATTTATATATATATATATATATATATATATATATATATATATATATTATATATTAATTGTTGGTCTAATCGCGTGGTGAATAATCTTTACAAGAAACGAGATGTTTCCCTTTGGTTATTTTCGCTTTGGTGTCATTATTACCACGGGCTATTTTACATTTGATCTTCTACAATTCTGCATACGAATCAAATTGCGTCGGCTCGGATGCTAAATGGGTCGGATTGATGCCATCTAGCGGAACATCTTATTGTCACCTGCCTGCATCGCGAAACGTCGAACTCGCGCCCAACCCGATGAAATTAGGATTTGTCAATGTGTTGATTGAATCTTTGATTCATTTATTTTATTCGTGTTTCTTTTTATGATTAAATGCCATTTTTATAACGAATACATATTATTATTTATCACCTCCAGATATTACATATTAATTTTTTCATTTTTTAATGAAGCCAGAATGGGACAATGTATTATATATACTCGTATATATATATATATTTATTTTTTATTTTTTATTTATTATCTTTGTTTTATTAACTCATAAAAATATGAATCTTAACCACAAAGATAACATTGCTGATTTTAAAAGTATATATTATATATACAATTGATTCATTTAATTTGTTTTAAATATCAAGGAATTTCTTGCAAAAATTGCAACTTTACAATAAAATAATATATGTGTTAAAAATTAAAAAAATATTTGTACCAAAATTTTGATTAGAAAAATTCAAGGTTTTCTCCCAGCTTACATAAATCGGACAACTACATATCGAATATCTTGATAAAAATAAATTACGGTAGTTAAATAAAATACGTGCTAACTTAAAACCTATTTCGCGATAGAAATGTATTTACATTACTCGGAGAGGAAAGATTCAAGAAGGTTCTGGTTTTATTTACATGGCTCTTAACTGCTACGCACACGTCTAGTAGACGTCTTTGACCAATTTACTTAAAATATTTTTTCATTTATGCGCTCCCAACCATCCAGTATCTTTCTAAATATTTAGAAGATAACGTGTCGGTGTGACGCACGGAATAGTCCAGGAGACGTGTGCGTACAAAATGACAAGATTTGTTGTAAATGATAAGTTATCATTTTATTCAATTTTTTAATTATAATTTTTACCTCACATATTTTCTATTAATGAGTATATTACGATATCAATTGTTATTATGGACGACTCAATCTTTGAAGGTTTTATATTAGTTTTCATAAAAGCATGGTGACGGACTAATGCCAATATATCTGAACATGAGACAACAGAATCAAGCAAAGCGCTGATAAAGATGAAAATTTAACAAATCTATGTACCATTGAGTATTTTAGATGATGACAGTAAACCCGAAGTAATAATCTATTTTATTTAATTTGGAAAAAAATATATAATAAAAGTGTAACCAAAAATTTAACCAATAACATACATGATACAATAGCTCATTAAGGTTTTAGCAATAAGAAATAAATTTTACGCTGATTAGAAAATAATAAAAAGAGTGAGAACTTTCTCTTCTATATACAATGGAAAAAATCTGTAAAAATAAGAGAAATTATAAAATGAGAGATAAAAGCTTAAAAAAATACAATTTTCGGTGAGAAAATAGGACAAGGAAAACAATATGTGTAATAAAAATAAAATAAAGGTCATTAAGGTATTGGCGGAATCGTATATTGATTTAATTGAGGTGACTGCAGTATTGAAAATGTCTAATTCATTGAAGTGTGAGTTGAAATAAAGGGAGGCTCAAAATAATAAATAAATATCACATTTTCAGCTAAAATAAACAGTTATTTATGATAAAAATATTTATTTATTGTAGTTTAGTGTTTTTACTACACTATTGCGTACACTTTTCATGCTATCCTTATATGTGACTGTCTACAGTGCTCAATTTAGTTATATGTTTAATTTCTTGATTTCTGGGATTTGGCCTTCTTCCTGAATGGCAGTCTCATTCTAACCATTCCTCTTGCTTATGCTGATTTTTATTAATTTGTTTAATTATTTTACAAATATACGTCATGATATAAAGTTAAGATATTCATTGAAGTTAAACAAGTGTAAAAAAAAATTGGCGTACGTTTAAGAGACGTGTGCGTATCAGACACGTTAAATAATTCACGCATACCAGTAGAAGGTTAAATCAGGTAGGAATTTTAAAAATCTAGAATACAGATAAATTATCGCCTGCTCAAAACTAAGTAGTCAAATTTGAGTAAACAAGTTTCAGGATTTGATTTGGATGGGAGTGACGCAATGGGGTATGAATGGTGGGAGGGGTCGTATTAATATTGCTAGGTATTAATACAGAGTTGTCCATTTCTAATCACGACCACCACTCACCTGGCCACACCTGCGCCCCGATCTATGATTTAAATTCATGAATACAGCCCGTATCTGGGTTGCTGGAGATAAATATGTATGAACGTGAGGTTCTTCTGGCCGATACATATGTATGAAGGGAGGCAGCAGCGGATGGGAGCATTAGCGGAAACTGTAAATCTTGCGGGTCTCTGTTTTATCATAGTAAATAGCTGCTTTATAAATAAGGACATTCATTAACTATTTACTCCGGTACGTACGCGTCGGTGTGGCGGTAATACACTTGCCTATTTTAGTAATTCAATTTCATTGTACACGCATACACATATAACCTAACCATTATAAGAAAAATAAATAAAAATTTCTTACATGTAACAGGTTTAGACACATGTAAAACAATCCTTTCTAAATTAAATCAATAATTATATATAATTTTCCTGGCGAAAAATTATCAATTTGTGGCCGATCAATAATCCGGAAACCAGTTCCGCGAGTAAGCGTCGCTTTATTTGAAAATTTGATACAATATTGTTGTAACATATATATGTGTACACACTAGTGTATATTTAAAAAAAAATAATTACTAAAATGCTAAATAAACGTGCTGAGAGATTATTAATATTATGTTGTACATATTTCAAAATTAAATTAAAAGTGTTGATACTTAATATTACGTATTTGACTTCTTAATACGTCTTTAGTATACACCTCGCAATGTGAAAGTCCATGACTGTAACAATTGATCTTTTATTACAACACGCTAAAATTTAGTACAAGATATATCACTAGTGTAGGTCAAACTATTAAGCCGATGAACCGCAGATAAAAGAAACGCGCGCACTCCTGCGCGCCGTCTTTACAGCCACACATACCCGCACCGACGGTGCGGCACACATACACACATACACACACCAACCCATCATTTCAAGGGCATCATACTTAATGACTAATTAAATTTATCCGTTATCAGTTTTAAAAGACTTAGTTTATTTTAATTTTAATATTAGATAATATAAATACATTTTAAAAATAATCCAGGATATATATATATATAATTACTTTTAACATTTATTTCTTCTCTAAGAGAGTAAGACTCGTGTATAGAGAAGAATTATATACGAGAATTAATGTTTCAGTTAGTCTGTGTACATATTTTTTCACTTAAGATACAAATTTATAATAGTCTGAAATTATTCTTATTGTGGGGAAATTGTGGGTGTCATGTGGAAATTGTTAAAAAATTTGATGCCTTTACAAATATAGTGATTTTGGGTTGCGATATATTTTAGTTTTGGAATATCAATTTGGTTTTTAAATTCTATTGATCGGAATTCACTTCAATTATTTAATGATTTTTTATTTTGAAAATTTGGATTATTGAATTTTTTTTGTATGTCTATTATTTTTGGTACTTTGAAATCTGTGAAACGGTGTGTACATGGATAGTCTTTTTTTAGAATATTTTTTATTATCATGTTTTGAGTGATTTCTAATTGTGATATTATGATACAACTTTTAATTAATAATAATAAAACTTAAGAACATTATAACTTAAATAACTTTTTTATAACAAGCTACATAAGGCAGCATTTTTCTTCAAAAGAACATAAAACAAAAAATATTCCTCCAATGGAAAAGTTCAAAAACTAATTTTAAATTTGTCTTGTGTGTTAAAAGTAACTTTTTAAACATAAAATATTCAGCGAATACGTCAGTAAAATATGTCACAAAAATTGCGTTAGAAAATTTTGTAACACTTTCTTACGCTCTCACTTTTATCTTGTGTTAACCGGTACCAAAATAGATACGAATCACCTTAAAGTTTTATTTGAAATCAAATAGTTTTGGAGGTATCAAGTGTTGATCTCGCTACCTTTCGTATGCTAAGCCAGCGCCCTACCAAATTAACCAATTAAAATAATGTATGTACTTTATTATTACTTCATTTTCATAACATATTTGAATATTTTCATTAATGAAAGCAATCACTTTGTGGTTTGACACATTAGATTAAACAAAACACAGACACGTAGTTTAGTGGTAGTGAAATTCATAATAATAATAATAATAATAATAATGTGTTTATTTCAGCGTGATCAGGTTTTTTTTTTAACCCGATTCCCCATAGAGATAATACATATTATGTTATACATTTAAGTTACGAAATAAATATAATGCTATGAAAAAGAAAACCAAGGAAAATATTCTATTCTGTGGGCGTTGCCATTCTCTGGTCAGGGAACCAGCTTTTTATGAGAGTTACGCTTGCATCAGGGAGTTGGTGCTGAGCTCCAGCCGCAACTTTACGCCAGCAACTCGATGTCTCAGAAGGGGAACGAATCCATGTATACGGCCTTCGGTAAATATTGTAGATGCGCTGCAATATCGCACTAATCCGAACAGTATTCTGTATGAGTTGTTGTACTGAATTCGGAGACGGTTATACGTCACTTGCTTGTATTTCGACCAGAGCTCGCAGGTATACATGCTGGTGAAGAAAGATTTAAACAGGATGCTCTTCACCTCCTGACTGCATCCGTAGAAATGCCGTGACATCACGTTGATTTATCCATTAGCCCCATATTAAATATGTTTCTATAATATAACCTAAATTAAGTATCAACTTCTGTACTTTCTCCTTCCTCGATCTATTGTCTTAGTTTGTTTCCCTCTTTTCCATACATGTATATGCATTCTATCTCTCTCTTTCGCATGTAATTTTATATTCTGTCTCCTTCTTTATGTATATATAAGTGCACTCTTTTTGTATTTATTGTTAGTTTTAAATATGCCCTGACGAAGCTTGAGCGAAGTGAAACCGGTTGACGTTTAATAAAATTACTGGTTTTATACAAAGTGATTGTGTTTTATTTAATGAAAAATGGTTACCCCTGGTTTACTTTATAACAAGCTTGTGTTAATAAATAGCTTAAAATGTTTATACACGTTAATTTGTACACGTCATTCGTATCCGTCGATAGTCCAACGTTTTGGATTCCGGCCTGTCACGTGTGAGATCAGAGTTCGAATCGCTGCCATGTAGATTATTATTTTTATTTCATTTATCATATTCTGTACGGGGGTAGTTTTTAGTAGAGTTTAGTCGAGAAGTCAGTGCCCATTATTATGAAAATGGTTCAAGTCAAGTGTTTTTTTTCGTTTCGATATATTTAAAGATTTAAGTTTGAATTGATTAATGATATTTTTTGTATTACAACCACAACAATAGAATGTTTTAAAATTTACTCAGTCTACTAGATTTATAATTTATTTCGACACATAAATGTTGCATGTAAGATTATAAGGAAATTAATTTATTTTTTTCACTTACTGTATTATCCAAATAAACATTAGCACAATACCGTTGAACGCCGTAACAATACACTGAATATGAACGCTGTCAATTTTTGACAGCTGCCACAGTTTGCATCATATTATATTAATTTTAAACAATATGACGTGAAATACTCGAAAAACTTATTTTATTTCAATTTCTGGGCATACGTATAATAACAAAAACCAACACAATATTTTATAATTAACGACCTGTCATCGGCTGGCTTCCATATATTTTCCATTAAAATATAATAAAAAGTAGCTTTGTCTCTATGAGATATCTGATATTTCTTTAATAACAGTGCCTTTGTAAGTAACAGTTCAGAAATTGTGTATTCTTGGACATATTCAAATATTGCTTATATATAGTCAAAATAATAAAAAATTAAAAAATATTGATTTTTCAGTCGTATTCTAGTATAATATGTTAAAAAACATTTTACAGATAAAGAATATTGCTTTAAAATAATTAACTTTCAAAAGCTTGATAAATGTAAAGATTGAGGGGTGAGAATTGGTAAACGTTATATATATATATATATATATATAAAGTGATCACTTAAGCCAGCTGAAGACAGGTCATAAGCCCTGTAATTACCCCATACTTTCATATATTTTTCATTAAAATATAATAAATAAAAAACTTTTGTTTTATATATATTTCTATTGACAATTTTGTCACTTCAACTGATATCGGCAATCACATAAATTCGTTCACGAGTGAATCCACACCCCTACCGATATCATATCAGTTGGTTTAACTAGGGGCGGAAATTGACAGTGGACAGATATAAGTAATTTGAAAATGTACCCCGCATAAAAGACTTACTGGTGAATTATTACTAGAAAATACTACGGGAAACAAGCACGACCGATTGATCGTAAATTTCAGTATTTTCTGCAGCCTCCCTGTCTGTATCGTGCGCTCCATTCATTTTACAAAACGCTAAATTATTGAATCCTTTCAGAAAATAACAGAAGTTAATAAATAAGGATTTTGTAATCCTGTTTCTGCTAGCTTCTCGTAGCGTTGTTATTTAGATATATATATAAATTTATATATATATATAAGCTTTCATAAAGTTTACCTGATATTTTAATGTTTTTAACCCATACAAGAGTAGTCATATTACGTAAAATTAAGATAATGTAATCCCAAGATAAACCTGCGATCCCTGAAATCCCGAGATCAGTATCAAGATTTAAAAATCTTAATTTGCTGATTAGTTAATGGTGAGCAACACACAATGCAGTTAAATGCACCAAGCAGAACTAAACACAGAACGCAGCCAATGACACCGCTCGTCATGCGTGTGCTGAAGAGTCAATTTTCTCTTCGGTTGCATCATTTGGTACGATGCCGTTCTACTGTGGAAATTAATATATTCACACCAATCATTGCAATTTAGTATAAATCGTGAGTATTTAGTAGTTTCTATTCAATTTACCTTTTCTGCTATTACTGTCTGCAATAATCTCACACAATAACCAGTGCAGACTCGGTAATATATAATAACGTAAAATTATAATCCGGTTATGGAGGCGGAATCTTTCTGAAATCAACCTACATATTACACGTAGATATTAGCCTCAAAATATTTATAAAAAATGGAAATACAATTTAAGTGAGTATGTGAGGAATCTTTATATGTGTGTATATTATATATTATATACACAAAAAACATCGTAAATAATAGTGCAAGACTGACAAATAATAACGGTGTAACATAATTTTATTACCACGATGCCCGAAGCAATAGCAAAACATCGAGTCTTAATCTATTGTTGGTACTCTGAAATTTATTTGTGGAGGGCTGTCGCCTTCACTCTCGTCATATACGAATAGAGATCGCACAGCTGAATGCACCCAGCGAGGCGGTAACTTGCAACGCAACTCCCACCAACCATAAAGACATGTGGTACTGACAGAATGTAACAATACAAACGCTGCACTCGGATGGTCCGAATCACGATCAATCTATTGGCAGTGACAATTATACTAGAAGCCGCCTCTAATCTCAGTTCGCGCACCTAGCAGTAACGTCTACTTTTGTACAATTTAATAAATTCAGTTTATCTGTATATAGTTTCTGTAACCTACCGTCAGTCTCACATTCATATGCTTATACATCCTCGTATATTTCGACACATGTAGCGCCAATTCCAAAACCCTCTAAAACGACTTTAGATGTTTTTTAATTATGGATGAAAACGTATATTTTGAAAATATATGAACAAAATGTTTATTTTTATCTATCGTTCTGGCAGCTATACTAGATTTACAACGCTTGTTGATGATCACGTGATAATCTTAGGGGGAATATCAACTTATACTCAATCTGCTTTGGGGTATTTTGGAAATAACCCTGATTTTGAACGTGTAATATCAATGGATTTAAGTGGCTTTTCGAGACAAAATGTGTTCTTTATATAGCTAACAAAAAATCTACATAACTGCATATTTAACTCTAGTTATACCAAATCTATTTTAGGGGGTTTTGGAATTAGGCGCTACACATTTTCTTATTTTGTTCCCACCACACTGGTTTTGTTGATTATTGTAGATAGTTTAAGAGCGATATTAATAATTAATAGAAAATTTGTTACGCATTTATAAAAAAGTTGTCCTTAATTCTACTTCTTCTTATGTTCCCCCATCACATTGGTTTTTAAAGCTTTTCTCAGTCATTTTATGTTCAATATTTAAATTTAAAAGTTCTGGTGATAGACAAATGTGTAACGCATTGATATTTTAACTTCTTATTTTCCTATCAAATCACTTTTTATGATTTTATCAAAGTGTATTGAAGAATTTTATTATTTTTTTAATCTGGAGATTGACAACAGAGTACTGCGTCTTTGCAGGGTAGGTTTGAAATCGTGCGGTTGCAGCGAGAAATCTTGTATATATTTATTTTTACGTTGCTAATTTTTTATAAGCACAGTTGAATACATAAATTTAAGAACTGGTGTATACTCACACAATATAAACGAAATCCTTCTTTAAACACGAGATATTTATCTTTTGGAGAGTTAGCACGCCACAAAATTGTATTAGTATATGTACAATCGAGAATACTATTTTGCATGAAGCATTATTTAAAAAAACGCGTTACATATATCAGTCATATGCATAATACTACCCCGGACTGGAATATTCAGAAATTACTTCGAAGACTTCAATTTATAGACAGATATTTTATTGCTTATTACATATTTAAAAATCTGTTATCTGCACTTATTTAAAGAACTGCTGGAGGCGGGGGGGAGGGGGCACCCTTTCCCGGGACCGGTTTAGTATCTATGGCTTACTTGTCGGTCCCACTCATCAAGGCTAATAAAAAATACGCGTCTTTAATTAACAATTACAAAACGTAAAAAAAAAAGAAATTCAAAATGGTTATAAGCAATTATTTTTTTAACCCTACAACGTTCTTTTAAGTGCTGTGTTTATTCATAAAAAATAGTATTACATGCAGATGGAAAATTAAGGTGCAGTTGTTCATCAAAAACACTCCCAAAAGAGAGACAGTGGACGAGACACAAAATGATTGAGTCACACTTACACGGATAGACTAACGGAGATGCAAACAACACAAGGCATGGAGAGTGTGAGGTAGGTGCGTAGGTGGAGACCCACCCACACAGGCCGGCCTGACTACCCACCTAAGGAGCTCCAACGAGTTACCCATACCCGAATAAATACCTTATATAAAACAAGATTCGTCCCATTACTAATTAATTCTGTGCAATTGTGAGATACTTAGAGTATATAGAAATACTTAGATACACGTGAACGTATGATCGGTGGCTTGATTAGATTTAAACACCGCCCGCCCAGGAATACAGATCTGTTGTCTGCACTGCATAAGGTATATTGTTATTTCAGAGTCAACATGTAATTGGTTCAATTTTTGTTACAATTTTAATATGATTTTGGTTCATATCGAATAACTGTTTGTTTTTTTAATAGAATAAAATAAAATGAACTAAAATAAAATAGTGCATGTAATAGCCCGTGTCCACGGGATGAGACATGATTTAGTTGAGATAAATCTCAGTACCATGTACACGTATATATCAGATACATTTTTCAGTACATCTCAGATGTCAGCTAGTGTTTTGTTGAAATAGACTAAAACACAAACCCATGTACATGCCATTCAATTTGACAGCAAGACTCGAAATGCGCTCATAAACATTATCTTAAACCATAAATACTTACAGATATTTATTCTGAAATATGAGACAAGCAGACGGCGTTAAATTACTAATATTTATTCATGGGATGATTCAAATTCACTCTACTGACAAACGGAACATAAATAGCTAATAGACTGGCATTTGACGTTTGAGGCAGGTACAACAAGCGTGGAGTGAGGCGTAAGATGGCAAATCTCTAAGAAATGATCTGAATTGTCTCAAAATAATTTCTTGAGAGCATAATCTCAAAGATATTATCTCGAGTCGAAAATTTCATCCATATACACGGGCCATTAAGATTTGTCTGTTCTTTTGTCTAAATATTATTTTACTATCATTATCAACATATTTCTTTCATGAATATAGCCCATAATGAAACTCGCGATATTTTTTATGATAACAACATAATAAGGTATTTTTTGAAGTCCCAACTCTGAACTTGAAGGTTTTCCTTATGGATGTGAAATAGTGGATATTTCAAAGTGATGCTTTTTTCATTTAATTAGTTTGTAAATTTTTTTTTTGTATTTTCGGCCTAAACCTTGTCTCTATCCTTAAGGTAAACATGTCGTTGCGAAGAAGAATCGCTAGGTACTCTAAACCACGACCATTTAAACTCCTATGGCGCATGTAAAACATCTTACCGTATTATTTAGATGAAATACGACTAAAAGTCCGTCCTCACCCTTATTTGTACATGTATTTTACATCCTTTCCAGGGTAAACTTGCTCCGTACGTATATTCATCTGGGTTTTCAATCGTTATTTATACGTAATGTTGAAATTGTTCCCAGTCAACATTATTCATTATATACTTTAAATGATATTTTCATCTAAATAATAACTGTCTGATTAATAATGAATTAGTTCATAAAATCACCCAACAGGTATGGCTGGTGAATACAGAAATGTATTGATCAATAGGCAGCTGTGCGATTTCGTCTCTTACATAGTGAAAAGACGAAGCCGCACAGCCACTATCACAAAAACCCTCATTGGCTTCGATCCTTTAATTATTGAAAGTTAACAAACATTTACAATATATAATAGTGTATACTAAGTTAAAGGCACATACTAATAGTATACATAATAGTACAACAGATAAGTTTAAATATATCGAATCAGTCAATCAAACAGTTTAGAAATAGAAAAGACATGTTAGAAGAAAAACAAATAAATGGAAATGTAGATTTGGTTGGGGAGCCGAGGGAGGAAAAGAACACGCCCCAGAAAAAAGGAAAAGTGCAAAACAAAATTAATAACAAACTGACCGGTCATCAGAGTACTACTGGCGGCCATAACATCCCAATGATATGAGTACAACATAACAAGATGAAACAATAAATGCGAAAATAAAGTATGGCTAAAGAATTTAATAACTATTTCCACTGGTCCCAATTAGACATTGGGAGTCTCAGGTGTCCTAGAGCCCCTTAGCAGTTCCCATATAGACACAAACTCTCACGAAGGCCCGGTATAATTCCAGATTCCTTTTGCAACTGAGTAGATCGGAGTTCCTGATCCACTCCCACCAAATCGTCAATCATATCTTCTCCTGCATCCATCAATATAACGCATCGTCCGGCGTCTGTCTCACTTGGCTAAAGGCGCACAATGGATCGGATACGAGACCAAAGTCATATAATTGACCCTGTATGGGCGGAGCGCCACTTAACTTGACCGAAAGTAATCAGATGTCTAGAGAAATGCTCTAAGAAGTTATAAATTTGTGGAGACCGACCAAGAACATACTATATATGGATTCAGTAGAAGATTAGCCAGCAGTCCAGGTTAGTGGTGATATGTCTCATAGAATAACACGGTATTATTATCAATAGAAAACCAATGAAGATGGACAAGACGATGATGACATAGAATGGCAGAGGAGACAGTTGAGCGTTCGTCCAAAAATGTTGTCACGGCGTTTCTACCGATGCAGTAAGGAGGTGAAAAGCATCCTGTTTAAATCGTTCTTCACCAGCATGTATACCTGCGAGCTCTGGTCGAAATACGAGCAAGTGACGTATAACCATTTCCAAATTCAGTATAACTCATACAAAATACTGTTCGCATTGGCGCGTTATTGCAACGCATCTACAATATTTACCAAAGGCCGTATACATGGATTCGTTCCGCTTCTGAGACATCGAGTTGCGGGCGTAAAGCTGCGGTTGGAGTTCAGCACCAACTCTCTAGTGCAAGCGGCGCTTTCATGGAAAGCTGGTTCCTTGACCAGAGAATAGCAACGCCTACAGAATAGCTACATATACAACAATGGCCGTGACTGAAGTAGTAATATATGTAGTATTTATATTTTGTGTGTATATATGTGTTAACTTTTTATTTCTTAATATTTTCCTTGGTTTTCTTTTTCATAACATTATATTTATTTCGTAACTTTAATATATAACATTTAAAAAAAAACTTGATCACGATGGAATAAACACATTATTATTATTATATCCTGCATGTGAAAATTAAAAGACTGCTTAAACAAGACCTCTATGGTGACCCAGGAGAACCTGAAAAAGACAAATGGAGAAACTGTACGAAGAATGATGGAACTATCAGTGGCTTCGAGTAATCGAAACAGCGTAGGACAAAGAGCGATGGAAGAGTGCTATCCAAGCGTTAGGCCCCCAATCCGCTTAAGACAAAGAGAATGAAGAAGTGTTTCAACTCTAAAAAATATATATATATTAATTTTCATTACTGTAAATAAAGGCGTATTTGAAGAATTTGATTGGTGACCGGATACGCATATATATCGGTGTGCACATGTACAACTACACACTTTTAGGTTAGGTTAGATAAGCTGATCGTGTGCAGTTATTTATATGTGCACATATATAAGGAGTCAATTTAATTTAATGTTTAAATAATTAAAATATGGGAAACACTAACCATGCTAAATAAATTTTCAAATACTATTTTTCTCCTGTCACTGCTGATGGCCTTCACGAAATTTTAATATATTTAACTGTTTTATATTCATCCTATAACATTCCATCCAAGTGATGTTTAATGTACGAGCCTCTGAAATTCAGGATGTGCTCACCCAAAAGCATGCCTATTAATGTGGTGTCCGAGAGTCAAAGAGACTAGTAATAAGGCTTTTAATACACGACCTGTGCTGGAATCTCAAACAGACCACACTCTGAATTTAAAATGTCTGAAAACCTGATGACATCGTTTCATTTGGGTTCATTAATTATTATAATTACCTGCATATTTATTGAGTTTTTAAATAGCGTTAACCACAAACTAGTAAATTTATAGACATTATATGAAATGTATGTAGATGAGAGGGGTTTGAAATATTATTTGGGAGTGGGGAGGGGGGGGGGGGGGGGGCGATGGGCATTCTACACACATATATCCAACGATACATAAATCCGATAGATTATGACACATTTATGCAACATTAAAAGTATTAACTCTTCGAAAATAAAATCTTTGTGTGAACAAGACATACTTTTTACATTAATACGTATTATATTGTCAACGATTAAATTTTCGTTCCAATCGAGAAATATTTTTTAAAATGTCGCGGAGCTTTTTGATTGGCACCAAAGTGATCACGTGGGTGTAACCAAACTGAAAATTTTTGGGCTAGGAATTTACGTTAGTTCATGTCTATTTATTTGGTGGTCTGTGGCGTATCATATCATATTTTTTTATATGTTTTATCAACGAACTATTTATTATAAACACCTATTGTAATACAACCGTGAGTCATGTACAATATCCACATTGTGTAGTCTATAGATAATTACGTATATACAAATTAACTTCAATGATTACAGATCATATATTTTGATAGTGAAGCGGACACAAGATGACATCTAGCGACGATGGCGATGCACCATGTCATACTGATAACACCGTCTGATGGCACACAGTTCGCACCTTTACGGATACCTATTAAAGGCGCGTGACCACTTCTCTGCCGCGTGTAAGCCGGCATTGAATAAATTGTAAAAGATTGTAAGGTAAGTACTTTTGCCAATACAAAAAGATATATAACGGTATCTGTCTGGCTAACCTTTCACCTGGACGCATACGGCGGACAGCAAAGAATGCAAATTCGAGTGTCAAAGGTTCAACACGCGCTTGGTTCCGCCGAGATAGAGTATCGCCGTGCTTTAAAGTTTTCCGAACCGGAAAACTGAATTTGACAGCATCTGATCCCCTACAATGTGCAGTGAAACCTTTTCCTTTAGTGCTAATCGAGGAAGGTGCAAAGTAGTGTCCAGCTCATGGGATTGAGATCAAGGTAAGACCAGATTCCTTCTGTTCTTTCTTGATCTAAATTGGGTTGCGTCAAACAAACAATAACTAGCAGAGATACAGTCCACCACGGAACATATTTTGGTCCTTCGAGTCGAATTTCTATTATTTACTACTTATGACTCTAAATGGTGGAAATAAAATATAACAAAGTATTTTTAAAATAAATATATTTGTTTCTAAAAAGATAAACAGTGAAAATAAAATATATGAAAATTGGACATAATTACGGTGATGAATTTTGAATATCTAATCCAACTGACGAGGATGAACTTTATTCTTATTTAATTTTACTAAGTTACTAAGTGAGGACTGAGGTAACATATTTTTTTTTTGTTTCTTTTATTTTAGATGGTTCTTTTGCACGTTTTCTCTCTCGATGTGCCTTCAGTCTCTCTGTATTAAATTTTGTCGTAATTTTTTAGTACATATATAAACGAACATAGCGTATAATTTTTAATACGAAATTTTAAGAAAACAGAAGTTAGTTCTTATTTCAACTGACAAGTTAGAGAAAATTCTAGGTATGTAAATTAGTTTTATTAAAATAGGTTCGGAAAATTTATTAATTAAATAAGAAGTAACGATTGTGACTGCAAATGCAATCTCCCACTTTCGCAAGTGCAATAAATTGAGCAGGACTACGATCTGGATACAGGTTTTAAATATTTCATAATGTCACAATGTAAATAGTATTTTTGTAGAAAACTTTCGTTTAAATCCATGTGACAGTTACTTTTGACCATTTGAATTTATTGTACAGCTCAATAGTTTTACTTCAAAAAATAAAACGCCAGATTTAAATCTAAAATTTTTTATAATTCATACATAGAATGTCTGTTCGCAAAGATACTGCTTGAAACATTTAAATAAAACTATATTATTTCTGACAAGGTAAAACCAAATGTAAATTTCTACAATTTGACTCAACAGAAATACAGATTACCCTAGCGAACTATGAACTAAGTTAAGCATCTCTTTGTAGAGTTTTAGAAGGTTCATTTAGAAAGAAAAGTGCTATAAAATTATTGTAATTACACCCTGCGTACATTTTTAAAGCATACCTACCTTCTAAATGATTTATAGCACTTCTTATACAAGGTGTTTTTTTATGTAACATGCCGATTTTGTTTTTTTTAATAACTTTTTAAAATAAACAATTTTTATATATCATTTAATCAACACTTGACAATTTATCGCGGTAAATAATATTCACTAAATAGTCACTTCTAGATACTGTATACATATTTTTACGAATATTATATTTTAGCTATTGAAACGTTTATTTATATATTGAAATAACACAGATATATAAGAGTATTGAACATGAAAAAAAAACCAATTAATTTACATCTTAACCCATTCCCCGCGGGTGACTCATGCATGAGTCGCGCCTTACATGCCCACAGCGCGGGTGACTCAAAAATAAGTTGCCTTGTTTTGCCCGCCGCTAGATTAGCCATCTTATAAACAAACACGAAATAACAAAAGTCCTCGTATCACCCAGTATCAATCAGTTATTCAAATTCTCAAACTCAGTGTATGCGTGTAGAATGTAATGCGTTTCAAACTATAAAGTTAAATTTAATGTCGGTATTTAAAAACTTGTAAATAGAGTGCATTAGTCTCAGAAATCAGCGCCTGCGCAGATCGCTACTTCACTCTAGTCGTTCATTATTTAAAAAAAAATCGGTTGCGTGTTCTTATTACGTATGAGAAATACGCGAATGGTGTAATGACTTTGGGGTAATTAATGGACGATATAGTAGTGTCTCTGTGGGTATATGTCATACCTATCAGAAGATTTAGTATGTGATGTTTCGAACGATGAGATGTGCTAAATGTGAGTGAGGTGTATGCCCCAATATTCAACTACCACTATCGTGTCATTCAGTCTGGCGATTTCTTGAATGTTTAGTGGCGTTTTTGGTGATTTTTCACGACTTGGCAAATCTTTCACAATATTTCCCTTTTTTTTAATTTTTGATTTATGCATGATTTTACAAAAATATTACATAAAGTTTTTTTTGAGTATTCACAACAGACGGTTCATTAAAATCGGTTATATAAAAAGAACACCCAGTAGTAAGAGCAGAGAATAATTTTAAGGCATTTTGATTGCTACCTAATTCCCTAGGACCTTAGTTCTCAACCCTTTTCACGTAGCAGTACTAATTTTAAATTATAAAAAATTCACGGTAAACTGAAGAATACCTTCCCCCTCTCTACCTTATCCTCTCCCATCACTTATATTTACAATTTTGTTTATGTTTATACTTGCTATTTTAATTTTAGTGTCTGTTGTATCCTGAAGAAGTTACCATTGATCCCGAAACATGGTATATTTTGATGGTTGAAATATTGGGAAGAAAGAAAGGCACTTACTTTTTCATCTGCCGGTTGCTGGTTCAGTTGTTGATTTCTTCTCCACCACAAGAACAAGCGTTTGAGCGGGATGTGTAAACTAGTACTGTTAACACTCGCGTAAAGGATGATTTTTATGTATAAGCGGGATTAAAGTAAAGATTAATTATAAACGTTAGCGGTTAATTAATAAGCGACGGTAGTTAGTCAGTATGAAGTTCCAAGTGCACACTGAACTTACTACAGTTGGAGAGAGTTAAATTACTGCAACATATTCTTTCTTCCTTGTGCTTAAGGATATGTTAGGAAAAAAAGGGATGGAGATACGCAGGTTAAATTTTGGTAAATTGCGAATAGAAGGTATGCATGAGTGAGGCAACAAGTCAAACGCCAAAAAAACTGAATATAATTTAATTAATTTAAACGGCGCGAACATTCGGTATTAATGACAGATCCACATACCGCCGATGGCCGTGCGCATGTGAATGCTCAATTATGGTTACTTTACCTATCTCTCTCCCCCATATCCTATCCTTCAGAGCACGACTTTTTCTATGACTTTTGAACTGTCAAAGAGAATAGATGTCTATTCGGTTTTTTGCGTGTGCGTGCCGAAACCGCTATTGTGGATCACAGTGCTTCATGCTGAACATCAAAGAAGTTTCCTGAAGTTTAGGAGATGTGACTACATAAGAGAAAATCCAGATGAGTAGTGT
Organism: Eubasilissa splendida; assembly: GCA_031772225.1. Lineage (NCBI taxonomy): Eukaryota > Metazoa > Arthropoda > Insecta > Trichoptera > Phryganeidae > Eubasilissa > Eubasilissa splendida. Next base: position 5,467,623 of record CM062862.1, read on the forward strand.
TCCTTCCCGGTTGGTCCTTGAGCTTTGTCCTATCCCTATACCTAATTATTATCACCCTTTTTACGTCTCATATAATATTCATATAAAAAGTTGACACAAAATAAAATAAAATAAAATTTATTGAAGACGTTATCTGACTGTTTATAAAGATGATTGGTAACTGAGACTTAACGATGATTGATAATTAAGATTTAACTGTTGAAGGTTTACTTTCTAGTGTATACGTCATTAAACTCAATCAATCACAATAACGGTTTAAATAACGAATCAAACATCACTTACATATGTACCAATTTTGTTTTATCAAAAAATCTTAAATTTGCATATTTTCCATACCTATTACATGAAAACAATCATCAAATGAATATTTTAACCAAGAAATAACATTCGTAAAAAATACGGTGTTATTGAAAAAAACTATAATGCGTTTTGTGTTATTAAATATAATAAAAACACAAAATTGTTTTTTTTTTTTTTTGTACATTGTACATCTCTTGTAATGCTGTACCTTAGTGGGTTAAATCCTATGATATATTTCACTATATATACATGATGTCCTGTAAATAGTGGTCCAAACCATCGATAGCTGAGACCATGCCCCATCATAGATCTTGTGAATGTCACACGGTTTTCGAGATATTTGAACTTTTACTTTGTTACACTTTTAATGTAATTTCCAAACATTAAAAAAATCGCTTTCTCTTTGTGGATTGTGTTAATATTAAATGGTCCGAATTCATATTATTAAACATTTTTCCTGGCAAAACTGTATTTAAAATATAGTGACACATGTTTCATAGGAAAACTTATTATAAATAATAATCAACAAATAGAAAGCGATATATTTTAAGTTTTGGAAATTACATTAAAAAAAGAACAAAAGGTACTAATTATTCAAAAATTCATAAAAGTTCAAATACCTCGAAAACCGTGTGACATTCGTTCCACCTATGATGGGGCATGATCTCAGATATTGATGTGTCTCGTTTGGACCACTATTTACAGGACATCCTGTATATAACATGCATACATGTTTAACTTAAGGTTTCCGCGAACATTAGTGTATAGAACTGGCATTTATTCTGGGTAACATCGCGTTTTTTGTAGATGGTTTCTAGGCCGGCGTTTTGGCAGGCTAACACGTACTATTGTCAAGGCGTTGCTTCAAAAAAATATTCTGAAGTAATTAAACGAAGGAATGTACAGAATTGATATTAAGAGATTGGTTTCAAACTAAAATTTACTCAACTGTGAAAGATTTATATCTTCTGCGTGGAAGTACGATTGTTCGGTAATTTTTTGAGGCAACGCCTTGACAATGGCACGTGTTACCGTGCCAAAATATCGGCCTAGATTTCTCCAAGTAAATCATATATAAAGAGCATGATCTAACCCAGAGGAGACGCCAGTTGTATATATATGTGTGTGACATTTTTCTATAATACATATTTGCGAGAATATGATTATTTTTTTATTTTAATTCAATTTTATGTATCTGTTAATTATTATTCAACAATTGAGCGTTAACTTTAAAACACCTGTGGAAAAATGTTTGCCATCGCTGTTTTCGCAGAATATTTAAATAATAGATATAAGATTGATTTTTTATTTATTATTGAAAGTACCAGTTAATGAACGAAGTATTTATAGAAATAATATAAGTCGAAATTATATGATTTATAAGATGAAATTCGCAGAAAATTAATAGATATAATGAGAACTTTACTTCGCTAATTAGATCACGATCACTTCAAGAGATCTATTTCAAAAATTAAATTTTATCTAGAAGGATTTTTATCTGAAATACAAAAAACTTTTGTGTAAAATGATCCCCGAGAATTATAATATCATTGATTTGGAATCAATATTTTAATAATTGGTCGTCGTTAACGGTCTTAATTATGACAAAGAAAAATAAATTCCACCTTACCGGACGGTATGAAAATTATTCAATTTTCTGTAGAAATATCGAAACAAACTGATTTTAAATATTCAAAGAAATAAATTTAATAAAATGAAACGATATTCTTTAAACACTTAAACGTTAATTTTTTTAAATTATATTTTATATCTTGGAATAATTATTAATAATGTGTCGAATTTGAAGGTATAAGAAAATATAAATATTTTTATTTATTATCTTTGTTTTATTAACCACTAAAATGAGTTTAAATACATCTACCGGTTTCGAAAAATACCATTTTATTCTTCAGGATGTCATAACTAACTAAAACATATATTGTTTCTTTGACAACTAAAACATATATTGTTTCTTTGACAGAATCTATTTAAAAAAAATCTATTTATCTTTAGTACCTAACTCAAATCATTACTTATTACAAATTTACTCGAATAATTTTTAAGAAAAAATTTTAGAATGGGACTCATAGTTAAATTTAGTTGGTTGTTTATAATTTTTTGATTAGTTTTACACGCTTTATTTATCTCCAACGATTACAAATTATTTAATTTGTGACCAACACCGTTTAGATGCAAAATTGACAATCCCAATTTTTTATCAAAATCATTACCATTTTCTATAAAATGATTAGAAAATTCTGAAAACCCACTATTGTTCAAACATCTCAAATGCTCCCTTACTCTTAATATGTTTTAGTTAGTTATGACATCCTGAAGAAGAAAATGGTATTTTTCGAAACCGGTAGATGTATTTAAACTCATTTTAGTGGTTAATAAAACAAAGATAATAAATAAAAATATGAATCTTAACCACAAAGATAACATTGCTGATTTTAAAAGAAAATATAAATGTCCACCAACTTTAAATTACTTATATGTTATAAAAAATATATTAATTAAAATACCTAAAAATTATCAGTGGTCGCTACCAACTGAAGATGGACGCCCGCAACCCTTCTCATCTTCAAGGGTCTCGTCCCCCAATACGAAATTGTTGGAACCACCACCAAACATACATTCTTTAACAGGCCTCACCAAAAACATCGTTTAGTTTACGAGCAATTTCTGCTGCTTTACCGCCTGTTTCGAGCTCACAAAAACTGCTCTTGTTTGCTTGTTTCCCTTATTTAATTCAATTTGCTCTGTTTGACAAATTTCCAAAATTAATAATAAAACTCTAATGTAACCAACATATCGACCAAAAAAGCACACTTTTAAATAATTTTAACGTGAATATGATGAAAATTAACTTTTATTGAAAAAAATCAGGTTAAAATACATAAAACAAAAAAATTTAATTATGTTCCTACCAACATAATTTTATATCAATGCAGTAAAGCAATTTTCACGTAAACGCCAAAATTATACAACTTGAAGATAAAAAAAAAAAAAACATTTTTAGAAAAATAAATACACTTTTTTTAAAATACTCGTTTTACCAAAAAATGATAGATGTAGAAATATTGGTGTCAAATAATGAAAGGTGTTACGAATGTGGATAACCGTATTATTCGAGAATCTATGCACTGGTATGTGCATCTACCTACAAACTAACGAATATATAAAGCCCAATATAAGACATTTAACAGCAAACAATGAACACCTGCCAGCCATAAATGTGACTAATTCCTACGTTGTTTCGAATGTAAAAACACGTGTCTTTACATATAATATAAGGGTCTATTTATATCACGTCCGCCATACTATACCATAGACAACTTGAGTTTTATCGACGGAGTTTTTATTAATACATAACTTTCACGCATCTCTTTACAAATCATTACCAGTTTATTAGGAGAACATATTCTTATTGTGAAGTTGTAATTATTCAGAACATAGGTCTGCAATATTTTAAATATGAATTAAATATATTAATTAGAAAGATATACATATAAAATCAATTTTATCGAAAAATATTGTTGTTGCGCCACTGGGATTCTAGCCTGGATCTCTTTTATAACCGGGGAAGGTGCATTATTTTTGATATTATCAGTTTGTTAAAATATTGATGAGATTTAAAAAAAAAGCACCCGAGAAAGAATACGAAAACGAGAAAATACAATCTTTATTCTGTAGATAAAAAAATGATTATTATTAGAACGATAAAATCGTTATACAACGTGGGAAATGTAATCTCTATAAAATTGATGATATCATGATTGCTTTATATGCCAACGTTAAAAAATATACATTTAATTTACATTACATTAAATTTGAATAAAATAATAGTAGTTTTAAATTAGTGTTAGGTTTTAATTTTTTGTCGTATATTTAAGAGATACAGATCATCCAACGCAAAAAATAAAACGACGTAATTAACAAATTTTGTACAGTTAGATATTTAAAATAACAATTTTAAACACATAGCTTAGAAATAATAAATATTTCTTGAATTTAAATAGTTATTCTTTATTAAGGAGAACATATTCTTATTGTGAAATTGTAACTACTCAGAACATAGGTCTGTGATGTTTTAAATACTAATTTAATGTATTAATTATCAATGTATACATATAAAATCAATTTTGTCGAAAAATATTGTTTTTGCGCTACCTGGATTCGAATCTGGATCTCTATTTATAATTCGGAGAAGTACACTACGAATGTAGATGGCTTTCAAATAATAGAACGACAGATGTATTAATTTGAAAAAGTGTAACATAGAGGTTCGAAAATTTGTCATGAAAAATACTGGCGCAATATATATATGGTAGTGTACTTCCCCGGATTGGAAATAGAGATCCAGGTTCGAATCCCGGTAGCGCAAAAACAATATTTTTCGACAAAATTGATTTTGTATGAATATATTTATAATTAATATATTAAATTAGTATTTTAAAGTTATTCTTCGCTCTAGAACTGCAGGCTTAGATTTACTTTCAAATACTGCGATGTAGAAAATAATAAGGTTTTCAAAAAAATAGAAATATTAATCATTGCTTGGCTATTTATATTTCACGAGTTCCTTATAATTTATGATAATTATACAGTAAAAATTTCGGCAAAGTTATGGTCTAATTTGAATTGCCTCTTCTTAGAAGATAGCGGGTGTATTTATACATTTTTTTTACCCTGTAAAGGTTGAAGTTTAGTTTGAATAAATTTGAAAAAAGCCTTGAAATATGCCTCGCATTATGCCCCTAATGTAAACCGGCTGAGAAAAATGTAAAATGATGAAAAACCTTATCATTCCATTCCTTTTAAACACAACAAGGCGCATGTGGTTGATGTGTTCTCGTCATCAAGGGTAGCGAAGATTCCACTTGACATTTCAAATATGGAGCCTTAAAAAGCTAAAACAAATTTGAGAGCTGGAAAAAAATGTGAAAGAAATTTATCAACCCTTAAATATTTCTGTACGACTGTTATACGAGTATTCCTGCTGTTATTTTGATTTATGAATGAAACATATCAGAAGAATTCTCGTAATATAAACAATATCATTTTAAATATCGTATATCATTTGTTATTTAAATTATGCTGCTCCACAATATCTTAATAAACATTTTAAAAATCAAGTAATAGTTTATATTAGAAATATATAAAACTTATAGAAACACAAATGCTAAGTCATTTGTTAAGGCATGACGTTTAATTTACATTAAAATACACATATCCTACTCTATTATGGCCTGTCTTCACGGAATAAAACATGATGAAATAAAACTCAGAGATCAGTTTGAGATTGGTAGAAAAAGATAAAAACTCAAACCCGTGTACACGTGTAGCATAAACGTCACCGAGAACCATAGATACCTGTAACTACTTATTTTGAAAAGATAGACAAACAGAGGAAATAAATTTTATGGAGGCAAATTTCTGGAACGTGGTTTATCTCCAAATGGAATTTCATGTGAGCGTAATCGCTGTCTCAGAGATTGTCAGAGATAAACTTGGGCCATTAAGAATCGTGTGTTTTGTTTCCAAATGCTATTATTATTATTATTATTATTATTTGATAATTTATCCATTCAACGGATGTTGGCTCTCGTGACTTTATTTACTGCGGCCTGAAAAAGCTCTCCACTAGACTGGCCAAACCATTACTTCAGATTCTTTAGCTATGATGTTTTATTTCTTCTAAGATCCCGACTTTCAGCAATCTCTTCCTGCGTTATGAGGTGCAAGATTTCATACTCTTCTGGATATCTCGTTACATGTCCGAGATATTTTCAGATATTTATTGTTTTAATTACTTATTTCTCTTTATTCATTCAGCTTATTTCATTATCTCAAATGCTTTCAGTAGACTTATTATTTCTTCAGTAAGTGTCCATGCTTCCATACCATAAAGTAAAATCGAGAACACATAGCATCTGACCATTACTAATTTATCATTAAAATAATTTTATTCTTGATTTACACTTACACCTACTTAAAGAACAACGTATTTGTTTAATTTAACGGTAAAAAATACTATATTAAATGCAAAATATCAGAGGTTCAATCCTAGTCCCAAGAGATCGATTTAGTCAAACGCTTAGATTAACCCTTCCTAAACCATGCAGTAACACCGGTCTATCGCTCTAATTAATTCTATAATATTTCGGTAAATACACGCAACATTCAATTCATATTTTAGTTAAATTGAAGGAATCATGCTTATCGCATATTCACGCTTAGAAATGACTAATGAAAAATCATGCATGAAAGGCGAATCCTACAAAAATTCAATTCAATCGGTTATAAAATTAAAAATACCATTTGTGTCAAAACAGAAAAAAATCATATATTAATTTCACAGTGAAAAAAATAACAAACATTATAATTTCTTTCTCACTAATTAAAGAAAGATAAAAAGTAAGGTTGTTTTATATAATACAAACTTCTACATAGGACTTGATGAATGCTCCGAATTATAATATTATATATTTATTTACTTAATGCTTAATATTTACAGTAAATTTATGTCGTTAACCATTTTTTCAAAAATAATTTTCACATTTAAAAGGCTAATCAAATCTTATTTCTTACAGTAACACGAGTTGACAGCATGGCTGCGTACGAGTATTTTATATCACGGTATAGTAAAGGTTAATTAAAAAATAGTTAGAATAATATATTTTTTAAATCTCTAAAGCGACATCTGTCTCTAAAAGTTGGTGTGCAAGCTGAAGCAAATATTCTATAGAAGCATCTTAATCATCAAAATTAATGATAATAAAGAACTAATAAATACTATTAAAAACACTTTTTTGTATTTTCATTTCTAATTTCAAACAGTTTGTATTTTCTACTTAGATTTCTGAGGTATCAGTTATTTCGAAGCATACGCGATACTATATTATTATTCCATTGTTTTTGTTTATTTTACGTGTCTTTCCAATGTTATTGTATCCGGGAATAGTATACGGAGTGTCTCTATCACATGTATGCATTTCTTTTAACACTATGAATCCCGGTAAATTATTTAATGTGTTCAATGTTATTAAAAATTTGTCCAAATATTTATTTATGCTTCTTATATTCATTTGTAAAATGGATAAAGCATTTTTAGGTGTGAATATATTGTTGATTGTACCAACATCATCATATATTATTTCTTTTATGGAGTAATAATTTTGTATTTCTTCAAAAGACGTGTCGTCTTTCATTGTAGTTTTATAAATAATCAATTCGTTGTTGTGCTATGGTTCGCATTATTTTTAAAATTGGGCAGTTTATGTTATTAGCGGTAGGGCTGTGCCTATTATTGGTATTTTACACGTTGTGTTTTATAAAGTTGAAACAGTTTGGTTTTTAATTTATTTTCGGGCATTTTGTGTAGGTGTGTTCCTGTGAACAGTGTAGACATTTATGTACATCTATTTTTTGCATGTATGGCTGAATGTTAGGCAATGGTAACATTGCATGAGTGGGTTGGAGTCTTTGATGTGAATTTTAAGAAAACCGATATTTATTCTTCCTTTCAGGAATAATAATTTTCTCATTTCGCCAGTTATTTCTACTATGTAGTTGCATAAATGTGTATTTTTTTGATTTCTAATATGTTTTTATGTGTATTTGTGGTGTTTAATTGATTAATGTCATCGTTTTGAATTAGAATTTCGTTAATAAAGTCTTATTTTTGGTAGTTGATGTTTAAACCTTAAAAAATAACAATTTTATTATTTTTTATATTTTTTTATTTTATTTATTTCTTACTTACTTACTTACTTACCATCACGCCGTTTACCCGAGAGGGTAGGCAAAGAGGAGTGAGCGCCACACTTTTCTGTCTTGACACACAATTGTCGCCTCATCCAGATTCATACATCTTCTCATACAAGTTCGCTGATTATTGAGGCTTCTAACAGAACCATCCTCCATTAACTGGTTTACCTGGTCGTGCCAAGTCTTCTGTGGACGTCCTCTATTTCTGGTGCCATCAACACTTGCGTCATATATTTTTCTTGCTATTCTCTCCTCATTCATCCCTTCCATATGACCAAACCACCTAAGTGATCCTTTCTTAATCTTACTCACTATACTAACATCAGCTTTACATTTTTTCCTTATTTCTTCATTCTTTACTCTGTCATAAATAGATTTGTCACACATACGCCTAAGTGATCTTATTTCCACTGCATTCAGTCTACTTTCGTTCCTTTTCTGCCAGCTCCAGGCCTCACTTCCATACATCAGTGTCGGTACCAAGATTCCATTGTGCACCGCTATTCTAGCCTCAGTTGACAAATTCCCGTTAGACATAATTCCATTCAAAGCGCCGTTCACTTTATTTCCTGCAGTCACCCTCCTTTCGATATCATTATCAGCCTTTCCATTTCTATCAAACGTACTTCCCAAATACAATTATTTTTTTCTACTGTGAGTATTTATGTATTCTATGGTTCGGAAATTTGTGATATTGTAGTTCTTTCTTTTGTTATGATCGCATGTTTTTGTTTTCACCTTCACTCTAAATTTTTTTAATTTTATTTAAATAATCCATGTTATTATTTGATAAGGGTTGTTCGCAGATTTATTATTTGGTCTTGAAGGTATGATTTGTCTTCTTCTTTTGATACTATTTTTTTTTTGTAGTTTTATTATCAGTTGTTGCTGATGTATTTAAAATTTATAATTTAAAGTTTCTTCCAAATTCGAGAGACATTTTTCAATTGCGTTGCAACTAAAGTCTTTCTGTCTTTTATACGCTTATGATTTTTTCTATGCCGATCCGCAAGGTGTTAAATATTTGGTCCATGTTTAGATACTGTAGTTCCGCCGCGACGTTGACGTAGGATACATTATAAACACTAAACTCGCTGTGTCACCTCCGTATTGGACGGATCGGCATCTTCTTGTATGTAACTTTGTATTACAAGAAAAAAAAAAAATTAAAACAGTTATTTCACTACAGAATATTGTGTGACGTCATAGGCCACTACGAAAAATTGAGCGTTGTATTTATTTAGGCTCTATTTTCATAATGAAAGCCTTTATAAAATGTTATTTGTTTTCTTTGTGAATTTCATACATATAAATTTTTAAAAATATTCATGTTAACATTATTTTGAATGATTCGACATGTAGTAAATATAATATCTTGAATATTTAAGCTTGATTTAAATAGGTTTTTAAAGAATTTGTTGGAAGCGGGTCACCGATGTGAAGGCTCCCGATGTGGACTTACATCTAACTTCGGTTTCTCTTCGGTGTCCGATGTGTAGGTATGTGTATCGCGTGGATGACTATAGTAGGTACTCACGATATAGGTACACTGAATTGATTTGTCTAGTTACAATACTTAAGACTTAACAATAAATGTGGAGTGCGCGAGTTGCCTAAAACGTAGGAGCAAAGAGAGTGTGAGGAAAGCACGTACTGCTGGACGCGTTCAGCGCGTGATGGAAGACATCATCATAGATTTATTGCATTCTTTTGATCTGTGTACACCGTATACATTTTTTTATAAATATCAAAACATATTTTTTATATTTCGTATCAGACTTTTTTTTAACGCCTTTTTTATTTTTAACCACATTATTGTGCGTAATAAAATTCTGACATGTAATAAAAATTATTAAAATATAACATCGTTTCACTAGAAATCTTGTCGAAAAGATTAATAAAAATATATTTGTATAGGTACTTAATTATTACCAAGAAGAATAGAAGTCGATAAAGATCGTACAAAAAATGATTTTTTCTTCATTTAAATTTATTCATTTCCACGAAATATAGATAAATCAACCATTGAGAATGAATAATGATAATTAATTTGTTCGTATATGAGAATATTTTAAATATGTAAAAAATGTTTACTTTTAATTCCAAATAGCTTTGAACCTACAGTCGATATATTTAAAATAATTCTATCTACTTTTGGCCGGGCTGTATAATCTGCGAAGCGCGGGTAGCAGTTAAGCTAGACCACAGGCTGTGTACATTACGAAGCGCCTGAATCACTGATGGTCTCATATTTAATTCATGCCAAACCCACCCTTAGGAAATTCCACCCTTAAGGGCAAAGTGCTGTGACAACGCAAAGCAATTTTGTGGACACTTAACAATTTTTTCTCTCAAGATATACAACCGAGGTGAGGGAGCATAATTTACTTACAAAAGGGATATTATAAGAGGGTATTAATTCATTTTCATTTTTTTTCAAATTAACAAGAGCGAAACTTGTTTGAAGTGGCTCGTCTGCAGCACGCCATACATTTATCACAGCTTTAATTCCACTTCTTTTTTTATTATTATTTTCTGGAATGAAAACATAAGTACTTTCCCTAAAAATTATAAGGCGACTTAAGTATTTTACATAATGCTTCAAATATGATGCGTTATGAATGAAAATGTTATGGTTCAGATGAATAAAGAAAATAATCTATTTAACAAATATCAGATATCTCACAGAGACAAAGTTATATTTTAATGGAAAATATATGGAAGTATGGAGTAATTACAGGGCTTACGATCTGTCTTCGGCTGGCTTAAGTGATCACTTTATATATATATGTATAACGTTCACCAATTCTCACCCCTCAATCTCAACATTTATTATTTTTTTTGAAAATTGAATATATGTTAGTATGTGAACTCGCTTCGAGTACCACTATACCATCGCCATCTATGGAACAAATCTGATAATTCATTTTTCCTTTCTTTTTTTAAACAGCATATATATCATCACTCTGATTTTAATCTATAATTACACAATATTCCGTATATTTTCCATTAAATAATAATAAAAAATTGTTTTGTCTTTATAAAATCTCTGATATTTGTTTAATAACAGTGTCTTTGTAGGTAAAAATCCAGTAATAATGTGTTCTTAGACATTTTAAAATATTGCTAATATTTATTTTATTACTGATAAGATATCGAAGGGCATATTTCATTGTTCTAAAAGTCCACCTTGTTTATATTAATTATACTTTATTAAAGTTAATTATAGTAGTGTATTGTTTCCTTTCTCTCCCTCTAGATACTTTAGACTCGTATATTATAACGACGATTTTAATTTAGGTCTGGAATAATATTTTATGGTAAATATTATGTCTGCGAACAAATATGTTTTGCCAGTTAATATTACTCACAATTTTAACAAATGTATACTTTTGCGAGTTCAAATAATATATCATGTTTCGTAATTTGTAATGTATGGCTTTTTCATAAAATTTCTCATACACAGTATTTACATTATTATAAGATGTTATTTATATAATTTAAAATTTCTTAAAACAAGGGCGGGTTAAAATGTTTCCGATTAACATGTTTTTTTAAGTCTGGTCCGGAACATTAAGACCCGTTTCTAGTCACCCTGCTGACGCTTGATATTATGTATATTTTTACCGATCCGCACCAGGAACTGAACTACCATCGTACCATCCTTGCATAAAATGTGTTACTCTGTGTTATTAATCAAAACACCTACAGTCGCACATCACATCGGCCCCAATCCGAAATGTCGGACGTACGTCCGACGTCCCAATACGTCAACCGGTTTCGCTTATCTCAAGCTTCGTCAGGACGTATTTAAAACTGATCATAAATACAAAGAGATAGCGGTTTCTTAGAATTATCCAACCATATTATTAAAAGAATAGTCTCTTTCAATAATACCACAGGGATCAATATCCTCCATAAAAACGGGTTTGGTCTCCGGTTCGATAATTAAGCAAACCTTGAAATAAAAAAGCAATAAATAGTTGTACGCCAATTCTTAATAACTAAATTAATTTATACATTAGCCCCATATTAGGTATGTTTTCTTTAAAATCAATTTAATATCCATCAATACTGTATTTTCCCATCCCCTAATGTTCCGTTTATCTGTATATGTATTTTGTCTCTCTCTTTTGCATATAATTTTATATTCTGTCTCCCTTCATGTTCTATTTAACTATATATGTATTCTGTCTCTCTCTTTCACATGTAAGTTTATATTCTATCTCTCTTTTCATGTATATATATATAAATGCACCCTTTTTGTATTTATGATCAGTTTTATATACGTCCTGATGAAGCTTGAGATAAACGAAACCGGTTGACGTATAATAAATTTCGTAGTTTCATACAAAGTTATTGTTGTTTTATTTAATATTTTTATAGTTAATTTAATAAATAAAATATAAACCACTGGTGGAGAACTGAACCCCGATCTCTTACGTTATAGATGGAGATACCAACTATTACGCTACTGAAAACTTTATAAAATGTGAAAATAGAGGTCTACAAGTATCTTAATTTTATTACTTGGCACTACCAGGTAAACCAGATGGCCCTGTTAGAAGCGACAATAAGCGGTAAGCTTGTGTGAGAAGATGTATGAATGTGGATGAGGAGGAAAATTGTGCCAGTACAGAAAAGTATGGCGATCTATCCTCTATAATTTATTTATTAACTATAAAAATGCGTTAAGTCTCTGGCTTTTTCTAAAAAAAAAAGGTGCCTCTAAAATATGGCGCTGGAAGTAATGAGATTTTCCAAAAGAGATTCTTCAATTTTTCAGATATATCATCCGCAGACAGAATGATAACCCGAAGAAGCTGGTGATGATTGAAAAAGCAGTAACCGGGGAGGAAGTGGGTGATCTTCAACACAATGCACTGTCCTACCGCAATGGCTCTCAGAACTGTGGGCTTCAGAGAAATGTGAAGGGGAATTGACAATAAAATAATTAATGTTGACGCAAGTCGAATGTTATCTGTGATATCCTTCGTTCCAATACATCAGTCATTATGTATATCCCGTCCCTCTCTGGCTGACCTTTCACTAGGTAGCATTGGGCGTACGGCAAGAAGTGCAATTTCGAGTCTCAACGCGTCAACACGCGCGTGGTTCTGCTGAAATATATTGTCGCCGTGCATTATTGTCATCCGGATCGGGAAACCGAATTCACCAGTATCAGACCATCTCTGAAGTGCAGCGAGACTTTCTTCCGTGAGTGCGAGTCGAGAAAAGTGCAAAGTAGCGTCCAGCTCATGAGATTGAGATCAAGGTAAGACCAGATTCCTTTCGTTCTTACACCTTCCTTAACACAAATCGGGTTACGTCAACCAAACAATAACTGGAATTTATACAGTCCACCACGGGATTTATTTCCCACCAATGAAAAATAAATAATTTGATAATATATTAATATTTTAAGAAGTATGGTCACCGGATAGATGGAAGGCTCTAACTGATTTAAGTTGGTATCCTTTTGAGGAAGGGAAACGATGGAAATACTAAATTTTCGAAGGGTAAAGTACAGCAAATCTATTGTTTAAACATTAAGTTAAGCTCGGTATTAACTTTTATGAGATGCGCGGCACAGATTTACAATCAATACTGCATAAATACATTATAAAAAAATAAATAATTCATCAATAATATCGGAAAATTAAGAAAAAATAATTGTCAATAATGCACTTTTAAAATCGCTTCTGCGCGGGAACTACGCGAAGGAAGGGCACGCGGGCAACAACGCGCGGGAGTTTGGTCCTTGGAAATGTAGTCGCAATGGATCGCTTCACGTGGGAACAACGCGCGTTCTGCGTAAAACAGTTTTACAAAAACAATTATTATTATGTGATTGTTCGGCATGGGTGGGGGGGCATAAGTTTTTCACTTTTGAACATTTAATAAAAAATAACTACATTATGTGTTAAAAATAATGTTACCTGATTGTTCACTATCCCGCCGCTGGCATTCCTCGAATCTGGCACATAAGTTTTGAAAGCCTATGACACAAAGTGCGTGGGTGTTGACTATTTCTTCACGAATATACGCCTTAAGTTGGATTGTTATTTATTTCGCAAATATTTCATTATTTTTATTAAAAAAATAATCTTGTAGAATATTTAATAAAATAGTTTTAATAAAAATTTGAACAAAAAAATATACAATTAGATCACGTAGAAAATTGATAAATACTTTCGTGTCATATAAAATTCAGGTGTTGGATTTATATTCAAATTTCAGATATAAAAAAATCATAAACACAATATTCAAATGAGTTATATCGTTGGGGTGTATATTTTCAAGCCGATGTGTTAAAAATTGTGATTTCTATTATGTGTTTCTGGTATTGGGTAAACCAATACCGTGAATTTTTTGTTCGGAGGCTTACCTTGGATTTAGAAATACATGAATGTGCTCAGGCACGCACGCCTCTGGAATTTTGTCAAGCAATGATCGAGTATATTTCCCGGTGTACTTTTCTCGAGCATGCAAAATTACTTATACATCCATATTTAAGCAAATTCGGAAATAAATATTTTTGATATTATACATACAACTTTTACTAAAAAATTCTAGCGAATTTTTTTTCTATTTTTAACTTGTTTATACTTAAAAATGTACTTTTTAAAATGTATTTTGTAATATAGACTTTTATTTTGATCAATGAATGAGCATTTTATGATTTAAAACCTTTCGGGTACTGCTTTACGGGGATGGAACGTGGACGACTAACACAAGCCACTATAAAAAAGTGAAGGCTTTCATGATAAGGTGCTAAAGAAATATATTAAAAATCTCTTGGGTAGATAAAATAAAGACGTTTTAAAACGAATAAAATCTGATAAAGAAGAGCTAAACGTCTCAAAGTTTAGAGAACAAGAAAGACTTTTGTAGGTATGGCTATGTAGATAGGATGACCAAACAGAAAATACCAAAGTCACAGACATAAACTAGTTTGACAGGATGCAGCAGCATGGGAACACTTAATATATGATAGAGCGACAATGTCCTGAAAGTCATATCGGGTGATCCAAACTCAACCGTTATTTTTAATATTTCAGCGTTAGAAACGTCATATATGTGACATTTGTCAAATAAAAACCACACCAATAAATAAAATAAGTTAATATATGATTGTACAGTTTGGACAATGTATATTTTTAACAGAATAGGGCTACATGCCACACATGCTGGAAAAAAAATCGATTTATTACATCAGAAATTTGCTGGACGCGTAATTTCTCGTTTCAGAGGTATCAATTTATCGCTCAATTACTTTTTGTAGTTATGTGAATGATAAGGACTGAGAATCATGATCTCTATTAATTCTCACCTTTTTTACTATGTTCCTCTAGACATCCTGTAGATCTTAGAGTTGTCACTAGAAAAGTGCATGTTGCCTTTTCCTCATCGTCGGTCTAACGGGTTGAGGATTTTTGCCTTCCCTTTTGTCCTTCGACGTGGCCCACTACAACAAGCTTCTCCAAGCCATCTTCTCTTCTCGCAAGATGCCCAAAACATTGAAAAATTCGTCTCAGACAAATGGTTGTGAATCTATTCTTTATTTTCAGTTCAGCTAAGTCCTGTGCATAGACGGAAAAGACTGCAAAATAACAAAGAGTTCCAGTCGTCTCAGAACACCCTTATCTTTGGACCAAACTCTCCGTTATTCCAATAGTGCATATGGGTGGTACTGTGCAATATCAACTGCACCTTAAACAATCCCACGCATAGGCATCTGCCGTGGCCAACCCTAGAAACTACGGCATACGTCATCGCCGAAGAAGATTTCAGCTGATTGTTTAGAAACGATTCAGGTACATGTATATCCGAGCAGTGCTTAAATAATGTATAAAAATATTTAAATATTTGAATTTGGATCACCCTATACCTTCAGATATCCAAAACTGGAGGGAAACGGCGGAAAAATAAATCAATTGAGGGAAACTTTTGAGAATATCAGGGGTTGAAGATCCAATAAAGATGATGATGGTGAAGTGAAAACTCGAGTACCTACTTGGGTATGTTATGAAAAGCTGGTAATATAAAATAAAAGAAAAAAAACTTAATACGATGACCTTTAAACAGAAAATACATTTATTTTTAAAATTATCACTAAACAAATATTAGAAAAATTTATAAGAAACATTGAGCCATATCAATATGATCACGAACATTCTACAAAAGAAAGGGATGTATATGAGACTGCTATTTAAGGAGAAGGCCAAATCTCAGAAATCAATGACGTGCAGCACGATGAAGATTTTCAATGAAATGCCAGATGCTATAGCGCCATACTCTTCTGTCCTGACACACAGTTCTCGCCTCATCCACATTCATACATCTTCTAATAGAAGCTCGCCGATTGTTGAGGCTTCTAAAAGAACCATCCTCCATTATCTGGTTTACCTGGTCGTGCCAAGTCTTCCGCGGACGTCCTCTATTTCTGGTGCCATCAACACTTGCGTCATATATCTTTCTTACCACTCTCTCCTCATTCATCCGTTCCATATGACTAAACCATCTAAGTGATCCTTTCTTAATCTTACTCATTATACTAACATCAGTTTTACATTCTTTCCTTCTTTCTTCATTCTTTACTCTGTCGTAAATAGATTTGCCACATATACGCCTAAATGAGGTCATTTCCACTGCATTCGGTCTACATTATATATAACATACATCAGTGTTGGTTCCAAGATTCCATTGTGCTGATTATATTGCAATTCAGTTATTATTCACAGTCACTACCTCTAGCAGTGATAATTTCTAACCTCGACAGAACAGTGCAAATTTAAAGAAGAAGAAGAATTATGCATTGTGTTACATGATTTTACAATTAAATCTTTAATTAATTTTTGTATATATAGGTACTAACTGACAATATTGTGTGATAATTAGAAACGTACTTAAATTGCCAAACTAAGAAGGGTTACTTAGTTTACTATAGTCAAAGGCTGCTTTTCTAACTACATATTTCTATTTTATGTATAATGTCTACAGTATTTGGGCAATATATGGGAGATTATTCTCTCTGGTATTTCATACGATGCCTAGGAATGTGCGCAATACATAGAAGTTACATTTCATGTATCGTCGACGGACTTTTAGATTTAGTGAATAAAAATCTAAAGGAATTTATTACATATTTCTTTATAATACAAATATGAATTAAATATATTAATTAGAAAGATATACATATAAAATCAATTTTATCGAAAAATATTGTTGTTGCGCCACCGGGATTCGAACCTGTACCTTTTTCCTAACCGCAGAAGGTACATTATCTAACTATGCTACAGCGACAATATTTTTAGCGACAATTTTCGAACCGATATGTTACCTTTTTGATATTAATACATTTAATTGTCGCTATAGTATAGTTGGATAATGCACCTTCCCCGGTTAGAAAAGAGATCCAGGTTTGAATTCATATTTAAAATATCACAGACCTATGTTCTGAATAATTTCAACTTCACAATAAGAATGCGTTCTCTTAACTTTATAATACATTTAAGATTATTAAGGGTAATATCATAAAACTGTTAAAAATGCTTCGAAATAATTATGTAAGGGAGCGAAGGCTGCCAAGGCGTTCAGAAGGTACTCACTGGACCGGAGATGGGGGGCAACTAAATGCCGAGCAAGACTGTTACCACGCATGATGGATGAGATGTACACAGTACACAGCAAATTCAATCGTCCACGTTGAGCTTTTTAGACAACGCCTACAAAAGAGGTCAAAGCAGTCGATGGGCAAAAGTTGAAGGGCTAGTTTCCAGTATATTAAATCTGTAAAGACTCAACTAACAGAAACACCCCTACAGAAGTCCTTCAGTTAGAAAGTGGGTTAAGTTTTGATATAGAAAAAATAAAATCTAATGAAATGTGCATTTTGCCCTCAATCCCATGGGGCCGTAAAAATGAATCTTCTTCTTCAGCCTTACTGCATCCTTTATCGATCATACGACTCTCGTTTTACCTTTGATCCCCGGTCCCGTGCGGCTCTCTTCCAACAAACCACCGGTTTTCTTCACTAAAATGCAACCAACCAATCTTAGTTTTCTACAGACACATACTTAGGTTTAGTTAAATTAAGAAAAAGAGATAAAATGAAGGAATATCTTTACTTCAAAATTATAGAAAATAATTTTTTAAATATTCGTGATTTTTCCTGGGTTGTTGGGCTCATAGTGATGGCATTTTTAGCTATTTAACAATATTAGTTTCAATTTTTGAATATGTCCAAGATCACACAATTACTGGATTTTTACCTACAAAAGCTCTATTATTAAACAAATAATAGATATCTCATAGAGACGAAGCTATTTTTAAAATTACGTTAGTTTTATAGTTTTCCACTGGCTTAAGTGATCACTTTATACAAATATAACGTTCACCATTCTCACTCATAAATCAATCTCCATATCTTTCAAATTTTTGGAAGTTATATATAAATATATGTTAAATTTGATATTCATTTACCTGAACAGCATAGATGTCACAATGTGAATGAATCTAATTATTATATTATTTAAAGCAATATTCTTTATCTGTAAAACGTTTTTTAACACATACTAGAATATGCCTGAAAAATAAAGTTAACATGAGAATGGTGAACGTTATATTTGTGATCACTTAAGCCAGACGAAAGCAGGTCGTTAGCTCTGTAAGTACCCATACTTCCATATATTAATATTAAATATAATAAAAAATGGCTTAGTCTCTATGAGATTTCCGTTATTTGTTTAATATTAGTTTCAGTCATCTTCAGACTACCGTCCAAGGTCAGTCCTGAATGTCAGTGTGTAATGTGATGGTATGTAGAAAAGTTTTGAGTATTTTTGTAAAGTATATTAGTTTTAATCGTTACTTATCTTTCTTATATTTCGTTATCAGATAAATACATAATTATTTCCTGGATCTTTTTAGATCACCGCCATTAATTATTTTACGCTGTAAACTCAAATAATTACCACTCCGCGTTGAATAATAGTGTACATTTATTTGTACATTTTCACTTAATAGCCAAGACACAAACCTCTTTCTATTGTCCTTGTCTTAAGGGGAGTGGTATGTCGTAGTGTTGCGTATTAGGCTCAGATGGAGTGATTATAAGGTTCTAGGTGCGAGAGTACGGTTACCTCATAATTCAACCGCTATCCCTCTCCTCGTGCCGTAAAGCGTATGTAATATTTGGACTATGAAAAGGGATGTATATATAACAGGCAGGCAGGTATTATGAATTGAAACTATTGGCAATGTATTTATTACTAACTTACTTTACATACTTTGTTACTTCGATTGGCACAACTGGGTTTCTTGATTTATAATAATGTACATGTGTGTGTGAGTTATCTAGATTATCTTCTTACACTGGAGCCGCAGGTCTTCTTGCTTCAGAATGTGTATTCCGTTTTTCCGCATGTAGTACTCTTCATGAGCAAGCACCATTCACAATAGTAAGATGTAAACGTTTCAGCACGCACAGCGAGAAACCGAACACACAAACAGTATACTATCTGATCTATACAGCAAGACGATAATTCTCACAATTTTCACAGCCTAACATAGGCAATAGTAAATGATAACTGTCAACTCAAATTTCTCAACTCGTCCAAAACCATAGAAAACATCACAGAAAAAGGTTGCGTTTTGGGTATATGGGAGGGGTAATTGGAGGTAATAAACAGGAACCATTATATCTACGTTCACATGCGCGCAAGATGAAGGATCGACCAGCACGTCGCACTAAACAAGGATCAAGATCGTCAAGGGTAGAAGCAAGCAGTTTGTACTGTGGAAGCAGAATATGTAGCAATAAGTAAGCAACGATTGCTTTCTGCTAATGAAAAAATGGAAACTTCTCCTAATAATTCTTATTTGGCTCTTACGAACAAATGCAAAAATATTACGAAAAAAAAAGTTTTTTAATAATATTCTCAACCCTAATTCTCCGCACAGATTAGGGGTGAATCATGCGCAAATCTAAAAGTTGTTACAGAATTTAACATGTAGAACTCAAAACTTTTAATTACGTCTTTGCAAACTTTTCGAGGATAATTCCGAACAAACATTTGCTTAGCTTCGGGAGTTTTTTTATATTTTTTTTACTTAATTCGGGTATTTGGACAAAAATGTTTTTTTTACAGAAATGTTACGTTCGCAGTACTTTGCCAAAAAAAAAATATTTTTAAGTTCAAAGTACCGCGATATTTTTTAAAATTGCTTTCATAATGAGCTTTTCAAGGCTAGTTCAATGTGGGCGGAAAAATATTTTGATTGTGGATTTTCAAAGCTGGAATCGGGGGTCACGTTTGCTGACCTTGCAAATGAAATATTTAATTTCTTGTCTTTTTTATTTTTCAATTTTATTTGATTAGCACTTTAAAATATATTTAATACATTTTGTGGTCATGCTATCGACGTAGTAAAAGTATGAGAACAAATTTGTACATACATTATGTAACTAAATAATTTCACACTCATAAAATTTCTCTTGCATATATCGAGACAATTTGATGTAGTTAATCATCTATAATCAACTTATCTCATCAATAAACTACCAATATTTGAATTGAAATCAACAGTTGTTTTAAAAATAAATACGTAAATAAATAAATACTTTCACTGTTACGATATTGACCTTAATAGTACACTAAATACCGACCCGCACACTGACAGCAATACATCGCGTCGTAGCCATAATTAGTAATTTCTCTCGCTGCCGGCTTCCTGACCAGACCATCAACCAGCAAACGCTTCACGTCCTTACTGTGTCTATTTACGACGGAATTTTCCGGAATTTCACGGATGTGTGGGTGTCTCGCTGGAAGATTTTTGAGAGGGTCGATCCATTTCGCTTTAGTCCACTAACGTTTATTAATTACCTGCAAACGCTTATAATTAATCTTACTTTAATCCTGCTTATATATAATAATTTTTTACGCGAGTGTTAATATATGCCCCGCTTAAACGCTTGTATTTGTAGTGGAAAGGAATCTATCAATGAACTAGCATCCGACAGACGAAAAGTAAGTGCCTTCCTTTCTTCCTTATATTTCCACCATATCTTGGTGGATATCTTGCTCGAAAAAAATCCTCAAGTTAAATTGTGTAGTGTGCATTTATGTTGTTTTATTAAGAAAATGTTTTTTACTTCACTGTACGGACAGTGAATGGTCATTGGTTGGCAGTTATGCCGTGTTGCATTGGTGCTTATGCGGCATTGCGGCATAGCGTAGTTGGCCAACCTGGTGGTGAATGTGAAGGACCGATATAGAAGCTTTTGCTCACAAAACGGCATTTAAATTCACTATCGATCTTCTAGAAATATACCTCTCGCCTTCTATCCTCATTCATTTCCCGTCCCTGATCTCCAACTCTTCTAGCAACGAGCCTAAAGTATGAAATAATTATTTTCCTACATGTTCTGCAAAGAATTTATTTAGTGCAGAGTTTCTGAAGAATGGATACAGTCGTGATAGTATGGGTAGCGTGCGTTGCAAACACTACATCTGGAAGGCGTCGAGCATGTTATTTTATTTCCTTCTCAGGGTGTAGGTTCCATTGCATACAGTTAATATTACAACCGTTAACAAGTTAATATTCCTATGCTGCAAAAAATGCTCATATTCTTACCATATAGAATGTATAAACATATCCAAAGAAAATTTCAAAAAGATGTCTACTAAATACATTGATTCATGGAACTGCCCGACATGCAAGAAAGATAAAAGAGATAGAAAGAATTCGAGTGAGCCCCCAATCACTCATCTCACCCCAAATGCAAAAGAGTCTTCGTCTTCCCTCATTACTATCGATGCACAAGCGGCGGCGCAATACACTCATCACCTAGAGGACCTGCGATCTTCTTTGATGAACTACTTTGATGCTAAACTAGAAGAAAACCTTCAACATTGGAAAGATATTACAGCTCAAAACACGAGTATTCTTCAGGCAATTCAATTTGTAAGTAGCCAATATGAAGATCTTAGGGCAAAAATTGCACTCATCGAATCTAGGTGTATACAAATTGAAAAAGTGAATGAGAAGCAATCTGAATTAGTGAGAAGAATAGAAGCACTAGAAAGAAAAATTGACGAGCAGGAGTACCAACAAATAGCCTCCAACATAGAAATTCGAGGCTGCGACGAAACTTCATCAGAATCGACCGCTGAACTCACAAATCGTGTGGAAACTATCATCTCAACCGTCAACTGGAAAGGACCACTGAGTGAGATCCTCTGCATGCAAAGGGCGTGGCAGCACCACTCCAAGAAGACTCCGCGGCCGATTATTGTGAAGTTTGCTAACCGGTCTAGTCGTGACTCATTCCTCAATAGTGTCAAAGCTCACAATAAACTATATAAAGGTAATGAGCGTACGCTCAATACCTCCATTTTTAAGAATAGCATAGAAACTAAACCACTTTACATCTCCGAACACATTACTAAGAAAACCAAATCTCTACTAGCGGAAACAAAAAGGATAGCTGTCGAAAAGAATATTAAGTATGTATGGATTAAAAATGGACATATCTACACACGCAAAAATGACGGTGAACAATTCTTTTGCATTAAATCTGAATTGGACCTGTCAAAATTGTAATGTTTACATAAACCTACCCACAGCGTTCACTTCAGGTTACCATAAATCAACAATGCGTTTCGAAATCATAATCCATAGATGTATACTAAAAGAAAGGTTGCCACACAATAACATAAATCAGACTTGCTTCACCATAAACAAATTTATAACCAAACTTATTGACTTTCTTCAACAATCTGTACTAATTATCAATGTTATTAGAATACCGAAAACATATTATATTTCAAATTTAATTATCTATTCTCATAAAATCAAATATGAACGATTATATAATTAACTCTATAGACAAAAAAATCAAAATAGATGAACGAATTTTTCATTCAATAAACGACACAAATTTCATAATAGAACCAAATCCCGATAGTAGTCTAGTTATTATCCATATGAATATTAGGAGTCTGCAAAAAAATTTTGACGAATTCCTTGTAGTTGCAAATTCATTAAATAGACTGGACGTGATAGTGCTAACAGAAACACACTCGTCGCGCGACGTTAACTTCCACATACCAAACTACACATATTTTGCAACTAATAATATCATAAACAAAAATAGTGGAATAGGGATATTCGTTTCAAATACGTATACGGTACAAAATTTCGAAGAAATAAATATAAAAAATGTTAACATTTTAAAATTAAAAATCAAATACAATAGTAATTCATTTAACATATTAGCCATATACAGAACTCACTTATCATCGATAATAACATTTATAGAAGAGTTAAAGAATGTAATATTAAAACTAAAAAACGAGAAAACTATTATTTTAGGAGACATAAATTTAAATATAGCTAACGACTACTCATGTAATAATAAAGATAATTACTTAAATATGCTAGCTGAATTTAACTTTATGTCATGTATAAATGGCTACACTAGAAACGTAAAAAATCAACTACCTTCTTGCATTGACCACATGCATTGTAACATTTCAGACATAAATAATGTTATTTCTGGTATCGTTCATACAGAAGTCACTGACCACTACGCGACTATATTTACTTACAAATACAACAAAAATATTAATCCTCATTTGACGGGAAAAAATTTGCAAACCAAAAATATACATGCGATAAAATTAAATGACACACTCATAAACAAATTGAATTCTGAAAAATGGACTAAATTATACCAATGCAATAACGTCAACGAATGTTGCAACATATTTGAAGACACACTATCTAAACATATAAATGCCGCTAAATACACCTTACCTAAATGCAAATCTTCTAAATACAAACCGATAAAGCCCTGGATTACTCATGGTCTAATCGTATCAATTAGACATAAAGAATTCTTAATAAAAAAAAATAAAAAACTACCAAATAACGAGCAACTAAATAGATATTTAAAAGTATACAAGAAAAAACTTTCTTTTTTAATAAAAAATACTAAAGAAAAATACTACAAAACAATTCTAGAATCCGCAGAAAATGATAGTAAGAGAGTATGGAATATCATTAATGAAATCATGGAAAATAAACAAGACAAAAAAGGAAAAATAAGTTTTATTATACACGACGAGTCAAAAATAAATTGCTCAGAAAAGCCCCAGGAAACAGCTAACATTTTTAATCATTTCTTTGCCAACGTCGGTAAAAACTTGGCTAGTAAAATCACAAAGAACTGGAATACTGACGTTGCTACTTCTAATGCAGTATATACAGGAAATAAAATAGAAATTTTTCAACCCACAACAGTTAACGAAATTGAACAAATCATAACATGTATGAAGGGAGGAACAGCGCCAGGTTATGATGGATATACTGTTAATACATTAAAATTTATAAAAAAACAAATATCCAAACCCCTAATGCATGTAATAAACCTAAGTTTAAAAACAGGGGTATTCCCAACATGCTACAAACAAGCCATCATTTCCCCCATATATAAATCAAATAACCCCGAGGAAATAACCAATTACAGACCAATCTCTCTTTTGTCAAACTTTGGAAAAATCCTAGAAAAAATTGTTAAAAAAAGATTGTCTCAATTTATCAAAATAAACAAAGTAATTGATGAAAACCAGTTTGGGTTCATGGAAAACAAAAGTACACAAGACGCAATAGGTAAACTATCTAATATCATCCAGGAATCTCTAGACAAATCTCTTAAATGTATTGGAATTTTCGTGGATTTGAGAAAAGCCTTCGACAGTATCTCCCACAACAAACTAATATTAAAATTAAAATCCGTCGGTATAGATGACAAAGCACTAAGCTGGATTCAAAGCTATCTTCACGAAAGACCACAAAACGTAAAAATTAACGAAACTCTAAGCCAACCCCTAATCAGTGAATTTGGTATACCACAAGGGACAGTTTTGGGCCCACTTCTTTGTATAATTTATGTCAATGACATTTTCAAACTAAAATTAACCGGAAAAATTATATCATACGCCGACGACACTGCAATCATTGTTGACGGACAAGACTGGAACATTACAAACGAACATGCAAATAACGCCATAAACACACTCAAATCCTGGTTCGATAGTAATTTACTTTCTTTAAACTCTGAAAAAACCTATTATATTCCCTTTTCAATAAAAAGTCTTAAAACACCGCCCCATATAAAAATTACTATTCATAACGACAACTGTAACAAAATTACCTGTAACGACTCGTGTACAAACTTAAGCCCAAAAAAAGAAATCAAATATCTCGGTGTAATTATTGATCAAAATTTAAAATGGCACAGTCACATTAACGAATTAGTGAAAAGAATAAGAAAATGTATTTATATATTCATAAGACTAAGGAATATTCTAAGTATAAATAATTTAAAAAAGGTATATTTTGCTATTGTTCACTCGCTACTCCAGTATGGAATAATTGGGTGGGGAGGAGCATATAACAATATAATGAACTCAGTAAAAATAATACAGAGAACAATTATTAAAGTGATATTAAAAAAAAGATCAACTTTTTCAACACAAACACTTTTTGCAAAATTCCCAGTCCCCAGAATAGAAAACATTTACAAAAAAACCTCAATTAATCAACTAATTAAAGAAAATAACACTAGAAAATTTGAAACAAGCACATCCATCATTAAGGTTTAAAAATAACTTTAAAATCCCTAAATGTAACACCAAACACTATCAGCAAAATTCTATATATTTAGGGATAAAAAATTTCAATAGCCTCCCTACACAAATTAAAGAAATAAAGGATATAAAAGAGTTTAAAAAGAAACTAAATAAACACTTCAAAAACACATAATTTGGACAATAAACAGTATTACAGAATACTTCAGAAGCACACAAATGGAAAATGAACAGAACATGTAATGTTAAAATTGTTGTAGTGTAACTCCCTCTCCAAGCACAAGAGCTGGTCTCTTTTTTGGAGAGGTAAGCGAAAAAAACAAAAAAAAAAAAACATGTATGTATGCAACCATATGATGTATGTAACCATATATTAAAATTGAATTTATTTTGCCAATGTATTTTCAGCAATTCCTGCCTTCAAAGCACCATTTACTTAATTCTCTATTCGAATGCCCAATTTTTTCGAATCACTAAAATATATATTTTTTAATTTAAAAATATGTCAACGTATATCATTAAATTATTAAACTTAACGTAAATAATATAATCAGTCTATCGTGTGTTGCGGCAGCCGGCCGACAGAGCTCCACCTTTATCAGAATAATTTAAAGAGGACAGTTTTAAAAACAGAAAATCTCGAGCGGCGGAAAGTGGATGTGACGTTTGCGAATGAAATTCTAAAATGGCCGCCATCCGGCATTTTCCGCATTCACTCGTTAATTATATTCATGTGTGGCGGACCGTTTCCGGCCGCCATTATGAAATCTTCCCGCGTAGTTTCGTTGCTGAAATTTGTTATGTTTATGTAAATACATCAACGTTAATTTTGCTATAAATATTACACCTGTTTATAAAGGGTTAATAAATTACTGGCTGATATATCCAATGATGCAAGGCTGTAAATATTTCACATAACTTCTATAAACTTCTTCTAGAATCAAATACCCCCCTGAAAACCATCTACCCATGCCTTCTCAACTAAGAACCTCATTTCAGGTGTGACAATCGTTCAGACGGAAGAGGAAGTTTACAAATTCTTTTTATGTTATATCTTCACTAGTTGTCAGAATTAAGTTATATATAATTTCTTATATTTTAACCCCGTTTCAGTCAACCACTGCCGTTAAAAGATATCCATCATAATAAATATACCCTTAGAACCTTTCATCTTACCAGACGTTGCGTGTTATCCTCCAATATCCGATAATGCTGGATTTATTTAATTATGCCAGGTGTTTTGTGGACGTCCTCCTTCTCTGATGCCCTCAAAACTGGCATCATTTTCTTTCTTTCCTCACTCAAACGTTCCACATGCCTATTATTTATATTCTATCGAGTACTCTACAAATAGATTTACATTAACTATATACAGACAAATGCTGATTATATATTTATATAAGAGAAGGAAATCTCATTTTATTTTGAAATGTGTATATGATATTTTTGTTTTGGTGGTACTGATAGAAAACAAAAAAATTGAAGCTTAGCTTTTTTTAATTTAAAAATTTTTAGAGATACGTACACGAAATACATATAAAACTAATTTTCTTAATGTCCCAAGACGTTGATTTTTAAAAAGTGTGAAAAAATGTTTCATTAATACGGAAGAAGATCTAGTTCATACAAGCAAAAACCTTTCTACAGGCCGATGTTGTTTCATTCATCAAAATTTCAAGCGTAGTTCGGGTTGTGTATGAGGTGGCACCATCCTGCTGAAACCACGTGTGTTGCTGGCCCAATTAACCTAATTCAGCCACCAAAAAGTTTTTACAGCTTTACCTCTTGCATCCTGAAATAAATAGTAATTCTGCGTAGGTGTAAAGGTTATTGGTGTATCAATTGAAAAATTTCGGTGCCCCATTAATGGCTCTTTTGTTTATTAACCAAACCCGCTAAGTCGAAATGAGCTTCGTCGTTCATGATGATTTTTTTCCAAAACTTTTTGTTTTTTGTTTTAATGACTTCAACATGTTGTTGAAACTCCATAATAAATTGTAATCAACTACTCTACGACTACCAAATAAAAACTAATAAATATTTTCCTAACCAAAATGGAAGCCAAACAAAATCGGCCCGGAAGATAATATTTACTCTATATTCAACCTAGGCCAGGTAGTAAAAATAAACTAATGTAGAGTTATAACATTATTTTATTTATATCTATCCATTTTAATGGTGAAACTCTATCTGATTCTATCAATTATATAATAGCTTATTTACGTGAACAAAATGTGTCTAAATCACAAATTTATTTTTCTTCATTTTAAAAATAATAATCTTCTCATAACCCCTGTAATAAAAAGACAGTGGTTTCTCAGAAACCCCCTCGACACATTTCTATCTGGTGATGTCATGTCCATTCAAAGTTACAGATCTCGCTCGCAAGAGCAAATCTGTGTTGCTCATTTATCTCGAGACGCTGGGGTCTGGGGTGTATAATCTGTACACCTATCAGGGATGTCCTCACCGACAATATGTGACATAACATTTTTGTAGATAAAAATATGTACATCAATTTTGTTAAATTAAAAAAATAAAAATATTCCTCGCATTAATCTTACTTAAGTGGTAAGCTTTCACTCACACGTAAAATATGTCACATCAATATTCTTACTATTTAGTAGCACTTGTGTTAAAAATTGGTCTAACTTATTGATTTTCTGGGACGAGGCTCAAACTCCCGATCACTTGATTACTAGGTATCATACTATTTGTTTTCCGTTATTTATGTACAAGGTGTTCTAAAAGTATTTTTCGTAATAAAATAATGGATGGGTTTAATAAAAATAAAAAAAATTATTTCAAAAGAATTATGTTTTCTAAATGTGATTCGTTATTCGCTCTTCTAAACGGGAGGCATAATTTTTGAGAACATTCTCCGTGATCGCTGCCCGTTTTTCTCTGGTATTTTTTTAAAATAGTCCAGAAGGATGATTGTTACTGTATACTTTTGATAGAAAATAGTGCATTGGTGTTACGTGGGGGCCAATTTATGTCACCTCAATGGGTTATCAATTTTCCAGGGAAAATTTCACGAACATCTGATAAGGAAACGCTCCATAGTGAGTGAATTCCCAAGGACGCGGCTAGCGATCAGCATAGCTCCTCACCTGCTCATTGCATTGGTGCAGTGAAAGTCTAAATATATTTCGATGTAATAGTGTTTATTTATAAAGTCCTCACTAAGAAAATATCGGCAGTATTTATATGAAAAGTTGATGCAAATCAACATGAACACGAAAATCATACAAGAGGAAAAGATAGATAGACTAAATCTCAGAAATCGATGATATACAGTGCGATGAAGATTTTCAATGAAATGCCAGAAAACATAAAAAAAGAGGAGAAACTGTATGGATTCAAAATGAAACTAAACAAATATGTGAAAGACAAGTTGTAGTAAAAAGGTACGATTTTGATCTTGTTTATATTAGAGCACATTTAATAATACTCATGTATGCACTAAGAATAAATTAATAAATATAACCAAACCACCTATGTGATCCTTTCTTAATCTTACTATACTAAGATTAGCTTTACATTATTATTTTTATTTCTTCATTATTTACTCTGTCACAAATAGATCTGCCGCATATGCGCCTAATTTCCACTGCATTCAGTCTACTTTCTTTCGTCGTCTGCCAGCTCCAGGCTTTACTACCATACATCAGTACGGGCAAAATCCAGCGTAAAAAAAAAAATGTAATAATAAAAAGGCTCCGCACGCAGTATACATTAGACACATACACAGTGTTTACGCGCCTTGGTACTTCGATTGTATGTTCATGTACATGCGTGTGTGTGTGAGCATTGCCGCCCTTTTTTCGGAAAGTTCATAAGGCGGTAACCGACAGGCGTCATTCTTATTAAATCTCGTGCTTCGACCAATCCGGCGGTCCAAATAAAAACCAGCGCGCGCCTCGGTCGGTCGAAATCTAAAGAAGACAACCCAGCAAAAAGAACAAAATCGGACCAGAACACACCAAAATTAAAAAGGTTAGTGCAGTTCATACATCATATGTGTGCTTATTGTTAATTGAAAACCTGGAAACCAGCTATCGAAGGCATTTACATAAACACACATGTATCTAATTCATAACTAATTATTAGAAAGAAAAAAAAAGGAACAGAAAAAAATAAGCTTGTGAATTCTGATAAATATGATGTAGATTTGGTTCAGAATAGAATGTTGAAAAATATTAAATTAGATGGTAATATATTTTCATTTGCACGTGTCAGCCCTAGCGTAGAAGCCTGCCGACCAATCCCAAAAGTAAGTGGAGACAGGTTTTGGATATTCAATTAAATAAAATTTTATTAAATTTGTGATAAAAAGGGACTCGTGAATAAAATACAAAAAGATTAATGTAAATTTAAGTGGAAAACCTACATAATAATATGATAGAATTGTTGTAAATAACATCATTAAGTTGTAAGGCGTACAGTCTAGTAGTCTGACAAGTTTTTTTCATGCCTATGGAAATAATAATAATATATAATAATATTGGATTATTTTTTTAGCGCCATTTTCGCAAAATATTTCACCTCAAGGGCGCTTTACACATAATTTATTTATAGTAATATATTATCATTATATTTAAAATTAAAATTTGTTATTTTAAATGATTATTTGCACTGTTTCTTACAACGGAGGGCAAAGAATTTCACGCTCTTTGGCCTGCCACCGCAAATGCCCGTTCACTAAACTTAGACTTCTGGCAATGGCCGGTCGGTTCTACAATGAAATATCTGTCTTATATTTCATAACTGTGTAATAGTTTCCACACCGATAAGACTTAGAGATGGTTTTTCCGTTATTTAAAACGTTATACTAAACTGTTATTAAATACCTTATTTAATCCGTTATATAAACAATTGTCATGTTTGATAATTACGATAATTGGTTATTCGTAATTTTTTCACCTTCAAGTGTTAAATCTTAGTTACCAATTATCGTTGCAATCGAACACAATCAGTCATGAAAACGGTTTAAATAACTATTTACCATCACGAGTCACTAAGACCCTTGCATTACACCTTCTTCCTGTTATTTTAAGGTTCTCAACAAACATCACATTGCTCCACTTGTGTTAAACAAGAGCCAACATTAGATATATCTTAATAATTTTGCATATGGAACATCGTTGACCGACAGCACTCTAAATAATTAGGTTCTTGAATTCTTTTTAACTGACCTCAATTCATATTTATTAATGTAAAAATCGGTTATTTATCAAGAAATTGACAGATTTCTCAATAATACGAGTAAGTACTTGATCAATAATTTTTTTTTTTGATTATTTTCTGCAATTAAAAATGTTTTAATATATATTATGTATACGAGGATCATTAAACAAAATAAAATATGTTATCATTAAACATCCCGTAAAAAAATTATTACAGTCGTAATAAACAGGCTGTCTTTCATTTAAAAATGTAATTTGAGAATCCTGTGTCATATGACAAACAATCCAACCCCATTTCACCTCGGACACAAACAAAAAATAAACGAGTAAGTGCCATCTACCATATGAAATAGAGATTTCTCCAAAATAAACACATATTATATTTCGAATTTTTAGTTAGTAAAAAAATATTTCAATGAACACTCGAAATTTTTCACTAATATCTGATATTTTCACATGAATTATGAAAATTAATTACAATCTTGTAGCTTCTAGATAGGTGGAATGTATTGCCTTGTTTATTTAGTAATATATACAACATAAAATATGACTGATATATTGCAATAATATGCGAGCTCAGAGGCTTTCACGCAGAACCCGGCACGATGAAACGGAAGCCTTAAAACTAATAAGTTGTAATGTTTGTCGAGCTTCTGGGCAATATGCAATGTATTATTATTACGTATTAAATTTAACTTGTTTTGGAAGTGTAATTAACAATATTCCTTACAAACAAACCTATTTTGAAAAAATAATATCATTGTTAAGGGGTGTAAGGAATAATCTACCGGATTCCATATATTACGTACAGAATAGAGAGTGTATTTCCTCGTTTTCGTATTCTTTCTCAGATGCTAGTTTGTTTTGAATATTTTAGCAAACTAAATTAGTAAAAATCTGTCAATAAAACTCAAGTCGTTTCACGTTGGATTTATTCAAAGGAACTGGAAAAAAATTTATTTATCTTATGTAAATAGAATTCT
This sequence comes from Eubasilissa splendida, assembly GCA_031772225.1. Classification (NCBI taxonomy): domain Eukaryota; kingdom Metazoa; phylum Arthropoda; class Insecta; order Trichoptera; family Phryganeidae; genus Eubasilissa; species Eubasilissa splendida. The sequence goes on from CM062862.1 coordinate 5,499,528, forward strand.
TTCTATTTACTAGAACATGGCGGACGTGGTGTAAGGTTAGATTACACACAAAATAAAGTGGGAGTTAGTCACATGTATTGCTGGCTGGTGTTCTTTTTTACCGTGACGTGGGACACATGGAAATATCGTACATGGGGCATTATATATCAGTTTGTTTGTAGATGCATGTATTCTCAGTTATTCACATTCATAACATCATGTTTTGCTGTTAGGTGCCTCTCAACTCGGGAGTGCGTCTTATAATCGATGGCATCTCAATTAATTTGGGTAGAGGGGGGGGGGGCGGGTTTAAGCTGACGCGGCAAAGCAGATAGTTGCGGTACAGTCGACACTACCTGAACATATTGATTTCGAATAAAACCTCTCATCTTCACTATAAATCATTGAACAATTAATGATTGTAATATAATAATGGCAATAAAAATTTTATGATATTTTTTATTATTGGTATTCAAAAATAAGAGGAAATCTTATAATGGATGGAATACGGTGTTTGTTTAATCAAACTCCACAGACCACCAAAATATATAGGCGTGAACTAACGCAAATTCCTTGTTTCAATATTTTTATTTTGGTGTCACCCACGAGATCACTTTGGTACCACTTACACAATCAAATAGCTCAGCGACTTAAACGAAAATTTAATCGTTGACAATGTGCATAAATGTAAAAAATACGTCCGGTTTACATACTTTCACTGTTGCATAAAAATGTCATAAACTATCGGATTTATGTTTCCACCAAGAATGTGTGTAGAATGCGCCCCCTGTCCCGTAACTAATGCTCCAAACTTTTCTCCTATATGAATACTTTATTTCATGTTTATTCATTTACTGGTCTATGCTAAATACTGGAATAATTAACTGAGGACGTCCGTATAATATTATATATATATTTTTTAAACTATCTATCAAACGTGAATGAATATTTCTGTCGGTAAGACTTATGTCCTTAAATGAAATTTTTGACTTAAGTCAATCTCTGAGATACGAATTTTTCACTTACGAGAGTACTGCGAATATTTCCCGGTGTTTGAGAGTATGCATGGCGATACAAATAATGCACTTTTACGTTGCTTTATGCACCCATTAAAAATACTCATGTGGATTAATTATATTATTTAAAAAAATATATAATCTACAATAGACTATACCTACAATTCTTCAAAATATGAAGTTCCTCATTTTAACAAATAACATAAACAAAAGTAAATAAAATTTTAAGGAAATTTTTTCTCAAATTATAGTATATTCATAACAATGCTCCGGAGAAAGCATTGTCTTAGTGGACTTCAATTCTTGAAGAACCTGACGTGAATTTGTCAATACGTGTATGTGTACGTGCGGTGAGGTGCACCGAGTGGAGGGTGCCGGATGCCGATCGTCACTTTAGTGACAGCGTGCGTTGACCGAGTTAGATGTGCCTTATGCGTCTTTATGCTGTCGTTCGTTATAAACAATGTTTTTTCTCATTTTTAGCACTTTTACCCAATAATTGATTTACATATATATATATATAGTTTCTCTTATATATGCGTCAAATATTATTTTATTGATTAATATAGGTAATAAATGTAAAATATTCATATTCTTTCTACTTAAAAATCGCAAAATTCTACATGTACACTGAGTTTACAGCACCAGAACGCACGTTTTTATTTTAGCACCGTAAGGGAAGGGTTAAGGGAGAGTTTTCAGCTATTATTGATTTTGTTAAAAAATAAGATCAATATTTGATCAGTGTGGTTTGAGGGTAAAATCATTTAGATTTAATTGAAAATGAGATATCAATTCCAGCGTGTAATTTTTTTAGGGTAAAAATTACTCATGTCAATGGAAACTAAGCTGGAGCTCAATACTCAAGACTCCCAGCTAGAGGAACGAAATAATTACGTTTTATTATTATTCTTAATTATTAGAAAGCAAATAATCGATACGAGAAGAGAATTTAGAAAACTTTTAAATTATTAACTGTATATCTATTCTGATTCGAAAATTATTTTACATAACATAATTACATTAGAGTACGCTAGAGTATTCTTAGAGTACGCATCTCAAATCTGGAACCCATGGCAGATTACATATATTGCGAGATTAGAACGAATACAAAATAGGTTTATTCGACATCTGAATGTTAGATCTAATCTATCATTCGGCTCCTATTTAGATGCAGCAAACTTCCACAATATGAAAACCCTAGAACATCGACGAACACATGCTGACCAAATACTTATCTTTAAACGACTGTAAGGCCATATTGATTGTCCCACCCAATATCTCTCCATGTACCATCTAGATCAACCCGGCAATCCGTACTCTTCCACATTCCCAGAAGTAGAACATCTTACATACAAAATTCATTCATTCACCGGTCATGCAAATACCATAATGAGAAATTTACAGAAATTGACTTGTTCAACATTAGTCTTACTACGCTCAAATGGTTCTTCTTATGAACCACCACAATCTCAATTTTGGCCATTCACTCTACCTATAAAAACACATGTTGCTATCCCTTTACCGCAATAATAGTTGCAATCTCCTCACCCTTTTCCCTAATTTTTATCTTCTTTTCATTCATTTTCTGTATCTAAACATACTTATGTATCTAAATACTTTTGTGGATTTTCATTTTTAGTATCACATGTGAAATAGTTATTATGTTTATTACAATATGTTTACACTGTCAAAATCCCTCAATAAAATAAAATTAAAAAATGTAAATGATGATATTATAAAAAAATCAGTTAATGTTTTTAATAGTTTAAAATTGTTAATGATCAGTATTTAGTACTATTTAACTAAACTTACCATCACTCCGTTTCTCCATAGGACGGTTAGAATGCCATACTCTTTCTTTTGTCATGTCACTCTAGCCACATTCATTTTCAAACATATTTGAAGCATCTAAAGAAGCTGTCTTGTTTGTCTAATCACGCTATGTCGTTTGCGGACGCTTTCTGTGTATATTGCCTCTGACACTCACGTCTTATATCGCCTCACTCATACGTTACCCACGCCCAAACCATCTCAGCGACGCTTTCTTAGTTATTATTTCAAGCAATGGTGCGGGGCTTGAGAAGAGGGGAAGGTTTCAGACACGTTAAAAGGAATATAGATAGAATAAAGGCGAGGTGTTAAGGAATGTTATGTTGTTAATTAGTGTTTTCTCCGAATTTTAAATTATTTTGTATTTCAACGGTTTCCAAATTATTTATTATTAATCTTTCATAAGGTCTCGAGTGGAAAAGTTTTAGTCCATAATTATCGAAAGATTAATTTGTTTCAAATATGTGATCGGAGAATTCCGAGAAGTTGTTATTTTTTAAACAGCGGCGATGAACTTTTATTCTCGTATTAAGATTTCTCTTCTTCTATTAATAATTATTATTTTCATTTAAGAGCGACTTCTGAAAAACCGTTTTCACTGCATTTTGTCTACTTTCATTCATATTTCCAAATTTTAGGCGATTTCACGATAAGTACCTTAAAAACTTTTTTTTTTCTACCGATGTGCTAATTTAACACATGTTTAGCATGATATACCTAGTTAGGTTACAATAATATGTACCTTAAACATTATATTCAACCATTTTAGTGTAGATACTGTAATGTTGGGTTCTTAAGTACATTGACATAATTACCTTTGATTTAAGGAAGTGGAACTAATGACTTACCATTGAAGATGAGTATGAAGTGAAGAAAATCGTAAATCCTAATGGGTTTGCTCAGCTTCTAGAAACAAATTAAAATCAACACGTTAAAAAAATATCACTTATAAATTTATCATACCGTAAAACATATTTTTATATTATATATTGCGTTTTCCCATCTACGACTTATTGGACGTTTTGGATTTAGTGTTATTTTCCAGTAAAAAAAAATATTCGCCATTTCGCTAACATTTCAAGATTAAGATTACTTTAATGCCTTCTCTTTATATATTCAATAACATTACGTAAGTATATATGCAATTTAAAACGAATACATACTTCAGCAAAATCGTATTTTGACATGGTACGGGAGAAATCTAACCAAATAAATTGTTTATCCAGGATTGTTGCACACAGAGACTAGTGCCATGAAATAAAATATTACATATTTGTTATTTAAATTTGAAATGTTATTATTTACGTATAAATAATTATTATTTGTTTTACGCGGCGTGCCGCGGGATTGGGAACACAA